>CM032662.1:22279678-22323088 GCA_019095985.1 Streblospio benedicti
TATTTTGGGTTTTTTGGTTTACTAAAATTTATTTCCCAAAAGTAATTGTGTTCTTTCATTTGTAACGTAATGTAGTAGTTTAACTTGTTCACTGACTAAACTAGCTGATCATGTTTAGATTTTATAAATTATATTTAGTGGCCTATAGTGTGGTCATCGATGATCATTCTCTTGAAATGTCCCACTCATGAAGGTTGCCCACCTAGAAGATTGCACTGGTGTTTGTCAAGTGATTGTAAGACCGCCTAAAATCGTCGACATATAAAATTCCGTATTAGAATCTCATATCAGCCCTCTTTCCAGAAAATAAATCTCAAACCCCATGTCCGTGTAAAACCTGTCCCGATGTTGAGATCTGTATATGGTGTCCTGGGCTTGTGTAGCCCTAGCCGTCATCAGTAGTAGGCCTAATTGTGCCTCAACTCAATGTGACTCAACTAGAGAAACTATATATCAGATTACGAGTTTTGGCCAAAAGGGTTTAATAATTGAATGTATGGTGTCAACTCTAGAGGAAATACGTATGTGCAGCCTAACATGTAGTCTTTAGCGTATAAACCGGGCTTATATATGACTCGAGTTTGGGAACATATACACTTACATTTATAGTGGGGGGGGGTGAAGCGTTATACCATCCCATTTATTCCTCTGCGTTTGGCAGATGATTAAAACTGATGTGAAAAGATTCGCTGCGCGGTAAAATAGACTGGATTCTTGTGTTTATTGTTGAACAATGCCTCTAGAATCGGCGTAACTGTCGCATATGTGAGAGGACGGTCTGCAAAGACATAATGCTATGCAGATGGACAGTCGTATGAAAGTCATATGACGTTGTGTTAACATCACAGTCTACAAGAACAGCAGTTTTTGTACTTTACAGACAGGCTGGATCCAAATCCCGGTGTTGATCATTACGAATTCGGAAACTGGCTGGCTTTTTTATTTGACCATTTCAGTGGTAAATGGGGTGCATCACAAACCATTGCTGACATTGAATGGATATCATTTAATGTGTAGTTCCGATTTTTTCGGTGTTGGTATATAGTTCAATTATCACTTTCCACTTATTGCAGTATTGATAATTCCCATCCAACCAAAGGTTAGGTCGTCACATCACTTTGTTGCGTACCTGATATTGATATCTGACACGGTAGACTGGGGTGATGATGGTATGGTATGGTATAAGGTATTTGTAATATGAGAGATGTGAGTGCAATTTCTGGTGTGCTTTTGAAGCTAAAGATGTGGGGGTTTGCGAATGCTCCTTTGTGCTACCTTGCATCCGTTCTTGACTATGTCCGGTCTGAATGTCAGGTACATCTATCCTTTTTTGGTAAACAGGAAGCCTTGTTTGTAAAGATGGCCTTTTGTATTACGGTTCGAATACTTACAGATAAGGGATGGTTCATTATTTGTGACCAGGGGGGGCTATGAGGAAAATCAGGGGGCCACCTATTTTGTTCCTGAAAAAGAGGGGGCCACTTAATGTGTCCATAGATGAACAGGGGGGCATCTATTTTGTCCTTGGAAATTTGGCAGCGATTTTTCGGTATTTGATCATTTTAGCATTTTGTTTTTTACACTTTTTTACATTAAATTGGGATATGAAATCATATGCATATTTGATTTTAATACAATAAAATAGAAATTCGCAAGATTGTGAAATACATTTTCTTTAATGCCATATACATATACATATATTACATTAGTATGGGATATACATGGTATTGAATTAGTGTGGCATTCATTGATATTTACAAAATGCTAGGGTTTGTCAGAGGACATCAGACTACATGTGACATAGTCAGAATTTAAAAAAATCGTATCTAAACTGTGCTGTCAATTCTAGCAAAATTCATTGTTTATGTTGTAAAATCAGCAAAAATACTTGTTCTTGTATTTCTTGGGAGGCGTTCACAATTGACGTCAACCACATTTTGGCACTTTCTGACCCCCCCCCCGTCACTCGTCAACTTTCGTCATCTTCATGAGACCCCCGCCCCCCCCGCGTCAACTTTCGTCAGCTTAATGACCCTCCCCCCTTTTTCTTTCTCACCACTTTTTTACCTTCTTCCACAACTCAACAGCATTCTTCTGGATTTCGCTTTTGTGATTTGGTGGATATATTTTTTTAAATGCTGATATAATGTTTGATTTTTTTATATTTTTATCCATTATGATACGTATTATTACAATGAATCATTAAAAAGCACATGCCGTTTGAAATAGGTCAGCAAATCACATAAGAAACACATGATTTCTTCATTACTTCAAAAATATTTTGCTACTTTGTTTTGAATGAAAATTTATATATCTGAACCATTATAAGCCCCAAAGTTTCTTTCATATCTGTGCTAACTAAGATGATCAAACTGGCTTAAATCACCGACTCAAGATATATTCCCTTTGATTTATATGATATCACAATGTTCTCATTCTATTCTTCTACCAATTTTGCCAGTGTTACTGGCCAAGTATAAATTTAGTCCTAAATTGTTAACTTTACTACAGAAGTTAAGATACACATTTAAGTTAGTTGAATGTACAAAGTTGGTGTCAACTTGCCAGCCCCCTCCTCCCACGTCATCCAGTCAACTTTTCGGGTGCCCCCCACCCCCCGTCAATTTTCATCAACTTTTGATGACCCCCCCCCTCCCCCTGTCAACTTTCGTCAACTTTCGCTGACCCCCCCTTCCCCCTTCAGGGTTGACATCAATTGTGAACGCTCCCTTGTTCGCCTTCCATGCGCGTTAATCAATTTCGGAGTTACATCAACAGCAGTTAGTGATACATCATCATCATCTTCTTCTTCAGTTTCATTGATTTCAGCCAGTATGATTTCATCTTGATCAGAATCACTACTAAACTCATTGATATCTTCGCTATCAGAATTTTAAAAATTGTTATTTAGATCTTTATATAGTTCTTTCCTTATATGTGCCTCTACCCAGGACAACTTTTTGCTTCTTGGACATATAATAACATATAATTCTGTTCATTTTACAACGCACTTTCGCTTTCGCCATCACATTGTTGCAGGGAAGCCAGTGATTATATAATGATTATATGATGAATAGATTGATTGAGAAGGTTCCTTTACAATGTGTTGTTTTGAGTCAGTTAACCATTCCATTGATGTATACAAAGGGGGGGCACCTATTTTGTCCTGGACATTAGATGGGGGGCACCTATTTTGTCCTCGGTTAAGATGCAAAATCCTCATAGCCCCCCGGTCATAAATAATGAACGCTCCCTAATGGGATGAAGACTGAAGTGTGTGTGTGTTGAGCAAATATACCTGATTGTCGTTATCGTTACATTTTACCTGCAATATGTCCTTATTTTATTAGATGTCCCTAAATAGAAAATGATAGTTCCTCATCCGCCAGAAGAAGTCAGAAGATTAGTGTCATTTCGAGGTGGATTAGGATTGATGAGTTGTGGATCTGGATCATCGTTTTGCTTTTCTGGGTCATCTGAGAGCTAACTCGATCTCGACCTTACGCTTAGGTTCAAAGCACATATAAAGTGTCATCAATTTGTTTAGAAGGGGTAAGCCAAGCCCCTGGGCAACCCACCCGGACACGGATCACCCAGTACCACAATGCATTGTATATGAACTAAACAGTATTGTCCTATTTTATGATAATTTGCTGTCTCACGTGTGAGCTCACGCGGGTCTGATGTTGTCACACGGCGAGCCGCGTGACGCGCTTTTTATAAACGCTGGTATCACTGCACTGCTGAAGCAAAAAATATATCGAACACTGCCCAGTCTGCACTGAAAGGCACTTCACCGTCCTGTACTGGGTGATAAGGTGTTGTGGATAGTAGGTCTTGTTACGCCTGTTGTTGTTGGTATAAATAGATATTCTTGGAAGTTTATGGAAATTTCTATTAGACTGAGTATCTGAAGTGCGATATTGCACGGAAAACCGGTCACGTTGGATATAGAAATGTTTTAGTGGTCTTTTCTAAAAAAAAATTTTTTTAAATTTAACCCCGAAACAAATTCTTTTTCAGCTCAAATAGTAATTTCATCATGGTATGGTCTACTTTAATTTCATGCACGAGCAGAGAGTGGTCGTTTTGTAGTCACCATAGTCACTGTATGTCACCTTCATATTCAGAAAACATCAATGTGTATTATATAATCACTAAGTTGAAATCCATTATGGTCCTGGTGTAAGAAAACATGTTATATGACAAAGGATACTATAACGAAAATAATCGTGAAATACTGACGATCATTAGAAACGAAGTTAGGGGCTAAGTTACTCGTTGTATAGTCGCCACTCTCTCACAACTTTCTAGCTCATGCCTAACAGTAAAAACATGTATTTTCTACTACTTTTGATAATTTTCCGGTTTCATTTGCAACTTAAAGACAGCATTTCCATATTTTCTCAGTGCATTCATACAGAAAATATCTAATCAGTGACTCGCTGATATAAATTTTGTTTTGGACCAAGCGCTGTGTACCAAATACATAGGATTTTTAGCTGATATAAATGAGACCGCATAATCATATTGTGTGTAAAGCTTAGGTCACATCCGGCAGTACTGCGACCCTACTGCCTCTCTACTACCAAAAACTCGTGAAGACCGCTATGTGGATCGGTCCGTGTCCAGCTGCTGGCCCAGGGTAGGCTGCATGGAGCCAATTCGCAAGGCCGTACGTAATTACTTGACGTAGACAACGCACACACAAAAAGGCCATGCTGTCAAGAAGTTTGCGCGGCCGGTTGTGCCCCTACCTTAATTAACCAACTGCATGACAGAATGCCGCTCATGATGCCTGGATGATAATGACAAAACCAACCCGTTTACCAACGTGACTAATATCTCCCTATTATTGGCCCACAAAGTGTTGTCGATGAGGACAAAGACAATCACATATCGGCCGACTACTGCTCCTTTTCTATTATTGCTTTAGAGCATTGACCTGCTGTCTTCTTGCAAAAAGTATTTGATTAGGACAAACTGTACTCTGATACCAGCACCGATCAGCAATGATCCACTATGACCTAGTTACTTGCTATTACGAAACGCCATGTGTATGATATCGTGTGCTTTGATAACACTTCGATCCTTTAACTGTGACAGCGCAGTGGCTATTATTGTTACAATGGCGTCGGTTGCGCTTTATTTATTATGAATATAATTACACTCTTCTCAGGGGAAATTAAATTGAAATGTTATATATTTGATGTTACGGCGACTCGTAAGTACACGTCTGCCGAAAAACATTCTATCTCAATCATTATCACACTAATTACAGTCGTGAAAAATATCAAACGAAATTTTGCTCTTCCTAAGTATGTGCTAGTGATAGAATATATGTGTCAGTTGCGTAAGAAATATAGAATTCTTTTTCAATTACATAATAGGGTGTCACCATTATTTACAAAAGAGGGGTCATAAAAATGGGAAGTCATAAAAAAGTTACGCCACTCCAAGGTGGGGGTGATAAGAAAAAGTTCCCCGTATCTGTTCGCCCCCCCCCCCCTTACATAACTGTGCCCCCCCCCCCCCGTACGTAAATATCATTTAAAAAGTAAGTGAATCCCCGTGGTGGTTACGTAATTAGATTAGAAGATTAGTGCCACTTGACGTAGATCACAATACAAAAACGCATTGCATAATATAAAATTGTAGTTAAAACTGAATCTGTTTTGATATCCCGGTGTAATAAAGTTGCAGTGTTTAAAAACTGTCATTATACATAGGTCTATAGAGTGGGAACTGGATCCACCTGATCCCTTGGAGTGATAAGTCCTTAACACTCGTTACACAATAAATAGAACACTATGTGTTTTTTCTCCAAAAAACGACACATGCCTATTATGTGTATATGGAATTGTCTCGGATCTAGTAGAATGCTTTTGTTTGCGAAATCCTGTTTGGTTATGATAAGGCTAGCACGGTGTGGCATTTGGTACAACATCCACCATATGTATTACATTTTTAGCATTTAATTTTAAAACAATTATCTTCATTTAGAGGATTTATATGACCAATATCAATCGTTCATTCATGGGCCAATCAACTAAAATAGCACTTTATAAATGAGTAGAATGCTCCGAGAGCTCGAGAACGAGCACACAAGTCCAGGAACATGGTAGAGATAAGGAAAACGTGAGTACTCACACATCCAGCAGTATAACTACAATGTACAATGTGAGAGCATTCACAACTGGGTTTGTTTGTTTTCTTCTCAATAGACCGTTATGTCCGGACTAGGCAACGTATCTATAAATCATTGTTCTTGTAATAAGCGAGCCGTGTGTCTTTTATTCGCGTTCTTTACAAAGGATATTTCTAATGCGTTTGTGGAACAATAATGTTACACCTTGTACATGACATTGTTTTATGTTCTCATTGGGAGTTTATAACATTCTGGTGATTTGTTGGTGGAATATTCTTAAAACTGGAACCTCATTCAAGGCTCCACCCAGCTGTGGCTACGTTGGACGTTTGTATTGGCAGGTGGTACGTAATGGTAATATTATATTGATTTGTGAATTAGATCTAGTACTCTTACTAGTATATTTGTTTACACAGTATCAACACCCTCAACAATGACTACAGTGGAACCTCCAATCAAGCCTACATCTGTAAAGAGACCACCTCTATAGTAAGATGGTTTTTCACAGTTTTAAACTTTCAGAAGTTCATGAATTCATAAATACATGTAACATGAATAGATCAGCATGAACCTCCATAATAATGGGCACATAGATCTAGTCAATGTAATGAATGATCTACATGTGGCCGAAATAATCTATCTTACTTCTGTTTAGTGATGGGTGTGTGGGGAAGAGAGACAGGGGAGGTGACTGTTAAAACAGTGTTACTGTGGTGGGTGCTGGGGTGGGTGTATCAGGCCTGTGGTGATGCTGCAGACTAGCTACTGCAGACCTGTGCTATGCAAGCAATATTTGTTGCTGAATAGTGGGTGGGGTGTTGTACGTCCGTAATTGATTTTTCATCCCACAGGAGTATTAATTAAGGTAATATTTATGTTAATTCTCTAATTTTAGTAGATCTATCAGACTATCTATCTAGCAAACTCCTTCCAAGTGTGGAAAAAGTCACTGACTTAGCCAATGATCTATTCTATGTGTAGTAGACCTCTAGTATGGACAGCATGTTAAGTTGGTGGAATCTAGTTAGATATATATTTTTGCCCATATGAATCACTATAGGCCTATGTAATTCTTTTTATACGCATTCGAAAATCTGCAATGTTTTTTACATCTCATGACTGCAGTCACATTCCTGGGGTCACAGTGTACTATCTAGATCTACATGTTCCTTATCTTATTATTTAATATATATTTTTTTAATTTTCACTGTCACTTATAAAACAATAAATTACTTATAATGATTACAACCTTACCTGTAACCTTTTTTATCCACCTTGTACATTTTAACATTTTGACAATTTCTTATGTGTTTTTTTTTAATGGAAGTGGGCATTTTATAAATTCTGCAAAAAGTTTGACTCTCCTCCAATTGTTTGAGATTGTGAGAGAAAAAAATGAAAGAACTTCTTTTTCAGCATGTATGTTCTATTTATATGTATACTAGGCAATAAAGAAATGTCTATTCAAAAGGATGGTCTCTGATTGCTAAAGATGACAGATCCAATTCTAATGGTGACTGAAGCAGTTCACCGTGTGTGCTGACCGAGTGATAAATTCTGCGTGATGGATGAGGTGGTCAGTCCAACCAACACCATGTCCAAAGTGGGAGTCATGGCCAAGGATAATGCAACGTTTGATATTAAAGGTGTGTAGATTTACTTTTATTCTAATATGTTTAATGGGATTAAACATGTATCTATCTTCTTCTCTCTTTTTTTCTTTTTTTGTTCACATGAAAGTGTATGAAATCAAATTAAATGAAATGGAAATTAGTAAAAACAACTACAGTTAACACATTACATGGATTAATCAATATTGTAAGTATTCAATAAATACAATTTATATAAATATGATCTTATACAATTTATATAAATATGATCTGTATTGTGATTTTGATTCGCAATCATTTGGTTATAACAAAGCTTTTAATTGTAGCTTTACAAAAATTAAGTTTGATATGATAAATCTTTTATGAAAACATTATTAGTTTTCTATTTCATGTTTTAGTGGTAAGTATGTGTAAACATTCATATCTAACCAGATCCAGTCTAGTTACTGTGGTTGTTGTTGAACCTTGTGGTCGTATGTTATAAGTGTAATTACCAGGGGGGGAAAAACAAGATAATAGACAAAGAAATTAAGTGTTTCATATAAGTAAAAGACTTAAAATTCTATATAACAGGAGAAAAAAATATGCTTTAATAGAATTTTTTTTACTACATGTACTCTATGTACAATCTGTTTTACATTCATTTTCATAATTTTTGTTCCTTTCGTTCAATGGATCAGAGCATTATCAGTAACATAATGTAATAAAACTACAAGCATAGTAAACCAGTATAAAAAAGGTTAGTTGATCGTGAAGGCTTCATTTATTGTGTGTCCATATCCACATTTTCAGTGCAACTAAAATATTTAAGTGTGAAGGGTATTTTTTTAAACCTGCATGTTACTATTTAGTGGACATTGAACCTCCAAAGAAACAATTACAGTGTTACTTAAGTAGAAACATGACATATTTCAGGTTTTTACATACATGCACAACGAATACTGTATATTGTTATGTTTGTTTATTATGTTTGTAAATTGCTTGCATTGGTCTCGAGCCATTGGTAGTTTGTGAATATGGAAGTATCACAGCTATATTTATAAATGAATATGAATTCATTAAGGAAAAGGAATAAGACACATTTGGACTGGAAAGGTTTGTGATACCCAATGATTGCCCAAATAATCATGAACGAATTCCATATGGGTTGATAAAACATCTTAAATCTCTTTATACAAGTATATGCATAAAAGTTTTTAACATTGGTATAAACCAATTTTTAATTTAAAGAGGATAATTTTAGTATTTTTTGCATATGTGATTGCAATTGCTTATAAATGTAGCTATTGAGTTTCCTTGTCATGTCTACCATGTATTTGCAGATGAGAACGTGAAGGAACTGCCTGATACTAACTATCAGTTACACACCGAAGATCCAGTGCACTGTAAACAGGTAAAATGCAATACATCTGATATAATTATCAATCACTCATTTTGTGCAATTAATCATCTGCATAAACTTTGTATAATCTCCAGTTGACAAGTATCATTTGGGGTTATTATAAACATGGCATACCCATGCAAAGAACTACTAGTAGTCTGCATCGGATTTAGTGCATGATCACATCCCATGATCATAAGCCAGGGGTGGTGGTTGCATAAGAAGTGCGTTTTGCACTCACATACTATAAAAATGTCCTCAACAACTGAACCCAATTTGCAGTCACAAATCCTTCCTTTGTAGAGGGTTTCCCTTGTTTACCACGTCATTTACTTACATTATTATAAGGTAATGCATGAGAAAAGTTTCCGTTATTCAGTTTTTCCATTGTTTACTCTTCCTTTGTTCATAACATTCACTGTACTAGTAAATGAAAAACAGGAGACAAATTTTTTTGATCAATTTAAGCATGATAATTAGGGTTCTAATAAAGAAATATACAAAACTATTTTGGAGGGCTGATTGAAATTTATTATTCAAACCTCTTTTCATGGCATAGAACAATAATGATTACCTTTATTATTTTCGCTTGATAGCTTTATTTCTTGAACTCTATAAGTGTTCAGTCAACATTTCTAAGTGTCGTGAATACACCAAACAGGGAATACATTCGATGTCTCAGTGTCTGCATGAATTACAGAAAAATCTCTTACATAAGTTTAAGTTAGAAAACTGAATGTTTTATATTGTTACTGTATAATATTTTTATGCCAGAGCCTCAAATATTGTCTGTAACTGTTTGCTTAGTATGAGAAGGTTCACCATTCTGCACCACTCAAAAGATATCTACATCCAATATGTTTGACGTATTAATCATTTTAATTTTCTAGATAAATAAATTGATTGGTTGATTCATCTGTGTTTTTTATTTGTATTTTTCATTTTCAACACTAACATTTCAGTCTGAATCACCAAAATGGTACAAGCGGGAAGACTTGATCGTTTGGTTTTCTGGCATTGCCTTCATAGCAGCCATGATTGCTATGATATTTGTTGTTGGTGAGTGACTGTTAGTGCGCACGCCATGGGCAATGTCTCATATGCATTATATAAAATATATACAATCACATTAAGCTTTCAAAATGTAAGTTTTTTTAATCAACCACTGTAAAAGTATATTACCTAAAGTGATATTGGTTAAAACTAAAAGTTGGACGTATTTTTCGTGAATGTTTAATGTTTAAATGGTAGGACTGAAATAGTCAAAACTCCCAAACTGTCTATACATAAAATTAAAATGTCATTATCTCAAAAGAATTTATCTAGCAATTATTGAATGATGCATGTAGATTCTAATTATGTTTTTGGAAGAGAATACATCTCTTGCCAACAATTATAAATTTGTGTGTATTTGTGGTTGTGCATAAAACTAGGATTTTGATGTCGTTCTGGTCAAGGTATTTATTCTGTCTCTCCTGACTCAGGCAAAGCTCGAGGCTGGGATGCTGATTCTGGCTTCACGCACAACACCAGCCTCACCTCAGATGACAGATTTCTTCCGGAGCCTTTTATCCCAGAAGAGGGGGTCCGAGGCAGGTTCGTACCAGCTAAACTCTAATGTCAAGCTTCTTTATGGATTGATCAGAAACAGTTTAGCTTCCTAGATGTATATATGATAATGATGTAGTTGTAAATGTAGATGTGAGCTAAATGTACTTTTTTAAAAATTTGTTAACGTAATTTATTGTCGTAAATGGTTTGCGGAAATAACTGTAATGCAAATGCTGCCATCATCTACATTTTCCTAGATATGGCACTGACTGTGCAGCGCGGTGGTACTACTGGAAGGTAAAAACAGATGAGCTGACGTTCTGGACACACTTCTTCCCCTGGGTGTGCTACTTGTTGCATCAGGTCCTCATCTGGGCATCAATCTTTCATGAACAGATGCTCAAGGTGCGCACTATTTTATGTCTATACTCTTGTTTGTTTGTTTTTTCACTTCTATAAAGAGGTACTGTGGGAGTGAATTTAGAAACATAGTGGGTTGTTAAATTTCTTAGGTGTGGTACTCTGTGAGACATCATCATGACACATGTTATTTGCTTGTGGAGAAAATCTTGGAATTTAAAAGTCATATATACAATGATGTAGATGATTTTTGGACTTCAATGAATTTACCTCAAAATTCTGATTGTGGTAAAGTTCTGTTCAAAGCCATAGTGGGATGTTATATTTTCAAACATGTTTCAATTTGACAGTTTTTAATTATTCCACAGCAAACAATCTACTTTTTTACACGGTCCAGGGCCAATATTTGAATTCTGTATATGGTTTATGATTATGAACCTAATGTATCCTGCTACTAACCAGCCATGTGCTGTGTTCCAGGCCCACGAGCCCCTGGGCCGGAAGCGCTACTCTACCAACATGTCTGCCTTCAACTGGATCAGCCTCGGACTCAACATTTTTTTCCACATGATCCACTTCATCAACACACACACCACGTATGACGGCACTGCTCAAGATGTTGCCATAGCTACATCACAGGGTAAATACTTACAAGTGCACATTCTATTGCTACAAGTCTATTGCTTCATGTATTGGATAAAAAATATCTACGGTATTTAAATTGTTCCATTTGATACAAAATCTCTAGAGGAGGAAAGTGAAAGGTATGGGAGCAAACTATCATGCACTACTTATGTGTATGCTTCTTATATTAAAAGATATGTATTTACATTATCACAACAGCAATTATCACTTAAAATCTCTAATATTAAGATGTTGTTAATTTAAAAATTGAATTACAAGTACCTAAATATTTGAGTGCACCATGAATCCATCAGGTTCGGTAATCATGCTGCTCACTCTGGTGATCATCCTCGAGTACCGCGACCGAGGCATTCTCTTTGGCTGGCCTACACCCTCCTCCACATCCAAGGTTGCTATGGCAACACGCCTCAACTACGGACCAGTCAACATCATCAGGTAAAATGCGACTCGATTGAAGTAGGTTACACTCTTCAGTTAGAATATTAGTGACTTGTAAGAGACTTATTGATTTTTACTGGGTCTTAACAATTTTTAAGTAATGTTTTTTAGTTATTAGTTTCTGTAATTTCTTTTATGTTGAACTCAAAGAAGTAACTATTTTTCTTGATGAAAACTTCTTATAATTTTTACAAAGTTGAATTTTGCATGTAGGTCCATGTAACTCAGTAGTATTAAATTTACACAAGTTTCAATGTCAATCTTGGTGGAGTAATAATTTCAGGGTAACATGTATTTAGTAACGGAACTGTTGACTGTATAAATTTTTAAGCTGAGTAGTTATACTGTTATTACATGGTGGTGCTTGTTGCAGGAAGTACCATGGGTACGCGTTTTCGTGGGGCTGCATCTACACGTTCTGGTACCACCCGATGGAGAACACTTGGGGTCACGCCATGGGCTTCATCTACACCTGGCTCATCATGCTGCAAGGTAACACAAGTCAAATAATCATTTATTATACTGACATGTGATATACATACTTTGACACAAGGCATTAATTAATTCGTTCATTGGAAAAATTTTAATCTGGTTTTTGATGGTATACGGTATGTGACAAGTTTACATTTCAGGTAAAAGGCGTTACTCTCAACTATGTTGTTGATGAAAACTTTATCCATGGATGAGTCCTTCATCTTACACTCCTAAACTAAAATGAGTTTTTGATAGAAAAAAAAAGTGCCAAACCAACTATAACGCGCTTTACACATTTATTTTCGGGACTAAGTGGCCTTAGTGAATATTAGACATACGTCTAAATGTATTAAAAGTCAATTGAGAATGCGCAACACAACCAAACTTCATTCATTCACTCCTACAGGTTCGCTGATGTTCACGCCGCTGCATCAGAACAAGTACTGGACGGTGTTCCTCGAGTGCTACGTGGTGGTGCACGGGGGCACCGTGGCCTGGCAGACGGGCGGGCCGTCACTGGGGGGAACTCTCCTCTGGCCCATGTTCGTCTTTGGCTTTGGGCTCTGCTTCGTCATCACACAGGTGCGTCATTTACTTTGCTTCACCAGCACAGAGGCTGTTTGGTTGTGTATTGTTATTTTGATATCTAAACGGGATATTGTAATACGATTTGATTGATATTAAAAATGTTTGAAACCAACTCGTTGATTTTGAATACCTCCAAAATTATTAGTTGAAACCTGTACACATTTTCATTCTTAATTTCTCACTGTTAGATCTTTGGTTTGCCTCTGTGGAAGCACCTGCCCAAGTGGACGCGAGTGATTCCATTGCTAATCTACACAGGATTCACACTCTGGTGCTTCGGAGCAGTCATACCAGACAAGGATGGCAATTACTGGGTCAGTTGTAATTAGCAGTGCTGCAACTCAGCAAAATGACTATCCATTTTAATCTGCTGATTTCTTAAAAATCTATTTGAGATTATAGTACTTGTCAAAATGAGTCGCCAAGCAATTATTCATGATACATACTGACAGATAGTCTATTAGTCCCACAATTATTATTTTGACGTCTCTCTCACTCTCCCATTGCTGCCTTCCTGTGACCACCAGTTTGCATTTATGCAGGCTCATATTGAGTAAAAATATTCGAAGTTATCACTATCCCAAACAACATACATGTATACATACACTGCACGTATGATATTTTGCAACCCAACCAAACCAATTCACTCCCTGATCACTTCCCAAATTAACCAGTCCAACAACAACACTAGGTTGGCTCCCTCTCAACTCATTCTTGATAAACATCTGATATTTAGCATTATTTCCACCAGACCCGGCTGCCGGAGATCCTGCGCATCCCGGCCACCTACTACCTGGCCTTCGTGTTCGGCTGGGCCACACTCTATGCCTTCATCCAGATTGAGCTGACGTGCAAGTCCAAGTCGCCAGCTGCGCCGGTGCCTGCGTCTCCGCTGAAGCAGACACTGTACCTGATGGCCGCCCTCTCTGTCTATGTTGTGCACATCGTCATCTCCATACTGACGGAATACCTCGATGCCCAGATGACACTGGTGAGAGGCTATTTGAAATGTTATTTACTGTTATTTAATTTTAATACCTCTAATACAGCATCATTTTACTTGAGACATTCAAATTAATTACATAAATGAATTTCAGTGTCTGAATGGCATTGAAAAATTTAAAATTCAAGTAGGAAGCCTCAAATACTTTTAATAGTTTAGTTCTTTGAAATTTTACCATGGATACTGACTCCCTAATGCTGTGAACACTGAATGATTTTATAAGTGTATTTTACCCACACCAATATGTGGTAGTAAAGAAATTTTCTATTTTGTTTTTAAGCAAGCGGTATGTTGCTAATTTTAAGCTATATCAAAGACATTTTGGTTACACAATTTATTATTTATAGTTGATGTTTTTATCTTAAACTGATAAGTCCAATTTTTGAAAATTAGAGCAAATAGTCACTTGCCTTCATATTGAATTCTATTTAACTGCAATAACATGAATGACAAGTTTAAGTTTTTAGATACCTCCTCTGTATGCATAGTACACATTTGCGTGCCTCATCAGTACACTGTAAACTGAGACAGTTTTGTTTCTCCCAATTGAGGCATCACTTTTTACAAAGAGACGAATAAGAAATGCTAATGTTCTTAATACTAGCGTCAATAAAATCAGAAGTGTGTTATGTTTTCAGGTGGCGCTGATGATAATCTTCACTCTCCTGTTCTGTCTTGGAGCCAACATTTCTTTCATGTTCCTCAAACAGGCCATACCAAACTACATCCCACCGTTAGGTGAGAAAATAAACGTGGCACTTGCAGAGAAAACTCACATCTCTTCAAATCAGATGTCTGGAATTGATGGAAAAGTGACGCCTGCAAAGGAGTCAACGAGGGTAGTGTATGGCAGCGTGGGTCAGAATAAGGACACTGTGGATCTCGCCACGCATATGTGATTGGTGTACTTTTATTGGTTTGGTTAATAAATGTTTTCATGTGTCAGTGTCACGTAACCAATGAAGCAAAACACTTATATTGCATCAGTGGCAGATCCAGTATCTTCTGGAAAGGCAGACCCACAGATTCATATGCTATGCAGCTGGTCCAGGACCTATAGTCAAAGTGATTAAATACATGTATTTGGCCGAAACTGAGGTGCTCAGGTCCCCTGGAACTGTCACTCTTCTGTATGGAGAGTCCCGTCCCGTCTATACGCAAGCTGTTTTGATGTCAGACAGTATGCATGTTCTGCATATATTGGTCCAAAATTAAAAATGCTAAACTATTGTTGCATCACATTTCACTGTTATAAGTGTGTATTGTGCTATAATTTCTTGTCATTTTACTAGATGAGACAAATGTTTTTTCATGATTTGTTTTTTTTTGTTACATTTGTGTTATAAACATGTAATTTTGCAAGCATTTTGTTATGCATTGTATACCATAATGAAATATTTTGTGTAAACTCAGGGTAGCCACAAAATTTCTCATTTCGAATTCCCGAACCTTCCCTGAATCATCACAGAATACTCTATTTCAGAGCACCCAAGGAGAAAAGTTGTTTCAAAACTTGCAAGTACCATAAATAGCGGTGTTTCTATTTCCAATGCGAGCAACATTGTCCCTGTGGCATCAAATAGTTTTACAAACAGAAGTATTGAATTACTTTAATAAGCATCCATATACATTTTCAGTTACAGTATAGTCCCTTGAAGTCATGTAAGTCTTGTAGACAATTTATTTATAAATTGTAAGAAATTTAAAAATTACGTTTTTTTTTTCGTTTTTTCAATTTTGTTTCAAACATTTCCTGAATTCTCTCAAATTTTACTTGAAAAATAAAATCCCCTAAAACTTCCCTGAATTTTGGGATCCAAAATCAAATTCCCTGAAATTTCCCCCCATTTTGCGTTTTCTTCCCGAGTGGTGGCCACCCTGAGTTTAACTGCTAAAAGAGGCAAAAATACAATTTTTGCCTTAGATAGACAAAGCTCTGTGATATCATCTCCTGTTTGCATGTTCCAAGAAAAGTCAATGTATTTTGTATAAAAACAAAAACAATGAATATTATATATTTTATTTAATAAAAACACTTATAAACAAAACATATAATTTTTATTGTTCTAGATGATAAAGGCTACTGTGATTTCATATTGATCCAGCTCACAGCAGAGTAAAGAACATTAAATCCTGAGCACTGAAGCTTACTTTCAAAGTGTTAAATTCTGGCTGAATAATAATTTTTAACTTCACAAGTTAAAAGCAACAAAATTAAGAGCAAGGAGAATTCGGAAAGAAATAGAATTTAATGTTCTTGACGCAACTGCTAAACACCCGTTTACTATCATCCATGACTCCAATAAATATGCAGGTTTATCACACAACTGTTACACAAGCTCATACAGTTTTATTTGATAACATACTGACACAATACTCGCCTGCTGGTTAGACGGTGAAAATTGTTAATCATATTATGAACTTTTCTTACAAAGAACTAGTTCACTCATTGCATTTACATGTCGTTAATTTGCAGAAAGTGGATAGTTCCTAACTTGACATCTGTCGTAATATCTGGACACACTAAAATACACATACCATTAATAGTAGCCATTCAGAATAAAGTTGAAAAAGTTCAGAAAGTTAACCAATCATTTAAATTTACTTAAAAGATATTGTAGTTTGATATGCAAAGCTTGAGTAATTCATTGGTTCTACACAGAATGATCGTAGTTGGTCTCTTACCATGTTCATAACCCACAAGTTGATTGCTTACAAGTTTTACATCAGTTATATCTCTTTAAATTTTACACAAAAAATGAGCCTTCTAATTGATCAATGACCTTATTGCATGTAAATTTACTTCTTTCATCACTTACAAAGTTATATCAGATTTCTTTTTATCATCCATGCATCTTACATGCCCCATAATCACAACATATTTTGACACACAACAGAGACTACAATAATTGAATCATGAGCACATCTTGAAATCTTAGAAAAGAATAGAAATATACATTTAAAAAAAGGGAAAAAAATACAGATTTGGTAGTACATAATATTTCCACAAGACAGTTAACAATTGTGCGCACAGCACAGAATAATGATTTTTATCGAGTTTTTTCCTCTTTCTATGCCTCATATTGTATATGACAATAAATATACAGATGGTTCCACCTTTGGCTCAATCCTTGTACTAAGTTCATTGTCAATGTTAAAATTACCTTTATATAACACAAATAGCGCGCATAAGGTAAAAAGGTTTGGTCACTTGTTTGCAGTGAGGTTCAATAGTTTCCAGTAAATACAAACTACCTTTCATTATAAATACTAATAATTAATGCACTAAATTCATCACAAAAAGCTATTTTCTGTCTATGAAGCATACCCACCCACAAGAAAATGGCCAGTTTAAAACAGACACAGTCACACAATCAGAATCACGATATACATCAACAAAATTAGTCACATTACTGATTCTAATAATAAGCTACACATTGCCGAGTTTTCAGCTTCATTCCATTATTTATCAAGTGACTTTACACATATTACAAATAATAAGAAACACACTCAACATCCAGTTGTGCAATTACAATGCACTCAAACCAATAATGAGTTCATTCGAAAATTTTCAAAATGAAAAAAAAATAATAATAGCAATTTACCACAACTAATTTTATCTACAAGGTTAGAATTGAATACAAATTTTGCAGACTGCACGACAGCCAAAATTACAAATATTTGACATCAACTCAGCTATGCATAAGTTATTCAAAAGGATAATACATTTTAGAATGGTTAATTTAAAACCTCATTAGTTCAAAGAATCTTGCAACTATTTTGCAAAATATTACCCTAGCAATATTTAACCTACGATTTCAAAAATGTAAACCGAACATAGCTAGACTTTTTCCATCAAATTTTATGATAAAACTCTTCCTGGCTGAACTGAGAACAACTCTGTCATCTTGAAAATAAGAAGCTTCTTATAAAATCATATCAGCAATGACAATTGGTATCAATAACCTGATGTTTATCAAAAACTGATCCCCACCGAGGTAGCATGATCTCCATAATCATTATCATTTGCAATTATATATTGACTACTATATATTAACTAAATACTACATAACGTGTATACTTTTATACAATTGTGGGTCACACATACTAATATTCACATATATCGCACTAATATAAGCGCACCTCCCTTCCAAAGACCCTACAAGAGTGTTTTACGATCAAAATGCCCAGTTTACGATAATTGTCTATTTTGGGGCACTTTGACAGCAAACCAGACTTTCAAAGAGCTTTGGGCGTCAAAGAGAGTCAGAACTTAACAGTTTCTTTGCACATGAAAATTTCCTAAGTTTGCCTCCTTCAAAATTACCAATACCATCAATCAATGTTTTGGATGATTTGCTTCTTTCCAAATACAATATTCCATTGGGCTGCCAGCAAAAATATCCAGTCACAATACGATCTTTATCATTCAAATATGCAATAGAATAACTTCTTATAACAATCACTACGGATGGATATTTCAAGTCTTCTCCATGTTGTACGAATGGTATTGAATAGTTTAAACCACAGTTTAACACTTGCACTGATGACTCATGCTGCAACTGCTACCATCATAGTAAAGCATTCATACTAAGAAATTGCTCAGTTTATAACCACCAGTGACTAATGACTTTTCAATGATAAACCATTGAAACAAGTGTACATGCACAGTCATACATCAAAACAAGATCATAAAAGCTATATCCTTTGATATCTGTTCGTAGCACTTTGACAAATTTGCATTCACCTGAATACTTTTCCTCATCAAAATAAATTAATCGCATTTCGATCACTTCTGAAGTTCTAAGCATTTTCCAGTATCCCAGTGACTTTGGACTGTCCTGATGAATCACTATCAGAGACTTTCGTCCGACTCTAACGCCTGTAACTGCACGTCTTCCATCAGTGAGGAGTTGTTACTTGAACCCTCTATAGGGTCATCCAGAATACCGTCTTCTAAGCCTGCAATAATTGCATTCAACGCTATGAATAGCTGCAAATCGTAGAACAAGTCAAAAACAGTCTTAAATAATCAACAACTGTGTTTCATTGACAATTAGCAATGTGTGCTAAAATAATTAGTTTTAAATACCTTAAAAACGCAAGCGCATACTATAGTCTAATGACTCAAAAAAATCATACTCCAACTTGACAATGTCAAGAAAATGTTAAAACCCCAGTAAATGTTTAAGTGTCTAAAAACCCGTCTGCTGACCTGCACCTGCGTCCCCATCGTCGTCGGTGACGTAGCGCTTGTCGATGGCCTCCTTGATCTGGTTGTTGGCGCCCTTGGGGTCGAGGTCCATGGCCCATGAGAAGTTGGACAGCGCCAGGTGAGTGTTGCCCAGCTTCTTGTGCACCTGGAACCGACAAACGCAACGATCAAAGTAAGTGCCATATCGATAGACTTGGGAACATGCAACATCGGATTTCATGGTAATGATGGTAGAGGCTCTAGTAAGGTTACTGCTATATATGACATATCACAGCTAGAAAATATGACTTTGCTCAAAAATTTTACTCATTACGCACGACACTAAGGCTTTTTAGTAGGAGCGGGGAAATGCAACTAAATAGCAGTTAACAGTTACAAAGATAAAAATCTTTTCATCTTAAATATGACAGCCGTGAGCAGTTTTATCACCTTGCCAATGAGGAAGTACACGAGTGACTCGGTGGGCACGATCTCCTTCAGCTCCTCCAGCTCTTTCAACGCGTCCTGCAATGTCAAGCACAAAAATACAAATGTAACTGTTGTTTCAGTGCTGTATGTTGCAAAGAAGCAAAAAAAAACTTCCATTAAAATTTGTCAGTATGCCTCTCGAAATTACTAATATCCAATTGCATCAGAAAATGTAAATTTGAAAATTACCTTACACTAATGGATGTTCAAAAAGCATTTTTTCATAATGTAATTGTATAAAAAGTGCAGCATAATTTGAGGAGGAACTGAATTTAAACCTTTTCTAAAAGACATTCTCTCAGATTAAAAATGGGTTCATAATTTGTATTTCAAAAGTTTTCTGTTCCCAGGAATATCATCTTACCTTATGCTTATCAGTGGCAAAGAGAATTGACGCCTTGTGGAACTTTGCGAGTGGATTCCCTGGATTTGTGGCGATGGCCTTGTTCAAGGTCGCCAGAGCTTGATCAGACTTTTTCAGGGCATGCAGCGTCTACAAAATTGTAAATTTGCTTACAATCTGATGCTTAGATATAAAATGTGGTTCTTATTATTTGACAGATATACAAAAGATACTTGATGGAGTATTTTTAATTGAATTGTACTTAATATAAATGATAGACAACTCATTATGAAAAAAAAAAAATCTACCAACTGCATACTTACAACTGCAACATGTACTAGCAGAACGGATGACTTAGGGTTGATTGCGAGTGCCTTTCTGAAGTGGACTTCAGCAAGAGCAAATTTCTCCTGCTTGTAGTAGATCATACCGATACCATACCTAATCAGAGACAATGTATTAATTTGAATAGTAAAAAGTATTGATTCTTCAAAAATAGTCTATATTTCCAGGCACATAATACCATAGGTGCTTTTCAGACTTCAATATTGATGCAAACTATCGGAATAGTTTAACAAATTAAACACGTTAATATCTATATTTCCAACTTATTCATTTATTATTTGCTGGCCACTATAATTCCCACCTTTAAAAGTTACAAAAATACTCAGCAAACATTTCAATACTGTACATTACAAAAAAGCTCATACCATGCATTATAATGGAATGGGTCGATGCGGATGGCGTTTCTGAAGCACGCCATCGCTTTATCCAGCTCCTCAGTGGACACGTACTCATGACCCAGTAGCGTGTACGCATAGCGGAAATCAGGGTCAACCTACATAGAAAGGATAGCTTCAAATTTCGTCACAAAAAAATTCGATTATGGACATAAATTCTGATCTATTTACTGTTGACGACCACCATAACCACAAAAATGACCAAATAAAGCTTGAAAACAATATATATCAATTTGAAACTCTAAATATTTCAACATAAATTCATAATTCATCTTAGATGTATTAATAATTATTTTAACCCTCTTAGTGCCAGGGCGCATATATGCACCTCAGATTTTACGAGAGCGCTCTTACGAATCTATTGCAGCGCCGCGCGCTGCGCAAGGCTGATATCCCGGAAATCGGTCCAAATCGGTAAGATTGTGACAAAATAGAAATTTTAGAAGAAGAATTATCATATTATTCGTCACCCATGCCCCATCTTATTGTATCTTGGATACCGAATCACATATAAACCGTTTGGCAAACTACCCAATAAGTGTGGACGTTGGAAATCTAGTATTTCTATCAAAACAGATGATGTTTTTGTCGGGTGGTCGAGTGGTGGCACTGGTGCCTGTCAAAACTTCACAGCAATGAAGAAATAAAAAGTTGAACACGTTTTTGGTCCGTAATATTGTAAGTAAAAATATATTATTATGAAAGAGGAATGGTTTATGGTGTTTTTTGTGTCTATCCTGAATAAAAACTCGCTGCACTTAAAATTTCTACTGCTACTACGACATTTAAAATCAACCACGCAAGCTGTCAAATGAATGGACGATTACTCGAAATTGTCAAAATTTAACTTTATGCTGTATGTATCTTTATCTATAATGGTAAAAATAAGAAACTAGACCGTCTCCTGAATGTGTACTGTAAATGTGAAAATGTTCTGATGAAAACGTAAGAGCTACAAAGGATCATATTTCAACTATGACAACTGAAGCCCCCCACTGTGAATAACACGTCACGCAAAATGCGTGTCTGGCACTGAGGGGGTATATAGTGAATTTACTTCCGGCTTCGAGAGGGTTAACTAAGGTGCCGATGGTGTTACCTGTACGGCGCGCTGGAAGAACTTGATGGCCACGTCGTGCTCTTTCTGCAGCGAAAAGCAGTTGCCGGTGACACACCAGGTCTCGGGGCAGGACGGGTCGAGGTCGGTGAGCTCCTGGGCCAACGCAGACAGGCTCACCTGAGGGTACAGGGAACATGAGCACACCGCGGCAGAGGATCGGCAGTCATAAAATTTGACACTGGCCCATCAGCCCGAGCATAGTACAACCTTAGAAGGGCCAGTAATGTTTCTCAGATGATGGCCCAGCTGGCAAACTTAAAATTTGGCGGAATTTTAAGTTTGATGTTTGCAAAAAAAACACTTCCATACCAAAGAGCTTGATTTAGTCTACCTTCACTATGCCAACAGGTTATGGTGACAGTTGACAGTTGTATACATCTTTTAAATATATTCAATAAGTTTCTGGAGGGGGGAGGGGGATGCCCACAGAGCCCCTAGCGATGCTTTACATCTTCTGCGCTCGCAGGGCCAGTAATGTATCAGAAGGGCCAGTGAAGATTTCAAAACACTGGCCCTTCTGGCCAATTTGGATTACTTCCCAATTTTTGTCACTGGATCGGGCATTGGAGAAGCAGAGTGGGAGCTAGATCAGCATTGTGCTAATTTATGGATTTCTAATCAACACTTTTAAAAACTCATTCCTCTACATTTCTTTTAACGGTCATACTAACAGCTTTAGTATGCTTCGTATGTGACAGTTGAGAGGAAGATGGTTAAAAACGAAAACACTTGTTTGGAATGTGCAGAAGTTTCACAACTATCAAAATGCATCTTTAAAATGGAATAGAATTCTGACTAATGGGTACGTGTGTCCTTACCTCACGCTGAAGGTGCCACAGCGTGGTGCTGTAGAGCTCGATGCCCTCCAGGTGATACGGCTCGAGGCGCCGCAGCTCCTCAAACACCCGCTCAGCCTGGAACACGCAGCATGGAACGGGGGTTATTCAGAAATAACACAAGGTGAGGATTAACCACTCGCTTGCTCTTTTTGAAGAGAAGAAATTTGTCATTTTTGAGAGAACGTGTGGATTTTGCATAAAAATAACTGTATTCTCCATAGTTAGTCTACCTGCTGACTAGTAGCATTTCACCCTTTATCATCGGTCCTGACCCACATAGCATAAACTTAACTCCAGAAATCTTCATGAAATCTTTTTTTTTCCAATGTGTCCCCTGGTGAGATAATGACATTCATCTCTAACAAAACACATTACAAAAATAACACAGCCTCAAAACAAAAAACACACCAAACACTTCTCGCTACACGTACACACCAAACCAACATCCCCAATTTCGACATTTACACACCTTTTTGTAGTTGTCCATCTCGAAGTACGCCTTGCCGATGTGAGCGAGCACCCAGCCGGTCTGGTAGTGGCGCGGCGGCAGCTCACTGAGCAGTGTGACGGCGCGCTGGCATTCGAACTGAGCAAGCGCCAGGTGCGCCGTGCCCAGCTCTTGTAGCAGCGCCATCAGCCCGTCTGTGGCAGAACATGGCGCGTGGTGATCACATGTATTATATACTTATTTTTTCTTCGTTTGCTTATTTGTCCATATCCAACCAAAAACATATACATTTCCTTCTATTCATTTTAATTTCGGCACAACAGAAGGAAATATATATGTCTTTGGTTGGATATGGACGAATAAGCAAAAGAAGAAAAAAATAAGTATATAAAATGAATCCATTTGCTATATACCATTCGACAACAAAAATGGAAAGATCACATGCATTTCTCACACAAAACAGGACCTCTTTATATCGGTTCTATTAGCGAAATAAGACTTTTTTTTGGAGACAGTAATGAATCTACATATGAGAAGTTACGTCTGTAATATAGGTGAATAGGTGCTACTGTGCTCGTTGTTAAGCTAGGGTTGCTGTTTACCTGCGGACTGTTTCTGCATGGA
The DNA here is from genome assembly GCA_019095985.1 of Streblospio benedicti. NCBI lineage: Eukaryota > Metazoa > Annelida > Polychaeta > Spionida > Spionidae > Streblospio > Streblospio benedicti. Next base: position 22,303,674 of record CM032662.1, read on the forward strand.
CGCCATCTGCAGCTGCAGCGTGATCGTGGCAGACGTCTTCTGCTCAGTCTGCTCTGTTTTCTCCTGAAAACAAAAACAAAAATGTGAATGTGAAAATCTCATAGCATGTTCATTCTTACTGCTTCTTTCAACATAATAATATGGTTTAAATACAGATCTGTCTTTGCTAAAACAACATTTTTGACAAGATTCAAATCTCACCCAGGCATTTACAAACTAGAGACACTAGAATTGTACCTTATTAATTTCATTGAGATCTTGCTGATTTTTGCTTGATTTACTTGATCTGGCACGAGATTTTTTCACAGGAGCCTTTGGACTTGTGTACTTCGGACTTGAAGCTTTGTTGTTGTTTTCCTAAACAATAAAAGCAAAAATTGTAGCTTTGTCACATAGTAATTTCACAAATGTTATTTAATAAATTCATTCGATTTTTCTATGATTAATTCTAAATGTAAAATCAATAAATATCCATTTAAAAAGGTACTTCATGAGCCACTTTTTAATTCTATTCTGGAGCTTCATTCAACACTTAATCCTGAGATAAAAATATAAATGTTCTATAAACCTGTAAAAATTAACTTATATGTATCAAATTTAGTATTCTTCACATTGAAAATACTCCTAGCCTAACCACACCAATCTGGGCATTCCCTCTCTCGAGCCCCTGCGCGTGTACGAACCTTGACGGAGCTGCTGCTGGCACTGAACAGCCGCGTGCTGCGCCGCAGACTCGGGATGTTACTGCAACAGGGGGTACAACATTACAGTATTGCAGCAAATGTACAATTGCATCTATTGATGAATGTTGCCAGAGTATGGAAATCAAATCGTAAAAAAATCATTAAATCAATTTACTGATGAGAATTTTATATTTATCAACATGTAAAAATGTAAAAAAAAATCAATCAAATATTTTTCTTTGCAAAAAATTAGCTTCTAACAAGATGATAAAAAGTGCCAGGCAAGTGGTGCTCACCTCTGGGTGGGACTAGGCATCTGCGTGTTGGTGTTCCCTGACTGGCTGAACACGGGGGGTTTGGGCGGGGCAGCAGACTTGCCAGCTCGCCTCGTCTGAGGCTGAAAGAGAATGCATGGGTTAAAAATTATCCTGTGATTGTATTGGGTCTAAATAAGAATGAATACTGCTTCCCATATATATTACGTTACTTTCTCAAAATATATAATATGCAATTTTCTTAAGAATTTTTAAATGATTAAAATAATTTAATTATTTAGTTCTTGGATACTGATTTCTAAGTGTGCTCACTTTGCTTATGAAGCTTTTGAGTTACTTTACCTTTTTGCTAACCTCATTCAGCATAAACGTATCATAGAGGTTTACTGCTGGTGACGGTGTGATGAAGTTATGAGGGGGAAACCCACAAGGGCTCGGTGTCGCCTCCAGTGGGAAAATACCAAAACTAAAATAGAGAAGTGCATTCAGAAATGAACAACAAATACGCAACACAACGAGAATGATTCATCTTGGTTCTTCAGTTCTCCAAGACTCTCTCTTTCTATTAGTAAGTTTTGTCATAAACTACCGGTATGTGCACACAAAAATTGGTAACTAATAATTGATACACTAATAAACAACAAGCATTAAAATTAAAAACGTTTATGTCAGATTTGTCACTGTTTCTCCTCTCTCCTGTAGGAAGCTGGACATTAAAATCGAACATCATAAATCTAAGCTCAAAGTCAAACAAATCCAACCCAACGTAACTCACGAACAAGAACAAAACTTCATAACCAAACAAACCCAACATAAAAAAGCATGTTTGTTGTGGTTACCATGACAACACGGGTTGAGATTTAAATGTAGTATCCATGTGACAGTCAGATGACATTGACGGTCGGCACGTCACCTTGGCAGCTGATACCCAGCCACTACAAGACCACAGCAGGGCTCTACAATAAGCACGTTCCGCTTGTCCGGGACAAGTAAAACTCTCAATGGCACTTGTATCACGGACAAGTAGAATCCACACACCATATTCCCGATATGCTTATTAAACCCACTTTTGTCTTATACTATTGTATTTTTTACTATTTTGATCAAAATAATTATTTCTAAATTTGAACAGGGTTAATAAACAAGCTAAAACCAAGAGCTTATGAGGTCTATAAGGTCTCTGAGAGGTGGTTGTTTGGAGGTAAGAAGAGATGTAGGTTCGTGGGTAATGTAATGTTTGTTCAAGGAGCTGATTTTGAGTAAAATTTAAAACAAATTGAAGGACCTATAGGTCTAAAATGGTTTGGCTATATTGCTTATTGCATATTGCATACGTGCTTGGCCTATCTTTTAGAGAATGTACAAAAACATTCAAAAATTCACTACTCAGAGGCATCATAAAACAGTTCCAAATTTATGCACTTGCTTTAAAAAATTTATGTTAGAATAAAAACATCAAATATAGTTTTCATTTCCTAATTCAATTTCTTCATTCACAAATGGAAAGGTACTGAATAATACAAACATTTTGCACAATTATATTATACACATATACACGTATACCCAGTATATATATGTATACGTTTTGTCAACATTTGTAATATCTTGTGCGGACATGTGCATTTGATTGTCAAGATGAAATTAGACCTTTACTTAAGTAGAATTAAATCCTAACGTAGAGCTCTGCCACACAACTCAGCAAAGTGCTCCCGGTCATACTGCTGTATTGTTGAACTCACGATTTCCCACAAACCCTTAAACACAAATTATTATCTAATACATCTAGAAAAATCATTTGAAAACTAGATAACTTAAGTGGCTTAGCATTTCCCACTTTACTTTCCATTACAAACTCTTACAGTTTCAAATTTCAGATACATCCAACACATTCATTTCCTGAACTTAACAATCCAGCTTCATTCATCGCAAACTAAATACAACCCATATTCACCTTGGCGTCAGTGGACTGAGACCGGGTTTGCCCGCTGCCATGCCGCCTTCCACGTCCCACCCGGGGCGTTTTTTCCGCATGGTGCGGGGCGCGGGTGGCGGCTGTAGCTCCCCGCCGCCACCTCCCAGCCCGTCCATGATGTTGTCCGGGGTGCGGTCGAGGGTGCCTCCACCCCCGCCGGGGCAGTCTGATGGGGGAAGAAGTTCAGCCACGGGGGCCGGTGCAGCAGGACTGTCAGCCTGGTGGGGCATGGCAGTAAGATGTCAGTTTTAGATGTTAGTTACCAAGGGTCTTTGAATTGAAAACGAAGTACTGGGTATAGGTTTGAGTAAGCAACACTGATCAATGTGCAGATGTAAATTAGTAAAAACATGTTTTTCTTGTTAATAATCCAACAAAAAGCTTAAGAAACAGACACAAATCAGCAAAAGGTTTCATATGCAGAATACCGTTATCTGAAATCATTCATATTTTTGTCAAAATAGTTACTTATGTAGAATACTGTTCATATTTTTGTCAATGACGATCTTAGACCGGCACTTTTATCATTACAGGTGTGATCGCTGTCTCTCAGACATCTCACCTGCATGTCGAGTATGTGCGGTGGCGGCGCCATGTGTACGGTGCTGCTGTGTTCGCTGTTTGGTGCCCCTGGTGCCGGGGTCTCGGGATTGGGCGCCGTCAGGGTGATGGGCATAGGGTATGGAGAGTGGCACAGCGTGCTCAACTGCAGTGGGGGCGGAGTCACGAAGATCTTGGTTGGGTCAGGCTTCTCACCTGAAATAGAGAGGACTGTATAATATGTGTAACCATTTGATGTAAAATCTTTTTCTTCTCATGAATATAAATGGCTCTAGAACCATTATTCTAAGAATATGAAGGGTGTACAGGTGCACTTATTGTGGCATACAGGCAGAAAAAACAAGTTTTCTGTAAAATCTGGATACTTTGTGATGTCTATACAGTATTCATATGTTTAAGTTTTAAAAAACCTAAACGTGAAACTTATGAGACATAAGGTACTCCTGCTTTAAACTAACTACTTATGATTTATAATTAGTACTGGATTCTGTCACAAGTATTCCAATTAACATGTTTAGACGCACACATCAATAAAATCAACTTACCACTTTTACATAAGGACTCAAATGATGACCACAGAAACGGGTTTAGCTTGAGACAGCGACGAAAACTATCGTTAGCTTTTGCACACCTATCAGTTTTACTACAAACAAAATAAACACATGATTTACGGTACATGCATTGGCTACAAACTTATCTCCTGAAACAAGCTAAAACCAAAATTGTCATAAAATCGGTGACCAGTTTTGTCAACAATTAACAAAATAAATACATTATCTAGTAGCGGTAATAAGGTTGATAATGTCATTTATATAAAAATATCTTGTGCAATATTATCTATGATCAAAGACATCCTGCAAGTAGTTAAAGTACCTGTATATCTTTCCTAGAAGCCTTAATGCAAATGGCGCCAATTCACCCATTTCTTGGATGATTTCTTCTGCAGTTTTTGGTTTTAACAAAATATTTCCAACAAGAGCACCTTCTGCTTCTGACAGTCTAAAATTAAATTTAATTGTCTATTAACACTTTTTCCGTTTCATTTCTATCTGTACTAATAAAAGAAAACAAACAGCAGTGACATAAAAGATGATTTTATTCTATGACACTAAATAAATGATCCGATTCAGATTAAAATGCAAAATAATTTCCAATAGATCACCAATCGCTAAAACCGGCCATGCACATAAACCGTGCATTTTACGTAGGAAGTGAAATTTAGTGACCTCTTTAACGGGGAGTTTACATCATACATAAGACTCAAGGATTGTGTGAATGGCCGAACAGTGCGATTGATGATCTAACTGAACCATCTGACTGAACATGACAAATTAATTAATAATGATAGATAAATTCAAAGGATCAAACTAATATGATTACCTGTTAATCTCCATACAGCACTGTGCGTATAACAGCTTTGACGCCGGTGTGGCGTATCCCTTTGCTTTCAGCAAAGCATATGCCCGAGCGGGTTTGCCACAACGGAAATAACACGTTGCCAATAGAAACAATGCATCATCAGAGTTAACTGTAAAAATAAATTATAAAAATAATAAAACTACCACGTATATATTTATATGTGTTGTTGGCGTGCACATTGCAATTGCAGATGGGCATATTTGGTTTTAATACGCTTTCAACAAAAGATGTTTCAAGAATGCGCAACCTGTTTCCATGCATGGTATAAATTACTTAATGAAATCAGAGATAACACTTACCTTCTGCATAGAGGCGTTCTGCTAAAAATGTTGCATCTGAGAAGGCATAGTGGTTGAGGCACTGCCATATAGCAGCCTAAGAATCAAATTATCGTAAATTAAAATGGGATAAATCAGGCTTTCTAAAAAAAATAGTTTTAACACGCAATTGACGTACTTCTGATACATATTCTTCTAAAAATTGTCATAAGAAATTTTTAAGAATATCAGCCAGTTGAATTTTCTTTTACATCTCGTCACCAAGCGACAGATATTGACGGTGACGTGTTGACATTTAGAAAATGTTTTAACAAGACAAGAGACAAGTCGAATCTCGATTACATCAAGTCTCATTTATAAGCTATGGATTTCCCTAATTTACTTAACGATATTATATCTAAAAGCACGCATATGGTACCTGAACAGGCTCGTGAATAACCATGATGAATTAGCCTTGTTTATAGTTTATCTAATAGACCGCACAACGGTCTAAAGTAACATTTTTCCTTGTAAATTCTTAAAGTTCTGAATCACAATCCGCCATATTTCCTAACTCTGCCTCGTTTTCGGAGTGTTAAAAAAACGCTGGGCAAGCCCCAAACATTGCTGTTTGCGTTGTAATTTTATTTGCTGTTTGCGTTGTGACTTTAGTATGTTTTTTTTACATGTAATTTGAAACAAATAAAAGTAGAATACCCGGGCAAATACCAGCCTTGATATAGAATGTGGGAAACACATATATTATGAATATGGGTCTGTATAGAGGCACAGTGGTCTTATTTTACTCAATATACTTTTTTAAATTGCCCCCCCAGTACATGCATATTAGCCCCAGTATACACATACATTGGTCGACTTCTGGGCGAGCAGCAGAGCAGGTTACTCTACCTCTTTGTCCAGATCTTCATCAGTGACGAACTAAACTGATTTCCCAATATATATCTATAACATGTAATGAGCACTTGAGACGTCTTTTTTTCTAAACGAGTGATTATTCAGTTGACTATTCTATAACTTTATAAACCAGTAAAACAAATTATATAAATGTCACCCCCACCCCAACCCCAACCCACCCACCCCAAAAAATGAAATAAAAAAAGAACAGAAAGTAGGAAAAATTAAAAAAATAGAAAAAAAATAATGTATACTTTGGTGCAGGAATATAAACCGTGTGCATTGATATTGTGCCTTACTCATTACTAATTAGTTAATTAGAATTGATTTAATCTTATGTTTGTTATGGTTTTAGTGTGTGTGTGATCTTTGTTTTTGTTTTTTTTCCTTTTTGTATAGAGGATATGATTACAAGGGAGCCATTCCATGTGGACACTTCCAAATTAAGGATATGTCCTTTATGTGGACACTTTTCACTTAATTAACGATATCATAGGCAGATCCAGGGGGGCGCGCGCAGGGAGTGCGACCCCCCCCCTTTTCCCACCAACACCAAAATACAAATACTTCATTTTCATAGGGTTTTTCATGAAATTCCGTAAGTGCGCCCCCTCTTTTCGTTAAGTGCACCCCCCTTTTCCGAAAACTTGGATCTGCCTATGGATATCCTTTTCAGTATCCTTACATATCATATATGAAGTGAGCATCTTTTTTTATTAAGGACATCTGTCTAGACACTATATTTGTACCCACACTGGCCATTAACCTGTATTATCAGGACAGTTCAAATTTTCTTACAGTTAATATTGAATCAAAGCGTTAATTACCCAGAAAGATTTCTGCTCTCAAGGTGTTTGTTCTGTCTGTTTAACTGTTATGGCATGTAGTTAATTAATTGTGCTAAGATATGTAGGCTTATGTTTGTCAGTTGAAGTTGGTGACTTATTTCTTATTTCCACAATGGCCCATATTTCGACCCATTATGGCTATTTGTTGATTCTCGCCCTCTACAGGTTACATAAACAGATGTTGGGGTGGGGGTGCACCCCCAGCGACTTTACGACTTTACGACTTTACAATTTACACCAGGTCATTGGCCCACTTATTGATCTTCAATTTATCATTTCTCACACACTTGCATCGGCAGCACATACAGCGCACAATGCTAATCACTCACACGATCACTCACTCACTCTTTCAACCCAATGACCTGTACCTGATTAACGTGTAGGTGCCATGGAGCAGTGTGCAACCTGCTAGGGGTAAGTTTGCACAACACCCACCACCAGACCCGACTGGGAATCGAACCCACGACCTTCTGGTCCCGAGTCCAAATCCCTAACCACTCGGCCACGGAATCACACAATAGTTATGGCTATTATTTGGTCGTAAACACTGGTATTTCACTTTGGGTGATGCAGTGATGCTGTTCACGATGCTATTGACGGACACAAGAAATCACCACACGCTACTTGAAATCTTGAAATACTTTAGTCCACAGATGAGTTTTCAAAAGGTGAAGATACAGTTATTTCAATATTTTGTACAAATCCGCTTTTCTCTATAGCCTAATTCTAAATGTAAAAAGTTTAATGATTATATAGTTACTTTTAATATTACGTTTACATACTTGTTAAATGTACAAAGACGGTGAAGAGTAAAAGATTTTTTTCATCATAATTGATATCAATAATTTCAAAATGATTTATGAAATATATCTTTCGTTCTAAAACAATACTTGAATGTTGCAACAATTCAATTGTCTCATGCATATTAAATTCTTCTTACGTGTATTTTGTATTTGTATCTGAATGTTTCATTTGATGGTTAGTTCGTGTTTACGTGGGCCCCAGCATCATGGGAGGGATGTGATGTGTATACTACTATTTACAATGGCTATACCATGAAATTACTCCTATTATATAGAAGGGTGTCTAATAGCAACAAAAACCTGGAAGCAAGAGGATCCGCTTTAGGTGGGTTTTTTTTTACTTATGCTGAGACTAGCATATATACTTTATCATTTCACATTTTCACAGCTTCGTTCTGCAGTAAGTTAATCAGGAAGTTGTTTTTGATTGGCTGGATAAAGATTGATTTGCATTGTGGAGCAATTTTTTCAAATACTAAACAAAGTCTGACATAGAATTTAGTACGGTAATGCAAACTTAACTGCCCAATCCAATCTTGATCCAGCCAATCAAAAACAACTTCCTGGTTAACTTACTGCAGAATAAAGCTATGGAATATTGGTGGAAATATCTAAATTGTAATTGCACAGGACTGTGTCAGCTTATTACAATAATGTGAAGTGATAAAGCATATGCTAGAGCATAGGTCAGCTTAAAATGGATGTCCTGGATCTCAGGTCTCCGTGCTTATTAGAAACCTTTGTATATAATAGAAGTAATGTGTATGGTATAGTTTTTTGTAAATCATAGTTGTTTACATACCACACATACCCTCCCATGATGCTGGGCCCATGGTTGTTTAATCATCGTCATACTGTGTGTATTAATAAACCGGGAAACCGATGATGGATATGCGATTTTATGCACATATGTACATAAAGTTATATTTTATATGGATATATGTGATACATAGACTTACATATAACACTGTAATTGTTCAATATCCGTATCCTTATATACACATATCAGCGGTTTGATATGGCATTTTTCAAACCGATCACGTTTCCTGAGGTCGGCTTTTTTAAAACTCAGTTTTGTTAATGTCTGCGTTGGTTTTAAGAAGATATTAACTACATACAATTGTTAACATTTTAATTACTCTGAGTGTTGACTTTTTAATCTCAGAGAACACAGTCTCATGTTTTAAAGTATCATAAGAAATCAAAGCACCAGAGGATCAACGCAGCTATTTATTTCCCGTGAATAAAAGTGTCATATTACAAGTATATTATTGTACATTCCATCAACATTTTTAAGTCACAGATGTAGTGCAGAATGTTCAAAGGCAGAGTCTATTCCAAAATCACCGCATTGTCTGGAACAAAACAAAAATAAACAACACTTTAACAATATAATATCACTCACCTTCCACTTAATTCAGTTTATAATTTCTATGAATTCATGTTCGTTTTATGTACTCACCTAGTATTCAGAGCCCACTTCATCCCGACAAAATCTGTACTGAATAGCGTATTCTCTTTTACCCAAGCTGCCTCCATTGCCAAGAGAAACTATTTGAGAAATATTGTTGCTAGCATTGACATCTCCCCCGCAGTAGTTCTTTTCTTTGTGTTTATTGTAGCCTATTGGGTTGAATTGGTACCAGAAGAAGCCAAAGAAATCTCCATATGCGGTCGGGAGATTGACGTGAATCTACAGATAAAGTTTCAGATTCAGATTTACAAGCCTGCCATTTATAAGATGCTTACATGCTGGGTGCGAGAATATGAGTATAAGCACGGCATTGACATAACACGGAGGCCTCACTTGGTCTATCTAAATAGCACTGCAGGTGTAGTCAATGGAGTTGACTCTAGAGATAATTTTTCCTTGTTATATATGTTTTTAAATCTGGTTTCATAATTCTAAAGAATACAACTGACGTCAATTTCACGCAGTCACCATCAACATGCTTACCGTTTGTTGTCCTGTAGTGGAGGAGTTGAATGACACATTGATCAGTTTAACCACTTCAAATTGGCAATTTTCTTGGGTAGGTCGAAAAATGCCTAACTGGAAAGCATATTGTCAGAAAAAAGCAATGTGTGATTATTGTCATATCTAACATTTTAATTGTAATTAATTAACTGCGTATTTGCAAGCGTACAATCTATTGAATATGAATACAGACGATACTACATCCATACCAGGTCATACATAGTACACGCTATCTGCTTGCATACAATGCTTTGGCAGAAAACTGTCCGCTCAATGCCAACATTCATGTTCAGTGCCTCATGCAAACTCCAACCATTTCGGTGCTCTGCTGTTCACATTATATATCAGGCGTGTATCCACACAATCTTTCGCCTTATATATCTCACAGGGTATGAGCCCGCTTTACATGTACCCCTGCTGTGTGCAAGCGAGTCATCCCCCCATTTCACATAGACGATGGTCGCTCCAGATGCTCAAGAGGACGCCAGATTTGTCATTTTGGGGTGAGTCTGCTGAAATGCATCAATATTTATAAAATAACAGTCCAAAGAGGTAGCAGTTTAATGTCGTCAGCCATTCCAAGCCGATGAAGCAGTTTTTACCAACGATGACTAGTGCCATAATATATCGTAAAACATAGTAGTGGAAGGGAACCAGGACCCTATTCAAAATCTCTTCTGAGTATAATGTCGTCTCTGGTGGCCGGCATAAATTTGAGCAGCTTCAGAACCCTGTGAAGCATCACCATCCGTATTCTGCTTGCTCTTCTTTCCTCCGCCTGGGGGCCTTTTTTAGGATCAACAATGTTGAGTGTAATTACTGCCATTGTTACCATTATTCTTTGTCTGACAAACATTTTCGGGCAAAATCAGATAGGCGTAGTCCTTTCCCTCCAGGAACAAAGCAATAATCGTGCAGCATCGTGTGTAGTGCAGCATTGCCCACAACCAAACGTTCCTACGCTTCCTGTTATATATGGTTTAACATCTCAACCATATATCCTCCCAAAGCAGCAGACAAGACCAAACTTAAGTAGAAATATCTTAGGGTGCCACTAATGCACTCCATATGCTGAAGCTAGCCCTTCAGACTACCAAGAAAAGAACGATGATAGTGTTGATTAGCAGATCAATAATCTGAAACTGGAGCAAGCTGTAAAAACACAAACCACTTCTTAAAAAGGAGTGGATATAACATTTTAGGCCGGAACTGGCTAGAAGTGCGCCATTCCCTAACGGTCGCGAACCTGCCACACCACTCTTTACTAAATTTGAGGGCAGATAACGCACAATCCACTCTAAAATGACAGATATGGCGTCTTATGGAGCATCTGAAGCTACCATCATCTATGTGAGGTGGAGGGGTTTAATCCCCAATTTGTTTTTCATGTAACATCGTTTGATTCAATACCCTCATTTGTTGAAGGAAGCGATATTGACCTCAAAACAAGTAAATAATTCTTTAGAAATTCGGTAACTTTACCGTTGGTATTGTGACTTGCACGTGTATTTCTACATCTCATGTATGCAACCCTTGAAATGCTGTGTCTCATATATGCTTTCTTATGTTTTACAGTACAAAACATACTATACTCGCATGCACACATGTATTGGATTAAAAAAACAGATATAACTAGATCTGACCTTAAGTGGCATTTCTCCTCGAATTCCATGTCTAACATAGAGAGTCACTGAGTCGATACTACCGTCTCCCAGGACATACCTCTGGTCCACCATTACAAATCTTTTGTAGTTATCCTTTACCAATGACTAAAAAGCAAAAAAAAAAGATGAAACATTATTAGCTGATGTACTGGTCTGAATCTATATTTTATGGAACAAGTGAGGAAGGAACTTGTGAATGGGAAAAAGAATATTCCACAACTATGTAAGGAAAAGCCATACCAATCTGTTGGTCTCTACAGGGAATATGTTACATTGCAGGTAATATGCGTATTTAATATCTTGACTACAATAACTTGTGGTAATTAACGTTAGGATATGTTGTCAGATGTCGGTGATTCAGAACTAACGCCAGCCGCCAATATCATTTTAATAGCACAGAGGCTACCAACAAACTTCTGACCTTTTTGATACCATTTCATTGAGCAAACTATAGACTGAACAAACCAATGATCTCTGACTTTTACTGAGTCATTATTTAATTGATTATTTCTATACAATACCCAATGACAGAAACTGTTTCAATCTCATGTTGGAGAAAATCCCAGCCGGTTGTGGTTTTTGGTCAAATCGCAGCATTATTAGGCTCATGTTTGCTTTGGAGGTTCCCAAAATACTGGAACTTGATGTTGAAGAGGATTAAAGAAAGAGGATGAAATGTTTCCCAATCAGGAGAGCTACATGTGTTTTTTAATAATTGTGCCCGAGCAGCACGCTAAGGATTTTAACTTATTTTGCATAAACCGTTTGGATGAATTGAGTAAAATCAATGGCATGGCTGTTTACCTTTCTCTCTAACTACCTTTGGATGTTTCAACAAGCCTTTTGTTATCTCTACTATTTGGATAAGACTCACCTTTCAACTGTTTATTAAATCTTTTCAAGTTTAACACTGTTGAATTTTCTTATTTCAACATTGTGGAAAGATAAAGGCCAACAATATGATTTTTTCTGGAATCCAAATGATTTCTTTCAGTTGATATTATGATATGGGACACGGTGCTTTTGGCTTTGAAAATGATCTACCCCCAACTGGATGTGCAGCAATATAGATTTGCCCACCAAAGGCTGAGGAAGAAGGCTGTTTTTATTGAATATTGTTGAATAATGACTTAACGACCGATGATGAGGAGGAGGAACATGATTATAATAGTATGGAGTTTGTTTGTGATGATTGAAGAATAAACATGGAATGTTTATGTATATTGTTGAGAGATAAGTATTCAATGTGGTGGTTTTGATTTTAAGTTGCAGCTAATTCTGGTAGCTCAAATTTTGGAGCGAGTTATTATGATTTAACTTATACACTTTATGCAAGTTTAGACTGTAATGTGAGCCATTTATGACTGGAAATTGAGATTTCTGTTGTTTGATATATAATAACTTCACATTACATAGCTGGTCAATAATATACAATTTATAATATACAATTTACAGTGTGTAGCAAATACTTAAGGTTTTATTTCTTTGAATAAAGGTATTTTCACACGTACTTACTATGTTTTCTGTACTTTGGCCTACTTATTTCATTACTTTAAAGACTGAAAAGAATTAACTTGCTCAGATAATCAAATCTTAGCCTAATTTCATAAGAATCAACAATTGAGTATCTGTTGATAATGCTTAAAACAGAAGTTAATGTAACATATTCAAAATATTGTACTTCGGACTACATTTTGGCCTCTCAGAAAAATTGAGCAGCTCGTGTGCAAGTGTGCCGTCCCTAGCGATGTTGCCAGACACCCATAGAAGTCAAAACCACCCACCAACCTTTTACAGCAGACGACATTAGCTGTACCCCCTTGGCCCCTGGGGTTATAACACTTTTCTCGTCCTCAATATGATACATGTAGATAAATATACGTCAGATACTCGACGGAGGCCATTATATTACGGGCCGTTGTGGCAATATTTTATAGTTTAATAATCTAGTGAAACTCATGTGCCGGTTTTAACATTTGTCACTGGTGTGAAACAAAGCTGTACGAGTATTAGTATATATACGTGCTGACTATCAAGTAACAGAATGTAATTCATAGATTGTAAGATAAAAATTGTTTATGAAGCGTCATTCGACCAACAATACATAGATATTAAGTAAAGGTTGTTACAGCGAAGACGAGGCAGTAACGTGGAGATTTTAGTTGTCATTTTAGTTGTGTGCTTGATTGAAGTCCGTTTTGAAAGAACTTAAAATGAATGGAGAAAATGTAAACCTCATGGAAACTGATTGCGGTTCCACGGATGACGGTCTGTTGTTGGTGTTCATGGCAGAACCCGGGACACGGTCAGAGGACGTCTGGGACGCCGTCAAAGATGTGCCAAACGAAAATCTTGCCCTCAAGGTCGACGCCGTCAAAGATGTGCCAAGCGAAAATCTTGCCCTCAAGGTTGAACCGTTGGAAGACAATAAAAGTTTTTTTGATAGATCTATCAACATGGGTGATGTGAAGGACGATAATTCATTTACCGGAGACGTGCTTATTAAGTGCGAGGGTTGCCAATTGTTTTTTCTGCCAGTCGGTAATACTAATAATGATAACATGCATTCGGTGCAAGGTTTCAGATGTGAGGTGTGTAAAGAAACTACAGCTGTCGCCACCAAGTTGTCTAAATCAGTTCTAGCTAAATACAAGATAGAAACAAGAAGCAAACAAACTCTAATGGGTAAAGACAACCCACCATACACATGTGGAAGTTGCCATGATTCGTTTAGCTTCAAAGAGAGTCTAGAATCGCATTTCCAAAGACACAAATCCAACATGCAATGTCACATCTGCACACAAACGTTCTCTGGGCCATACACACTCGTTGATCACATTGAGAGAACAAATCACTGGTGGCCGTATGATCAATGCAAATCTGGAAAAGCGCAAGACTTTGACTTTCTTCAAAATTGTATGTATGATATGCATAGTTGTAATGTGTGTAATGTGTGTTTTCATTCCCATAGTGAATTACAAAAGCATATGATACGCGTACATAGAGATACAAGTATCAAAGAAAGCTGGAATGTTGGAAGGCTTATCCCAGATACAATGCTTGGCAGAAATGAGACGAATGAAGACAAGGAGAGCAGAGAGATCAATGTACATGTACACCAAGATGGGAAGCAGAAGAATGAATACAATGAAACGAAAAAGAATAGCAAACACCAATTAAAAGCAGCATTCCAAAGTAGGGTTGAAGATGACAGAGACAAAAGTTTTGAAGAGCAGACAGATATAGTTGCACCGAAGAGTGACATGCATCTTAATGCATGTAAGATTTGTTTTAAACCATTTGATTCTTGTACATGTATGTTACTTCCGAATCGTTACAAATGCAATTTTTGTGATAAGTCTGTTCCTACGATATCGTCTCTGCACGAAGTTCACTTGAGAGAAGAACAAAAAGGACCACTCATGTGCGAGACTTGTGGTATCAACGTTCTCAACTTTCACATGGGTCGGTGTCATAGCAACATGGAAGAAAAGAAATTTAGTAGTACTACATCTGCAACACACAGTGGCAATTTGGACAAAAAGGCTAATCATGGAAATGTTGCAATACCGAACAAAGATAAAGCTACATCCACAAAATCGTGTGCTGCTTGTAAGATGACTTTAATAGCTGATAATGCCAATATGAAATCTCACCAGAGCATTTTGTGTGACTTGTGTAAGCAAACTTGTGCGATGGCGAGCAAGATGAAAAGATCGCTTATTGAAAAATGTTTAAAGAAAAGGAAAACTGTAACAGACGAAACGCTCTACACCCCAAAACGACCTTTAGCTACCTACATTTGTGAAGATTGTGGTAAATTCTTCCAGTACAAAGATACTCTAGAGGTTCATAGGTCCGTCGAACACAGAATCGATGGAGTCGATGGTGCCCAATGTCTGTTTTAGAAAGTTCCCTTAGAAGTTTGATGTCATTCAGCACATTCAAAATGGAAAATGTGTGACGAGTGGGAAATACATTTTTTGTAAATTGTATGGATATATCAGTAAAACCACCAATTAAATAAACATATGTTTATAGTTTCTAACTGATATCCCTCTTGCTACATCTCTAGTTAGCTTCTGTGAAGGATGTTGTATATCTTGACAGTGCTTCATCAATAATTTCTGTAAGAAGAAAGGTAACTTTTACACAGATTTGGGTCCTGTAACATTTATAAATGGGTGAGTCGGCAGTCAACACCCGATTAAAGGTACTGCAACCAAGGGTCCTAATGCTCAGGGTGGGGTGCCGTAGGGCGAATCAGTAATTTAAAATGAATAGTCATATATGAGTAACTTTCTATGTAGAAGCCTAGAAGGTTCCTTTTCGGGGCAAAACCTGTGGGTTATTGGATAGGTCCTATCAGCAAACTTGGCCCTATTCTCCAGTATAATTTCCTGGTGCTTTTGTAAACTAATTCGTACTTCCTCTTGTGACCGATAGGGCTGCGCCTTTTTGGATGCATACCCTTCTACTCATTATTCTGGTCTACAGATATATGGAAATCTTCGCTTACGACAATAGTTCTAGTTTCCCTTCCCCTGGACCCGATACAGTTAACGCACGGCAACACGTCCGTGAGCACTCCACGCCCCAGCGGGTTCTGCTGGTCCACAGCCACGAGCCCCTCCGCGGTGATTAGCCTCTGTGGCGCGCTGCCGCAGTCTCCGCCCACACTCTCACAACCAGAACCATGTGCGTCTCTTGGGAATACATGTTAGAGTTGATGTGGTGCAACAATTAAGGGTTGCTTTATAACATTAATTTAGACAGAAGGATTGAAATGGTATTTATAGTGTAAAGTCTGCATTGTTCTGTACTATAATGCGTACATAGAGATACAAGTATCAAAGAAAGCTGGAATGTTGGAAGGCTTATCCCAGATACAATGCTTGGCAGAAATGAGACGAATGAAGACAAGGAGAGCAGAGAGATCAATGTACATGTACACCAAGATGGGAAGCAGAAGAATGAATACAATGAAACGAAAAAGAATAGCAAACACCAATTAAAAGCAGCATTCCAAAGTAAGGTTGAAGATGACAGAGACAAAAGTTTTGAAGAGCAGACAGATATAGTTGCACCGAAGAGTGACATGCATATTAATGCATGTAAGATTTGTTTTAAACCATTTGATTCGTGTACATGTATGTTGCTTCCGAATCGTTACAAATGCAATTTTTGTGATAAGTCTGTTCCTACGATATCGTCTCTGCACAAACATCTACACGAAGTTCACTTGAGAGAAGAAGAACCAAAAGGACCACTCATGTATGAGACTTGTGGGAAGTCTTTCAAATGTGATATCAACGTTCTCAACTTTCACATGGGTCGGTGTCATGGCAACATGGAAGAAAAGAAATTTAGTAGTACTACATCTGCAACACACAGTGGCAATTTGGACAAAAAGGCTAATCATGGAAATGTTGCAATACCGAACAAAGATAAAGCTACATCCACAAAATCGTGTGCTGCTTGTAAGATGACTTTAATAGCTGATAATGCCAATATGAAATCTCACCAGAGCATTTTTGTGTGACTTGTGTGAGCAAACTTATGCGATGGCGAGCAAGATGAAAAAAAAGATCGCTTATTGAAAAATGTAAAAAGAAAAGGAAAACTGTAACAGACGAAACGCTCTACACCCCAAAAGCGACCTTTAGCTACCTACATTTGTGAAGTTTGTGGTAAATTCTTCCAGTACAAAGATACTCTAGATGTTCATAGGTCCGTCGAACACAGAATCGACGGAGTCAATGGTGCCCAATGTCTGCTTTAGAAAGTTCCCTTAGAAGTTTGATGTCATTCAGCACATTCAAAATGGAAAATGTGTGACGAGTGGGAAATACATTTTTTGTAAATAGTATGGATATATCAGTAAAACCACCAATTAAATAAACATATGTTTATAGTTTCTAACTGATATCCCTCTTGCTACATCTCTAGTTAGCTTCTGTGAAGGATGTTGTATATCTTGACAGTGCTTCATCAATAATTTCTGTAAGAAGAAAGGTAACTTTTACACAGATTTGGGTCCTGTAACATTTATAAATGGGTGAGTCGGCAGTCAAGGCCACAGGCGGCACGTGCCCCCCATAAATGTCTCTTGGGAATACATGTTAGAGTTGATGTTTCAACTTTTTAGGCAATTGCATTAGAAGTATAGGATGTTACTTTAACACTAAAATCTGATGATCTATGTTGCCAAGTTCATTATAAACAGTGTCTAGAAATTATTCAAAACCCGCTTTAATTACATTTACCTAGTTCATAAAGATACATTTTTAATTTAATTTACAGTTAGAATGCATTTTAAATACTTGATTTTGTTAAGTAATTAAAAAAGAAAATGATGCTATATCACCAAAAAAGTTTCTTCCAAAGGATATTATTTCTTTTTGATTGAGTCACAATGCACTCAACACCACTGTGTATTGCAAATTATAAAAAAAAACTCTGAGGACCACATTGTATTGAGGAGTCAGTTAATATAATTATCTAGCCAATATTTGATTTCTACAGCATCTACATATACCTGGATAAAACCTCAAAAAAGTTCAGGCCTGTAGCAAGCGGTGGGGTCAGTGCCCCCTCATTTTTTTGCCAGATTTTGGTGTGAAATAGAGAAAATATTAAAAAGTGCCCGCTCTTAAAAAAAAAAAAAAAATCTTTATTTGGCTTGAAAATGTACCAGAATTGCTCTCAGAGTATCCAATTTTCAAACTTCTCCCGGGGGGAAACACCCCTGGACCCATCTCGAATGTGCTGGGATTGACACAAACGTTCACACCATAATTTTTACTGCACAAATAAAAAATTTCCGGGAGAACATGCCCATTAGGTTTGGGTTCACCGCGTTTCTGCTCGCATCAATACATTTCTGGGCCCCCTCACTTTTCTAACCATTGCTACAGGCCTGAAGTTTGCAACATTTAGCTTTTCTCAACATTTTTACAATGCTCAAGCTGGCATTATACACATCTACTCTGAGTGTGAATGCTAAGTAAGTGCTCTTAGACAGTTGCATCCCTACTCCAGGGCTTCAAACAGCCAATTTCAGAGTATTTGCACGTTTATCCATTTTTAATATGGTTTTCAACAACGGATCTAGCGTGGGTGGTTGGATGGGGCTCTGAAGGGCCAGACCCGCCCTCAATTTGATTTAAACAGGAAAAACTTACATGCTTCAAATTCCAGACAGTTTTATGTAATAAAAATTGGTGCACAAAAAATGGCTCTGATTACACGTGAGTACACATTTTAAAATTTTCTTTTGGGAGGATGCCCCTGAACACCCTTAGCACAATATGTATCACAATCGTTTGCTCTTCTCACGCTTTCCCTTCACCAACAACCTGGATCGGCCCCATAGATGGACCTTGGCAAAATTGTTGCCAGATTTCATAGTCTACATCCTCATACCCGTAATATGGAACTGGAGACTGTGATTTACAAATAATTGTAGTGTTACCTCAAATGAAGCAGAATCCATGTTTGTAAACATGCATTATTCATGCACACATACATACCATACGATTATACTGAGAATATATTGAATAAAGTTCTAGTTCCCTGCGCTGCGTATGGGTTGAATGCGTTATATGGAATGTAGTATAATTGAAGAGATTATGAAGACCTCAACATGTTAAGTATCAGTAAATCCAACCATTTTGCCCTTCATTTAAAAAGAAAAAAAATGTATAGGAGGCCTTAATCACCACCGATAACCTCCCCCACTCGGTCGCTATATGCTTGCTCACAAATATCGCTATATGCTTGCTCACAAATATGTGACCCCACCACCACCACCATCAAAAAAGCTCCCCCCCCCCGTTGAGTTTCTTATAAGTTTCTTTATTTTACAAAACCAACATACGATATTCCATTGGCTGTTCGGTATGTGATGACCTTAACAAAATGGGGGGAAATCAGTATAAAATTGAATTATTTATACCAGCAAAAATACTCTTCTGTTGCCTTAAAACATGCTTCAGATTGCACCAAATGGCATCCTTGCAAAAAAAAAAATCTGGTGGA
>CM032662.1:22323188-22346141 GCA_019095985.1 Streblospio benedicti
AAGTCTCCACTCTCCACGCTGAGGTCCAGTTGGAACTGGAACAATGTTGATTGGTTGTGCCGAATAGATGGATGGGGTTGCATCATTGCATCAGTTGGCATGTCAAGTGTGTGTACAAGACAAGTGACAAGTGACTACATTGCAATAGCTTTATTTGCTGATGGAAATGTTTACATGGGGTAAGATTTGCGTGTAAAACTTTTTTTTTTTAAATTATAGGCAGTGCGCCGTATTTCTTGTACTTTCCCTTTCTTAATGAGAGTAAGTAAGCATCCTTCTATTTGTACCATCATGCTAAAGAGATTAATTGTCTAACCCCACACCCCCACCCGCTATAGCCCTCAGTATAGGATAATTATGTAGATTAGTTTGTAGGTATGACCCCAATCACACACCCCTGACCCCAGTACTTACTGTGCGCGTGTCTTCTTCCTGCTCCATGTTCACCTTGAACACCTTGTTGGCCACCAGCGTGAACTGGCAGTCGCTGCCCTGCACGGCACGGAATACGCCGAACTGCCGGGGAGACATGGTGATTACGGTAGAGCCTCCATTTGAGACCACATCTCTATTGTGACCAGTTGTATCATGGGATCTTTTCTAATGGTCCAAACCTCAATAAAGAAACTAACATGCACGTCCAATGAAGACACTTCTTTGCTACTGAGACCATTTATGGCCAGCCACTAGGTGGTTACTTATTATCTACATTAACATCGCATACAGTTTGAAGCTGCTATGTGCTTATTGTGTAGCTTCAGCTGCTGGTGCAAAGCCTAGTGTTTTGTTCGTTTGTCTCCGGAGAAGCTAGAGGGTTTACCGATGAACCGATTTTGTTCAAACATTATACAACTATGAGGTATGAGGTGACACCAAAACTATTTGCTTTTGGGCACTTTGCCATTCAAAGTGTGATTTCCACAGGGCTATTTATGTCCCATTCTCGTCATTCTTACTAGTACTAAATGCACCATGGCATATCAATATTATATCAGCAGCAAAAGTCTACTTGGTGTTGTTTGCTGTTTGCTGCTGCAAGATCAATAAATCAATATGTTGCATGAAGGAACCAATATGATTAGACAGTGGCACACAGATTATTTGTGGCTGATTATATACGTTGTAATTGTTTACTTTAAATGATGATTTCTATAAGATTTTATTAAACATCTTTATTGCCAATAAGTCAACTTTGTTCTTGTGACGCTGTGCTCTCTCAGCACTTTTGATCTAGTCTACATTAACAATGCATTGCACGAGCTTCTTTCTTGTATGTGAAGGTTAAAACTGTTTCAGTATTACAAAATACCCATTTTCCATGTTATATATTTTGATCACGGACCTCTATTTTTGACCTTATTTTTGTCTAACACCAGACATATGAAAATGTTACTGAACATCTAACATGGCATCTTTGAGTGAAGAGAGCAGTAAAATCGATCGTAATGTTTTGCTCTTGTCTTTGATGGGTGAACATTTCAAGTGCTAAACCATATATTTTATTTTATGTATATAGAGCGACGTATAAGCTGCATGCAACATGATCAATTCTCTTTAATAGTCTTAAGCAGTGTAAAATTTACACTAACGTTGCACAAGGACATCAGCTAAGATCAACATTGAAAATAAAACACATACAATTTCAATATCATACCACAAGATGATCACAAACATCACTGCAATACAGTCGACTTTTTATTGTCTAATTTTAACTTTTTATAATCACTGTTTTCTATATCTTGCTTACCTTTTACATTATTCATCACATTTCAATGTATATATCTTGAATCACATTGTATTTATCAAAATTACTATGTGTAAGCACATTAGAGAATTTATCTTTTGGATAATACACTCTACAAATGCTTGTATGAAAAAGCTAGCATACTTCAATAAATGTCTCATACACCATTTCATACACTCACCCCAAGGCTGCGCGTGCCGTCCTGTGCACCGGTGCCCACAAAGATGGTGGCAGTCTTCACGGAGCCCGCCGCACTGAACGCGCTCCTCTTGTCCACGAACACCCGCGGTCCCTTCTCATTGTCCATTTTGGCGGGAGCCGCAGAGACGTCGCCCACCGTGTCACACGCCTCTAAAATCAGTTTTTTTTTGTGTGTGTGTTTTTTTAGTTTGTGCGCTGTTGTAATTGTTAAATTTTGACGGTTGATAAATACAGATATTTAAACATTTTTCACAAAAGTTTTGTGTGAGGCACTCACTTCCTGATTTTCACAAAATGCTCTGACTAATGTGTATGCTAGATTGTTTTATTTTGATCGTTGCATAATCCTCAATCAAACTAACAATCTTATGCAATCAATGCTGACCTGAAATGTACACATATACATTAATGCGTGTACCCGTGACTATAATTACCTCTTTACGCTCAACTTCGGAACCCCCGGAACGACTCATCTTTTTCTTGGCGCCATTACCAGGTGGCACTAGACAGCAAAAAGTGCAAGTATGTATTTGTTAGCTGGGTAGCCCCAGTCTTATCCTTTTCATATAAATTTTTACCCACAAAGAACAAAATATTGCAAAATCCAACCATTTATCAAGACATACTTGTTATTATTTTCATTCTTGCTAAATTATTTCTGTTTTCTGGGGGGTTTCTGAATAAATTTGCAGCTTGAATTTCACTGGATATGACAATTGGTATTAATAAAAAGATAATATTAAAAACAAGTACAAAGCAAGATCCCTGTTTTAATTTTTATTTTAACTAATCTAAATTTGAAATTTGTTTTCTTTGATGATACGAGTACGACCTTCCACGACTCCCTTAAAGCAATTCTCTGAATCTAATAAAATAAATTTCTAAATTGAATAATAAAAACAAACTCATTGCTTTACCCAACATGCAAAGGCAGATGATCACCACAAAAACGCCAATCTTAAACATGTTCACTGACTAGACGATCCTGTACGAATGTTAATAAAGTATTAAGATGATCATTTAAATACTTGTCCAGCCGGCAGCAGATGCCATCAATTACGCATTCTGATTTTATCCATCAAGCTTTATTTACAAAACCACATAGTCCCTTCTGTAGGGGCAATGTTTCCAGCCGAAAAGTACCAAAAGGTTGTTATACATTTTTTAGAAAGGGCTGTATCCATAGATTATGAAAATCAATTTCTTGTGTGCGGCTGTTGGTGGAAGAAAGCGTACTGCTTGATTGAAAATGGGTACATAAGATAAATTCTACTTATTAAGAAAAATAAGCTGTATCTCAGAAAATCGTGTAATGCATGTTATAGAAAAGCAGTGATGTTAATTTTATTACATTTGCTACTTGCCTATGGGTGTCTAGAACAAAACCAATACAAAATTCATTCTGAAATGTCTGTTTAAACTAGAAATTAATGAATATTTTCGGGGGCCCATCTCACGGAATTTGAGATACGGTAAAAGTTTGTTGAAAACGTTTTTTCTATGATTGCACAGAAGATGAAAAGTATCATATGTGATATGCATATTAGAAGATGATATACACGCCCTATCAGTCACCTTTACAATACTAAATAGTCTAACATAGTGTTTATGGTAGTGGAAACTGAACTGGCTAATCAAATCAAATCTACTGCAACCAATCAAAAAACAACCTGACTGACTTTACTGCAGGATTAAGCTATGGAATATTGGTGGATACATTTGATTGTAATTGCATAGGACTGAGTCAGCTTATTTCAATAATGTGAAGTTTGTTTGTTTGTTTGTTTGTTTGTTTGTTTGTTTGTTTGTTGATATCTGCAGCCATCAACTTGCTTGATGATTATAGCAGCGGGAGGCCAGGTGGTGTTGGTACGTGGACCTCCAGGAGCAGGTTAGGAGGAGGGATCACTCTAGCTATTCTTTTCAAACTGAGTGAGTTCTTTTGCTTGCAGAGGAGTGGCTCTCCTCTACACGGGTCACGCCTTTTAACGAGGCTTCCGAACAACGGTCTTGGTGTCGCCACCGTCTAGTATTACGCTCGACAGAGGCGACATGCTGTGTGGAGATCGGCAATGCAGTGGCAAACGTACGATGCAACGGTTTTTGATGTTATGGTAATTTACCATAACATATATTATCAGTATTAGTATCATTGTAGATCGGCTCTTTTCACCTATATACTTTTATATATTTTGTAATGTATTTGTATAGTTTTATCTTAATAATATATGTACTGTGTAGGTTGATAATTTGTCACAATAGTGTTACAATAGTCTTTTAATCGGTTACCATAATAGTCATGTAATGCTGAGTATAAAATACCCTTATGGGATTTGTTACTTATTAGATTCCCTTCTCTATGTGCTAAATAGTTGTTTTAATTTAAAGTTATATTCTAGAGGACAGAGGTCGAAAACGTTAAAAGTAATTATTTTCGATATTTATTGTTATTCCATATAGTTTGGGGAAAAGCATATATTTGAAGAGATAAAAGCAAACAATATGATGCATATAACAATAGTAATATGTATACCGTAGTGTTTCTAAATCATAGTACTATACATACCACACACACAGGCCATGATGCCGGGGCCCATGATTTATTCAATTTAACAATAATATATGCTATGGTAGTGGACTGTGTATATGTATATGGTGCGCGACAAACATAACATGCTGACTGTGCATTGAAAAAGTAAAGACATGCCTACTTCCTAGTCATTCACACATGTATTTACGGTTGTTTGTGATACTAAATATGCCCTCGGGTATTTCAGTAATATAGGAAAATTATTTGGGAATCTGTGCTATTATGAGCTCACGTCTGATATGGCTAAATGAGACAGAAAGACAAATAGTTTATTGTATTTATTCCATATGACTGCATGCATATTAGGGCATCAGTAGCCGCAAGTCTTTTGCTGTTCACGCGGATATATCATCTTAATCCTGTAAAGCAAATGGGAAAAATACATTGCGTTTGTTGTTTAGTCCCAATATTATTATAAGTAGACATAAAAGAACATAAGCTATATAAAATCAGAAGTTAAGACAATGAGATAGCTATAATTGACATGGCCACAAGTAATGCTCATTTGTACATGCCACACACAGCAGTGACAAGTCCATCATAGTATTGACAGGGCAGAGTAAAATGTTTTTTTTTATTGTAAGGGGACGCCAAGACCAAACGATGGTGTGCAATAAGATAGACCTGCAAACCACTACTCATTGTCTTTCCTCAATGGATCTGCCACTGCGCATTACGATCCCAATTCAGTACCTGGGGGCAGAATTCGTACTGCAGCGCATACTCGCGAGCAGCCACGTCTGCGTTGGCGGAGAGTGCCACTGCCTGGCCTGCCTCGCCGGAGATTTTCACTTTGCCGTAGCAGTAGTTGTCACTTCCATCAGCCTTGTTGTAGCCAACGGGGTTGTAGCGACCATAGTAGAAGCCAAAAAAGTCTCCACTCTCCACGCTGAGGTCCAGTTGGAACTGGAACAATGGGGATAATTTGTGTTGATTATATGGATGGAGTTACATCAATGCATCAGATGGCATGGCAAGTGTGTACACAAGTGATTACATTGTAATAGCTTTATTTGCTAGTGAAAATGTTTATATAGGGTAAGATTTGCGTGTAAAACGTTTTTATAGATGACAAGCATTGTCCTGCATTTCTTGTACTTTTCTTAAGAGTAAGTAAGCAGCCTTCTACTTGTACCATCATGCTACAGAATATAATTGTCTAACCCCCACCCCCACCGTCTAAATCACAACTCTTCCATCATAATATGACCTATGGAAGTCTAGAATAGGCCTGCAATATGCACCAACTAAGCACTGGCTCAGTATAGTGAAAATGTTTATATGGCGTGATTTGCGTGTAAAACGTTATTAAAGATGATAAGCATTGTCCTCTATTTCTTGTACTTTCCCTTTCATATTGAGAGTAAGTAAGCATCTTTTTATTTGTACCATCATGCTACAGAGTGGAATTGTCTAACACCTCACCCCCAGCCCCTGCGTCAAAACCCCAGCTCGTCCATCATGATATGACCTTTGAAAGTCCAGAATAGGCTTACAAATAAGACAACTACCATGACTACTTCAAGGACCAACTTAGCACTGGATCAGTATAGGGTAAGAATCTAGGTTAGTTTTTAGGTATGCCCCCAATCACATACCCCTGACCCCAGCACTTACTTTGCGCGTGTCTTCCTCTTGCTCCATGTTCACCTTGAACGCCTTGTTGGCCACCAGCGTGAACTCGCAGTCGCTGCCCTCCACGGCACGGAATACGCCGAACTGCCGGGCAGACATGGTGATTACGGTAGAGCCTCCATTTGAGACCACATCTCTATTGTGACCAGTTGTATTGTGGGATCCTTTCTCGTGGTCCAACCCCCCATAAATAAACTAACAGGAACTTCCAAGGAAACGAATATCTGAGCTACTGAGCTACTAACTACCTGGCTACTGATACCATTTATGGCCAGAGTGGTTACACAGTATCTGCTTTAAAACCGCTAAGAGTTTGAAACTGCTATTTGCTTCTTTCTGGTATATGAAGGTTAAAACTGTTTCAGCATTACAAAATCATCAAATACTCTTTCCAATGATAGATATGTTGATTATGGACCTCTACTTTGGCCTATGTTATGCGAAAATGTCATTAAACATCTAATAATGCATCTTTGAGCAAAGAAAGCAGTAAAATCAATCATAATGGCTTTGCTCTTGTCTTTGATTGCTGAACATTTCAAGTACTAAACCATATATTGTATGTATTTTAAAGAGACGAATAGAATGCATGAAATCGGACCAATTCTCTGTATTAAATAGTATTCAGCAGTATAAAATTTAGATTTACACTAAATCTACATTAGAACATCAAGTAAGATCAACAATACAGATAGAAATCATGCAATGTTTTAGTTAGTTTCTATCATAGGCTACATGCAAAAGTTTAGACAAATAAGCGTGCGGATTAAAAAAAGTTAGTATACTTTATTAAATGTATCATACACAATCGTTGAGAAGCAATCCCCAACTCAACCCAATAGTCATCTCTCCTCATCACTGCAAATGCTACGTACTCACCCCAAGGCTGCGCGTGCCGTCCTGTGCACCGGTGCCCACGAAGATGGTGGCAGCCTTCACGGAGCCCGCCGCGCTGAACGCGCTCCTCTTGTCCACGAACACCCGCGGTCCCTTCTCAATGTCCATTTTGGCGGGAGCCGCAGAGACGTCGCCCACCGTGTCACACGCCTCTGAAACACCACATCAACTCAGGATTGCAACTTACGTTGAACAATTAATTGAAAGGATCGGGTTTCTTTCTGTTGGTGTGTCATTGATTTGTTTACTTTGATTGTTTATCATATGTTAGATATTTGAACATGTCTCCCAAAAACATTGCATGAAACACTCGCTTCCTGATTTGCATTAATCCTCTGGAAAAATCATTTGCGTATAGATTGATAGTGTGTATTCTAAGTTTGTTTGTTTTGTTTGTTTTTTTTTCTTTTTTGGTCATCTTTACACCATACTCAATAAAAAAAACTAACAATATTATTCAGCCAAAGCTGACCTAAAATGTACATTTGCACATCTATGTGTATACTCGTGACTATAATTACCTCTCTTACTCTCCACTTTGGAACCCTTGGAGCGACTCATCTTTTTTACGGCACCATTACCTTATGACACCAGACAACAAGATATGTCATGTATTTTTAAAATTGCCTCAGTCTTATCATTTTATATAAATTCTTATCATAGAAAACAAAATATAGGGAAATGCAACAACTCAAACACATGCAGGCATACACGTACACCTTTGTTTAAAAATATGGAGGAAACATCCTAGTTTGGGGAACAAAACGCATTATGTAGAATATGGGTCATTGCGGGTATATCTTGATACCAATAAAAAGTATATTTGGTATAGTTTTGCCATAGTATGCAGTTAATATTACTCATATTTTTATTCTTACAAATCTATTCTTTTTATCTTTATTCTCAACAAAATGCTGTTCTAAATTTGAAATTCGTTTTCATTTAATGATATGAGTGCGACCTTCATCTTGCCCCCAAAAAAACTATGAAATCCTCTCAAATTCAAAGCAATTCTCTGAATCTCGTGAAAAAAACAACATTCAAATCGATTAATAAAACAGAAAATCGTTTTTTACCCAAGGTGCCGAGGCACACGACCACCACGAAAACGCCAAGCTTGAACATGTTCACTGATTAGAAGATCCTGTACGAAGGTTCAAAAAGTATTCGCTGGTGGTCATTTAAATACTTGTTCATACGGCAGCATGTGTCCTCAACAGGTGTCATTAATCACGCATTCTGATTTATCAATCACGTTTAAAAAAACTGGAAACAGTTAACACATAATTCATAGAGACATAACATTATGTTAGTTTGACATTTGGACATACGTAGCAGATGTTTGGAGGAATTTTAATTACCGAAGTAGACGCTTAATTATACACACCCATACATTTGTAGTGTACAGTTTTTTTATTGACAAATGGCACCGGATTTGAATAACGACTCACAATAGTTACTACTTATATAGACCTGGATGTCCTCATGGCACCGCAGTTTCGCAATGGCTTTGCAGGGGGGCGGGGGGGTCTTGTACATGTAGGTCATTGTGACTTGAACTCTCGTGATTTTTAGATGATCCGCAGCACGCCATCTATACATAGTTTTAAAATAGTTATTAGTCAGTTATCAGTGTCATGGGAGTAATCAACTGTTGCGAATATTCACCATCCACCTTGGTTCCCAGCGCCTACCAGCAACCTGCTGGAAAAGAGTGATATGAGTTAATGAACAATTTGTTCTTAAAATAAAGATGGTGCTCTCCACATCAGGTTTTTTGCCAGGAAGATAAACTACATGCACTGGCACGAATATTGCCAAGTCGCCTCTGTCCCAAAGAAAATAACACTCAAAACCCCACTCATTTGAGGTATATTACTTAACATCCTCATATGCCCATGAGATGGGTTTTCTTCGTGATGGATCTTACAGAACTCTGAATCATTCCTACATCGCATACTTATTACTTACCAATTCCATGTGCGTATAAATTTAAGAGATCTGGATCTGATAGATACTATTAATTGTACGCAAAATAAAACTTGAGTGCATTTAAATTATATTGTTTACATGTTTGCCACTATGCCACCAGTCTGCATGCCACTCCTATCAGCCATACAGCGATGCTCATGATGATGCCGCATACGTTTTGGAGCATTAACGTTAAATGACAGTACATGTTAAATTGATACTTTTGGAAAGCTGCTGCAGTAAAACATACCATTTTTGTTTGAGTGTCATTTGAATGTATTTGAACTTGAATTGATATATTAATTTTTAATGAGCGTCATCACTTCAACTGCTCTATTGCAAATACACACAACTTACAAGTGATTAAATTAATGGGCGCAACTTTCCAGAAACGATAAAAATTGTCATTTAGCATCAAAACACCTTGATACAAACGCCCCGGGGTGCATAAAATTCAATCTTTTCAATTAGTTTTGTCACTTCAACGCAATACTCACCCTCACAAATCATTAGTAATTACCCTGCTCGAACTCCAAAACCTGTTGCTTTATTACCCTTGACTTTAAGATTCAATTTGCGCAAAAGGTGATTTTAAACACATGCGGCTGCTATATTAGGTGTCTTCTGGTGGCCAGCATTGCTTTTGGTCACTGACGTTGGAACAACACACCAGCAGAAACAAAACATGGAGTATTTTGTAGCCTGCATTGTCATAATAAGTTTTGTGAGTGTGTCACTTTGCGGTAAGTCTCCATTTTTTGTCAATATGTGTGGATCATTTTTAATGTTGCATTCTTCCACACAATTTTCAAAATTCTTTGAACTAAGTGGTTTGCAATTTAGTTCATCGGGTGTCACTACTAATACTGTACTGAATCAGTAGCTATCGACATTAACCGTCGTGCACTTGGTGGAATTTGAGCATATTCACCCCGATCTAATTCCCATTTATACATAGATGCGATACATCGGGCTGTTTGAAAGATAACCGAAATATTATGGGACATCTGTGACCGGACATCTATGATCATCAAGCAGCAGTTAGGGCCGCGGTGGCACATTAAAGTAGTCATCGGTGTTAAGTTGGAGTTCCAGATGGTGGATGTCTCTAACAATGCCCCACATCAGCCACTCATCCTTTACACACCCTTACCACATCACAGAGGATCGGAGAATGTCCCAAAAGATATCAAATGATGAATCTGTTAATCAATCTATCGATGTCTGAACGAACATGGTTCTGCGATGCCTCAGTTAAATTTGCTGGCCGATGCTGGGTGTCTGGCCGGCACTTAGTGAAAGATGCATCGATCCCCCGATCGGATGTACACGCCTCGGGGGGGGGGGTGTCTTCCTATATGTCGGGTAGTACGTGTGTGTCATTTCTGTGGGTTAACGTTTTAGATATCCCAGGTATAGTGATGGGTCTAAATTTTGTGCTTTTTGGTATAGTTATGGGTCTAAATTTTGTGATTTTTGGTATAGCTTTGTGTTTGAACTTAAATGTACGGATATTGATATAAATCTAGTATAAGTTTCATTTTGTTTGATACTGATATAATATAATTTGCATGAATATTTTGTTGATAAAAATTTTAACAGTATGTAGTTTAATTACTTATTAGGTACAGCCTTGGGTCACTTTTTCTTGGTCAAGGTATAGACATGGCACACCCGCACCCTTAACCCCCCCCCCCCCCAAAGGCAAGGCACACGCTCAACTAATGTGACTAGTGTTTCCACTGATGTCACACGTATGTCAGATCGTGATTTTACACCGTTTAGCCTAAATTCTCCCCAGAAAGCACTGCTGGACTCCCCTATATATCTGGCTTAAGACCAGCTTCATAAGTGACACTAAAAGTAGACTGCTCGTACTCAGCTATGCGTACTGACCAGGTCTCCCTCTCTCCCCCGTGCAGGCGCCTGTGAGAACCTCCCGGCCATGGACCCGAAGGAGCGCGAGCACCACGACGTGTCCCTCCGCGTCCTCGCCGTGGACGTGAAAAACCCCGTGCCACGCAAGTCCAAGATCACTATGGTCAGTGGGCAACTAGTCATCATAAAATGAATCAAACTTCTGACGTAAATCATTCGATCGATTTATGCAACATCACGTGACCTACCATGAGGGCATGGTATTTTCAAAGGTGTAATAAATATCAAATGAAGAAAATGTAAATATTATTTTCCGTACACTTGCAATGGAAAAGGCATTATTAACATTGATGCTGGACTTAAGAGAACAAATATTATTTTGGCTGAGCGTTATATTTAAGCTACCAATAGTTCTCCCACATTCGTGTGTTAGAATTATAGTTATAGATCTAAAGAGTACAGAGTTGTGCGTGTTAGAAGCTGTCTGTTATAACTTTTTTGTTACTTGTGTGTACGAGTATGTAGCAGTCCATGACATTACAGCTCAGTTGCCAATGTTAATGTTCTGCGTGTTCTCTCCCCTCAGGCCATCATATATGCAGGCAGTAGCGGCGGCAAGACGTGGTATCCCGACCAACGCATCAAGGTACCACACGTAGTGTGCGGGAGCTCTCATTTATTAATTCTCTATTATTTTCACATTATTTTATTTATTTATGTGTTAATCACAACAGAACAACACAATTGTTATATCGTTATCCATACTCTGGCCATATAATACCATCTTAATATATTTTAGTTCGGCGTTTTCAAGCAAGAAGGTGGCAGTTGCTCGTTTACTGTGAAGGCTTTGACGCCAGATGCTCTTAGTGGTTCTGAAGAAGGACTACGAACTGTAAGTTTTTAGAAGGTCACGAAGTTATATCAATATTCTAGTCGTGGTTGAAAAACACGCACATTATAAATCAATGTGTCTGAGTGACTACTATTCAGTGACTTCAATGATAAAATACTGCTGACCACAAAATAACAACCATTTGAACTGCGTGTGTCACCAATTGAATTGTAATTACCACCGGTTGTGTTACAGATCACGTTCAAGGATCCCCTGATCGCGGAAAGTGGCGAATTCCTGGGTTTTTACACGGCCAGATATGGCGTGGTCAGTTATGACAAGGGGGCCACCGAAGGCGGCTTCTGCGTGGACGATGAGGTAAGCGCGATTGGTGTTTGTCACAGATACTTTGCCAACTATCTCAGACAGTCCCACTAGGACTCACAGTAGGGGAGACCGGGGCAAGTTGAAACACGGGGCAAATTGAAACACAGTCCATAGTTTAAAATTTAATCAATATTTTGTTTTATTGATGTTTGAAACAAAGTATGTTACTTGATGTTGATTTGCATGCAAAGTGTGGGAGACGCTGAACAAACAAAGACAATGTTTGGAAGAAAAAAACATTTTTAAGGCAAGTAAGTAAATTTTCAATGTTCTATTAAATTTGTTTTGAATTCAATATCATACTTGGAATCTTTTTAGTCAACATTTCTAACAAAACTACTTATGTATGTGCTTTGAATCAAGATATTTGAAGTTTGACCAACATAATGCAGAATAAATTTCAGCATGTATTTTTAGATGAGGGTTGGCTGGGGTAAATTGAAACAAAGTTCAGGGGGCAGATTGTAACAGCGTTTCTAAGCCATTATAACTGATAAATCAGACAATAATGCAATAGAGCAACAATCCATGATCAAAATGAAATGAAAAAAAAGGAAAAAATATTCAAAACGAAGCAGGAAGAAAGAAGAAGTTTAAATGAAAGAGAGCAAACAGCAGCAGCAAAAAAACAAACAAAAGAGCAAATCAAGACTTGTCTAGTGACTCTGTGGAGCAATGGATCTGCATATTTTGTTTAGAATCTTTTGCAGATAGTAGATCCGGAGAAATATGATTGGAGTGCAAAGTCTGCAAAAGATGGGCTCATCAAAAGTGCTTTGTTTCAGTCAGCCCAACAGCGGGGTAAATTGACACATATTTTTGAACAAAAATTTTGCTTATTGTTCCAGCTACACGTTACTCATCATTACAAGTTTCTTATATGATAGATAATGACTAACAACATCATCATACACAACAAAATTGTAAAAGTAAGTCATAAGTCATGAGATATTTGGAAAAGAATAAAAAGTGTTTCAACCTGCCCCGGTCTCCCCTAAAATCCGATGGAAGTTCTCGAGGTCTCCCCCAATTTGGAGTTGAAATTTCTTCTTTTATGTACAATGTCCTCTTTTTTTAAACAGATAATATTGCTAAAGTCCGTTTGTGCATCTTCAGGTGCGGCCTGTTGACGTTGACGATAGTGTGTCGACGGGCAATGTACCTACCAACAGGCAGTACTCCGTCCAGTACGCGATTTGCGCCTGCGGTACGTTCACACAGTTTTACTTCATTGTTACTCACTGCGATAATCGCGGTACACTATACGTACTTGATTCTCCGTCCCATGCTTCGTCCCATTGGAAACAGTGCTAGGTCTAGTAGTAGTGAAGTCCGGAGCACTCGAGTCCTGCTAATTTGTTGGTAGTTTTAATCATCACCTGGGTAAAGCCTCCCCAACCCCCCAATGCCAAGCCAAACCCCGAAGACCCCTATTTTCTATAAAACTCAAAGCAAAAACCCACACTTTTCCAAACTAAAATACAATTGTTTTGTTGTTGCCTTCAAGTATCATATACTGGTAGATTCAATGTACTGTTTTAAACACCAATATTTAAGACCTTCTATTCTAGCATGAACCACATTTAAGACACACACACACCCCATATTTTACAAACAATTTAGATCCCCCAGTTTGAACTCACCGAGTAGCATACCCACTCAAGTCAGATACAGTGCCCACCCCAACCCCCGCGGGGTGGGGGTAAATTAAAATAAACTCTAAAGCATATTTGTATATTCATTGAAATATTTCTATATTGGGAGCAGTTTGATTACATAATGTTAAAGGCAGTGAGCTACTCCAACAATTTTAGATGGGGGTTTAGTTAATTATTTACATTTTTGGTACTAAAATTCATGGGTATATAGGTAAGTGGCACAAATAGGTT
Source organism: Streblospio benedicti (assembly GCA_019095985.1). NCBI lineage: Eukaryota > Metazoa > Annelida > Polychaeta > Spionida > Spionidae > Streblospio > Streblospio benedicti. The sequence continues at coordinate 22,337,216 of CM032662.1, forward strand.
TATATTATTAGATTGCACATATTTACCTCGTGTCAAACGCACCAATGAGTTCACAGAGGTTGTTTAACGTGTAAAGTTTAACGTGTAAAGTTAACATGATGACAATATTAAAACGGGTGGGTTTTTCGTGAACTGATTGGCGAGTTTTACATGTGTTCACAAGGTGCAATCCTAGTGTACACGCCCAGGGTTGATACGTATACTAATTTGACCATGACTTTTAGTACCAGAAGTTTGAATAATCTTCAGGAAAATAAATGTATTGGAATCGACTGACGATGCCTCCATTTTGCTGGTGTAACTCTCGTGCAACTCCCACGGAGTTACTGTGGATATGTATATCGATGGTTGAAACCATGGTGCTGTCTAAATACCAGAGGTGTAAACCAATAGACATTCAATTATATCTGCGTGTCTCAGTCAGTAATCTGCGTTTCCTTCCTTGCTTGACAGGTTCCGGGGAGTGCTGATCCGGGAGAATATTGTTAACAGCCGACTTTGGTGAATGACACCACCACTCACAGATGACGACTATGGATTCCACACGACTATGCGCTCGACAATGACTTTATTTACGAATGTTTCTGTTCCCTTATTAGATTGTTATGAGGACTGAGTCATTAGTTAAGGCATTGGGGTCAGAAGTTTTTTTTTAGACGGCGGCGTTATGAACTTCTACCCCTTCCCCCCACCCCCTCCCCACCCACGGAATACAGAATACTTTATTGATCAACGCATCCATTGAGGACATTTAAATCAACTGTTACAACATAAATAAGAAAAATGTAGTACCAATATACAAGACATGAAATAATAATTATTTTTTGATTGTACAAATTTAACCAAAAAGTATATACTGGCACTGCTACATGTACACTTTATTGTAAATTGTAAATTCGCAAATCTTGCATATGACCACCCCATCCCTTCCACCAATTCAAAGAATGTCTGAAATATTAATTTCTACCCCCCCCCCCCCCACACACACACACACACTTGTATAAACGTGGACAGAACAAAACTAAATACCCCACACAAACCACTCAACACATAATTCCCAAAAATGTGTTTTAAGTCCTTGTAGCTAGATAATGATATCAACTTTATGGAAGAAATAATGGAGCAATATGAGAAAAAAAGATTTGATGTGTGTAAGAAATAGAAAGGCTGATGCGGGATCGATTGGATCGTTGGAGGGTGATGGGGTGGGCGCCACATTTTTAACGGAAGAGCAATACTATAGCTCATGTACTGTAGCTTGCTCTGGGGTCAGACGTAGGCTTTTGAAAGGGGAGCAAGGACTAATGATAAAATAAATGTGTGGGATGTCTTTGCTGGCCACCATAAGCCGTATAGGGCTTCTTAGGGACGGTGCAGTATTTACCAGGCAGGGGGACCGGTGCATTTGGTAGGGGGACAGGTACTTTTTTCAAGGTGCAAAATAGGGGGACCTGATGATTTTTCATTCTCGTTGGGCATGGGAAATGTACTTTTTTCAGCTGCTGAAATCCCACTTCGACATGAGCGGATCGGTACAAATTAATCACGCGAATATTCATGGGAGGGGACACAGACTTTTTTATGTATAGAGGTCATGGGACATCAGTTTTTTTTCCATCACATCGCTATGGGACAAGACCTTTTTTCAGACAAGTTTTTTGATATGCATCGGTCCCCCTGCCTGGTAAATATTGCACCGTCCCTTAATATATTCAGAATTTTTACCAGAAAATCGTCATCTTATATTGTCATGAGAATCTGCACAAGCTATATGCCACTAGAGGGACGTGGAGGCATCTTATTTCACAAATGAAACGGTGCAGCCTGAAAGATTCATTATTTCCTAGCTAAAGCTGAGCTCTATTTTTAAAAATAGAATAGTTCAATTGTTTTCAATAGACATCTATGTCCAATGTGCTCACAAATGTGTTGGAGACTGATGATGTCATAAGGACCGTTCCAAATATTTCATCCGTCATCATCCACCACTAAAAGGTCTATAAATCAAAACATTTGACCCTCCCATTTGTTTTAATTCAAACTTTTGAACCCCCCCCCCCCTCACACACACACAACATACAACCCCACGCTTAAATAATGACTCAGCCTACAAGAGTAGTCTATAGAGCTGTAAAATAATGGACTCGATTACAAAAATCGTTTGGACTGGGCTGTACTGCATCATATAATCTATTTTATTTTTATTTCTATTTTGTGGGAGACCCTTTTTGTAACGCTATCTGGTTTAGCAAATATTCTGTAGAAACTACAGGAATTGTACATTTCATGATTTATTTTACTAATCTTTTTTAATGTAAGAAGTTGTCATTTATCTAGAATTGGTATAATTCAGGTATATAAACTCAGTCTTTGCAATACCCACACTATATGATTGTTATAACTTAGGATGGCCTTAACTTCTGCTTTCTACATATGTAGACCTCGAGATGTAGACCTGAAAATGATTGAAATTTTTCTCCAGACCTCCACTCACAGGGCACGTTTCTACACCTCATCCAACCTAAATCTAAATCATATCAACCTAAATACTCACATCGAATAATAATCTGGTAACTTGTGTCCATCAACAACACTCAATACGTCGTAAACCTAAATGAAGGTGGTGATGAGTTTCTTACAGTGCATTCCACAACGCATTTCTCTCTGTAAAGTGCAATAAATCTAATTCCCATATGGAATTCAGAACTCTACGTCAACTATTATAACTTTCGTGTTTTGTTATCGGACCACAGACATAATAGTTACTTATTTTGCGGAATAGTGCAGGTACTTTGGATAAATTGACTAGATGTCAGCATGTTTACATCCACCCCACACAGACCCACCCCCTTTTGAACCATGCTATTCAATTGCTATTAATATGCTGTTAATTTACCGTCTTAATTGCTCTGAAGTAAGGACGTCCTGTAAACTACATAACCACGTGAGATATCAGAAAATCAACATGTAATTAGGTTGTTTTCTATAGACCTATCATATGAAAATATGCCCCAATATGAATAAACAACGAACTTAATGGACAGTGTTAGTCATGAATAGGCTGAAATTATCACGAGAAAATAACGCCTTTCAAGAAGGTACGTTGTACATTGGACATGTACACTCTGATCACATGGTGAGGTGTCTAGGGACGCATCGTTACACACCAATAGATAGGAGAAAATACAAATCCCATCTTCCAAAAGATATAATATGATTTGTGAGTGACCCTGAAATATTTACAATTAATAGGTAATTCCGGTGAATGATACAGCGTCCATTATTAGATAATACATACTTATTAATAAGAGCAAAAAAGCTATTAATTAATATATAAATCGCAGGCCATATGTACCTATACCCCTAATATCAATTAAACTTAGATTTGCGACCACACACGGCTTAGCAGGATGCCATTTTTGTGTATGTCCCAATAATAAGTTTAGCACATGAAATCCTGAACACTTTCAAAATTAAGAAAATATGATAATTCATTGTACCACGTGGATGATTTTACATATTAATCTGGGAATCTGGGAATAAGTCACACATTAAAAAGGGGTCAGTAAAAATTGTACACTGACCAAATTATTGTTTTAGTATCTTACAATATTTAGTCTGTTTATTGTTGGTTGTTAAAATCGCTGTAATAATTTTCTTTGCAGGTGTATAAATAAATTTGTCACATTATGATTGCAGAACAACTGTTTCGCCTTGCTTTTAAGAGAAAAATAAGTCTGTAGGAACAATGTAGAGATGCAAGAGTCAATTATATGGAGTATGCCTTTGTTGGACAGAAATCCCCCCCCGAATATCTGTGCACAGAACTACATGTATATATACATTTGTACACATGCATATTAACAGAAATCATAGACGTACCCGTCCTTGCTTGGAGTAGCACAAATAATCAAATTTGTAGTGTCTTCGATAACTTTTGGCTGTTAATTTGGAAAATATTCATGATGCACAATATACATTTAATGAAACAGTCTACTGTCATACAATATGAAAAGTAATAAATTGAAATAAATTTGGTTCAAGTTTTTATGTAGATTTTAACACCATAATATCAACCTGTTGCTAATTTAATAACACTAAATCATATTTAAATGATCACTTCATCTAAAACATGTAACCAATTAACAACTGTAATTGCTTTTTTATCAACAAATGATGGCGTAGAATGACATTAATGGAGCTACAACGTGTGAGCAGTTGACATTTTGAAAGCATTTAACTGCAAAAATCAGACGTTTTCTATACAAAAAATAATTAAGTTCAACAACTGTACTGTAGTCTGCTTGATTTGCAGCTACGTAATAGTTTTCTTGCAATTATTCAGGGTTCATGAACCGATTAATTGAGAGAATGTAAAGACCAGATGACGTTCATGACATACTTCGTTTAATAACACAAATGTACATATGTAAATGTGTGTCTACATAACAGTATGGTAGGGTTGTTTTTTTACAATGATTTCTACATGCGCGAAGTTTCTCACAAGATAATTTTTAGGGGAAAAAATAACTAAATTATTTCTACATCTGCTGCCCATGCAGATATTTTGAATTCTCGATTCAATAGGTGAGATAAATATGACGTAGACACTATAGGATTTCTATTTGTCTGGTTGTCACATGAGCCATACAATGTGTGAAGTGCTATTGACGTCGTTGCCAATTCCCATTAACTTTCCTAATTACAAATCAAAGTTTGCACAAAAAGGTGTACGTCTGCCATTTCAAACTCAGTTGATCAAACGTGAAGTTGAATATACTTTGTCACGGAAAGGTGTTTTGACAAATTACAATATGCATGCTTAGTGTTTTTAGTGAAAGACTTCAGTTTTCACCTCTACCCAAAAATAACTGTTTCAAAAACAATTTTGCTTATACACATTGTTGACGAAAAAACTTTGGACCCGATTTAGTATATTGTCAAGTTATCAAAACTATCTCATAGAGAATTTATGATTACAAGATTACGAGATTTAGACCAGGGAATATTATTGCCATGGATTTCCCTCCTATTGTCCATTCGTTGTTGTTACGGTGATCAGTCAGCTGCAGAAGGAAAAACAGGGGTTCACGAGGCCCTCTGCAGGGCTCAGCAAAAGCACAAGTAATAGCCTATCACTGAGTAGACAGCGTGTTGCTGTGAACTGAACTATAAGGCTTACGTAATTTGTTTAGCTCCATGTTTTATCATCTGTACTGCAACCCTTATAAACGACGCGGACATAGGCAGTCGGCCTGAAAACGAGGTCGAAGCTCTTCCGTCTCATAGAATGAGGATGTTGTGTGCATCGGCACGGGCATCGTAGAGGACACTCTAATTGAGACTAATGAATGGCCCCTATTTCTTTCCATAGTATAAACAATGAAGGGAGAAAGAAAGATTAGCCACTCATTAGCAGTGATTTAATAGTCTCAGTTGGTTTCTGCCCGCTACGATGCATGTGCCCATGATGTTGTGCGACTCATAGGCAGATCCAGGTTTTTGGAAAAGGGGGCGCACTCAAGGAAAAGAGGGGGCGCACTTACGGGATTTCATGAAAAACCCTATGAAAAATGAAGTATTTTGGTGTAAAAAGGGGGGTCGCCCCCTGTGCCCCCCCCTGGATCTGCCTTTGTGACTCATGCTCACGGCGTTCAATCGATCTCCAGGTAATGTGCGTGATCAAGAGCTTTTGTGCGGTAAATGTTTACTTTTGAAATCAGACATTTGGATTTTTCACTCTTTACAGGCTGAAAATCAATCTTGGGCACAATTTCTTTCGTCCATGCACTATAAGAATACCTCTGGCACATGCGGATGCGTTTTATCTCCACTCACATGGGTTGGTTTCTGCTGCTAAGTCTGCAATAAATAACCACTCCACTTCAAAGTTGATGTCATCTGATGTACAAAAAGACGGATATTGTGGCTGTAAAGCCGCTTAATTCAGATAACATATGTCATCAGATTCTGAAGACCATCAGATAGGGTTCAGGAAGAAGTGCAGAACTACAGATCATATGTTTATATTACGTACAATTTATTGATAAGTATGTTGCCAACACGCCAAGCAAAAAATGCTATATACATGCTTTGTGGATTTTAAAAAGCATACGACAGTGTGTGGCGAGATGGGCTTTTCTGAAATTATCCAAATTGAATGTTAAAGGAAACTTTTTTCGATCTATTAGGAGTATGTATGTAAAGAATAAAGCATGCATCAAAGAAGATAGACTATTGACTGAAGCATTTTCTTGCTCTATAGGGGTGAGGCAGGGTGATGTTTTGAGCCCACTCCTATTTAACTTGTATATTAATGACCTCCCACAGGTATTAAAACCACTACATAATCCACCAATGTTAAGTGATAGGGCAGTGGAATGTCTTATGTATGCAGACGACCTGGTTATTATAACATTATCAGCTGATGAGCTACAGCAACAATTGAACCGTTTAGAAACTTATTGTCAACAATGGTTGCTGAATATAAATGTTAAAAAGACTAAAGTAATGGTGATCGCAAAAAGCAGGTCCAAGGTACCTAAGGTTGACTTTACCCTTAACAATGTGGTGTTAGAACAAGTAGGTGAATATATGTACCTAGGTATGCTGTTTGACTGCACTGGGAGTATGAAAACTGCACAGAATAGCATAAAATCGAGGGCCTTAAAGGCAATTTTTAAACTCCGAAGCTCACTTAGGAACTGTGATATAAAACCAGGGCTTGCCCTCAAACTGTTTGATCAGCTTATAAAACCTATCTGTCTATATGGAAGTGAGATATGGGGTAATTTGCCCCGCTATCAGTGCGTATGATAAACGGTTGTTTAAATTATTTGATGAACTCCCTGACAGAGAAAGTACACATAAGGTATTGTAAATTTACACTGGGGGTGCATAGCAAGGCAGTGAATTGTGCTACTCAGGGTGAACTGGGTAGATGCCCAATCTATATTGACATGATAATGGCAATGCTTAAATTCTTTATCCATGTACGAGAAAATGAACCAGGTAATTTATTGATCAGGGCAGCATACCAAGAATGTGCCACTTTACATAAGTTAAAAAAGAAATCCTGGTTTGCTTGTATTTATAATATTGTAAAAATAATCGGCCTCCCAGGTTTGGTTGGCGCATGTCAACAAAAACTAACTTAAAACTTAATTAGAACTAAGCTGAGACAGAAATTTATACAGGAATGGGGAGAGGCTGTACATGGAGGTGAACCAGATGAGTGTAATATCAGGAAGAGTGGAAAATTGTCCTTGTATAGGGAAATAAAAACGGGGTTTTATCGCGAGGGCTACCTACAGGACATCACTATAAAAAAAGACAGAGCAGCACTTTGCAAGCTGAGAATAAGTGCCCATAGGTTAAATATTGAAAGAGGGAGATATAATAGAGTTCCCCGTGAACAAAGATTCTGCTTGTATTGTAAAGAAACAGGTACTCAAGTGGTAGAGGATGAATATCACTGTATAATTGAATGTGGTAGGGTCGAAAATGTGCGAAGAACAGTATTTGATAAGATTAGCCAACTTAATTGTAACTTTTACACAATGTGTTCCAATGACAAGTGTACATATTTAATGACTGCTGAGGGAGAAATATCGCGTGTTTTTGGGACCCTCTGCAGTGCCATTGTGGGCTAGGACAAACTTTTTTATTTGTTTCTTTCTTACTGCCTTGTTTTAGGTTTGTTATTCTTGTTTGGTTTTACTGTGCTGTCCACACTTTATTGTACTCTATATTAATGAACCACATTGTGGTGAATATTAATGTCAATAAAGTTTTCGTATTTCGTATTTCGTATTTCGTATTTCGTATGAACAGGAATGTATCTCAAAGTTGATTGAAACAGATTACACTAATCCCATGCTTTTTAAAAACATATAATTGCACAAAAAATATGAAAGGCGTGGTAAGCTGTGATCAACAGTTTTCATATGAGGAGCAAACCAGTTTCTGTGGATTTGGAGACTTAAAACTTGGATTACTTTTTTTACGTCTAGCGCGTACGAAGAACTGAAGTTACGCAAATTAAAGTACCTAGACTAATATAGACTAGTAAAAAAAAGTACTACCTTTACGCACGTGTGGAGTAGTATATTCTTGGTTTGGGCTTATTTAAGGATGCCCGCGATGGCTGAAAGAGAACTACTAAAAGTTTGTTTAACAAAGTTAATGGGAGGTAATGTTCAGGTTTTGTTTCTTATTTAATAAAGCAAATTTAAGTACTAGTTAATATTGCATGTAGATTCTACTAATCTATTTAGATCTAAGTAGACTAAACTCTAGTCTAGATCTAATATCATTGGCATTGCCATTTATTAGTATGTTGGATGTTCATTTGTTCAAGTTTTCATTCATACAGTATAGTATACTATTCCCTCCTTGGGCTCCTGGTCCCAAGCACTTTACAGGGCTTGAGGCTGATGCCAAACGTATGTCCACTTAGACTCTAATTATACACCGCGTAAACTGGAGGTTAATTTTGACACCTTGATATGAGCCAATTGTGCAAAACTCAATGTGACAATGTCAATTTGTTCAATTGTGCATGGTGCAAATCCAAATGAGCAATTGAGAGTATATCTCTCATACAAAAGATCAAACACATTTGGGTGTAGGTCAAACGGATCCAAATGACCTCAAGGCTTGGCATGCCACACTCAAAGTATGGACTATTAGGGCCTGCGGCTGCCCAAGTAAATTTAGGATTGGATTGAATAATTGCATGGTCGGTTTGTTGATTGATTGATTGATTGATTGATTTAACATTTTAGCAGATTAACCATGATCGATTTTGTTACAAACACAGATTGATCTGCATCAATGGAAGGGGATTTTTAGATGCTCATGCTTAAACAGAATGTTCACATTGTCCATCATCGGAATCCTATGTAAGTAGAATGTTAGTACTTTC
>CM032662.1:22346241-22369456 GCA_019095985.1 Streblospio benedicti
GGTTTATTTAGATATATATACGTCAGACCAAATGATCGGCACACACTTTTCAAAATATTGTTTACCACTCTTGTATCAACACAGACGGTTGGCATACGTCAAACCATGTCGTGTTCCAAATCATTTAATTCTTCTATTACTTTAACTGTAATTTACATCCATTTATTATCGGATTGCTTAGATATTGCAAGATTAAACTTATTCTCATATTTTTCCCGTGCTTCCCGGCCCATGCCGTATCGGAAAAGAAATTTGTTCGGTTACAAGTGATTTTACGCCGGACCAATTCGTAAACCCGAACCGGGCCGAACATGAAAACCAGCCATACAAGGTCAAATGACCAACATATGACTACATCCAACATGGCGGTGCCGCATTGTCTGCTACCCAAAACAACATGGCGCCGAGATGGCTACTCGAAATACGAGCTAAGAATTTAGGTTAACCCGATCAAGACAATATACCATTGTCACACTCGGTTACGAGTTGAACCCCAATACTTCATTTATCATTCATGACGGGTCTTTGCCCGGTACGCTGTCCCCACACTCGCTCTCCAAAGAGCTCACGTTAAGGACACGCCCCTCAGCCCTCGACCAACGCCAACCGAATGACACGAAATATTGATACCATTCTAATTTTCCTCATAAACCTAGAAACTAGGTGTGTGGAATATAAATGACAAGCCATTCCCTCATGTCTGACACTTCCAATTTAAATACCAAACTTAATTCTCCGCCGCCGGTGACAGAAAATCAAACGTTCTCGCTTGAAGAAACTTGACAAGTTCGGTGAACCGTTACACCACCATCATGCCAAAATTAAAAGAACCAGCGAGTGTCAAACGAAATGACTTCTCAACAATAAAAAGTTACCTCCAAAGCTTAATCCTGTTCAGAAGAATTTTCCAAAGATGTCTTGCTATATCCAAATAAGTCACAAAGTATCCACTTGACATTTTGAAGTCGGTAACGAAAATGAGGAGATCACGTGCGTGCACAGTGGTTTTATTGGACTCCGCGCATGCGCAGAGGGAGGCAGGTGCGACAATGTCATAATATTTTAGCGTTTCCGAAGATTTGATGTAGGTTGGTACTAAAGCAATAGTAATCTAGAGGTGGTAGACAATTTTGGCCATTAAATCATTTGTTTATGGTAGAAACGAATACTAGGCACAGCTATTCTAGATTGCAGGAAAATGCATCAAATTTTCAAAATTTTGGAGGTGTCACCCCTCCTGCATCCCCCCCCAGTCCCCCCGCGACGCCTACTGCACCACTATCTTGGCTTCGCCGAGTTTATTAGATTTCACAATTTTATGAGAGATACATGCAATGTGCAAAACAAGATTACCAAGAGAAATCCGGTTTGTAAAACAAATTTATTGCCCAATAATCGAACAAATAATATCTATCAGTCATAACACTGATACTTATGAATAACAATGTCGTTAACTTATCAAATTTTGTCACATCAGCCATAGCGAAGTGAATTCGTCACCGCAACCCGATTACTCGTGAATCGATGACGTATTACGCATGGATTCAATAATGAGCCTTTATGACACAGCGTAATATGTCAACCACGACCAAAGCACGATGCGATCAAGACTAGCCACCCAAACAGGTGTTTCTGCGCATGCTCATAAGGAATTTCCCCCGGTATTCCCCGACACCAGCTATTTTTAGTGTTACACATGCTCATTATCATAATTTATGCATATGTAAAATGGAAGCTGGTTTCAAAGAAACAGCCTTAGTCAGATCGGTTATACTGTGTAAAAACCGTAACAGAACCGTAACCGTCACAGCCCTAATACCGATACAATTCTAAACACACATGTATATTTCTGTAACGAAGTAACTGTTAACGAAGGGTGCAGAAAAGTTATTCAGGGCTTAACGCTACCTGGTACCCTGATGTCCTGGGCACATAACATGTAAGTCAGGGCACACCAAATCTTAAACTTCTGTGCCCAGATGGACACGCCATAAAAAAAAAAAACGTTATCACATTTCAGCCAAACTTGACCATCATATCCACAATGTTTGTATTCTGTACGGTGAAATATACATTGTATAAATGAAGTTTTCATGTTGATCAAATAGTAGAACTATTTTTGTTTTTTAATCTTTTTATTTTGCTTTATTGCTTTGCTTTATTTGTGGGTGTGTAAACCATTGAAATCGGGGGTAGAGTACGGGTCTTTAAGTAATATTAAAATAACTTGTCTGCAATGATTCCCCATGCGGTTTTACATGTAGTATGCAAAATTACCCATATTATTTCTGGACGACTCAGAATATCACCCGGACCACCTACATTTTGTGATAGACGGGCAAGCTACGATTTACAATTACTGTGCTCTCTGGTTGTGGATTCACTGATGATTATCAATAAGTCTGCTATTAACCTTGTGTAAAATGACTATACTGTAAAACTAGAAATATTCGTGCACGATTCAATTAGCGAATTTCGCGGGTGGTATACCAGTATTCATGTGCAGTACGCTACTGTGTTGATTTTCTGCTGTGTATATAAAACCTAAAATAATTTGGTCAAACAACTTAACATACATTCATTTTTCAAGAAGACAAACAATGTTGCTTCTAATGATCAAGATGTCTTTCATCTGCCACCTGATTCCAACAGCCGTGGCTGCTGCTAATGCAAATGTTGTGTGTTCATCTTCTCTGCTGGCAAGCGACGTACTACATGTGGACCGTACAAGGTTCACTTTGTCATATTCCTTTGTCATATTTACTTCAAATATTAATAAAAGATAGAATTAAAAAGTTCTATTCATTGATTGTTAATCTGTGCTGAAAAATTTAGCTGAAATCTTCTTATAAAAATTCCACATTCTTAAAAACTGCAAAATTTGATCGCTGCGAAATAATTTATGTATCAAAACTGCGAAATTAAATAGCTGCGAATATTTCTAGTTTTACAGTATACCATCCAGTGTTGATTCTAGGATTTTTCTCATTGTGGCCAAGTCCTTCAAGGTTGATAAAATATATGGCCAGTTTTCGTTTGCCAATTAAAATTTTGGGGGACAAAATTTTGGGTAATCAGAAGAACAACTGGTTCACGAAGGTAATTTATCTAGTGCAAGAAAACGTGTTTGCACACTGCTGTATTTGCGTTGTGATAAATGCATGTTGCCTAGGGGTATTTTCCTTATTATTGTTTATTATAAGTAAAAAAAAAACATTAAGATTCTATTAAGATTTTTTATATTTTTTTATTAAGATTTTTGCTTGAAAATTAAGATTTTTCATGGCTGTGATTAAGATTTTCAACGCTGACAGGTTCACATCTCTGCAGGTAACATGGTGGAACTAGATGCAGACAAATATATATTTCTCAAAATATTGGATGCCATGCGCATTGATAGTTGAAAATGGGGCGTATGCACGATCCATCAAAAATGGGGCCAGACAAGAAAAACTTGCGTGATTCTCGCAATTACGCGTCCCAGAATCAACACTGCCATCACTTTTACATTTATAACAAAATACAATTTATGCAATAATTGTGAGACTTACTTTTTGATCCTTTTGATATGATAACGGCTTTTTCTTTTGTCAAGCCATGTTTTTTGGTTCGTAAATGTCGTGTTAGATTTTTGACCACTTTGCCACATAAGTGGCACATTCTGGCTTGACGTTTCATCTAAAACACAGTGTATTTTACTAATATTGGAAATATTTACATATATTCATCAGAATGTTTATCAGTTTGATTAGCTTACTAACGCTCCCTCATTTATTCATCATTTTATAAAATTTTATTTAAAATTATTGCTCAAACTACTTCCGTGGCAGTGACAATCCTAAAAATTATTTTGCAAAACGAAAGTTAAACACGTATGTATGTTTGCCTAGCCCTAGGTCATTTTGAATAGATGTACATGTATGTAATCATTGCATAGAGAAAATAGTCACCGATATTCAATGACTACTTGTAGGTATAAAGTGTGATATAAGTATATTATAAATACCTTATTTTCCACAATGGTTTTGCACACAGTGATTTTACACAGACTTCTGAAATGCATATTGTTGATTAGTTCTTTAATAGTTGGGTCAAGTCCATTATCATCATCAGGTGTGTTTGATTCATCAGAGTTGTTAAAATAAATCTAAATGTGTTGCCTACTTTACAGTATTTTTCTTTAGAAAAAATATTTCTGTATATTTTGGTAACATGCTTAGACAATTCGTTATTTCTCACCTATACAAATGTCATTTATAATTTTAGATAATATATTTTGTTAATAAAAGAGCATTAAAAAATAACTTTATTTCTGACCTATATAAACGTCCTTTATATTTTTAGATAATGTATTTTTTTGATAACAGCAATAATAAATAAATTTTGGGACCACATGCTTTTGTTATCATTTTGAAGCATTTGACGAAAACCAGAAATGTGACATCAGCAAAGGCGTGTTAAATATGCATAACTTGCAAACGACTTGATTAAACATGTTGAAATTTGTTATAAGTGGTATATTAACAATTGCTATAAACTTTTTTAATTGTATTCATTTCGTGGTAGATGCAAAGGTACTACAAGGGCAATTTGGCACCTAAAGATCTTGTTTGAGCACACCATTGGACCCGTGAGTGATTCATCTTGCAGCATTCAACTCGTCTATCATCATAAATACTGTGATAAAATAGTAAGTGAACATTCTTTGCAAAAATATGGCTAGAACCATACTGAATATGGTTAGCACCATACTGAATCTGACACAATGCCGGGCGCTTGATTGAGGCTGACATGTGATTCCGACTAATGAAACAGCACACACCTGCCAGTTATGCATAGGTAATTAGCTGTCATGGTGAGATGACGAGATGGTCATATTTTTGTAGGCACGGCTTATATTATTCATCTACCGTGCCTCATATTATATCCTATATTCCTAATCACAAAGGAAGCAATTGGCAAACTACTCATTATCTGTTGACGTTGAATAACGATGATTTCTTACAAAAAGATTGGTGTTTTTGCCGGATGATCTGTGATAGCTGTCAAAAGTTCACCCTGATGAACAAATCAAAGTTTGGACGCATTTTGACTCCATAATAATGTTAGTAAAAATATATCAATGTGAATTATAGATGGTTCATGTTGTGTTTCATGAGTATCTCTGATACAACATTGCTATGATTATTATAAGTTGTGATACTGGGCAGTGTAAAATGGGATCATGACCTTTCAAATTTGAATCAGTGATTGCTTCCGACATTAGTAGAAATGATTTTATTAACATGAAGATAAGGCCATAGGATCCCCTTATCTATAAAATAAGAAACTAGAGGCAATTTTATACTCGTACATGAAGTGACAAGCTTAAACTCGCAGTATTATGAGCTATACAACAATTCTTATCCAAACCGACAAGCTATCAAATGAGTGAACATGGAAGAACATGCGTATGCAAGCACTCCGGGGGTTAAACATAAAAATACGCATTATGTATTTGTATTTCATCCCTATTTGCTAGCTTTGAACTAAATACATAATATGGATTATTGTGTGGTTCACAAGATACGTTTGATATACATATAGATTGAAAAAAAAAATGTTTGAATACTTGGGAAAATTGCCATTGCAGGGCTCTACGTTAACTCTGTTAACTCTGGCGCGAGGTTGCCCACAGGACAACCAGCATCCAAATTTTGGTTGTCCTAACTTACCATGAGCGTGTCCTTATTATTGCGCTCAGTTTTATGCTATACAGATACAGTACTGACATCGAATTATGGACAGGGAATTTCCCGTAAATTCGCATTCGCAAAATTCAATTCGCCTGTATTCAGCGTTTTCATTTTTTTACGATAAAGTCTACTACCCCACCATTGATCCCATAACAAATTCAGTAATTACGAAGCGTACCTTAGAAATTCTCTTTTTTCGGTTCCATAAATTCTCTTTTTTCGGTTCCATTTCTCAAAATTCTCTTCGTACTATTGATTTACCATTGATTTACATGAATTATCCAAATTTTGCGAATTTTCCGAAGATCCTAATTCGGATAATTCTCAAAATTTGCAAAAAATCGATATCGAGCGTAACAGGAATTCGTTTAGTTAGTTTTTTTCGCGAACTTTAGAAAACCACCCCGTGGCAATGTAAAAGGGAAGTTTGTTTCCCCCGGTTATTATTCGGTTCAAATCAATAGCAAGAGACAACATATTAGATCATATGCTTGTTTTATTCACATTTTGGAAGTAACATTACAAGTAAAATATTAATGATGGATTGTTTTGCAAAATATGCTGATAGTTTTTATTACCCAGCAAAAAGGATATCAGAAAATGAAATGACTGTCACAGTAATATTCACACAGGATAATGTGCAATCTAAAATTTTGCCAAAACATGTACACGACTTGGATACTTTGTCTATAGGACCATCAACCCAATGCTTGGTATTAAAAGATAATGTATATAAAAAATTTGAAATAGAAACTGTAACAAAAGCAGAAGTGCCAGAGAGACATCTCTACTTCGGAATGATGGAGGGAACTCGAATGTAAGTAAATTTTTCTTGTCTACATACTAAATTAACTGTCTTGTACTAGTGATGTGTTTTGGAGTGTTGTTTTATTTTATCTTGATCTGCTGGTGTGTATACATGTACAATGTACATTATGTGCGCATATATATCACATTCTAACAGAGAGCACAGTAATTGGTCGTTTGGTCGTCAGAATTGACTCACGTTTTGTCCAAACGACCCAGACTTCAACATGAGTCATCCGTACGGACGACTCACGGTTTAGGGACGTGTGATCATCAATATTTGAAAGATATTACACCATTATTTGCTTTCTTTTCATTCAAGTTTCAATCTGCATTAGTTTCCTGGGCGCTGCCACATTTGTTTACATTCAGAGCACCACAAACCGGCGATCCACTGAAATAATTTCAACTAGTTCACGCCGGTAGCGTGGAAAAAACGTGTCTGGGCACTGCTGTATTTGCGTTGTGATAAATGCATGTTGGGTTGGGTACTAGTGCCAAAATGGCTCCCATAGGAAACAGATGTCAATGTGTTGAAATTTCTTGTTATATGCTTAAGATATTGAAGTAACATTAAAATGAATTATGTACGATCATTCCTAATGAGGTTTTACATAAAGTTATCTACTTTTAATACCGATGACAATGCTTCTAAATAGTCATTTGACGGATTTAAAAAATGAAACAGGTGACAGGATCTTACATGTCAAAGCTTTTGGCAGCCAAACACGTGAAATGTTCAAATGATACGGCCGGTTTAGGCTGTTAGCTCTCGGAGTCTGTATTGATATAATAAGTATTGTTATTTATAGAATTTTCTTGTATGATAAATGTATGCAAAAACACAAACTCCCATTTTATTTCTGCACAACCCCGAATAGCACCCGGATCACTTACGTTCTGTGGTAGGTCGTCCGGACTGGCTAGCTACGATTTAGAATTACTGTGCTCTCTGAAATTCCCTGATTTTTCCCTAATCTTGAAAAAATTTCATTTTACCTGATTTTTCCCTGGTGTATGGCAACCCTGTGGTTGTAATTTAGGCTTGATCAGCAAAATCTCACGTTTTGATGCCATGTGCTGATATGAGATATCATTAGTAACATGTTATAGTAGGCTTCATTAGGCTCTCCCCTCATTGCTCTGTTATCTGTTTCAGAGATCATGACATTAAAAACCCAAACACCTTTCTGTAAAAGACAACATAATGTAAATGCCATGCTCAAGTGATTGGTGTCATCAAACACATATATTAGCATTTGCTATTATAAGAACCAATAATTTACCCTCTGAGAAGAGTCAATATGGCCACTTTTATTCTACACACAATGGGTTAGATTTGTACTTGAAGAGTGCATTGTGTATTAGTTTGGCTCCATGAGGTATTAGGGTGTCTTTGTTCCTCTAATATGTATTGTAGTATGTATGTTAGTATGCAGCCTCACAGCCAGACAAAGAGTTCTTTGTCTGGCATAGTTAAGTGACCACCCTTATAAAGCCACAAGATCAGAACTTCTTCAGTCTAGTTTAGGCAGTTGAAGTGGATGTATCAAAAGTCAGTATAGAACAAATTAGAGTCAAAGAAGGAATAATTTTGTCTGTTTTCCACCAAAGCTGCCACACAATCTGTAAGTGTTTTGAACATTATATATTTTATACTATTGGTATGGGTATCTTAGATTATTCTTTAAATCATGAATAATGGAACCTAGGATGAACAGAATATGTGTATTCTTTCAATAAATTATTGTTTGTTATCAATGTAAGCTTTTTTGAGAGGAAATACCATGCAGCTTATTCAGTTTGATTAGATTTGAATTAGTGTATATTTTCCATTTGTTTTATTGGTTGTAAATTTAGGCATGAGCAGCGATGTTGATGTTGAAGCAATTGTTTTAGTTGTGATCATCCTTATTGTTTAGCAATATGAATTGCATCAAATCATGTTGTACAGTGGACTTCAGAATTATGTAGATAAACTGTGACTAATTGACATACAAAAACAATGTAGACATCATGCTTAAGTTATTGGAACCATCATCAAAACCATATATAAGCATTTGTTAATAACCAATTATTTACTATCTAAGATCGTTTTGTCCAATTTTAACTAAAAACATGTGTTACCTTGGAGATAGACGTAGCTTTGGTGCCAATAACTTGAGCTCTGACAATAACCTGGATACAGCATCTACTGTGTTTGATGACCAGGCATGGGTTGTCATGCAAAATATTTAATCATACATTACATTGAATTCTTATTCCATCGCATTTCTTTTGGTGATTTTTAGCTTTACGGTCGAGGATGGCGTCCGAACTTACACACAGACGTTCCAAGCGGGATCACGAAGATGTGGCTTCACCTGAGACAGACATCGCTACACCTCAGACAAGCGGCTACAGCTGAGAAGCATGTGAACGATTTGCCAAAGGAACTTCTGGCCAAAATCTTGGGTTACCTGCCTTGCCACGACCGGGTGAGAAACGCTAGTGCTGTCTGTTGGAGGTGGCATGAGGCTGCTTTTGACCAAGACAATTGGAGGACCATAGATGTTTGTGTTGGTGACAAGATGACTGTGCAAGATGTTGGTCGCTTAGTAAAAAAAAGCACCAAAGTTTTACAGATTACTTTAGATGAAAATGTGCTTGATGGAACATTCAAGACTGTGTTAGAAAAGTCAGGCACTTTACATACACTGACACTGAACATGCAGAAATCTCAGGATTCCTCTGACACTGATTTAGTGGCTAGAAGTGGCAGCCCAAGAACTAGCTCCAGACTAGCTTTAACATCAATAGGACAGCATTGTGGTGAAAGTCTACGAAAACTAGCTTTGTATCAAATGGATGGATTGAATGATAGAATTCTTATATCAATACTGAGATCATGCAACAAATTGGAGGAGTTATTTCTTGTTTTCTGCAAAAACCTATCAACTTCAGTTTTATCTGTGATTGGTGAAAATGCGAGCCAGTTGACACAATTGGTGACGAAATTTGCCAAGAAGAAACGCTTATCTGACCATTCCATTGAAAATCTGGTTGTTAGCTGTCCGATGCTAAAAGTATTAGTCATTTCTGCATGCTTCAGTATTCGTATAGATTGGAAATGCATTGGGAAATTGCAACACTTGAGAGTTCTTCTCATATCAAACATTGATGTTAGTGCTGGTAGTTGGAGTATAGATGATGATATAATTATCCATTGGATAAAACATTGCAGGCAATTGAAATATCTTTCTATACCTAGTCCATTAATGACAGACAAAACACTGGAGGTAATCGCTCAAAGTAAATTGACACGTTTTGATATGTTAATTTCAAGTGGAATCACTCCTCAAGGGCTTGAGCATCTATCCAAGAGTCAAACCCTTGGCATAATATGTATGTTATTTTTCATGACTCTATTAACATTGTTGCCAATGATATTGTACAACTTGCTAAGAACTTAAAAACCCTGAAGGCAACGAGTCTATTTTTTGGACAATTCAACCATCCACTATTCAAACAAATGGAAGAAATAAGCTCCTTGTGGAAAGGAGTCTATCCTATTTCAATGGCACTGACTATTGGTGCAGCACGCCGGACCTATATATAACCTGATGAATAAGAAAGTGTTGGAAATAAATAAAATGGAACACTTGAAACACATTGACATTAGTGGGCTTATAGATGATGATGCAATTGTTCATTGGATAACAAAATGACTAATGTAATTACTGAAACATAATCGATGCTTTGTAACATGTATGTGTGTAATAATAAAGTAAACCCTTTAATAAAATTTGACAAATAATCTTCTTGTCTCCTTTAGTAGGTAGTTTCAGGCAAATGTTGCTGCCATCACTAAAACTCAGCAATAATACAATTTAAAACGTTCTACTACCCTGTCATAAATTACAAATTAGACGGTTTGCTTCAACCTTAGTTTGAATGATTCATTGTGCATAGGACTCACAAATATTTTCTTAAAAATGCAGGCCATTTTATACATGTATATATCAACACTCCATTTGATTGATATTACTCAGACTTTTGCTCTGATTATTTTGGTAAGAATTCCTGCAGTCCCCATTTCTACTGTGTATGGAGAAGAATTTATCAGAATGGCAGAGAGCACAGTATTTGGTCGTCAGAGACGACTCATGTTTTGTACAAGACTTCAACAAGAGTCGTCCGTACAGACGACTCAAGGTTTAGGGACATGTGATCAATATTAAGTATTTGAAAGATATTATTTGCTTTCTTTTCATTCACGTTTCAATCTGCGTTAGTTTCATGGGTGCGGCCATATTTGGTTAGATTCAGAGCACCACCAACCAGCAATCCACTGAAATAATTTCAACTAATTCGCGCCGGTAGCGTGGGAAAAACATGTCTGCGCACTGCTGTATTTGCGCTGTGATAAATGCATGTTGTGTTGGGCACTAGTACCAAAATGGCTCCCATAGGAAACAGATGTCAATGTGTTGAAATTTCTTGTCATATGCTTAAGATATTAAAGTGACATTAAAATGAATTATGTACAATCATTCTAAGAATGTTTTACATAAAGACTGGTCATTTTTAACCCCCGATGACACTGCTTCTGAAATGGCCATTTGAGGGACTTTATACAAATGCATGTCTACTCCAATTATGAAAAAAAAAAGGCTTAGGACACTGCTGCTATACCCCAATTGAATGCCTTGTATGTCAATGACTTTTGGTAGCCAAAAACATGAAATGTTCAAATGATTTGCTGGTTTAGGCTGTTAGCTCTATGAGTCTGTATTGATATTAAAAGTGTTGTTTATTTATAGAATTTTCTTGTATGATAAATGTATCCAAAAACTTTGTTCACCCATATTATTTCTGGAGCAGACCCAGAATAGTAGCAGCCTGGGTTTCAAATAGGTAGGTTCGGGCAAGCTTTGTTTGATTTAGAATTACTGTGCTCTCTGTTCTACATGTGTTTGATTTATAGTACAGCCAGTAAATTTGGAAAGTTCTGAAACAGTAATTTTATGATGATACAAAAATATTTTAGTCTATGTCAAAATAAAAAAAACAACACACTTTTGTTTTTAGAGCTCTTTTTCGAAAAGACTTAGGCCTAACTAAAAGGCAGTTGAAAGCGTTAAAATGAAGCTCAACTTCAGCCGTCTACCACTTCCAACACGACATAAATCACCACCACCCCCCGACCACCACAAACCTAAAGACATTCAATGTTGACCGGAATCTGATCATTCCAGACAAAGACTGGTCAATTAAGGTCACAACCATTTGTAGTCAGCTACTAAGCAGGCAAAATTTAAATACACTAAAGTAATATTGCAGAATGAGAGTTTTATTCATCTAAAACCATTACATAACAAAAAAAACAAAATTTGTTTGGGTATTTAACTTAGTGCCTAAGTAATTAAACCCAGGATGTCAGCTCAACTATAGCTATGCATCAAAGACCGAAAATTTTGGAAATTTCACATGATATAATCATGTTGATAACCATCATTTTTATTTGAATACATCCACATCCTAGAAATGGTCCAAAGGGGTATTGATGTTTAAAAAAATATTAATTAAAATATTTTCTTGCCATGTCCAACTTATCAATCATAGTTCCAATTAAACCTAAAGAACAAAAAATCCCTAAAAACAAAACAGACACTCAGTAAGAAAAATATAGTCTCAACACAAACAGTGCATAAAAGACACCATAACTTAATTTTCCCTACAATTCTGTATTTGCAGAAAATGGATTTAACTCTGACTCCAGGAGAGGATGTTTTCAAAACTCCACACCAAGTCCCATACAACATTCCTGTGTCGGCCAGTCCGTCATGTCAACCTGTATGAATTCGCTCCTTTCAAATTTAAATAAAATGGTGGTAACTACCAGCTTTGAAACTCATTAACATTGTTCAATGTGCACAGGAACAAAAAACACAATGGAGTTGGTGATGGGGATGTCTCAAAAGGCTCAGCAGGCAAAATACAATGACTTCATGATCTTCCATAAATTTTTTTTGAGATGAGGCCCAAGCAGCAGAGTACATTTAGCAGAATGCCCCAACCTAAATAATCAGTGCACAGGCTGGAGGTTTTTCAAAAAAAACACCTATGCCATTACCACAGCGAGATGATTTAGCAGGAAAGGTAAAAAATAGGAAGCTAATATGTAAACCTGATAAAGTTGTCATGGGATTGGAAATGGAAGAACAAGGGCATTTGTAAACTTTAATCCATCTGTAGTGCCTAAATCCACTGCAATTATTTACCACCAGCCACTGCGCATGCAGGCATTTTTCTGACACAGCTTCGAAACTATACCAGTATTTAAAACCAGTGACATGTATTTGCCAGATTAGGGGGGTCTAGAACATCCACCCCAGAAAAAAAAATCAAAAAATTTACAGCACAAATGCATTCACTTTTGAGAGCTTTTTTTTTGAACTTCCTATATATGAAAACTCCCACATTATGAAAGATATGTATGATGTTTGGGTTTTTTTTTTTTTCAAGGTCAATAAAATAGATACCTGATCGTAAATGAAAGTCATTCAGAGCACCACAAACAATGGACTCCACTGAAATATGGCCACTAGTAAACAAGAGCATGGAAAATGGGTTCGGGCACTGTGTATTTGTACTTGATAAATGCTTGTTGTGGGTAAATGTGCATAAAATGGATAGCCATAGGAAACAGATGTCAATGTGTTGAAATTTCTTGTTATATGCTTAAGATATTGAAGTAACATTAAAATCAATTATGTACGATCATTCCTAATGAGGTTTTACATAAAGTTATCTACTTTTAATACCGATGACAATATTTCTAAGTTCATTTGACAATTTTAAAAATGAAACACTGAAATGATCTTACATGTCAAAGCTTTTGGCAGCCAAACACGTGAAATGTTCAAATGATACGGCCGGTTTTGGCTGTTATGCTTGCTAGTCTGTATTGATATTATTAAGTATTGTTATTTATACATCCCCTTTGTTTGATAAAGTAGACAAAAACACTGTTCCCATTTTATACTTGCAAACATGAATGAGAACCGGCAGGACTGCCTTACTGTGAAAAGGTGTATGATTCCGGATTATTTTTGTCGATCAATGATGAAGCTTTTTGAATGGAAATACCATGCAGCTTTTTATTCAATTTGAAAAAAATTGGATTTTACCTATTTTTCCCTGGTGTATGGCAACCCTGTGGTTGTAATTTAGGCTTGATCAGCAAAATCTTACGTTTTGATGCCATGTGCTGATATGAGATATCATTAGTAACATGTTATAGTAGGTCTCATTGCTCTGTTATCTGTTAGAGAGATCATGACATAAAAAACCCAAACACCTTTCTGTAAAAAGACAACACAATGTAAATGTCATGCTCAAGTTATTGGGGTCATCAAACACATAGCATTTGCTATTATAAGAACCAACAATTTACTCTCTGAGTCAATATGGTCACTTTTATTCCAAACACAATGTGTTAGATTTGTACTTGAAGAGTGCATTGTGTATTAGTTTGGCTGCATGGGGTATTAGGGTGTCTTTGTTCCTCTAATATGTATTTTAGTATGTATGTTAGTATGCAGCCTCAGTTTCAAACAGACAAAGAGTTCTTTGTCTGGCATAGTTAGGTGACCACCCTTATATGGTCACAAGATCAGAACTTCTTCAGTCTAGTTTAGGCAACTGAATTGCATGTCTCAAAAGTCAGTATAGAACAAATAAGAGTCAAAGAAGGAATAATTTTGTCTGTTTTCCACCAAAGCTGCCACACAATCTGTAAGTGTTTTGAACATTATATATTTTATACTATTGGTATGGGTATCTTAAATTATTCTTTAAATCATGAATGATGGAACCCAGGATGAACCGAATACGTTTATTCTTTCAATAAATTATTGTTTGTTATCAATGTACCATGCAGCTTATTCAATTTGATTAGATTTGAATTAGTGTATATTTTTTATTTGTTTTATTGGTTGTAAATTTAGGCGTGAGCAGTGATATTGATGTTGAAGCAATTGTTTTAGTTTTTGATCATCCATATTGTTCAGCAATTATGAAATTGCAGTTCAAATCATATTGTACAGTGGACTTCAGAATTATGTAGATAAACTGTGACTAATTGACAAAAACAATGTAGACATCATGCTTAAGTTATTGGAACCATCATCAAAACCATATATAAGCATTTGTTAATAACCAATTATTTACTATCTAAGATAGTTTCCTCCAGTTTTAACTAAAAACATGTGTTACCTTGGAGATAAACGTAGCTTTGGACAGTGCCAATAACTTGAGCTCTGACAATAACCTGGATACAGCGTCTACTGTGTTTGTCAAGCAAAAATAATCATACATTACATTGAATTCTTATTCCATTGCATTTCTTTTGGTGATTTTTAGCTTTACGGGTGAGGATGAGTCCGAACTTACACACACAGACGTTCCAAGTTGGATCAAGAAGATGTGGCTTCACCTGAGACAGACATCGCTACACCTCAGACAGAAGGGGCTACAGCTGAGAAGCATGTGAACGATTTGCCAGATGAACTTCTGGCCAAAATCTTGGGTTACCTGCCTCGCGACGACCTTGTGAGAAACGCTAGTGCGGTCTGTTGGAGGTGGCATGAGGCTGCTTTTGACCAAGACAATTGGAGGACCATAGATGTTTGTGTTGGTGACAAGATGAGTGTGCAAGATCTTAGTAGATTGGTAAAAAAAAAAGCACCAAAGTTCTACAGATTACTTTAGATGAAAATGTGCTTGATGAAACATTCAAGACTGTGTTAGAAAAGTCAGACACTTTTACATACACTGATACTGAACATGCAGAAAATCTAAACAGGATTCCTCTGACACTGATTTAGTGGCTAAAAGTGGCAGCCCAAGAACTAGCTCACCACTAGCTTTAACATCAATAGGACAGCATTGTGGTGACAGTCTACGAAAATTAGTTTTACATCAAATAGATGGATTGAATGATACGATTCTTATCTCAATACTGAGATCATGCAACAAAGTAGATGAATTATTTCTTGTTTTATGCAAAAACCTATCAACTTCTGTTTTATCTGTGATTGGTGAACATGCTAGCCAGTTGACACAACTGTCATCACAATTTGCCAAGGATAAACGCTTATCTGATCATTCCATTGAAAATCTGGTGGATCGCTGTCCGAAGCTACAAGTACTAGACGTTTCTGCAAACTTCAGTATTCATACAAATTGGAAATACATTGGGAAATTGCAACACTTGAGAGTTCTTGCCATAACAACCATTGATATCAGTGTCAGTACTGGGCGTATAGATGATGATACAATTATCCATTGGATAAAACATTGCAGGCAATTGAAATATCTTTCTATACCTAGTCCATTAATGACTGACAAAACACTGGAGGTAATCGCTTTAAGTAAATTGACACGTTTTGATATGTTGATTCCAAGTGGAATCACTCCTCAAGGTCTGAGCATCTATCCAAGAGTCAAACTTCTTGGCATGATAAGTATGTTATATTCCTGATGCCTCATTTTTAACAGTTGTTGCAAATAGATATTGTACAATTTGCTAAGAACTTTAAAAACCCTGGAAGCAATGAGTCTATTGTTTGGACATTCCAACCATCCACTATACAAACAAATGGAAGAAATAAGCTCCGTGTGGAGGAGCTATCTTGGCAGAACAATGGCACAGAATTGATCTACTGGACCTAGCAACGTTTTTCAGCTTAAGAACTTATAAAAGCAACATTTTGTTGACATTTCAAATCCAATACAAAAAATGGAGGAAATAAGAACACATGGAAAGGCATCTATCCTATTTCAATGGCACTGACTGGGTACTTAGAATGGACGCAATTGGTCATTTAACAAAATGACAAATGTAATTACTGGCCACATAATTGATGCTTTGTAACATGTATGTGTGTAGTAATAAAGTAAACCCTTTAATAAAATTTGACAAATAATCTTCTTGTCTCCTTTAGTAGGTAGTTTCAGGCAAATCTCTAGCTGAAGAAAAACATGGAATCTAATAAAAAAAATCTCAAACACAGTGAGTATTTTTTCATAATTTACCATTAATCATGATATGTTCATTCATAAGGATTTGCTCATTGAATGTGTGATAATGTTAGGAACCCTAGGACACCAATTGCTATGTAACAAAGTTCGTGATGATTTCATAAATTTGATTACCAAATAGCCACACCAATGCTTACCTAGAAAAAAGTGGTTTTAAGATCTAGATATATCAGTATTTAAGCACTTAAAGTGTGTGTTTGATTGTCAGAATGACACAATCTAATAACTTTTATCAGTCAAAGTTAGTTTTGGCACACATAAGAGCACCATAACATAATACGAAGCTTTTAAACTCTGTGCATTGATCAAAACCTCAAATGTGAACTCTAGTAGGGCTTGACTAACCATTCTATCAGAGTAACTACCACATATATCATTACATCTCAAGCTTAGTTTAGTGCTATCCCTTTCCCATGCAGTATCTTCTTTACAACTCTCCATAATAACAGACACTCTGTTCGGTATGTCATTTTTGTGGTGCTTGATGTGGCATACCATCTTACAGTGTCAAGCCAGCATGGCAATGCTATGCATGATAGTGGATACTGACCAGTCACTATAAGTTCTAAAAATACAACAAAGTCTTCCAGATATTTCCACTCATCGAGAATGATCAATGCTTCTAGAAGTATCTTTTTATTCTTTCTAATACGCTGTTGATATTGGTTTATCTGGAAAAAGACATGTGTTACGTCTCCTTTTCTTTTGTTTTTTTTGGAGCTTGTGGTGTGTTCAGTTTTGAAGAGGAAGTGTTGGGTGTAGAGGGGCCCTGATGATCACCATCATTTTCAAAACCAGGGGAGCTCAGTATTGGTGTATGTTGTTGTGTTGGTGTATCTGAAATAAAAGATAAGATGCTGATAATTAAAAAAAACATGAATGTTAGAGATTTGATCCATATTTGATTAATAACATACAGGTAGATATTTAATTTTAAAGTTCTTTATCGTACTTTGTTACTAACATGAATGTTAGAGAATGCTATTAAGAACATCAACTTAGTTCTTTATTGATACTATTGGATACTACTTAGTTTGACATTATTATTTACATGATTCATGTTTTTTCCTTTTTTTCTTTTTTTCCGATTGAGGGTTAATGAATACCGAGGCTTTTGCATGAAACAGGTGTTTTGGGTCTGCAAATACAAAGTGTACAAACTGCATTTTTCAATTACACGTGCATAAAATTAATTGAAAATGGCAATATGCCAGTCAATATACTCATTTTACGCCACTAGTCATGTATATACAGTAGCTGGTAACCCAGATAGAGTGGTTAGCCACATTTCATCACATCTTTTGGTGCCCTGCTAGAGTATGGATTAATCAACCGTTTAGAAAATCATAATTTTCTTGTAAAGTAAAATGAAATTTAAAATGAGCATTCTTTTTGGGACAAAGATATATCTGCCTAGTTTAGGTGTGAGTCAAGAAATGACTCCAAACAACTTTCATAAGGATGTTAATAGATATTATAAGTGGTTACCTGAACAAAATCTGATACTTAAAATTGAACCACTGATTTGGTATCAAGGATTTAGAAAATACCAGGTGACATAAAAGCGCAAAACCTTAGCTTCATCAATGCACAACTAATATGGATACTGATAGAATAAAAAATATTACCTTTTAATGTCAATATCCAATACAATATTATCCATTTGTGCAGCTGAAATATCCTTTTCATGAGGAAAACTCCATGTTTTTCTTCAGCTAGAGTCAGAATGGCAGAGAGCAATATATTTGGTCGTCAGAGACGACTCATGTTTTTGTCCAAGACTTCAACAAGAGTCGTCGTACAGACGACTCAAGGTTAAGGGGGACATGATCAATATTAAGTATTTGAAAGATATTATTTGCTTTCTTTTCATTCACGTTTCAATCTGCGTTAGTTTCATGGGTGCGGCCATATTTGGTTAGATTCAGAGCACCACCAACCAGCAATCCACTGAAATAATTTCAACTAATTCGCTACGGTAAGCGTGGGAAAAACATGTCTGCGCACTGCTGTATTTGCGCTGTGATAAATGCATGTTGTGTTGGGCACTAGTACCAAAATGGCTCCCATAGGAAACAGATGTCAATGTGTTGAAATTTCTTGTCATATGCTTAAGATATTAAAGTGACATTAAAATGAATTATGTACAATCATTCCTAATGATGTTTTACATAAAGTAATGTACTTTTAACCCCGATGACACTGCTTCTAAATGGCCATTTGAGGGACTTTATGCACAAATGCATGTCTACTCCAATTATGAAAAAAAAAGGCTTAGGACACTGCTGCTATACCACAAACGAATGCCTTGTATGTCAAGACTTTTGGTAGCCAAAAACATGAAATGTTGAAATGATACAGCTGGTTTAGGCTGTTAGCTCTATGAGTCTGTATTGATATAACAAGTGTTGTTTATTTATAGAATTTTCTTGTATGATAAATGTATCCAAAAACACAAACACCCATATTATTTCTGGACGACCCAGAATATTACCCGGACCACCTACGTTTTGTGGTAGGTTGTGCGGACGGGCAAGCTACGATTTAGAATTACTGTGCTCTCTGTTCTACATGTGTTGTTATAGTACAGCCAGTAAATTTTCTGAGTTCTGAAACAGTAATTTTATGATGATACAAAAAAGGTTTAGTCTATGTCAAAAAACAAACAAATAAAACACACTTTTGTTTTTGGAGCTCTTTTTCGAAAAGACTTAGGCCTAACTAAAAGGCAGTTGAAAGCGTTAAAATCAAGCTCAACTTCAGCCGCTACCGCTGCCGACACGACTACCATCACCACCACCCCCGACCACCACCAAACCTAAGAGAGCCGCCACACCCTCACCCACCAGAGCCAAAGCAGGCACTGCTCGTAAGGAGCCAGGTATAGTGTTAATCATTTTATCTCATAATTTAGTCATTTGAAACTCATTTCATAATAGTAATTAACTTTTCCCTGTCATTTAGCTCTCCAAAGACAGGAAAAACTATTATTTCACATGATATAATCATGTAACCATCATTTTTATTTGTTATACATTCATCTAGAAATGGTTGGAAGTCTAAAAAAAAAATTATGAAAATATGATGCACCACGCCGTAACCCGGGGTCCGTATGATGCCCCGGGGTGCCGTGAAATGCACACCCCGGCATGTTGTGATGCCCGTTTCTCCCGTGATATTTCCGTATATCGGTCGTTGCTAAAAGGCAGACCACCAAAAGAATGACGGGCGATGTGCATTTTCGTTTTGTCACAATGTGCTAGGTTGGAAATCGAGTTTTAATATATTAAGAATAAATAAGATGTTTTTATTGTGACAAAACTTAAATATTTTACTTATGAATGTTAACAAAATTTGATACCACAGCAGCCTACCAGTCCTCACGGTATGCCGGGGTATTGATGTTGAAAAAAATAATTAATTAGCTCAAAAATGAATTTTTTTATTATTTTCACGGGCCGGGGTATCACGGTAACCCGGGTTACGGCGTGGTGTATCATATGCCTACCATGTCCAACTTATCACGTCCTAAACCAAACAATAAAAATCCCTAAAAATAAAACAGACACTCAGTAAGAAAATATAATCTCAACACAAACATTGCATAAAAGACACCATAACTTAATTTTCCCTACAATTCTGTATTTGCAGAAAATGGATTTAGCTCTGACTCCAGGAGAGGATGTTTTCAAAACTCCACACCAAGTGTCATACAACATTCCTGTGTCTACCAGTGCCGTCATGTCAACCTCTGAAACAGTTACGGCTCCTTTCAAATGTAAGCTATGCCCAAAAGTGCTAACTACCAGCTCCAACCTTCACCGTCACATGCGCAATGTGCACAGGAACAAAGAAAACACAATGGAGTGTCCGGTGATCGGATGTCGGAAAAAGGCTCAACAGGCAGATATGCAGGGGCACTTCATGATATTCCATAAATTCTCGTTTAGAAATGAGGCCCAAGCAGCAGAGTATGCTCAACAAGAATGCCCCCAACCTGCACCATCAGTGCACAAATACTGGAGGGACCAAGGCAAAGAAACACCTATGCCATTACCACAACGAGATGATTTCGTGGTGAAAAAAATACATAGCACACCTCCACCAAGCACACCCCTACAGGAGAAGCAGTTGTCATGGGATTGCCTGTCCATGGAAGAACAAGGGCATTTGTCGGAACTACTGCACATCCCATACGCAGTGCCTGCCTCGCCTGCAACTCGCGACCACCAGCCACTGCGACTCATGCAGGCATTTTCTGACACAGCTTCCGAACCAGAAATATTAGGTACAGTAACACCCGCAAAATATGTGTGTAGTGACATTAATGGTTGTCTAGACCAATTCAAACAAAAAGTAACAAAACTCAATTCCAAAATGGATCAAATTTTGGGAAATTAAAATATTATTTTAGATACTATATTTACTATTAGAAATCTTATGATTAGTAAGGAACATGCCCGGCAGACTGACTATTTTCAAACCCCACAGGATTTCCAACCATTGCAGTCTCCTCCTCCCCCACCCCGCACCATCAACAACAACCACCTCAACCACAACCACCTTTTTCGAGTCAACCGCAACAACCGCAACCACAACCACTGCAACCACATCAGAAACAAGATGTGGACTTGAACCTGGAGGCCATCATGTACCTCAAATTTCCATCCAATAAGCCATCCAAGTACATATACTGCTCCTAGGTCTTATGTTTACCAACATCAACAAGTCCAACAGGGTTGCCACGGGACTTGAAAGTCAGGGAAGTTGGGTTTTTTTTCAAGGTCAGGGAATTGTCAGGGAAATTTGAAAAGTGGTCAGTGAAGAATCTAATTTCAGAAAGTCAGGGAAAAGTCAGGGAAAAATGAAATTTCAGAGGAAAAATAATAAAATCTGTTGCTATGGCAGACATCAGGCAGTGTTTTTGTTAGCACTTAATAATTACCAAATCTGTTTTTAATGTTACATGAAATTAGTTACTCGATTAATACTTTTTCCCAAAAAAAAACACAAATTTTAGTTTTGCAACACTGTGACACAGAACAGTGAGCTTGGGAACATTATGATATGATTTATTTTACAATCAAAACTAAAGAGACACAAGTGCTGTGTAAGATTTATGATTGTTGTATAATATTTTTTTCAGGTTTTAGTACTCTTCTCTTATTGATCCCATATTATATGCAGGAAATTCTGAGAACAAAACTATAGTAGGTACAAGGGAATGATATTACCCAAATGTTACACTGTTTTATTTTGTGACCATAAGTATGGTATACAACATATACAGTTATATAACTAATTTTCTTTTCTAAATGAAAATCTGATTGTGTAATACAAAATACATTAATGCTAATGTATGAGATATTTCCAATACCTTTAATAATAAGTTAAAAACTCAATGACGTGTAGATCTAAGTGTTTGTTGCTCAAGTTTTAAAAAGTCGTCTAGTTGTAATTGTGTTTTAATTGTCTAATTAATGTAATGAAACTAAGAATGTTTTTTGTTTAAATTCCAAATATTGTGACTTATGAACTAGTTAAGTATTCTTCTAGATTTTGTTACATTTCTAATCGTTCTTATTGTTAAACTGTAAATAAAGTAAGTAAACTGTAAGTATTGTAAATATTCAATACATTAAAATTGGTTTGCAAGGTGTTTTTATTTCCTTTAGTAAAATAGTGTGAAAACCGTGTCATGGAAACAAATGTACTTGTAGTTCTGTTGAAGCTCTAAATATGCATATTGGTCTGTTAGTGTTAACTATCAAAGGCAATAACATGGAGGAAAGGATGACTGTAGGGGATTAAGAGTCTGAAATTTAAGGTTTTAAGGTCAGTGAAAAATCAAAATTAGTCAGTGAAAAGTCATTGAAAAGTCAGGGAATTTTATTTCATCCTTCTTGTGGTAACCCTGTTCAACCAACCCTTACATACTTTTCATCAACCCACACAAAATGTATGTGGAGTTGATGAAAAGTATGTAAACATAAAAATAGCATGTGCGGACAATTACTGCCTTTTTGCATGGCATGTCACCAAAGATATTTTTTCTATCGAGGAACATCTCAATAGAAATGTTAGGGGGGATCAAGACAGTGCAAATTGCCCCTTAATCCCACTAAATGGGCCCAAGTGAAAGACGTGGAAAAATTTTAAGTCATGGATGCAAAGAAATGGTCAGCTGCTATAACAAATGTCAATACGAATATCCGTAATGCAAATCGAAATTATTTTTTAAAACAGCAAAAAACATCTAAAACTAAATGAAATGTAAAAACAAAAATTCACAAGGTCTTTCATGTTGGGTCCCCCTTAACACTTCTACATGTACATACATGTATTATATGTATATATTTATATAATGCTGTGTTTTGTGTGTGTTTTTCCAGGTAATAAATGGTATCAACATGAGTGCATTATCTGTAAATTATTCCATATACATGTATTTGAATTGAGTTTTAATATTTGTGCAAATTTCATAAAGATCTGTTGGATCTGTATGAAAGTTTCATAAATATTAGGACAGATTTTCTTGATTTATACCGTCAAAATGTGATTCAAAACATATGCATGGATTACTTTTT
>CM032662.1:22377415-22393088 GCA_019095985.1 Streblospio benedicti
AATAAAACCAAGCACATCATTTCAAATATTTTATTAGGTACATTATATTTACAAGCTGCAAACATGATATGAACATTAAGCATAACATAGATTGTACAAATTAACATACAAGTGAACTACATACATGTACAAATGAGCATACAGAAGAACTTTTTTTTCACGCAAAATTCACATGATTCCAAATATAAGTGATAATCAAGTACATGTACAGGTCGCATCACACACCAAAACATGTGTACATACATTGGAGAGCAGGTAAATAGGAATCATCATAATGTATTCAATGCATTTTTCCATTACTAAAACATGTGGAAATTTATCCCTAATATCACACAAAAGTTTTGTGCATTTAGTTTATAAGTTATGATTTCATTTGAATATTTCTGTTACAAATTTAATTAAAACATGACCTCATTACGAAGATATCATGAGCCCTCACCATTTTAATACTTTAAACATGATATAGACCACGGTATTCCTGACTACATACAATAATTACATTAAACATTTGAGTGACAGGTAAAGATTTAAAACCTTGAAGGGATACAAGCCAAACATCCGTTCAGCGTTCTCGTTTGCAGAGTGCAAATTTTTGCGCATTTCAATTGCTTTTTACTTTATTTCAATTGCTCCCAGATCTTTACCAAAAACATAATTCATTGGAAATGTTTATGAATAATGTATAGCCATAAAATACACAGTAAAATATAGATTGAGACCTAGAACTTTTGAAACACAATTTTTTGCACTTTGTTTTTTACTTTCTATGCTACACTACATGTATATGAAAATTATAACAGTGAATGTTGAAATATGTTAACAAAACATTTTTATTTCAATTTTCAACCTTTTCAGCCTCTACAAGCCTAATCATAACACATACATATAATTAAGGCTCTGTAGAGCTGAAAAGTTTTTTTAAAGTTTGAATTGAAAAACATTTTGAAAAATGTTCAACATTCATGTTTATTTTCATATACATGTACATGTAGCATACATGTAGAAAGAAAAACAAAGTACAAAAATGAGACCATAAGCTACATGCACATTGTATGTATAGACTACATGAAATTACTAATATTTACAAACACCTTTTCAGGACTTTGTAACACTTTCTACATCAAATTTTTCATACACACCATTTTTTTCAATCCCAAGCATTGGGTATATGATATAATGGTTCCAAAGTATCCAAGTCATGTACATGTTTTGGCAAAATTTTAGATTGCACTTTATTGTGAGTGAATATTACTGTTGCCAAAGTAGAGAGAGGTCTCTCTGGCACTTCTGAGTTTGTCACATTTTCTGTATATTTTTTTTTATATACATCATCTTTTTAATCCCAAGCATTGGGTTGATGGTTTCAAAGACAAAGTACGCATGTCATGTACATGTTTTGGCAAAATTTTAGATTGCACTTTATCGTGAGTGAATATTACTGTAACAGTCATTTCATTTTCTGCTATCTTTTTGCACGGTAATAGAAACCATCAGCTTATTTTGCAAAACAATCAATCATTAATATCTACCGTGCATTGTTACTTCCAAATGTGAATCAAACAAGCGTATAATCACAACAGACATTTCATTTTCCGGTATCTTTTTTGCAGGGTAATAAAAACCTTCGGAACATTTTGCAAAACAATCGAATCCATCATTAATATTTACTGTGTAATGCTACTCCCAAATGTCAGTGAAATGTAATTAACACAAAGGGAAACAAACTTGATTATTACTGTATTATCATTGCCAATTCGTTTTCTGACATTCTGATATTTTTGGTAGGGTAATGATAACCATCTGCATATTTTGCAAAGCAATCCAACATGTACATGGCTGATACTCAAAAAATGTGAATGGAACAAACATGAAGGGAAGGAAACTCCCCATTTCACACTGTAAAGGTTAATTCATTTTCTGATATTATTTTCAGGAACCCTGGCATGATGGAGGGCACTATTATATGCATGCATATCATATATAATAGTAGTAGTAATGTGTATGGTATAGCATGTAAATCGTACATGTAGTAGCATACATACAGTACTGTCACCATATAAGGACCACAGTAATTATAGAAAATTCCATTGAACTGAACCAGTTTTTCACGTGATATGCGTAATTTCCAGAAATTACTGTTAATCAGCGAACCGAAATACCCGTAAACAGTGTAACACGTTTATTATTGAAACTAAACGAAAAATATGGTAATACTTTTTACAGAAATAACTGTGGTTCTTATACGGTGAAAGTAATGTACATGTACATGTACATGTACCACATACACACACCCTCTCATGATGCTGGGGTCCATGCTTACTTTTGAGATTAATAAAACACATCTCCATATTAGCAAAGCAAGCTACCACAATTACATGTGTAGGTAAAAAAATACATTGTAGCTACAGTAAACTCATTTTACCAATTTATCAACAGTCCAGTACATGTAAATATCCACTGTACATTCATGTACATAAAAATTTTAAGGCAAAAAAAGCAATTGAAATGCGCAAATCATACTCAAAATCTCTTGCATTTATGAAGTTATGAAACCAACGATATGAAAGTATTGTTTATGAAAGTATTTTGTTCAACATACATGTAATATTTATTTAAACTAATGTCCACTGGGTCCACCATTACGTTCAATAACAATTGGTAAAACTTTATTGATATGATTAATGTATCTAGTGCATTTCGCAGCTGTCAGATGTTCCCAGAACATACGAATTCCACTAATTAACTGACATTTAGTTTTAGGTTTTATTTTCCTTCCCAAAAAATTTTTTTAATTCAGCCCACAGTAATTCAATGGGGTTCAAATCCGGTGACTCTGCTGGAGTTTTAAACCAATTAATATTGTTAGACTTCATAAATGCACATGTAGATTTAGAAGTATGCTTTGGATCGTTGTCTTGTTGGAATCTATGTCCATCAGGAAATTTTTGAGAAATGAATGGAACCAAAAGATCAAGAAGAATTTTTTTCCTGATAAAACTTAGAGTCCATGATTCCGTTAAAATTAACAATTTTGATGCACCTTTTTTTTGAAATCTCCCCCAAACGAGAACGCTGAACGGATGTTTGGCTTTTGGAATCCTCATCCATCTTTCATCTTTACGGAAGAAAGCTCTTCTCCCGCAGAAGCTGGTAATTCAACACGGCATTCGTCCGAGAAAATGACATCCTGTAAAAAAAAAAACACTCATGTTGTAAATATTTACATATACACTTTTGCTTGTACAAAGTGGCTACCTGAAATAAAGATTATTATGATTATTATTATTGTATTATCCAAGTTAGTAAGTAAGTAAGTAAGCCAATTGTTGTGAAGTAAGTAAGTAAAGAGCACAGGTCAGCCAAGATCTCCGTGTCATAATTCACCTCTGCAGTTGTAACCAACTGATTCGAGATGAGACCGGATTAAGGTTTACTTTATTTCATTAAGTTTTTGTAAATTTACATTTGCAAAACCACAAAAACAAATTATTTGAATATGAATAACCTCACAAATTACAAATTTTATTGAAACTTTAATGCCTACACTTTTTGCCACAGCAAGTTTGAATTAAAAAAAAGTGTCATAATTTACATCAAAGGTCTCATTTGAAGCTAGCATTTCACGGAACCATTCTACTCTCTTCTGTTTGTTTACATCGCGAATCATCTGGCAATATTTCGGTGCTGTGCATGACCAGCCCACTTTCGTCTAAGCTGTCGCACAGAAGCTGCTGAGTATGAGATTTGGAATTTTTCTTTTATTTTTCTAGCCAGGACACTAGAGCTGATATCTCAAGTTTCTCTCATCTCATTTTCCACGAAAGTTAAATGCTCCTCTTCATCACCATTTTTTTTTCCTCTGGGGTTTGGGCAAGTCTTTTAAAATTTCTCCAGTCTTTCTATATTTACTAATAATATTCCTGACAGTGCTGGGTGAAATTTTCGAATTGAACTGTTCAGACATACATTTAGAAATTCTTATCCTTCCATATCCTCTTTTGTGGAGTTGAATAATCTTGTATTTGATGATGGGTTTTATTCCAGTTCTAACCATTGCAATATCCGAGATGAAAACACAAGAATAATGAAATATGATAAATTCTTTTTAAAATTTGTATGTTTGGGACATTTTAACCCCGGTAACTATGCAGTAAAATACTGATTTGGGACATGATGAATACATGTACATTGTACATATTGTGTAATATATGTTTGATATTGATGTAAATGTGCATTAATTAATTTACATGTACTTACTATACATGTACATTGTATTTTTTTTATTATTTTATAATATTATTGTTATAATAACTACATGTATAATGTTACTAATTTGGTGTTTTGAATGTTTTAGTGGACAAGTTTGAATAAATATATGAAGTTTAAGAGTTTATACAAGTGAAGAAAAAAGTCAAACATTTTTCAAGTCAAGTGAATTTTAAAGACCGAACAGAAAAAAAGTGGGGCTAAATTGTATTATTAATATTTTTGATTTTATAATTTTAAACTTTTAAGTATTTTTTTCAAATAAGTATTTGTTTAAAATTGCTATGAAAATTAACAAGCAGATTGTCATCTATGAAAACCTTGTGGTAGAGAGCAAACTAACATACATTTTTGGAACATAGTTTAAATATTTTACCTGTACTGTATGTGACCCATGTCTTTTTTATCCAAGTTTCATGTACACCACAACTCACATTTTTAAAAGCACCACAATGAGCATAAAAATGTCATGTACATGTTAACTTCTAATACAGTGAGTACACGTACAAATGTACATTAATAGTAATATTGTTGGATTTCCGTTTATTTAGTTGTTTTTAGGGTCCTCATGGGTACATATTTTGCTACTCGAGTACTCAACCATATTCCAACTTCAACAATATGAACTTCATTACCTTGCCATCAGTGCTGATATGGACGTCTTTTTTAGAGCTATGGCTTTGTAGAGCACAAACATTTCTATGGTGCAGCTTTTTATAGCTGTGCATGTACATGTAGTTTACACAACAAAAAGACTGGTGGTAATATTGTAAATGTATGGTAATAAATTAAGGGCTGAGTACTTGAAATATCCGTGAGCACCCTATTTGTTATTTGTTGGTTGTTTACTTTGAAGTTTTAAGAAGTTCACAATCTATGTTTTCACATTCTATATATTGTTATCAAATATAAAATAAATATAATATGCATATATATAAAATAAACTATTAAACTTTTAAATTTAAATAAAACAGTATACATTATAAGTACAGTGTATATCGATTCTTTGACACAAAAACTTATCCTTTATTGTATTTTCAGAAATAGCTTCTGGAGAAGTTACGTGTAAAGGCAGATCAAATTCTTCAAGCGATTGTCTGATTGAGCAGTATAGAAATTTTATGGCAGCATCCAATATGGTAATGTAATTTTATTCTTTTCTATGCATGAGTGTTTATATACAAATACAGGATAATTATTCTATAATTTTTTAAAGATCAAACAGATTCAAGTGACAGGAAAGTTAGTTTGCAGGGATTGTGAAGTAACCAGCGTTGTCAGGCCAGACCCTCAAATCAAGGATTAATTGTTAGTCAATATGAATTAACAAATTCATTTACAGTTATAGTAATATTATTCATCTGGAAAGTGAGATGAATATTATGTATTCATAACAAAATTTCCATTGTGTAATCATTGGTGTGTTTTTTACAGGTGTGCCAGCAGAACTACCAATGGTCTCATCACACGACTACACGTACAAAGTGCTCCGGACAATGTGCAAGCAATTCTTCAGTGCAACATCCAACATTCGAAGATTTGCCTCTTATTTAAAGACTTTTATATTAGAATGACCCACATGTAGAATAATAAGAGACACAAAAAAATGTGGAAAATGATAAATGGGATATGTAAAAAAAATGTGTCTTTGAATCTGTGGACATTGTATTTATTCATGAATGATGTGTATAATAATTTAATATCAGAAATAATTGATACTACTGTTCTGGATGTGCATAATAAAATATTCTCTCCCGAAACGTGTTTTCTTTTTTAATTTTATTTCATTTGATAATTTCAAAATTTTGTGTACATGCATACATACATGTAAGATTTTTAATTCTAAAATTGTGCCTCTCAAAAATTTTAACATTGGAAGCAATGTTACAAAACAAGTGGTTTACTTTCATATTTGTAAGGTTTTAATTCTAAAAATTGTGCCTCTCAAAAATTTTAACATTGGGAGCAATGTTACAAAACATGTGGTTTACTTTCATAAAAATTAATGTACAAGTACAGCATGTATGTATACAAATGCGGATGTAAGGGATCTCTTGTTAATGATTTTCTAATGGAACTGTAGGGGTGGGTTGGGTTTTGTGAATATTGTTTTTGGGGAGTCCCATAGCAATGTTCTAGATGCTGTTTACGGATGTTTATATGGATAGTAGTAAGGACCTGGGGTGGGGTGTACGAGTACATGTAAATAAAAATGACGTGTCAGTATATGTACATGTATGTGATGTCATTTTTGAACAATCCAAAACAAAAATTTTATATTTAGCTAAGAATTAATCTGAATTGAATAGATCTAATGAAAGCATGATGAATTTATTTTTAGAGTTCTTGATAAATGTACATGATTCTACATGTAACAATCGAAAAAGAAGCCTTGAGAACCCTCATTGAATATTTAAATATTTGAATGCAACATGTTGAATGAAACAGACAATTGCAAAACATATTCATATCCCAATCAGCAAGTTCATCCATGTACACATGTACATCTATGCAAATCGATAATTGCTCAAACGATTGGACCCCTTTCCCCAATTTAGGCATATTTGAAATGTCTGCCAAAGACTGAAAAAAATATTATTTCATGTACATGTTTACTATATGCTGACGACATCCAAGTTTATCTTTATCTTTCAATCTTGATCAAGAGGCTGAAGCATTACAGCAGCTTGAGCTTTGCATCAGTGAAGTTAGATTGTGGATGGCTAATAACTACCTCAAGCTTAATGATGACAAAACTGAGTTTTTGATCTTAAAAATTTAACAAGACAAACATATAATCAAAACTAGTCATGTACAATTAGAATGCTTATATTGAACACAAGTCAGACTCTTAAATTAGTTTACAAATCAGGTTTTAAAATTGTCAATCCAGTGGTATAATAAGAATATGTTTGGTATGGTGAACACAGAGAGAGGAATAGAATAATTTTCACAATACTTCTACTTGATTAACCCTCAAATTAGTAATATTGGAGCCTACACTAATAAATTTAGAATTAGATTGAATTATAATGCATTTATTTGTTGTTTTTTAAACTGAAATAATCATTTTGCAGTACAGTATAGACCAGTATATTACAACACAGTAATAGATCATAGTCATTGCTTTGTTCAATAGCATGAATCCCTGGGCCACATGGTTATACTGTTTCACTGAAGAGGGCATTTAAAACATGTTTGTTGCTATGGTACAAGGTCAGTATCTGCAGTGACCTATCTTCTTTGTCCTAGTTTGTTTACTAGTAGTGCTGAAAGTTACAGAGAAACCCCTAATTAATCACCTAAATTATTTTTGCTACTACACAGATTTTCTTTACAAATAAGAAATTGATTATCTAATGGAATTTGACTAGCATGCTTTTTGAATATATAAAATGTGACTAGAGAAATTAGAATGGTTTTCTTTGATGATACTATTTTATTAGCTTGCACTGTATTTATATATGTTATACCTGGGGACCTTATATATGTTATACCTGGGGACCTTATATATGTTATACCTGGGGACTGGGGTCTCAAATACTGTGGTCATACTTGTAGACTCATTTTAAATTGTAACAGTTGACCACACCATACCAAGGAAACTCTCTTTAGAATACACAAGGATAGGCTTTTCATCAATATACAAAAATTTAACCATTCAAATATGTTTGGGTTTAAATTGTGAACATATTTTGAAAAAGTTGTGCTGATGAAGCTTCAGTTTCTTTTTCATTTATTATAATAGAAGTTTGACTATGAGTGGGAATAGAAGTTTGACTATGAGTGGGAACAAATTTGAGCCCACTACCCCTTTGTTTGATCCGCATGACCCTCCTGCAAAGCAATTACTGGATCTTCATAAATATAGTGTTTCATTTGGTGACAGTATGCTTCATCTGCATCGGGCCATCGAGCAGTATGTTGCCTGCACTGAATTTGACAATGATCCCACCACCACAGACGGACGTCTCACCAAAGTGGAGGAAGAACTTGAAAAATGTGATTATTTTACTGCCATCAACAGCAACTATGAAACAGCATTACATCTGTGGTTGAAAGCTCCTTTACTGTGCATGAGCAGCACACGCCATCGAGCGATTACAAAGAAGTTGTGCACACGTCTCAACTGTAAGACTCTCGACAATGAGGGCAACACTCCACTTCATGTGGCGGCACGGCACCAAACCGTGTCCGTCATCAGGCACGTGTACCTCATGTACAGCTCTGCAGCCGGCATTTGGAATGCAAATGGCTATCAACCAATCCAC
This sequence comes from Streblospio benedicti, assembly GCA_019095985.1. Classification (NCBI taxonomy): domain Eukaryota; kingdom Metazoa; phylum Annelida; class Polychaeta; order Spionida; family Spionidae; genus Streblospio; species Streblospio benedicti. The sequence goes on from CM032662.1 coordinate 22,385,953, forward strand.
GTGATGGCAAAACACCGCCATCAACATAAATTCTGGAGTGAAATAGAGCCGTCAATACACCGGTTTGTATGCTGGGACAGCGTTCATCAGGAAGCAAAAAGCAGTAATATTAAAAAAAACGCACTTTTCACAGCACTATCAAAGCGCAACTGGAATGCAGCTTCATCTATAGTGAACTGTGAATGGGAAACAGTAGGTCGTCGATATCGTTTGCAAGAGGCAGCATTATTTCCATCTCATGATGTACGTGGGAATGAGCTAGCTCCAGGTGTGCTCAATGACTATTTGGTGACCATGTTCCCTCCAAAAGAAATGCAACAGTTTTTAGCATACCGCCCTCATACACTATATGTGATCAGTTCGCAGCCTACATATGCAGGTAGATCTCAGTTTTGTCTACTTTATTTGGAATGTAATCGTGTAAGTTTGTCCATAGTTATGAATCATTCACAATATCTATTTTTGTTTTAATTACAAGTTTAGGTTGAATACTAGTCTGCTTGAGTTTAACATATTGAGGACTTTATTCACACCTACTGATGAGGAAAAACCTAACAAGTTTCCACTTGTCTCTTATCATCGGTCTGCTTATTCTTGATTAGATTTTAAATTTACAAACGGGTTTAGAATATCTAATTTTATAATATAATTAATATGTAATCATGTATAGGTAGCAGTGCAATGTAATATGGTAATAATAGTGACAATAAACCTGACATGTAATACTACGGTGATATAAACTTTACACTTTTGAATGGTTGCAATCATTATAGGTATGCAGACAATACATCATGTGTAAAATTGAACCAATAAGCCAGGGCTTTGACCCCTTGGGGTTATAATATGCCCTGGCCTTTTAATGAATTAGAAGAAAAATAAATAAAATAAAACAATATAAAATATCCCAGGCGGACCCGTCATTTAATGACATGCCAGTGAGCAGCCAAGCCTTAGATAGGTGACTGTCATTATATGCCCAATGTGGACTCCAGAAATTCGTGTGTTCAAACACCTGCAAAGCAAAAACATTTACACCATGTTTGAGCACCATGCACCCTTGGCATAATGGGGAAAAAACTGCTTATGGTATGGGCTTAGAGTGAACAGATTCAGTGTCAAATCTACCCGTATACAATCCACACGCATGCAGCAGTATATGTCCATATTTTAAACCAGTTTTGTCCATAATGAGCTTGAGTCTGAAGAAATGACATTTTTTGTGCTGTGAGACCGGCTTGTGGACATGCATCATTTTATCACGTTACGTCTAGACGGAGGCATTGCATTACCTATCTAATCACCCCACATTGAGTTTTATATCATAAAGAGATTATGAATAGTGTTAGGAACACAAATTCTCATATCAATGTGTCAACAACTATTGATATAGAGATTTGAAATATGCATTATGTAAGTATGTCCAATATAAAGTGGAGCCAAAATGACTTACCATATTTATACAACTTTAAATATATTTACACCCCTGTCAATAAGGCTTCAAGGTAAAAATTCATTACAGATACATATATATATATCTACAGGCTTGTAAATACAGCATCTCAGTAGGCACAGTTACAAGTCCCGATGTTGGTTTACAACTCAAGACACCCCAGAGGTGTGTGTGTGGGGGGGGCAATTTATATTGATGTTTATTATTTACATTAAATCAACACTGATTTAAAAACGCAATTCTAATTTCTTTTTATGCACAATAATTATGTCCGCCGATACAAGTTGCTCTGTATAGTTCTCAGAAAAGGACATGTCGAGGCGGTTTTAAGTTATTGTTACATTGTTGCAGGTAATGTAACAAATACGGATCTGTTTGTCTTTACATAGGGTTCTGTTTCACATACAGCATGTGTATATCGTTCTCAATTATGCAATTAACATGGTTAAGTTGAATTGATTTCGACACTGGAATATACATATTAAAGAATAAATGAAAGCCGGACATATAAACTCCTCCAAAGGCGTGCCAGACAAAATGATCCCTAACCGCTATTGATCTGGTGGGATCGCCCCGGACGAATAGACTTCGACTATCGGTTCGGCCCTTGGACGAATAACCACTAAAAAGTTTAATAATGACATTGAAAATTTTCATTCCTCCACCCGATCCTGATCATCATAGTCATATCATATCATGGCAATGGATGATATTTAGCCAAATCTGGTAATTATTGTCTAATATATGTTTAGTACATTCTGGTATATTTGAGTTTTCTCTAAGTGCTCAACCGGGAGACTAAAGTTAGCCAGTATTCTAAACCTTTGTCAGGTGGTCTATAAGTGATCCAACATTATAGTGCTGCCTTGAATTTTGCTTCAATCCATACTTGATTCTATGTCATTCTTATTCTTCATGAGAAGGTGGCATGATGTCATCAGCGATAGTGTGGCCCAGCGAGTTATTCTGGAGGTTAATTGTCTGCAGACTGATGAAAGCTTTCAAGAGAAGTTGAAAGCTTTCTAGATATACCGTTATAGTTTCAATTTTTTTGCTTAAAAAGTAGGTTTATACAAAGTGATTGAAGTTCAGGTTTTGCAGAACATTATCTTTATCATGTTGGTCTTTTCAGATTCGACTTGCTGCTTTCTTTGCTGCCTGCAGACTTGGCCATTGGACATCGTTAATGTCTACTGCAGCACTTCTTCAATGAGCAGGTGTTTATTTACTAATATCAATTGATCACAAAAAAAACTGATGCTATCATTTTTTGCGAATTAGGAAGAATACTTTCTAAAAACAAAATCAAAAACAATGCAGAAGGATTTTGTAATTTAGACAGAATTTTTGGAAAACTAGGATTTTATTTGGAATCCTTTAAAAGTTATAAACTGCTACGTAGAAAAATTTGCTGACAAGTTTATTATCGCATGTTTCAGTATTTTTAAAAGCAGATCTTTTATCGAAGGAGTTCAGGATAGATTTTAGATTTTTTTTTATGTTTTTATGTGTTGTCAATGTTCAGGTGATCGCCGGTCAGTCAGGTCTGCATACAGCACTTATGAGCGTGCGGCGAGGCTTTGGCGCCTGAATATGTCCAGCTGATGTTGGCACCTGCTAACAAACAATACAACCAGGGTAAGTAGAGATGTACAGCTGCTTCAATTTATTTGCTGCAGGCATTTTTTAAATATTTTATTTGCCAAAAAATCATTCCTCAGCTACCAACAATAAACATGAAACCTTTTTCATCATTCTTGAGATGGTTTTGGAAATAAATGAACCATTTCTTTCAAAGTATACCATACAAAGTGATAATAAAATCAAAAATATGTCTGGATCATGCTTTGTCCCTCCCCTCATTGTGTTGTTTCTCATCAGTATTCAGTCGATGCGAGAGAGCCAGTTGGTGCTGCTGGGAGGCTTGGCTTTCCTCTGGGCGTGTCCTGCAGCTTTCAGAATCTCAGTACCGAGATTGGCACATGACGACAACAAAGAAAGCATAAAGTGATAGATGATGCAGAGAGCCGACATGCCAGGAGGCTTGCAGATCACTATAAGTGCACGCCCTTGCGCTGAAGCAACTAGCCCGTGGTTGCCGTGAAACAGTTGGCCATGTGTGCTGAAGAGGGCAGTGGCACTGTATGCTTTGCCGCTGGTTATACGGCAGCAGATCATGCTCAAGTCTCTGCTCATTTCTGAAGTGGAAATCGAGAAGGGAGTCACAAGAGAGGAACAAACAAATGAACAGGCCGGGGTTCAGTAGTGATGGATTTTCATTGTAATAGCAAATAACACCATTATCAATGTGATGATACTACTAACCCAACGCCAAGCTTTGACATTGAAAATGAGCATGTGAACCATGGGTACACAAAATTTAAATAAATTCTGCATTTTCTTTTGTAAATCAGAGGTTGGGTTTGTACTAAAGCAAGTTTTATTCCACTGAACTTTAAAAAAAATATGTTTTTAAGTAAGAAATGTACACATTTACAGACAATTTCAATATTTTGAAACTTCAACTACGTAAAATGGCAATTTATGAACAATGATCGGAACAGCTATATTTTATGTGTATGCTTTATTAATGTTTGCAAGCATCCCTGTATAAGATTTCACGCTCAATCACTTATAAAATGGTATGTATATTATTGCACATATCGCATGCATTTGAAATTTTATGCCAGGGACCAATCAAGGCATTGGTTTCCTTCACTGATTTAGTTCAGTGGCTATTCCAAACATTTAGAATACCTTGTGAGCTTTATATTAATGGGCTTTATCTTGTACAAATTCAAAGAAATTCGAAAATAATGAAAGTTCTGTAAATGTGAACATCTTTCTGCTGTCAATTAGAAGAACAAAACTTGCATCAGTGCATCATTTTCTTTTGAAATTTAATATATATTATATTTAATATATATATTATATATTTTTTTAAAGTTTTTAATAATTTTTAGATATTTGTTTTAGGAAAAACGTGCTTAAGGGCCAAAAGTTAGTGGAATTAAATTATCGTCTGTACAATATAGATGAGAGTAGTTAGGGATCATTCACAAATGACGTCATCCAGCATGGGGGGATGTCACCTTTTGAAAAAAAGTTCTAGTTATTTAACAGTATTTGAACTTAATTTCTGACATGTTAAGTGAGTTGTGTACTATTTAACACATTGCCTCGTTTGCTTTATGTCCTCAATGCATTTGTAAAATTATGTCTAAATTATGGACATTTATATATTCAAATGTATTTATATTATCGCACTGTTAAATGTCATCGTGAAACCTTGTCGCGTGTGTGTGTGGGGGGTTCTGCAATGATGCGAAGGTGACAAGGGGAGGGGGTAAAAAAGGCCAAAAAATCAGGTGGGCGTCATTTGTGAACGATCAATCAGGTCAAAAGTAGCATCTGTCAGAAACTGCTCTTATTAGTTTCTGCATCTGTACAATAAAGATGAGAAAGGTTTCATCTGAGGACTAATGATGACTGTTTTAGTCTTACAAGTTTTAATACAAGAATGTACCTACTTGTCAATTGCCACATTGTTTTGAAAAAATAGATAGTTTACGTCGGAACTGGCTTAACTTTCCCTTGGCTGACAAAATTGGTGTTTTTCGTGCTGTCGAATAAAATTGTTTTATGATTTTAATGTTTTTATACCAGTATTTTCATTCTGAAACCATTTTCAGAATTCTTAAGTTATTAATGAATATTACTGGTTTTTCTTCGCAAGCAAATAGTTTTGTAGTGTTTTAAATGATTTATTCTGATAATTGTAGAAAACGTGTGATATGTATGTTCTTGAGTGTATGTTAATAAATGAAATAGATCAAATTTGTAATAAACAAAGTACTTGAATTTGAAATTGATAAGAGTACATTAAAAACGAAGATAAGATAATAATAATCATAAAATAATCAATTAATACTTTATGGTTCTGAGAAGTGTGCAGCATCCTCCAGCTGAGCAGCTCTGTATATCTTTTTTTGGCACGCGATTACGCTTTCCTTACAGAGTTTTATGTACAAATAAGCAAGGTTGGCATCAACATATATCGATTGATATAATGACAATTATTTTTCTGATTCCGCTAGTCTTTTGGTATTTTCGATTTGCCATAAATGTCAAAATAATTTATGATATCACAAAAATAAATATCAAGGAATGATATTAAAGGAGCTTTATCTACCTCAAATCCTATCTAAAAGGAATTTCCCGGTCTTCTCATAGTTCTCTTTATGAACCAAACTTGCAGTTAGTATGTGCCTCTTTCATAATGAGATGCACTTCCTTTATCATATATAAAACTTACAATCAAATAAGTGTATACCAAAATATAATTAATTTATTTGCACAAATACGGCAAAACTTTAGCCATTGTTGTTTTGTATTCGAATGGTTATTGGGTAATTTATCCGGTAATTTTATATATGTTTCTATTAGAAGTGATTTTGAATTTTAGTTTGTTAATTGGAAATCGTATTGAATTACATTGAACCGAAAATTGGCATTTCTTTAATTTTACAACATTTAATCTTTATCATCACTAAGCAATAAATATAGTAATATCGTTGTTGTGATATATGTATTTTATTCTGCATTTGTTAGGTGGCCAAATCTAACTTCATAGGAGAATTTAATTCGATGTTTGCATACTTTAGGCGCTATAATTTCACTACGTAATAAAAGCAACATACTGCGTTTTACCGAAATCAGTGTACCAACACGATAAAGTTCATGACATAAAAAATAAAAATATATTGTTACCTGTACCTGCGGTTGCACTTAAAAAGGTTCTATTATTCTAAGTATTGATGCTGATTCTTATTATCACACTTTGAGACCATAATATTCTACATATTTTAAGAAATCTATCGAATACTCCCCGATCCAAGGCGACAATAATGCTCTTTTTATTATAGCCCTGTCAAACTCTCTGCGTGTCGAAAGCTCTGTTACTAATCTGCAACAACAATGCGTGATTGATTAAGGCTGATTCTCTGAAAAAAGCATACATATGCATAAATTATGATAATGAGCTTATTAATAGCGCTACTCTTAATGTATCGCAGTATGATCGGTGTTGCCATGTTTCGTTGAGTAAAAGGCTAATCATTGATTACTTTTTATCGTCATCATTTCTGGGGTAAGCCGATTTGGTGACAGCACCCCCATGGGGGTTTAAAAAAATTTTTTAAATATTTTACATTTTTTTTAAATTACATCGTTATTTTAACGTGTTAGTGTTTTGGGGGATAAAATTTTTTTGTTCAATTAGGGGGCAATAGCATTCTTTTTTTTAAAACCCTTTTTTTCGTTCGTGTTTTTTTCACATTTCTTGTGATGTGTCAAGTGAATCTTTAATGAAATTGTTAAATGTAATAAATCCAGCCGAGATACCGCCCTAAGGGGGGCTTTTCTTGTCCCAGGGGCCGAGGTGGTGCGGGAGGGGGGCACCCCCTTCTTGCTGAAAGGGGGGGATCTCCCCCGAAAAAAATTTGATGCATTTTCTAATCTAGACTAGACTAACCTAAAAATTTAGGGCCCAAAAAACCAAAGGGTTTAAAAAACTAAAAATTTTTGTAAATTCAAAAACGAAAAAATTTTCCAAATTTAAATATTACTTTTTATGCCATAAAATAATACTTTTTTATATCTGGAATGTAACAAAAAACAAAAAAAA
>CM032662.1:22393188-22491467 GCA_019095985.1 Streblospio benedicti
ATTGAAAAAAATTGTATACAATTCATGCATGTTGTCTGTACAGGCATGCTGTTTATATCTGTTTACTTTACAGTCTATAGTTATCACCATGTGAAGTGTGAGATCATGAAAGTGACGGTGAAACATTCGGTTATAGGCTTTCAAGGAGAAACAGTCACAGTTCCATGTCACTTTGAGCTTATTGAAATTACTCCAACAGGTAATTTATCAATTTCTTTTTCAATACTAACATAGAACCTTTACCAAGACTATCCAAGAAATTGGCCTGAAATGTTATCATTGGCGGGGTGATGTCTTTTTGCAGGTTCACCCTGGTCTCTTCGTAAAGGCATGAGACAGTTATTACATACAATTTGTTTCTTAATTGTACATACTCTTAATAAGAGGGAAATTTGTTTGCTGTAATTAGATGAAGTTCTTCAAATAGCCTAGACATAATTATGTACTGCGAATGGGATGACGTCTATTATGTTAACCTTAAGATTTGTTTTTGGCTAACTGACTTGTTTCGAGTATTGTAGTAATTATTTATTGTATATTTTTCAGGGCTCTACGTTAGATCAGGTGAGAGGTTGCCATTTCTAAAATAAAGTAACCAAATTTTATTGCAAAGGCCTAAACAAAGTTTTATATGAAAATAAGCGCATTCTTAAAACCTGCACATCTTACATGAATTTCATTTTGAAATTAGTTGTCCCAGAGGACAACCACCCTCCAATTTTTGAATGTCCTGATTTGAAAAATGGTTGTCTAAGACAATGGAACAATCCTTAACGTAGAGCCCTGTTTTTATATACCATAAGTTTGATTTTATGATTTTAAGCAAACAAAACCGTTAAGAGATTGAAAAACGTTAATGCAACAGAGATAACTGTCTCATTTTCTATTTGTAAAATAAACAATCCTAATACTATTTTATGTTCAAGAAACATAGTTAATCGTTTTTCAGGTAGAGATATAGATATATGGCTTAGATGGAAAAAATTCATACCAGATCATAGCTCTGTATTGGTGTATCACTACAGTGGCAGCAATGGCTACTTTGACGGAGGCCAAGATTTTGCTGCAGACAGGTAAAAAATTATTTCCCACTAATCCTCACCCTGCATTTAAATGTTCAAAATACTTTCATTATGTTTGTGGTATATCCTGGCCAAATGGTCATTCAAATACAACTGTATTTCCTACAAATTACAATGAGGGTAAAAATCCAGTCACCAACATTTTTTTTCCTAAATCACCGGTCACCAATACATGATGCATCACGCCATAACCCGGGGTCTGTATGATGCCCCGGGGTGCCGTGAAATGCAAACCCCGGCATGTCGTGATGCCCCGTTTCTCCGGTGATATTTCTGAATATTAGTCGTTGCTAAAATGCAGACCACCAAAAGTAATGACGGCCGTGCGCATTTTTGTTTTGTCACAATGTGTTAAGTTGGAAATCGAGTTTTATTAAATCAAGAACAAATAAGATGTTTCCTTTGAGACAAAACTTGAACATTTTGCTTATCAATATTAACAAAATTTGATATCACAGCAGCCTACAAGTCATCACAGCATGCAGGGGTATTGATTTTGAAAGAAAAATTAATTAGCTCAAAAAGGATTTATTTTTTTATTTTTACGGGCCTGGGTATCATGGTAGACCGAGTTACGGCGTGGTGCATCACATGTCATTGCCTTTCACCAATCACCAGGAATTATGAATGAGTAGGTTGCATCATATTTCACACATGGGCAGTTCACAATTAATATTCAAAATTTAGGACAAATAACTTTATATAAATCAATCATTAGTTACCCCCTCTACAAAGGAGTAACAAAACTTCACAATAACTTGTCCCAAATGTTACGGTCCAGAAGCATACAATGTATGTGTTTATTGCACTGCAGTGCGGTAGGTACCATTTATCTCAAAGTTGAAATGGTGAAGAAAAAAATCAAAAAGCCAAATTCAAGATAAGCAGACTGACAGTGCTCTACCTTTTAAAGTTGAGATTGAAATTGTAACCAGTGCATGTTAAATACGAGATGTATCTGTTCGCGACAGTCATAGTACCAGTAAGTGATTCATATTTTTATAATCTATTCCAGATACACCAGGACTGGGACGAGCTTAAACATTCCCAATTTTGATGTAATAGACACTGGCAAGCTTTGCTGTGAAGTTTATCTTGCAAATGAGTGGCCTATAGTCGGTGGTTTTAATTGCACTGAAGTTAGTATAGTAGGTAAAGAATGTTGTAGATATATTGTACATTTCCTTATTTGCTTGGTTTTGCATCTCTTAATTTTTCCTGTATGAATCTTGGTAGATAATAATAGAAATATAGAATTCAATGATTTGTATTATCCCTTATGTATGCACTTTGTTTTCTATGTAGAGGTTGAAATTAAGTGCTTAAGCAGCAATTGTGATAGTCCTATTAATCCAGCTGATAAGTTGGTACTAAGAGCTGAATGTGTCATTTGTCTACCGGAGGACAATGTCACTTATCAGTAAGTTCCTGTCTGATTGCTAAATTTCTTATGCATGACTAGTATAAAAAAGTCAGATTTTTCACATATATACATGTATTTATACTTTTTTAATCTAGCATAGTAGCATTAATGTCTCTTGTCTCAATTAAATGTAGGGTTGAACGTCACAGATTAATATACAGGAGAGATCTCCAGGTGACTTGATCCTGTGTGTTATTCTTTAGCTCTTTTTTAAAGTATCATCCTAAGTTTTAAAAGGACACCCATGCATTCTCACTACCTTAACAGTGAGCTTTGATAAACCAGCCATGACTTCTCTTGTCATGCTCAAACCATCTCAAGCAGTTGTATTAGTTGGCAGCGTGTTCATTTTACAGATGGACGTTTGTGTCACGAGACCTGAACTATAAACAAGATTTAGACTGGAAAACAGACACCACAACTGGTAATGACAAGCCAAACCTCGCAATCAAAAAGTTTGTGTTTTCAACTCCACAAGCAGAAACCTATGATTTTATTGTTACAGGTACACATGCAATATTTGAAAAACAAAATCCAATTCAATGTGTTTTTCATTGATGCTTCCATAGTATTTCTATTGATTCTTGCTCAATTTGTATAATTTTTATTTTCAGTTAATATTAATAATGAAACAATCGTGTCTAAAACCTTTATGTTTTTCACCAACAGTCCACCGTCAGATGGTAATTGACCTTTTTATGTCATTGAATTTCCTTGTCATCAGTGTTAGTTATAAACTTATAATTGTGTGTTATGTCAATGAAAGAATCAACAAACAACAGTGAATACCCAAATTATTATTTCAAATGACAACCTATTTTATTATTGCAGCCTTGACTATTTACCCTGATTTATTGGTTATTTTAAGTTTTTGTAATCCTTCATTTTTGATCATATTGTAATCATATATTCAAATCATGTAATTAAAATATCTTATGTTTTGCCAAACATTACCTCATAAATTCATCGTACAATTTCATCTGCATGATACATGATAGAATAAATCCTGATTGATCCAGAGTTTGAATTTACACTTCAAAGTTTTCGGTCTTGACAACCGCAACCCATTTTCCCTGAAGAAAGTTATGGAAACTCCCTAACTCCCATGGAGGTGATGTGTTCTTGAAAAGGGTCTTGAGAGGAGAAGTAAAGACTGAAAACTTCCTGCATGACATCCTGTATCACAGCATATAACAAACGATTAGGTAGGTGTAAACTCTGGAAATTATCAGACAGTGTGTGAAAACGCAGCATATTCTTTATATATTGCACACCCGACTATGACATAAGACCCATAGCGGGAAATTGTTCAAATCATACAAATCATGTAATTAAAATATCTTAAAACATTACCTCATAAATTCATCTATGATGTCTGCATGGGATTAAATTGTTGATCCAGAGTTTGGATCCCAAAGTTTTCGGTCTTGACAACCGCAACCCATTTTCAAGAAAGACGTCCCATGGAGGTGTTCTTGAAAAGGGTCTTGAGATGTAAAGACTGAAAACTTCGAATTGTAAGTTTAAACTCTGGATTTATCAGAAATTATTCTTTTATATATTACCCCATAAATTGTTCATCATACAAGTATAACAGCTATGATGTTTCCAGGGTTGTGTAAAGTGGATCCCAAAGTGGGAACAGTTCTGGAAACTAAATTTAATATAACATGCATGGGCTTCAATGATACAGATGTACCTATTACATATGAGTTCAGCGTTTGGCACAAGAATAAACGTATGTATATAGGTACATTTTTCTAGTGTGTGCTGTATTATTAGCTTAGACTTTGAAAGTAATTTGTAAATTTATGTATGCTGTCAATTTGTTGCAATTGATTATCCATTATTTTCTAATAAGCTGAAAATTTAAGACCCCATCATATTCTTATTGTTAAAGCAAAATTTTCTTTGTCCTTCTAAAATGCATGTATGAGTGTAAGCAATTAGAATTACGGTAAACCATTTTCAACTTTCTTACATCTTTCTTGCAAGCATATTTCTACTATGATATAGACATAGCATTTGTAGAAACATGCTTGCTTGCTGGAGGGGATAGTTGAGAAATAAACTAAGCAGGTAGGCCACACTCTCAAATTGAAAAATAATTAGGGCCTGCATAAATGAAGAGGGGATTTGATGGACTGATTGATTGATTGATTGAGAGAGATTTGAGAAATAGTTGAAAATTGATTCACAAGCATTGGGTAACATATACATAGAACTAAACCTAACACTCCTAACAGCCACTTTAGTGTATGTTGTTTTTAATGAATTGTGTTATTAAGACTGTTGTTTGTATTGTAGGAACATTGCTATATTCACAACAGTCAGAAGAGGTTCATGAGGTATACCTCCCGATGGGTGAAGAAGACAACGATTTTAAACTCCTAGTAGAATTTTCTGTGATAGATGCGTCGGATGCTAATTTGACTCTTTTTGAAGAAGTTACGGTAAGACAGAGATAATGTGTATTACAACACTTTTAATCCCGAGACCAAAAACGAGAATGTATTGTTCATGATCAAAATGAATGGATGCTAAACATGATTTATTTGAATGCATGACCCGGGATGCGTGATAGGTTGCTGATTATTAGGTATCATTTGTTTTTCAAGATAATAGTTAACTCCCATTAGTCATATCACTTTGTTCATTTGAATCAGTTCACATTGGTAAATGTCTCAGTTCACTGGGTTGGCCACCTTGTGTCCATGCTAAGTCAAGACCCTGTGACTTTCAATTGGTATGTATTTCATGTGCTGAACATTTTGCTACTTGTTTCAGTACATTACTCACAGTCATGCTGCATGTTGTTTCTATCACGTCACTAGCTAGCTTGTGTGCAGGTTTCACCGAGTGTGTTCGACCCAGCAGTGCTGGGTCACCTGACGCTTGGCCCCGCCTCTCCGCTAGAACGGCTGGTTGCCGCGGGAGACGCGCAGGCAGCCAATAACCTCATCACCGGCGTGGCGTCGATGCTCAACACCCAGCAGCAGATGCCGGAACATGTGGAGGAGGCACCGGCGCTCACCCAGAAGAGGGCGCGCCAGCGCACACAGGTGAGATGCTGAGGTGGGCAGGTGCAGAGATTTGTTGCGCACCCTAATATAGATATTAGTTGTAAAGTATTTGTTTATGTAACAATTTAAAGCTGTGCATGCTAGTTAGTTGTGGATCACTGCAAATCTACAAACAGCCTCTTTATGTCTGAGATATGTGTTTCTTATGAAGTTCATGTGGGGTACATTGTGACACATTGTGACTGTGCAGATGCACAATATTGTGACTGACTAATTTACTTTTATTTTTATAGTGTTAGCTCTTAGATTTCTTTTTATCTATTATATGGACTGTAATGCATGCATTGATTATATATAAATGGATTCTATGCCTGAGATGAATAAATAAAGATGAAAAATAAATATGAAATATTCTCACAAATTATGACTGCCCCTTGTGCACCCCAATTGGCATTAATCAGCAAGTTATTGTACATTTATATAACAGAAGACTTCATTCAGTTCATCCAATTTTATTTGCAATTTGTTTAATTTTAGACGACACAGATTGTCTCATTGTTGGTTTTTATACTACTTATTCTGTGTTTGGAGACAATAAAATTTTGGTTAATTTATTTTATTCCGACGCTTCGACACATAAGTGTTCTCTTCAGGGAATATTTTAACAATTTATAAAAATGTAAAGATCAAGAAATAGCCTAAAACAATGACTAAACATTAAAAATACAATGTTAAGAAGAAAATGTACATTAATTGGTTCTAAGATGTCTAAAAGTGTTGTCTGATAACATTTAGTTACTACTAATAAATATATATACATTGTATCTATTTGTCAAAGGTAAGATATACAGTCATATATATTAAATTATATCTTACCTTTGACAAATAGATACAATGTATATATATTTATTAGTAGTAAATAAATGTTATCAGACAACACTTTTCGACATCTTAGAACCAATTAATGTACATTTTCTTCTTAACATTGTATTTTTAATGTTTAGTCATTGTTTTAGGCTATTTCTTGATCTTTACATTTTTATAAATTGTTAAAATATTCCCCGAAGAGAACACTTACATGTCAAAACGTCGGAATAAACTAAATTAACCAAAATTTTATTGTCTCCAAACACAGAATAAGTAGTATAAAAACCAACAATCATTAAGTCTCCCCCGTTCTAAGTCTCCCCCGTTCCGGAGGGAGACTTCTAGCTTTAGTGCTGTCCGTCCGCGTCCGCCCGCGTCCACATGCTTAAAAGCTTATAACTTGAACACCATGAGAGCTATTGCTTTGAAAATTAAGTATGTTTAGTTTGAGGACAATCGTGTCTCAAAAATTTTTGTTTGTACTTTGGCCTACTTTTTGACAAACTTATGACCTTAGGTACAAATATCTTGTTACCGATTGTCACTTTATTGAGAAGTATTTGGCCGATTGTCGCCAAACTTCATGTTTTAAAAAAAATCAATTTTGTTACTCTCTTTAGGGAGAAGACCTGATTAGATTTTTTGGTGTACTTTGGTCTACTTTGACGAAGTTATGGCATGTGTTTTTAAAAAAATATTACGAATTTATATTTACCTGTCTCCTGTCAGCAGGTTATGGCCTATCATCACCATTGCGCGGGAGAGACTTTGGCGTTTCTGAACGTCCTGTCTAGTTCACTTTTGTTTTAAAACATTTTTTGGTTCTGTTTACTAGGTATATAGCATAGGGGCTCATTTAATCACAATGAAATAAGTAAAGATCTATTTGATTCCTGATTTCAAAGCATGTTTCATATAGGTGAGAGAAAACTTGATAAAGAATCTGGTGGCCTTGGAGGTGAAGGAAGTACGAGATATACAGCAAACCATGCAGGTTCTCAAGGAGGTCAGTAAACAACTACTCATAATAATAATTGCCCCATTGTGTTACTCCAAAGCAATGGAAAAGGAAGATATGAGATTTTTTTAATTTGAGTTATCTATCTCATGTGCCAGTGTCTATGGATTGTTTAGTGGTGAAGTTACTGGAGACCGTTAGACTACGACTAGATCTTAGCAAACTCAGCAATGCTGGCTGGGATCTAAAATTTTTTTAGGCCATGCAGTGTGCCAAAACAGTTGAATACAGATTTGTCAGTATCAAAACAGATTTCAGACCCGAAATACCCTAATTGCAACTTTATTTCACCACGGTAATTTGTTTTCATGAAGTATAAGCACAGAAACTGCATCCCAACAATGATATGTTGTAAAAATTCCTGAATATTGTCTTATGGATTTCTTATTTTGATACGCACAGTATTTGTTTAGACCCATTGCAGTTCCACCTATAAAGACAGAGTTTAACCCTGAAAATAGCAATTTTGGATATCATGAGTATATAAATGAGGCGATAGCAGCCCTGTATACTAGTTAGCAGGATGTATAGCCTTTGTTAACATACTGATCTTCAATTCTTTTAATTCACTTGTCCTGCCATAAATTGACAAGTCAAGACAATCGAACTAATGCTTAATCCTGACCCTGCAAGTGTAACATTTGCAATATTTAGAGGATACAACTGAATTGCATTGTTTGTGTAGAGGTCATTATGGTTAAGATCATTGTTTGTTACAAGGTGACCAAGGTGCGTGAGGAGTTGAATATGGCTGGCCTCACGGTTGCCTCTGCATACCTGTACAATGTGAGCTGGCGACTCAGCGAGGAGACAGAACAGAACACACAGGATGTACTCGACTCCGCAGCGTACGTCATGCTTTGTTTTGAGGAAATATACAATGTAGTACATGTTGAATGTATTATAAAAATTTACTACATCAAATATTCAAATTCATGAATCTACCCTAGTAAATGAAAATACACCTATATATATATATACTAGCTGTTTACCCGGTGTTGCTCGGGTTGAAACAGATGAGATCCGGAACACATTAAATGCTACTCCTTCCCCATCCCTCATCCTGCCCCACATCCCTCGAACCAGTTCTCGTCAGTATACAGGTCTGTGACAGATTAAATACACCTCCATCACCGTCCTCCCATCGTCATATGTCACAGCCATTTACACACTAAATATACTAAATATGGCAATGATTGATCCCTCTAATATCCCTCCCCCAGTTACTGCTACCCATGGTTAACACGTGCGGAGCAGACTAAATGTCCCACTCATCCCTACCCTTCCTTCCACCGCCACCCCACCCGCTCTTCTCTCCCAAACCTCTCTACCCCATCCCCATCTAAACAGGTCCATAATTAATGCACACCCTTCCTGCTATGCTGCTGCTCTGGTTGAAACTGATGAGATCTGGAACAGATTAAATGACTGTACGTGTGACGTGCAACGTACGTTTGACATATACAAACATTTAACGTATTACGTACCTTTAAAACAAACATGGCCCTGTAAGCAACTTTTCTACAAAATTCTTTTTTCTTGTTTTTATCATTAAAACCAATATATTTGGTTTTAAATGTGACATTATAACGACCAGCAAGTTGTCCTGATTGTATATACACAATTTGGAGTGTGTACGTCTTGTGGTTAAAAAGCCTTTTGTGACGCAAAAAATCGCCTCTTCCTTTATATATATAGATGTATGTATAAAACCACACTAACACCCACAGGCTATTAGATTGAAAGCGAGGATGTGGGCTTTAAACATGAATGGATATTTGTTTTTACATTTCAATGTTCAAAATTTAGGGCGACACTGGGAATGCACCTTTGGAAGCAGAGTAAATTGAATCTCACATTGAATAATGTAGGTTGGTTATCGATGGAATCTCGAATGTTGTGGATTCTGCTGTATGGAATTATAAACAGAAAAATGACACAGATACAGAAACAGGACAACACCAAGCTGAAGTAAATATTTCAATGGTTTTGTTTTGTTGGTTGGTTACACATATCCACAGTTTAATTGAAATTAACTGAATGATGTTTTACACAAAAGATTACAACTGTGTTACCCTTGACTTGAATGTTAAGCGTTATGAAGAGTTTGCATGGTCTCACTAAATGCAATTTATAGTATGATCTTCAAAAGTTTGGCTGCCTTTGATCTCTTTTCACTGTTGCAAAGTGTTTTGCATTATTTATTTTATACTCATAGATTCTATAATTTTATCTTTCTTGGCAGGTGCGTGATGTAACAAAAACCGCCCTTACAGCTCTTGAGCAAGCAAAGAAAGCCATGTCCCAGGTGCTTGTGATGGGAGAAGAGACCACCCTCCTAGAGACTGACACTCTAACACTGACACTTTCCAAGTAGGCATCTTTAAAGCAATTTATTATCTTTCACAATGCAAATGTATTCAATTGAATTATTCATTTTTTAGAGGTTCATTGAGAAAAGTGATACTTTTAGAAAAGATAAATGTATAAAGATATCAAACTTACGATATGTCAATTTGGATTATTTTAAGTCAAGTGAAAAATGTAGCTAAATATTCTCAATGATAAAGTTGAGAGTGTAGTATATTGAAATATTCATGTTTTGAAGGAAAGTCATTATTGCAGGACCTTTGCGAAGGATCTTGAAGGTGTTGTTATAGATTTAGGGAAAGTAGCAGGTGCTATGAGTCTCCCTAACAACTTCACTGTGTCTGCTGAAGATGATGCAGAGATCAACATTGAGGTAGGGAATACATGTAAAACTGGTAGCATTGTTGTATTCAAATGACTAATGGTTCAATCCACTAAGACCACTGAAATTCACCTCAAGCATTTTTGATCATCCCTGATCTTTTGCAGGCTGTTATGTTCAAGGAGAATATTTACTTGTGGGCAGAGACCTCAAGTAACGTGACATCTCCGGTGTACCAGTTTGACCTCAGCTCCCATAACGGCTCCATCATGGTATCTGACCTTCAAAATCCAGTCACCATTCAGTTTCCCATTAACACTGACAGCCTCACATATCAGGTAACTCAAGATGCTATGTATACTATAGAATACTAAGATACAATAAGAATTTAATATTACTATTTGTAGGAAAATTCTGTATATTAGAAGACATTTCAGGTATTTTTAGCACTTTTGCACAACAAAATAAATAAATCACATCACAGTAATGATATGCTTTGTTTACAGAAACACATCTTGATTATTTCTCAACTTTTATATTTCCATCTTGAAGTCCACTCATCCTTGGAATGGACCATTTTTAAGATTTTTCATTTCTTCTTTTCTTTTTTTTAGAGCGTGTTTTTAACACGAATAGATAATGCTGCTAGCATCAAAGTTAACAGTACAAGTATGTTGCAATTTAATCATTCTATTAGTTACTAAGTAGTGCTCACTCTCTACGGAGGCTCATTTTGTTTAGCATTTTTTATGATATGTAATATCATTTAATTCTTTTAATTTTTTCTTTAAAAAATGGCGCTTCTGTACTTGTGCTCTATGGTCCCTTAGACTGGTATCACATTTTCGGAGATAGGTCAATTTAAAAAAGCATTATTCATAGAAAATACGTAAAAATTAAATTTTCATTATATTATAACATTTTTTCATCACAACTATCAAAATAAATTATAAAATACAATCATACAAAATATTATTCACACAAATGAATTTGAAAAAAATGTCGACCTCTCAAAGTCAAGCATAGAGCTCACACTGGATGAAGACCTACTGCAGACCTTCAAATAATGAATATTGCTTCTCTCCTCTTCTCTGCAGATGGTGCTGCTCCTTACATTTTTATAAATGTATCTGAAAGCATGTCAGGTGTGGATCCGCCTGAAGTTTATATCCTGCCAAACATGGAGGTCAGCAATATTTTCTCTACGCTCGGAGAACTGAACACAGAGCTGCTCCCAACAGCCACGGAAGTTAGCAATACCAGGTATTCTGATTGAGATGCATTTGATTAACAAGGATTTACATTGTAAATGCCTTTAGTTGTTTGAGTAATGAGTACACAGTCAGATGAAAATACATTAAATTTGTTACGTGATCGTGGTGCGGTTTGCATATGCAATATCAAGAATCGCACCTGACCATGTTTATTTATGAGGTGAGAATAATGACATGCCCAGTTGATTTGCAGCCTTCCTGGAACATACCAGGCAGTGCTTCCAGAAGCCGCTGATGAGTATCTCATAATATTCAAGCTCAAATCAGATGATAGACGTTCTCAAGTAGAGGTAGATTATTCTGTTAATTCATTTTTTTCTCAAGATATCACTCGATATATAAGCCATTGCTGCAGTATTATGGACTACGTATTACAAATATGTAAGATGATTTGAATTTTGTTGATAAAAGGAGCATAAACATTGAAAGGATTTACATTCTTCTAACTTAAGGGATTGGTTGGGTTTTTGTTTTAAAATTTGTAAATATTTCCTTGACAATGGCCATTATTGCAGGTGGGTGTTGCCATAGCAACAGCAGACATGCTGTGTGTGTTTTGGGAGGAGGAAATAGAAGAGTGGTCCTCTAAAGGTTGCAAGGTGACCTTGTCTATTTTATTTTACATTCGCTTTTGAAGGACTATTTTGCTAAGCTGTCAGTTTCCGGGCCTAGCTCATGTTAAAACTTTGCTTAATGTTGAATTTTCTTGGAACCCAGAAGACCTCTCTGACGAACCCCCCATTGAAGGTCCCAGTGTGCAATCACCCTAGACATGACATCCAAAGCAATTTCAAAGATGGGAATGGGTAAAGCAGCAGGTCCGTCAGGAGTAGTAGCAGAAATGCTGAAACCCGCTGGGGAGGTTGGTGTTAAGCTTGTTAGTGACTTGATTGAAGAGATCATTCGTGAAGGTTGCATCCCATCTGAGTGGGAGGAGAGCTATATAGTTAGCCTCTACAAAAACAAAGGAGATGCACTAGAGAGAGGCAATTACCAAGGGCTGAAGTTGATAGATCATGTAATGAAAGTCCTTGAGAGAATTGCTGAACAACTGATCAGAAAGAGAATAGTGATAGATGACATGCAGTTTGGCTTCATATTCAGGAAGGGGAACAACAGATGCTATCTTCATCGTTCGACAGGTGCAGGAGAAGTTTCTGGCAGCAAACAAGTCCTTGTACATGTCATTTGTTGATCTTGAGAAGGCATTTGATTGGGTTCCCAGCCATGAGGCCATGCGTAAGCTAGGCGTGGAAGAGTTGCTTATTAAGCTTGTCCAGTCAATGTATGCCAATGTACGTAGTCGTGTTCGTGTCGGAGATGGATACAGTGAAGAATTTCGTGTTATCGTAGGAGTGCATCAAGGTTCAGTCCTTAGTCCTCTGCTTTTCATCATGGTCCTAGAAGCCCTGTCTCATGAGTTCAGCACTGGGTCTCCTTGGGAACTACTGTACGCTGATGACCTCGTCATTATGGCCAACTCTGTTGAAGAGTTATCAGAAAAGGTGCACACCTGGAAGATGGGGATGGAAGCCAAGGGGCTGCGTGTTAATATGGGTAAAACCAAATGTCTGGTCTCTGGGTCACACCTAGACAAATTGCTCAAAAGTGGAGAATACCCATGTGCTGTATGCCTGCGGGGGGTAGCGAGAAACTCCATCTACTGTGGCAAATGTCATGCTGGGTGCACAAACAGTGTAGTGGAATTGAGGGTGTTCTCAAACCTGATCCGGACTACATATGCCCACGATGCAAAGGTACCACCAGGCCAATCGATGGCAGGCCAATCAAGGAGATCCCAGTTGGCGAACACATGTTAGAGGTTGTGACAGAGTTTTGTTACTTAGGTGACATGTTGTCCAGTGGTGGAGGCTGTGATTTAGCTGCAACTGTCAGATGCAAAACTGCATGGGGCAAATGCCAGTCCTCACCAACAGGCACATTCCTTTATCTTTGAGAGGTAGAGTGTATTCCACCTGTGTACGAAGTGCTATGCTTCATGGGTCTGAGACGTGGGCAGCATCCTCTAGTACTATAAACCGCCTGAGAAGAAATGACAGAGCTATGATCCGCTGGATGTGTGGTGTGAAGCCTAATGATGATACCAGTTCAGAGAGCTTTTTGGAGAAACTGAGTATTACAGATGTTGATAGTGTGCTTCGTAAAGGGAGACTGAGATGGCTAGGCCATGTTGAGCGCAGTTTTGGCTGGATTAGCCAAGTAAGAAAGCTTGAGATAGAAGGAAGAAAAGGAAAGGGAAGACCGAAACAGACTTGGGATGCAGTCTTGCAGAAAGATCGTGCAAGTTTGGGCATGAGTTTGGTAGATCCAAATGACCGAAAGGCTTGGAGGGGACGGTTGAGATCCAGACTGGGCAGCCAGGCCACACCTTCTGAATGAGGAATAATTAGGGCCTGTTTAATATGAATTTAGGATTTGATTGATTGATTGATATATGTTTGTTGTTTATTATTCAGGTGACTGGTATGTTCAGCCTCACTGTGGTGGAATGTGAGTGCAATCACTTATCGTCATTCGCAGCCGGATTCTTGGTGGCACCGTATCCAGTAGATTACTCTCTGGTCATGATGTTTGCACAGCCAAGGGAAAATCCAGTGGGGATAGTCTGTGTGAGCATTTTATTAGGAATCTACCTCCCTCTGGCCATTTGGGCAAGAAAAAAAGACATTCGCCGGGAACGAGAAGTTAGTGCAGTTTTGTAATAGTGGATGTAAAGTTCTGTGATGCTTTATTCGATCATTGGAATAATGATGCTGTGTTTCTTTTTCAGAGGAATCCAATCGATCTCTCTGATAATGATCCATTTGACAAGCACAAGTACTTGGTTACCTTAGAGACAGGTGGTGGGAGAAATGCTGGAACCACAGCTGATGTCGGGATCATTCTAGAAGGTGAGACAACAGCAAAGGACCTCACAATATAAGCTACCGGTAATATATTTTCTTTAGTGAGGAAATGAGGTGAAGGGGGGAGGATTTATTCTGAGGTAGGGAGAAGCATTTAATCTGTTCCACATTTCATGTTTCAACCCGAGCAGTAGGAAGGGGGTGATGGAGATGTATTTAGACTGATCTGGACCAGTTTATATGGGGATGGTGTAGAGAGGATAGGCAAGAGAAGAGGGGCGTGGTGGCCGACGGAATGGTAGAGGAGGGTGGAACATTTAATCTGTGGTACAGAAGGAAGGATGAGGAGACAGGAGGATTTAATGTGTTCTGGATCTTTTCTGTTTCAACCCGAGCAGCGCCGGTTATATAGCTAGTGTTTCATAAAGCTTTTGTTGACTCGCACTTTACCTTTGGCAAAACAAAACTTTATTTAATCCTGCAATTGTATGAAATGATAGACAAAATCTAGATTCAGCTGAAAAATAGTTCCCATTGGAGGCATGTATTTGATTATGTGTATACCTTCTTATATAAGATGACTATTAATATGCCATATACATGGGTATGTATCTAAAATGATGTAAGTAATGGAAAACAATCATCTGTCCTGAAAAGAATTCCAAACACAAGATTGCATATGTTTCACACTATTGTGTCCATATCAATACCAACTGGTTCATTAGCTAGTGACATGGGTACTAGTCCAATTTGTTCAATTCACTGAATTTTACAACAAAGTTCTTTTCTGCTTTACTAGGCAAAGAGGGCAAGTCAGAAGCGCACAGTCTGAAATGTTCGGTTCATCCGACGTGTCAGCGCGGCCGGATTGATTTTTTCGTCTTGCGCACACCCAAGTCGCTGGGAAAGCTTACGTCTCTCACGCTTTGGCATGACAACACGGGCCACAGTCCTGACTGGTAATTACTCAAATCATACTATCTAAATATGTAGCTATAGGTTTATTGTAAATGTGTAAGGAATTATGATATTATAATCAGGGTAAGGGGTCTTTTGAGAATGACTCATGTGAATGCTATACAAGTAATTGATTTGCTTTTAGTAGAGACTCCCTTGATACTCATTCAGGCTTAAGATGAATCAAGATGGTGGAAATGACAAACATAAGATAATGTTTGTTACTATTTTTTATGTATCCACATACTTACAGTCTACATAATATCAGACCATGGCACATGGCCCTCTATGTTCTTCACAGAATGTTAGTGAATATCGTTGATTAGATGATTTTAACCTCACCATCTCAAATATTTCTTTAGCAGAGATCTCCAGTGATCTATTTGCTCAGCGGCGGAAAACATTGGGCCCCCGGAAACTACTGCCGAAGAAATGTCAACATTGCCCTTTAAAACATTTACCAATAATATACAAGTACAACTATACAAATTCCCATGGGCTTTTAGGATTAAAATTTGGCATTTTAGGGGATGTTCTTCTCAATGAATGTGAATTTACATTGAAATTTTAATGTTTTTGATACATTGAAGTAGGCCCTTAGACAGTTGTATAAGGTTATATTGGCATATTCTGCTGTCTTGCAGGTATGTGAACATGTGTGTGGTATATGAACCTGCAACAAATGCCAAGTACACGTTCATCTGCCACTCGTGGCTTTCGATGGAGAAAGAGGATAGTGTCGAGAAAACGTTCACCGTTTCCGATGACATGCAGCGCAAAATGAACATGAAGAACCTTCTGCTCAATAATGCTGTGCAGTAAGTAGAATTGTAATGTATAATAATAAGATTATTCAACTTTTAGCCAGGAAATTTTACTTTCTTGTATTAAAATATTTGTCTAAAACTATCTTTATAAAGCGATAGGCATACATTGTACAATGACATGATGTCACAATAGAAAAATATTGCTCATCGCTTTGTATTTTGCTGAAGACTGGATTAAGCACTTCAGTCCCACAACACACACAACATATTGCTCTCATGACACCACTGTTTGCTGCTGTAGCACACTTAGTGAGAGCCACCTGCACCTGTCGGTGTTTCGCTGTCCCGAGGGTTCCACGTTCACGGTGGCGCAGCGCCTGGCCTGCGTCTTCACCATCCTCAACCTCGTCATGGTCACTAACATCATGTGGTATGTTGTTCTTCTCTTCTTTAAGTATTTTGCAGCTCTTTAATGTGTCATCCGTGTTGTCTAAAAGCAATTACAATAGCTTGATTACTTCCCTGAAAGCAAATCCCGTGAATTACTATGTATGAATCGCTTTTTTCTCTTTTTTTATGTATACACATTACATGTATAAACCATTCTCAAGTAGTATGCTTCATTTTGTGAAGCACGCCATGCTTAAAAGATCTGATTTCATCTTCCATGGTTGAATTTAGTAATTGCTATCCAGGCACTTTAGACACTAATGTATGGAAACAAAAGTAGTAGAGTAGTTGATATAATTTTCATGCATTTTATATGCAACATCAATTTGTAAAGTTGTGGTAGGGGCAAATATTTTCCAGTTTTGGCTATTCAAAAACTGCTATCAAATAGTTAACTGTTTGAAATCTCAACAAAATCACGGCATAACTAGAATGTTATAAAGTAACTTTTGTTAAGTGCTTTCTATTTGTTGATAGTGATAATTCATAATTGAAATTTGGTGAAAGTTTTATTGTAGCATTTATCTAATGATATAATTATAAATAAAAGATGTTGCTCTACGAAATAGGTATGGGGTGGACAAATCTGATGAGAAGGATGAGAAGGATGATAATATATTTGAAATTGGAAACTTATTTATGTTTTCGCTCACTGACGTGATAATAAGTATATATATTTTCTTAAGTAGATTTATAATTATTTTCCATTTTCCATTGTATTCCTTGATTTTTGTTGGTTTCGTATTCAAATGTTTTTAGACTTCATTAATTTAGGATAAATTATAACTCATTAATTCAATTGAAATACATGGTAGTAGATTAATAGAAATTCTAAATAAGAAAGTTTGTGGTTTAACCAGATTTCTACTCTGTACTAAGGTAACTAATTTAGAATGGCTCTTGAAGCAGGTCAAAAGTCTGTAAATCTTGGTTATGAACAAGCAATGTCAAGCATAAACAAATTTTGTTAAAAAGAAATGAAATATCATTTTGCAATGACAATGTACGTGGTAGATATACAGTAGAAACTCATTATCTTGATATTACTTACCTTGAACGTTCTGTTATCTCGAGGTTAGTTTTATTTCCTTTATTATGATCATATATCAATTGGTTATCTTGAATGTTGCCTATATCAAGCATATTTACTGCTATCAATCCAGTCAATCAATCAAATGCTAAGTTCATTTGAGCAGGCCTTGCTGCCCAGTCTACATCTCAACCATTCTCTCCAAGCCTTTAGGTCACCAGGATCTATGAGACACATGCCCAAGTGTGCCCGATCTTTCTGCATCCCAAGTCTGTTTTGGTCTTCCCTTTCCTTTCCTTCCTTCTATTGCAAGTTTTCTTACTTTGCTAATCCAGCCAGAGCTGTGCTCAACATGACCAATGAAGCAAACTATCAATATCTGTGATACACACTTTCTCCCGAAGGCTCTCTGTACTGGTAATATTGTTAGGCTATACACCACACATCCAGCAAAATATAGCTCTGTAATTTATTCTTACTGGAGGAGGCTGCCCACGTATCAGACCCATGAAGCATAGCACTGCATACACATGTGGAATACACTCTATCTCTCGAAGATATAGGAATGTGCTTGCTGGTTAGGAAATTTGCCCCATCCAGTTTTGCATCTGATAGTTGCTGCTAATTCACAGTCTCCACCGCTGGACATGTCACCTATATATACATGTAAGTAAGAAACTTGGTCACAACCTCTAACCTGTGTTCACCTACTGGGACCTCCTTGATTGGCCTGACATTGATTGGCATGGCAGGGCCTTTACACCTTGGACAGATGTAGTCAGGATCAGGTTTGAGAACCCCTCAATTCCAGTAAACCGTTTGTGTACCCAGCACCATAGTAAATGGAGTTTCTCGTTACCCCCTGCAGTTATACAGCACATGGGTATTCTCCGCTTTTGAGTAATTTGTCTAGGTGTGACACAGACACCAGACACTTTGTTTTACTCATGTTTACATGCAGCCCCTTGGCTTCCATACCCATCTTACAGGTGTACACCTTTCCTGATAATTCTTCAACAGGGTTGGCCATAATGACGAAGTTTTCAACATTCAGCGATTCCCAATGGGATCCTATGCGAAACTCATGGGAGAGTACTTCAAAGATCGCAATAAATTGCAGTGGACTAAGAACGGTATATTGATATGCTCCAATACTAACAATAAATTCCTCACTGTACCCATCACACAAACACGGCTGCGTGCATTGGCATATACATTGACTGGAATCGCTTAACAAGCCATTCTTCCACGCCTGGCTTACGCATAGCCCACCATATGACTTGTCTGAAAACCCAATCAAATGCCTTCTCTAGATCCACAAAGGACATGTACAGGGATATATTTGGTGCCAGAAACATCTCCCGCACTTGTCACACAATGAAGATGGCATCCCTTTTCCTGGCATGAAGTCAGACTGTATGTCGTCAATCTCAATCCTCTTTCTGATCAGTTGTTCAGAGATTCTTATCTCTCAAGAACATTCATCACTTGATTGATGAACTTTAGCCCCTCGTAATTTCCTCTCTAGTGCATCACCTTTGTTTTTATAGAGGCTACCTATATAGCTTTCCTTGAACATAGATGGGATGCAACCTTCATGTATTATCTCTTCAATCAAGTCGCGGACAAGCTTGACACCACTCTCCCTAGTAGGTTTCAGCGTTTCTGCTCCTACACCCGAATGGCCACCTGCTTTACCCATTCCCATCTTTGAAATGACTTTGGATGTCATCTCTAGGGTGGTGATTTGGACACTAAGACCTTCAGTGGTGGGTTCGTCAGAGAGGTCTTCCAAGGTTCCAAGAAAATAATTCAACATAAGCAATCGCTCATGATGTTGCTTCCAAGCTAATTTTTTGGCCTCTTCATCCATTGACAGGACACCATCATCATTTTTCACTGGCTTCTCCCCTACAACTCCCTGCCTTTCACGACTTTGCTGTTTGGCTAGCTTGTAGATCTCAGCACTTTTTGGGTTGAATTTCTCAAAAGCAACTCTCTGGGCAGAGTTTCGGGCAACATACACAACACATGTTGCAATGTGCTTTGCAGCATTGTACGCTTCTCTGCTGCCTCCAGTTTTCCACACTTTATAGTTTTCTCTTTTTTTTCAGTGCACTCTCTACTTGTTCCTTTCACCACCAGGTCTCGTTTGTTCAATGATGTTTCTTGAAGACACCACACACCTGTACAGCGGCTTCATGCAAGCTATCTCTTAATAACTTCCACTTTCCTTCCACCCCTTTACTTCCTATCCCTACAGATTCAAGATAATCGGTTTATACTGTATGTTATGTTGTAATTACTTGTGGTACACACATTGACTGTGTGTCTTCAAGAGCATTTTTTTACATTTTTATATTACACAAGTAGAGGGATAATAGCCATAGCTTCATACGTTGCTAAAGACTCAATTTTACGCATGCTTTCTCTAACAGATATGATTATATTTTGACTGCCAGGCATTCAGACCACGCTCCTCTTGATTCCCATCACACTCATCATTGTGAAGTTCTTCGAACTAATAAAGCCAAGAGAAAGTGGCTTCGAAGTGATAAAAGAAGAAATCAGTTTGCAACGTGCAAAAACCAAGAAAAAAATTACAACTTGGCAGACATTTAGGCGTTTTATAGGTTTTGCTAACCCAGTCTCCAAAACTGCAGTTCACCCAATAGAGAGTGATCTTTGGGGGAGAATAACTTATGATGCTGTTGTACCATATGTACCTAGTTATCCTCCTAGTATTGTTAGCAGTATTGAGGTTGGTGTGGGAACAACACCATTGCAAGTTATCGTCGAGGACATCAAGAATAGTGAGAACATTAATCAAAGTAATAAATATGACTATGTGGCGCCAGAGATAGCTGATGAAAATGATTCAGAATCTAATAAACATTATAATAATTCCAATGTCGAACAAGTACGAGATGGAATGGCGTCTGAGTCACGTAAACGTACTGTTGGATCACAGACATATGAAATGCCTAAAAGTAAAATAAAAAGGGAAGATACTGGTAAGAAAAAAAGGAAAAAGAAAAAATCTGGAGCATTTCTACCATGCTGGTGTATCTACATTGCATGGATGCTAGTTTTTGCTACAATTGGTGTCTGCTCCTTCTACACTATTCTGTATACTTTCAACTATGGGTACGAGCAGAGTGTTCACTGGGTAATCAGTCTGTTCACCACCCAGTTATTGGACATATTCATCAGTCAACCCTTGAAAATTATCGGCATGGCCATTGTTTTGAGTTATGTATTCCAAAAGACTCACCTAGAACAGCTAGCTGTGGAGAGGATTGTTGATGTTGATGGTAAGTACTGCACAATCGCCTGAATCAAAATAAGATGAACTTGTTCTACGTGGATATATTGGAATTAATTGACTTTGGTGGAAGCATTGACATTAGAAGATTCTTTCTCTAAATTTATAGGGCTATATCTCTGCTGGCACTCGAACCCTGGACCACTTCCACTGTAGCACCTATTCATCAAGCACTTAAGAACCAAACCACTTGGCCATCCTAACCGGCTAAAAATCATTGACACCTTTTGTTGTAATGACATCTTTTTTGGTCTATCAGGATGCCTGAGTAGTTCAATTCGCCTGCCCTCAAGGCTTGGTAAAAATAAGTGCTGTAATTTTAGTGATCCATGGTTCAATTCCTGGCAGAGGCTCTTTGATATAGCCCTATAGACTTGGTGAAAGAATCTTAGGTCATGAACTTGTTATTTTAAACTTTTCACTGTGTTGTGTAATGAAATGACATTGCATAGTCCATTCTAATTTGTGTTGAAAAATTAACTCGCCATTAATAAACTCTCCATTGTAAAATGAGTCTTCATAGATGCACATATATCATTTATTTTAGATGATGATGAGTCGGAGGAGGAAGAAGAGGTGGAACTCCAAGATGTGAAACGAGGAAAAGAGCATCAAATGAAAAAAAAAGCAGCTGCAACAAAGCGGATGTCTGTACAATCCAAGCGTATTTCTTTTCGTAACCAGCGACGATTTCAAAGGGCTGTATCTGCACTTACTCGACTGAGAAAGAGGGCAAGCTCTTTGTCCACTGTGAAAGAAAATGATTGTGTAGTGGAAGTTTAGGTTTTGAACAAAAACAAAGACTGATTTTTTTTACTATACACCACTTTCTTGTTTCTGCCATTTTAAAACTAAAGCGAGGATTGTTATTGCATGATTACTGAAACAAAACCTACCTGTAATGCAGGAATTGGGAGGAATTTCAATGCGACACTAAGTGCTTTCTCCATTATGCAAAAAATATGCAGCTTGTTTCATTAAAATGTATGCTAATATGGACAGTTTCATTAGGTCCATTTATGTATTGCAAAATCTCAAACATACTTGTACGAAAAACTGTTGCACCACATTTTTACATACCAGTAATTGAAGCTGCTTTTAATCTTGTTGAATTTGTTGGCTGTCTCTTAACTAAACTGCTGAGTTGTGATCAACTTAGACTGTGATGTATGAAGCATTTACAACTAATTACACATTAGTTATGATGCTTGGTAACTTGAATTAGTCATGAGAAAATTACAATATAACTTACATAAAAAATTAAAAAAGCATGATATTTTGTAAGTAATCTAAGATCAAATAATGTTTTGCTTTTTACTATATTTAGTGGATTCCGATGTGCAAATGAATTGATCTCAACCTGAATTAACATATCAAGGATAGCTAATAAGTAAAATATCAAAATGGTTTGACAGAATAGTTACATATCATTACTTTCAAACTAGCCCTAGGAAATTATTGTTATTACAAATGCTGTGTTCAATGTTCAGAAGTAAAATATTATTTAACTAAATACACTTATACTGAATAGTTTGTGGATAGTTGATATTAATGAAATATCTAGAACAAGAATTACATGGTAGACGTGTTGTAATATAAGCAAACTTGCTTATCAGTGATTTTTGCAGAATCTGGAGCTTATTGCAATGATTTGTCCAGTGAGAAACCCTTTTGGATGCAATGTCTCTGAAAAGGTAGTTGATATTGGGAGATTAATACAAGTGAAAATTCATTTCTTCAAAACTATTTTGCCCAAGCAAATCTGTCGGTAACGGAGTCGTGAATCAGTTGCTGTTGGTCACTCAAGTTCACTAACCCTAAAGTCAGTGGATGATGTACATCTACCAGAGTAGATATCAAAATGCGGGTTGCAGTCTTCCGTACAAGGTCATCTGATCCACTGGGCACCTGGCCATTGCTGGGAAGACCACAGCATACTACTACGGCATGTAAAGTATCCAGCTGAATGTGTTCATCCTCGTGGAATGAGTAGATCTTGTCGGAGTCCAGCAGCTTCTTCATTCGTAATATGGATCCGGCGTTTGGACACTGGAAACATGGAGGAGTAATAGACCCGGACACTATCGGGGAAAGGAACTGAGACAAGGCTCAAGATCCGGTAGGACACACAAAGACACCTCACTACGGAGATTCAGCTCGACGAAGATTTCTTGAGTGGTGGAAGTTCTCCATTGGTACCCGGAGAGACAGGCGTCTGGGGCAAGCAGACTGCTGTAATTTTAGACACCATGGGAGACTGCTACCCGTGGCAAGTAATCCATGTAATGCAGTACTTTTAAACATCACAGGAGACGGAATAACGTACAGGCTTTGACTTTTGGCAGTGTAGCATATTTGAATCCAGCAGACAATTTTTCCATAAGAAACAACCCACAAATGCTATAACATTTTACAAAAATAACATATAAACTAAAACTAGGCTTGTACAATAACTATATTGCTTACACTGAACACAAGTCAGATTCTTTAATTAGTTTACAAATCAGGTTTTGAAATCGTCATAGGAACATGCTTGGTATGGTGAACAGAGTGATGAATGGAATAATTTTTACAATAATTCTACTTATTAAACTTCAAATTAAGAATAATTAGGGCCTACACAAATCAATTTAGAATTAGATTGAATTATAATGCATACATCATTTTCTTAAAAAAAACTAAAATAATCTTAAACTATTTTCTAGAATATTACAGTACTAGTAATAGATCATAGTCATTGCTTTGTTCAATAGCATGAATCCCTGGGTCACATGGTTACAATATTCCAAGGAAGAGGGCATTGAACAAAGGAAATTGCCTATTGCTATGGTAAATGGTCAGTACCATTGTCCTTGTTGTTTACTAGTAGTCCTTAAACAGATTTTCTTTACAATAAGATTTGATTATCTAACTTCATTTAACTTGCATGTTTTTGAAGGTATAAAATGTGACTAAAGAAATTAGAAAGGTTTTCTTTGTTGATACCATTTCATTAGGTTGTACTGTACTTAGATCTACTTATATATGTTATACCTTGGGACTGGGATCTCCAATACTGTGGTCATACTTAGAGGCTCATTTTAAAGTGCAACTGCTGACCAGACCATACCAAGGAACATTAGAATACACAAGAACAGGATACACCAACATATGTTAGGCTTTTCCTTGTATACAAACATTCATAGCATACAATAGTTTGACCATGAGTACCAACAAATTTGAGCCCACTACCCCATTTTCATTATATTATTTTATCATGTGTTAATTCTTGACTTAATTGTGCCCTTATTATTCTGGGTCAGGAATTCTTTATTCTCCCATATATAATTCCATGAGAATGCAACTGGAGAATAACAGTCATAAATCGAAGTATATTAAGCAAGTAAATAAACGTGTGACGCCTGATCATGTTAGCTGATGCTAGCATCTGCAGTCAACAACGCAACAATGGAAAGTAGAGATGTATATGCTTCATCTTATATTCGAAGTTATGATGCAGAGGATGCACCACCTACCTAGTCATGTCAGGTTCACAGCTGGTGCTTTGCCTCTTCTGCATATTTGCACTGTATTTACATATTTTCATGAAATTATGCAAGCATCTGCAGATCCGTATCATGACCATGTGACTAGCATTACAGGATCTTACCAACAATACCTGTACGCTCCGCTTAACGTCCGGCTAGTGACCAGGTCAAAAGAGTTTAATAATAAAAATCACACCGGGAGTATGTCGGACTCGAGATATCGGAAGCCTATTAGTAAGCAGTTGTGAACTAAGCATAAAAAGCTGCATTTTCATGGGTTCAAGACATAACTCAAAACAGTTGTAATTTATAGCCAAGTTGCACACATCTTATACAAAACTTGGAAAGTTTACCGCGGTAAAGTTATGGAGGTACCTCAGGAGTTACTCTAGCAAAATGAGGATAGTCTTTCAATTTAAATGTTTTTCTGTTCATCATTTAGGTTTCTAGTACTAAAATTTAACAAGACAAACATATAATCAAAACTAGTCATGTACAATTAGAATGCTTATATTGAACACAAGTCAGACTCTTAAATTAGTTTACAAATCAGGTTTTAAAATTGTCAATCCAGTGGTATAATAAGAATATGTTTGGTATGGTGAACACAGATACAGGAATAGAATAATTTTCACAATAATTCTACTTGATTAACCCTAAAATTAGTAATATTGGAGCCTACACTAATAAATTTAGAATTAGATTGAATTATAATGCATTTATTTGTTGTTTTTTAAACTGAAATAATCATTTTGCAGTACAGTATAGACCAGTATATTACAACACAGTAA
Source organism: Streblospio benedicti (assembly GCA_019095985.1). Taxonomy (NCBI): domain Eukaryota; kingdom Metazoa; phylum Annelida; class Polychaeta; order Spionida; family Spionidae; genus Streblospio; species Streblospio benedicti. The sequence continues at coordinate 22,418,282 of CM032662.1, forward strand.
TAGATCATAGTCATGTTGCTTTGTTCAATAGCATGAATCCCTGGGCCACATGGTTATAATGTTGCACTGAAGAGGGCATTTAAAACATGTTTGTTGCTATGGTAAATGGTCAGTATCTGCAGTGACTTATCTGCTTTGTCCTAGTTTGTTTACTAGTAGTCCTTAAAGTTACAGAGAAACCCCTAATTAATCACCTAAATTATTTTTGCTACTACACAGATTTTCTTTACAAATAAGAATTGATTATCTAATGGAATTTGACTAGCATGCTTTTTGAATATATAAAATGTGACTAGAGAAATTAGAATGGTTTTCTTTGCTGATACTATTTTATTAGCTTGCACTGTACTTATATATGTTATACCTGGGGACTGGGGTCTCAAATACTGTGGTCATACTTATAGACTCATTTTAAATTGTAACTGTTGACCACACCATACCAAGGATAGGCTTTTCATCAATATACAAAAATTTAACCATTCAAATATGTTTGGGTTTAAATTGTGAACATATTTTGAAAAAGTTGTGCTGATGAAGCTTCAGTTTCTTTTTCATTTATTATAATAGTAGTTTGACTATGAGTGCCAACAAATTTGAGCCCACTACCCCTTTGTTTGATCCACATGACCCTCCTGCAAAGCAATTACTGGATCTTCATAAATATAGTGTTTCATTTGGTGAAAGTATGCTTCATCTGCATCGGGCCATCGAGCAGTATGTTGCGTGCACTGAATTCGACAATGATGCCACCACAGATGGACGTATCACCAAAGTGGAGGAAGAACTTGAAAAATGTCATTACTATACTGCGGTCAACAGCAACAATGAAACAGCATTACATCTGTGGTTGAAAGCTCCTTTGCTGTGCATAAGCAACACGCGACATCTAGCGATTACAAAGAAGTTGTGCACACGTCTCAACTGTAAGACTCTGGACAAGGAGGGCAACACTCCACTTCATGTGGCTGCACGTCACCAAGCAGTATCTGTCATCAGACACGTGTACCTCATGTATAGTTCTGCAGTTGGCATTTGGAATGCAAATGGCTATCAACCAATCCACGTGATGGCAAAACACCGCTATCAACATAAATTCTGGAGGGAAATAGAGCCGTCAATACACCGGTTTATATGCTGGGACAGCATTCATGAAGCAAAAAGCAGTAACATGAAAAAAAACGCACTTTTCACAGCACTATCAAAGCGCAACTGGAATGCAGCTTCATCTATAGTTAACTGTGAATGGGAAACAGGTCGTCGATATCGTTTGGAAGAGGCAGCATTACAGCCATCTCATGATGTACGTGTGAATGAGCTAGCTCCAGGTGTGCTCAATGACTATTTGGTGACCATGTTCCCTCCTAAAGAAATGGAACAGTTTTTAGAATACCGCCCTCATCCACTATATGTGATCACTTTGCAGCCTACATATGCAGGTAGATCTCAGTTTTGTCTTCTTTATTTGGAATGTAATCTTGTAAGTATGTCCATAGTTAAGAATCATTCACAATATTTATTTTTGTTTTAATTACAAGTTGAGGTTGAATACTAGTCTGCTTGAGTTTAACATATTGAGGACTTTATTCACACCTATTTATGAGGAAAAAACCTAGCAAGTTTTCCACTTGTCTCTTATCATCAGTCTGCTGCTTATTCTTGATTTGAATTTCAATTTTACAAACGGGTGAATATCTAATTTTATAATATAATTAATATGTAATCATGTATAGGTAGTAGTGCAATGTAATATGGTAATAATAGTGACAATAAACCTGACCAGTAATAGTACGGTGATATAAACTTTACACTTTTGAATGGTTGCAATCATTATAGGTATGCAGACAATACATCATGTGTAAAATTGAACCAATAAGCCAGGGCTTTGACCCCTTGGGGTTATAATATGCCCTGGCCTTTATAGCAATGCAATAATAGTTAGAAGAAAAATAAATAAAATAAAACAATATAAAATAATAGTTAGAAGAATGGGATTTAATATTGACATTGAAAATTTTCGTTCCTCCACCGATCCTGATCATCATAGTCATATCATATCATGGCAATGGATGATATTTAGCCAAATCTATTGGTGTGTCTAATATATGTTTTAGTACATTCTAGTATATTTGAGTTTGTCTAAGTGCTCAACCCGGGAGACAAAAGTTAGCTAGTATTCTAAACCTTTGTCAGGTGGTCTATAGAGTGATCCAAACAGTATAGTGGTGCCTTGAATTTTTGCTTCAATCCATAACAATTCTATGTCATTGCTTATTCTTCATGAGAAGGTGGCATGATTTCATCAGCGATAGTGTGGCCCTCGAGTTATTCAGGAGGTTAATTGTCTGCAGACTGATGAAAGCTTTCAAGAGAAGTTGAAAGCTTTCTAGATATACGTTATAGTTTCAATTTTTTGCTTAAAAGTAGGTTTATACAAAGTGATTGAAGTTCAGGTTTTGTAAGAACATTATCTTTATCATGTTGGTCTTTTCAGGTCGGCTTGCTGCCTTCTTTGCTGCCTGCAGACTTGGCCATTGGACATACGTTAATGCCTACTGCAGCACTCACTTCAATGAGCAGGTGTTTATTTACTAACATCAATTGATCACAAAAAAACTGATGCTATCATATTTTGCGAATTAGGAAGAATACTTTCTAAAAACAAAATCAAAACAATGCAGAAGGATTTTGTAATTTAGACAGAATTTTGGAAAACTAGGATTTTATTTGGAGATCCTTTAAAGTTATAAAATGCTACGTAGAAAATTTGCTGACAAGTTTATTATCGCATGTTTCATTATTTTTTAAAGCAGATCTTTTATCAAAGGAGTTCAGGATAGGATAGATTTTTTAATGAGTGTTTTTTATGTATTTGTCAATGCTCAGGTGATCGCAGGTCAATCGGGTCTACATACAGCACTTATGAACGTGCAGCCTAAACTTGTGACGCCTGAATATGTCCAGCTGATGTTGCACCTGCAAAGCAGCAATGCAACCACGGTAAGTGGAGATGTACAGCTGCTTCATCTTATTTGCTGCAGGCATTTTTTTTTAATATTTTATTTGCCCAAAAATCATTCCTCATCTACAAACAAGAAACATGAAACCTTTTTTCATTATTCTTGAGATAGTTTAGAAACAAATGAACCATTTCTTTCAAAGTATAGCACACAAAGTGACAATAAATTCAAATTTGTCTGGATCATATTTTGTCCCACTTTCCTCACTGTGTTGTTTCTCATCAGTATTCAGCCGTGCGAGAGAGCCAGTTGGTGCTGCTGGGAGAGCTTGGCTTTCCTCTTGAACATATCCTGCAGCTTTCCAGAATCACCAGTACCCGAGATTGGCACCGCTGCCGACAACAAGGCGACGCTAAATTGATAAATGATGCAGAGAGCCGACATGCCAGGAGGCTTGCAGATCACTATAAGTACACGCCCCGCACACTGAAGCAACTAGCCGTGGTTGCCGTGAGAAACAGTTGGCCATGTGTGCGAGAAGAGACAGTGGAGGCACAACATGCTTTGCCGCTTGTTATACGGCAGCAGATCATGCTCAAGTCTCTGCTGATTTCTGAAGTGGAAATTGAGAAGGGAGTCGCAAGAGAAGAACAAACAAATGAACAAGCCAGGTTTCAGTAGTGATGGATGTTCATAGTAACAGCAAATAACACCACTATCAACAGCAAATGTAATGAAACTACTCACCCAACACCAAGCTTTGACACTGAAAATAAGCTGTCTGTTGTGAACCATGGATACACAAAATTTAAGTAAATTCTGCATTTTTTTGTAAATCAGCGGTTGGGTTTGTAGTACTTTGTACTAAAGCAAGTTTTATTCTACTGAACTTTAAAAAAAAATTGTTTTTAAGTACTTAACTTAGAAGAAATGTACACATTTACAGACAATTTCAATATTTTGAAACTTCAACTACGTAAAATGACAATTTATGAACAATGATCAGAACAGCTATATTTTATGTGTATGCTTTATTGATGTTTACAAGCATCCCTGTATGAGATTTCACACTCAATCACTTATAAAAGGTATACATGTATATTATTGCACATATCACATGCATTTGAAATTTTATGGCAGGGACCAATCCAAGGCATGGTTTCTTTCACTGATTTAGTTCAGTGGCTATTCCAAACATTTAAAATACTTTGTGAGCTTTAATGGGCTTCATCTTGTACAAATTTAAAGAAATTCGAAAACTATGAAAGTTCTGTAAATGTGAACAGTGTAAATGTGAACATCTTTCTGCTGTCAATTAGAAGAACAAAACTTGCATCAGTGCATCATTTTTTTTAAATTTAAATATATATATTTCTAAAGTTTTTAATAATTTTTAAATATTTGTTTTAGGAAAAAAGTGCTTAAGGGCCAAAAGTTAGTGGAATTAAATTATCGTCTGTACAATATAGATGAGAGTAGTTAGTGGAATTAAATTAGCATCTGTCAGAAACTGCTCTTATTAGTTTCGGCATCTGTACAATATAGATGAGAAAGGTTTCATCTGAGGACTAATGATGACTGTTTTAGTCTTACAAGTTTTAATACCTACTTGTCAAATGCCACATTGTTTTGAAAAAATAGATAGTTTACGTCGGAACTGGCTGACATTTAACTTTCCCCTGGCTGACAAAATTGTTTTTTTCTCGTACTTAATTGAATAAAATTGTTTTATGATTTTAATGTTTTTATACCAGTATTTTCATTCGAAAACCATTTTCAGAATTCTTAAGTTAGTAATGAATGATACTGTTTTTCTTTGCAAGCAAATAGTTCTGTAGTATTTTTAATGATTTATTCTGATAATTGTAGAAAACGTGTGATATGTATGTTCTCGAGTGTATGTTAATAAATGAAATAGATCAAAGTTGTAATAAACAAAGTACTTGAATTTGAAATTGATGAGAGTACATTAAATATAACAGAGATAAGATAATAATAAAATAATCAATTAATACTTTATGGTTCTGAGAAGTGTGCAGCATCCTCCAGCTGAGCAGCTCTGTAAATCTTTTTTTGTACGCGATTACACTTTCCTTACAGAGTTTTATGTACAAATAAGCAAGGTTGGCATCAACATATATCGAGTGATATAATGACAATTATTTTTCTGATTCCGCTAGTCTTTTGGTATTTTCGATTTGCCATAAATGTCAAAATAATTTATGGTATCACAAAAATAAATATCAAGGAATGATATTAAGGACATTATTTGTAGCATTTGAGACAAAGAAGTTAAATACCAATGCTCTTAAGATAATAGAAAACTAGATGTCATAAAGTGATACTTATGACATTTTCAATTTGCCATACCATTCTATTAAGCTCACCTGCAGTGCCCTATTAAGTGCACCACCCTTTTTACACAGATTGGTTTTAAACTAATCTTGCTTTTTTGCAGATTTTATTTACTTGGCACCATATCGTAAGACTAAGACATTGGTATTATTCTGGTAACCACGCCAGGCATGTTGTGAATAAATGTTCGTGCACGGTCTATGCAGTTTGACTTTTGTTCGAAGGCATCATTTTAGGGTGCGCTTATTAGAAATCTCTTGTTTTTGGTTGAAATTTATTTGTTGCAAGCGCACTGTAGAATGAATATGGTATGTCCAACAGAACACAGAAAAAGTCAGAAGTCAGAAAAATAAAGGTTATTGAAAATGCCATAGATATCACTTCATGACATTTATATTCCTTTCCTTTCTTGAACTTTTATATTAAGGACATCTTAACTCTTTTTAACTATTAATTGAATATGTCATGAATATCACTGCATTACATTAAATTTTTTTTTATTTCACAGATCATATTGATGACATTTAACAGAACTTGAGATGTCAGAAATTATTGAAAAACTCATATCAATCCATGCCATTTGTTTTTCTAATTTGGCGAGCTTTGATATTAAGGCCCTATTTTTCCTAAATTTTCCATACGTACAGAGTTTCTAATAAAAATATATTTTATAAACGATATTGTATCAGTAATGTAATCAAATACGAGTATGTCATAACCGTCAAAATTTGCATAGAATAAATGTAATGAAAATAAATTTATATCAAAATTTCAATAAATATAAACTTCGACATTTATCCTCATTTATTATCAAAGTCACGAACCAACCAACCAACTCTGCAAATAAGAAATTTTCCAACTTTTATAATTTGCAATTTTATTTACACTACTTGAATGTGTTCATATATTACGTACGTATATTAAGAATGAGCAAACAAAACACTTTTTGAGATTTTTATATTACCATATAAATACAAAATTAAAATGTGATATCTTAAATATCCAAGCCTTTCATGAACATTTATATACTAGTATATATAGATATATATAACCTTCTTTTACATTGCGAGCATCAATTTTTTTATAAGACTAACTAACTATCAACTGCTAATTCTTTCTTTCATGCATAATAGCAACATAACCCAGGTAATATAATAATATCACAGTTTGTCATATTTGATCATTCTGCTTTTCACATCTAAATCCCACAAAGGATCAAATTTACAAACACTATTATTCAATACAACATTGTACAGATAGATTTGTTATTAAATTGAAAAGATAAGCGAAAATATGCAACCGTTAGCTAGCAGAAATAAATTTTGTTGCCATGGATATACACACAATGTAATACTGAAATTAATCTCTGAGATGTCTATACATCATCTGAACCCTTCATTTTTGTTTGTGAAATGAAAATCTAGTTTGAAAAATTATAAGAAACTTCTGCAGATTTGTTCTTGGATTACATAGCTGGCAAATGTGAGACAGCACTTACATGTATAAACAGTGGCTAAATATGGCATTCCTGAGAAAGCAGCCTGCCCGATGGGCCAGATGGGTCTATTTTGTGTCATGCTGTACTATTACACATTTTCTTTACATAGTTGGTTTCACAAACACATCATGTACAGTTATCCTCTACATTTTGTTATTTATCACAATTGTCTTATAAGAACATGATTATACATATAGAATAGCTATCAAATTCAACAATTTGCCAGTCAAATCTGTAGTACATGTATAACTAAACATAACAAGGTTGGAAGTATGAAACATACCATCTAGAAATATGAGATAACCTGGACTGCAAGTCAAGACTTAAAATTGAAATGTATACATCTTATACTGTATAAATAAGAACAGAATTCAATGCTTTTTTTCTGCAAAATGCTTTTGTTGTCTAATATGCTTTCAGTAGACAATTAATATTAATGAAAATGTAAATACCATTATTTATGAAGTTCCAAAATCCAGTACTATGTGATACTCACACAAATAACACACATTTGCTATCCTATTAATTTATCACCAATAAGTAAAAGAAACTCCATACAATTTTTACGTATTTTCTATTTTACATCATGGTCAATCTCTGAAGATCCATCGTTCCATTAAATTAAGACAAGATACTTACACTGTCAAAATTAAAAACTAATTCTACTTGTCCCTGTCTATAAAATTCAGTAATTACACCTTCAAAGTTACTGCCATACATACCCAGGTAGAAAGGATCTAAAGTACTTTATTTTCTCTAGCATAAATTCTAAGAGGTTTTTAAGTGGGTTTATTCTCAGAATGAACAAACATTTATATAAGCACCACCTCTACGTGATAAATCCATCGATGGAAAATAATAATTTTAGAATAATTCTATCTACAATATAATGACTGTCAACCATCACCCTTTAAACGAAATGCTTGGATATGGCAGTACTACATACATTTTCATCAAAGCTCACTAGAATCAGAAACATTCATACGTCGAAAACACAATTATTGCCGTACATAACCACTGTATTTGTACATAAGGGTGTCCAGTTCTTTTTGTGCTTCTTTTTCCTGAAAAACAAATTACATGCAAATGACTGTTAAAAACTCTCACAGCTCATTCTAGAAAATTAATAATTACGGGTATATCAACTTTAGAGGCAGGGAATTAAGATGGCACTGAATTTGAAACGAATTTTTTTTAATAAAAATAGCAGACATAAAAAGTTATTTCTTACATCTGCAGAGACGGTGGGTAGTCTGTTAGCCTTAGTAAAGTAGTCCATAGCCGTATAGTAATCCTTCTTCTCCACATAGCACTTGCCAATGTACAGTAGGTTTTCCTTCCACTTGCCCGGGTCAAGACGGTCAGCCTAAAGAGAGGGCTCATGGTTTTACATATGCATAATATCAATCAGTAGCTGCACAATTCAATACACTTTCAATTAAAAAGTATAGCAATTTTTTAGATTGGATGTTTACATGAGTTAATATGGCAATAGCAGATTTTATGGAGTCAAAACAATTTGGAGGGTCATCTTTACAAATAACTATCATGTGTGACCCAAAGGTGGGCTTAGAAGTATGGGCGAAGAGCGACACAAAGTTTAAAAGATGATGGGAGTGCTGACCTTCATGATGATAACTTTAGGATTCTAAGATTAAACAAGTTTCTCAAAAAAGGATCTTAGAATTAAAAAGGGGTTTTAGTTGTTAAAAAAAACAAGTGACAAAAAAAAACACTCTTAAAATTTCAGACAAAAAAAATAAGGAGATTGTTGATGGGAGGTCTTTAATTTTCAATTAAAAAAGACAAAGACAAAGGGGTATTTAGGCAGGAACTTTCCCATACCACTTTGGGGGGCCCGATGGTATAGGTCCATCAAAATATTCAAAGACTTAAAGTTAAAAGTTGTCAACATATGTTATGGCCTTTACCTCAAAGGAACCTTTGAATTCGAAAACGTTTAAAATTAAATTCTCAGTTTAGGCTAAATTTTGATATATTTGTTTTATTTTATTTTGACAAGTAATAGCACTAAAAAGAAATATAAGACCGGTAAATTTTTATGTGAATGGGTATTTATATTGGTATTTCTATAGTCGTCCAAATAATTTATATCATTCATATCATGTGCATTTACATGAGAAGAGCCTTTGGATGTATGTTTAAGGTAATAACTCACCTCCATGAACTCTTCAAGGGCCTCATCTACAGTAGCTGAGGGAGGTTCAGAGAACAGTGTGGCCGCGAGCTTGCGCTCCACCCACGTCAGCTGGTACACCTGCAACACACCAGGGTGGCCTGTGCACTTCGAAATAGTGGTCACAGTTACTGAACAGAAAAACGTCATGCAGTAAACCTGTGGTGACGAATATCAGTTGTTATAATTTGGCCGGATAAAGGTTATGAATAAGGTTACATACTTTGAATATTTGCTGACAGCACAGAGTTGATTTATTGCAGTAATATGTGTTGATCTTAAATAAATCAATATTATTGCTGCAATGGTGTACGAGTTTACAACACTAGCTGAGTGTGAATTAGGGTGTGCATATATAATTATAATTTCATCCAGCCCACACCCTCTAAATTGAGCAATAATTAGGGCCAGCCCAAACAAATTTAGGATTTGATTGATAAGTCAGTATTGAAAAATTCCCATGAAAACTTTGCAACAATAAAAACACATATATACCCGGTACTGATAATTCTTGTAACCAGTACAAGGTTGAAATGACCACATCTGATCATCTTGTCTGAGCAGTTTTCTGTGAAAGACGTCTGAGAATTCACCCACACAATTACTGTAATCCGTCTCAATATCACTAATTGAAATGGATAGCTGGAGACATTTTTCAATCAATCATGGTCAATGCTGAACAGATTTAGTACAGGTAACAAGTCTAATAAACTTTCAAAACACCTATATCATAATTCCATCATTAATGTAAGAAAATAAAACCAACGATACCACACGATTGTATTTTTTTCTTCAATTTTGTCAAAATTGTTGCAATTCTAAGCCTTACAAATTGCAATGAAATGTCCATTGGCATTTCTTGGTGTAAGTTGTAACATACAGGGGAATTAATTTTCATGTGAATTCTCACTGAACTCTGGAAAAAGTTATGGTAACCATTGAGGAAGGCAAAAGTCGTAAAATGGCTATAGTTTACAGTAACCATTTCATTGCTCGGTACTCACCCCATAGCACCACCGTCCCTTGAGGTAATGTGCTGCTGGGTCTTCGGGCTTCAGCTTGATTGCCATATCGATATGTTCCTAAAATGAGACATGTTTGAAATACTGTGAAACCTGCCTACATTAGATTTGTATAAACAAACACACACAAAAAAATCAAAATTAAATGCAATAATATCATTTTGTGTTAGGACTGTGTGAGCAAGAATTTTAAGATACCATTAGAAACCAGTAAACTGTGTGGTCTGTGTGGTCTTATCATCCTTAAGTAAATACTTTGCTAAATACTCATTAGTCAACCATCTAGTGACAGTAACCATGTTCAGATTTATTACTTACTTTGAAGGCATATCCATTCTTAATTCTCTCTGCATTACTTTCGTAATCACCAATACTTCCGATCGTTATGGCATACCTAAAAAAGTCAATGAAACAATAATAACTATGTAGCCAAATACATGTAGTCAATAGTTGTAAAAATCTACCATGTATCTTCAGCTATTTCTATCGTGGTGGCAATTTGCTTAATAATAAGTAAGCATTTGTATATTGGAAGTAGAGAACACATTGACCTATGTTATGCTAGTAAGATAGGTGTGAGATCCTTAGAGATGAATTCACAACCATGATTGGGAACCAGTTCCAATAAACATATGTGTTATTTGTTAAAAATGTGTTAAAATTTTCATCTTTAAAACATTGGTCCTCATCAACGAATGTATGTTTGTATTGGGATCAATTATTCATAATAGATCTACATGTATTCACACAGATTGATACTTTTAGGAACCTATTCACACAGATTGATACTTTTAGGAACCTATTCACACAGATTGATACTTTTAGGAACCTATTCACACAGATTGATACTCTTTGGAACCTGTCATTTTTTTTTTGACAAGTCGCTGATATCTCATCAGCTTCATCAGGCCAAATAAAAAATTCTCTCAGTTCAACTGTTGCTCATATAACCACCTGCAGTCATGTGACAGCACTAATGAATATCTACGGCTGCTACTCATTTGCAAAATGATAGGTTTCAAAAGATATCAACCTATTTTCACAAAGGCAGATGCAGGGATTTTCCTGCTTTCGTATTACCAGGCCACTATCAACTGCGGTGATCCAAAGTAAAATTATTGCTCAATTGATTATGTAACATATAACTACTGGTATTTACATCTACATGCATATGGACTGGATTCACTCACCATTTGTGGACGAATGGGTTGCTGTCATCGAGTGAGAGCGCTCTTTTGGCAAAGTCGAAAGCCTGGTACACCAGTGTTTTCTTCCTGTCCTCATTGCCCCGCATGCCCTCGATCTGGGACAGGAAGTAGGTGGCCTTTGCCGTGCGCCACTGGAAGTCTGAGTTGTCTGAGAGCTGGGGGAAATGAACAAACATATAAATGTGGAGGTAAAAGTGATAATTCAAGTTTTTGTGAGAGAATACATAAGGAATGCAGCAAATGTATGAGAAATGTGTGGTTGATCTTTATCAAACAATATCTAGTTCATTTACTGCATAGTCATTATGCAGCTTAAATATGATTATTAGTAAAACTGCATTTTATACACATTATTAGATACTCATGCAATTATTATCAAAATATCTTTCATGATCCCAGTATTTGCAAATACTTGTTGATACTACAGCAATCACTCCTAAAAATCCTTATTAACTATTGAAGTTTCCTAAGCACTTGACTGCCTACTTTGAAAATGTTCAGCAACAGTTAATTTTATGTTAATTATACATTTTCATAACGACTTAGATCTATTTTACACATTAAATCTCCATGGTTAATACCTGTGTCTGTCCTTCCATGAGGATGCGCACAGCGTCCTCCTTCTCTGCGTCTGTTCCATCCAGCAGATCATCCACCGTCTCAAACACAGACTCTGGCTCCCCGTAGTTCACAGCGCCATCAGATGCCGCTGGCGCGATCCGCTTCAGATCCACATCCCGACCTACCAGCTGTTGCTCAAGGTCAGACGAGCTGGAAAACCACACAAATCTGTAGAAGCACTTGACAACGGACTTGCCAATGCGCACCAGTGCCGTGTCCCATCGGCGCCGCTGCAGGTAGAACTTGACGTTGCGATACTGGGTTGGCACCACCGCAGAGTCAACCGCACTCTGGTGACGAGGGTATATTTTGGATGACGTTGCAAGTGTAGTCGATGTGGACTTCCGATGGCGCTGAGATGGTTTTGGGTACTGGTCGTAGAAGAGCATGTAGTGCATGAGATCGGAGTGCTCCAGCTGGTGGGCATTGTGGTGGTGATGTAGGAAGAGGAAGTTGTGTTGGTGCAGAAAGCCCTCTGTGAAACAGAGAGCCAGCAGCCCAGCGCTGCTCTGCTGTACCCAGAACGGCGAACGGTTCATCGCAGTTTATAGGATACAAGTCTTGTTGTTTACTTTTAAAAAAGGTTTGGTAGTCTCTGGTGTGACTATAATGTTTGATAAATGTTTATATTGTTTAATTTTACCCACACTTTTGGGTGATTCTTCAGTTTAAGATTTACTCATATGACAGCATTCCCATATAGTGCTTTATTTCAGTTCTTGTCAAAGCTAACAGTAGTTAAAACTGATCATCCATTACATCAGACACTAGGTAATTTCCGCATCTTATCAAATAACGTTCTAAAGAGCTTGAGCACATTGTTCTTACAACATTGAATAGCCAGTTATTATATTTGTGAGTATCTAATTACATTTTCTATTCATTTCCCTTTAACTATGAAATCAGAAAAGTATCCTTCCTGAAATTCTCAGCTAATGACTAATAACTCAGAAATAATCATCAACATCTAATACCAGTATTCAAAATTGCAATTAAAATTCACAAAAAAAACTTCGAAGGCATGTTCACCTGATGGTATTATTCTCATGTGCGCAAAGAAACAGATGAAAAGTTTGTTTTATACCTGAAGAGCGCTTTACTTCTGGGAAATTGAGGCCAATTTTTGTCTGGGGGCAATGACGTAAATGGAGAAACTACCGACTACTGTGACGTTGGGAATGAATAACAAGTGGTGTATTATTATAGAGCGTGATTATCCTCTCCTCACCATAAGCTTATTACTACACAGTGGGCAGCATTTAATCCTGATTTTTCTCAGGAGTAAAAGGTCTCACATTTTCTTGGTGTGAGTGAAGAATGGAGTTTTGTCTCCTGTGAGCAAAAGATGAGATAGAGAGTGTCGTTTACAATGATGTGTAAATTATTATTTGCGAATCACACGGTGATATTGTAGACGCAAATGTGAGGAGACATTTCATTATTAATCAAAAAATGCATAGGTATAAGGATTTATCAGTAATCATGAATCTATAGAAAGCTTTCATGTAAGACACATGTAACAAGTCATGTATTCATTACATGTATTGCAATAATAAACTTCTTGAGAAAGTATGTACCACACACAATTTTATTATATCATATCAGCATCAATTATCAAATCACTAAAGAGAAACTTTACAACAGTTTAAAAAAAAAATTGATTTAAAATAAAATTAAACAAATGAAAACATATATTCCAAAGCACTAGTCAATTAAATTCGTGGATTTCCACGGTTAATTTTGTAATTGAGAATTCGCAAAAAAAACCATCCAAACATACGAAAATGAAAATCTGACGTTTTAATTTAACCAAAAATTCATGTGAAAAATGCACAATAATGGGTAGTTATAAGAATTATTTCTAAATTTGAAGTGAGTCATTTCTTCCTTCATGTGAAAGCCATCATCAATATCATTTCACATTTTAACATTGTCTTTAAATAACAGCAAAATTTGCAGACTTTTATTCTAAGCAATAAATTTTGAGTAATTAGATAGCATTTACCCATGAATTTTTATCCCAACTCTGAGAGTATGCTAGATAAAGTTATTACCTGTAACTGCACGGATATGCACAAAACACATTCATAAAGATAAAAAAATATTATGAAATGCGAAATAGAGTGTGTGGTGGTGTACCCGAAATTTGTTTCAATAAATATAACACTTTTAAATTTATAAGAAAACAATAACAAGGCATTTATAACTTTTCACAAGATTCTACTCTTAATAAGTTTCTTAACCTTTTAAACTACAAATGCATGTTAAACTTTCAAAAGAACTTATGAAGGTTGCATGAGCTTACAGTTCTGATTCAGCCAATAATCTTGGCAGATTCAAAACTGAGAGATAATAGAACTCGTGCTGATGTTCAGGGTTCATGGGATAGTGACATTATGCAAGTTCAGATTTAAAAGTTCAACAACATGAGTATTACAGGTTCACACATATTTCATGCATTGACCTGCACCTAATTTGTGTGCTGTTAAGATTTAACATTCAATTATATGTATCTTTATCAAGGCAATTTCATATCAATTGTCTTGGCAACTAAGAAAAAAATATGAATTATTTTGCAGGTACACACTACTTCTCTTCCACCACTGATAATGTAAATGAAATGGTAATATAAAATCAATTCTTAAACATTAAGCATGAACAAATAAGAAACATGAACACGTCTTAAATGTATGACGTCAATAGAATTCCAATATCTTGTTCTAGTTCTAACATATCATTCACCCAACAGCCTGAAATTAAATCAAAGACGCCCAATATGAGCAATTCAAACTGTGTTGACTTTTGTAGAACTTTGATACACGTAACTGAAATTTGTGGATAAATCCAAAGCAATAATCATTTCCATTCCTCTAGTAGAATTTTACATTACCAAGTGCTCTGATAACTTTATTTTTTTTTTCTTTACTTCGTACATGGATCCATCTTTGTATTGTATGAGTAGGTTGAGGATTCTTGTGCCAATGATTACTAAGTATCATCAAAGCGGCCCAATATGAGCAAAATCATACAATACTTAATACGAATTTGTGGGCTTGGCCATGTAGTTTTGGAGACGTCACACTAACTCAGACTATTGATTCCCTACACTTTGCTTACAGGCTTTTGAGTGAATGGAATAATTATTTAAAATGTTGACTTGACAGTAATTACCTCCTGGACCTCAAATACATGGACCTTCAACATATGAATTTTAATATTGAATTTATATTCATTTAAATTAATTTAAAAAAAAACTATAAAAAACTTAAAAGACGTAACAACTATAGGGTAATGCAGATCATGTAAATGGATTTTATTTTCAAAAAAGAGTTATTAAATCTATACCTTCTTGCATCCTGGAAATCATCATCGTCTTCGCCACTGGATGCATGCACAGAGTAATAGCCCATGCGCACCTGCCACACAGAATAACAGCACAGTTAAAATCAGCCAAACAATTGTCATAATCACTTAACAAAGAAATTAACATAATTTCTGAAAATGAAAAAGCGTTAACACTCTCACTCAGAAAGCCATCGACTCTTCGCGTAAACTACTGGGTATCCAGTGTTCTAAAATGCATATTCATTTTGTATACCTAAATGCCATCTACATGGACACAAAAATTGCCAGGGAAGGTCGTGGTCGTGGTCAATTCCTCACTATAGTAAGTAATTTGGTCAGTATAACTTGCTTGCTTAGTAAAAAGATACAGCTGATGTCTCTTGCATAGCTGTCATGACTTCAAATGTATAGCTGTCATGACTTCAAATGTAACTCATGAATTACAAGAAAAAATTGAAAAATTAATTATTGTACCTTGCGTTGCTGGGGCACGGCATTGCCATGGCGATGGTCACCATGGGCGGGGGAGAGCTGAGACTTGAGTGAGTCGATCTCGAACCGTAGGTTGTCAAGCTGCATGCACAGCTGGGCCAAACGCATGTCTGCAACAACCACACGAATATACAGTATACCAAACTTTATGGTTTAATACTTGACAAAAGTGATGTGTTGAATATGATGCTCCGGTTTACAGCTTGGTCAGTTTACAAATGTGGGTGGATGATCACAATACATGTTTACAACATTGGCAGTTTACAACATGTCAATAAAAGTAACGATAACAATATTAAGCAACATATAACGATTCAAACATTGAACATATGAAAGGTAAATGTATACAAACCAAGATAAATCATATCTAAAACGGATAATGAAAAACAGCACTTTAAAAGTTAGTTGAACAATACTTGCGAATTATCTTTAGTTTCATCTTAATTTTCTTTTCTTTTAGATGTTCTTTACATCTCCAAATTATTAGCTACCAAAATATTACAATTTTCTACTCTTTATCAGTGCCTCTTTAAAATACAAATCCAACTAAACTAACATTAACAACAATTGTACTACTTTTCTATTTATACTAAATGCATTTACCTAAAATATTTGAAATACACAATGGGATTATTGCAGAATGCTACAGTGTACCTCTGATGTGATAGTTCATTTACTAATCAGACCACTTCTTGAGCACATTTTTAATAACTATCTATATTTATTTTTACTACATGTACATGTATAACCACATCATATACATGTACATTATTCATTTTTCAACCAAGAATTAGTTTAAAGCATATTCATTTATGGGTAAAATGAAAATGGCTGTTGGGGGAGGGGGGATATAACTATACTATAGATGTTAATTCTCAACACCCACCTGTTGTCACATAACTTCCTTTATTAAAAACAGATTTCTATAAATGTAACACTTCTTGGTGCAAAATTGGCAAGGATAATTAAAATTACTGCAAAATAACTCGAACGGTTGTTTACATTGCAAAATACTGAAGTGTATTTTTCGTAAACTTTACAGAGTACAGTACTTTACGTGTCATAGTGTTTGTTACCTCATACGTATGTTACTGCCGTATCTCCGTATTTCACTTACGTAATATATTTTCTAAGTCAAAGTGCATAGCGTCATATATCGTATGTTTTGACCCACAGGATACAAGTTCACATGATCTTGAAAACTGCTATTTTTATGGTGTAAATAATAGAGACAGACTATAATCGTATCACTAGTTATGATGCTATATCTAATTTTGGCTTATGTCTAATCATGATGCTATATCTAATTTTGACGGACTCATTTCCTCATTGGAACATTCGTTATGATTTCATCAGTAGGATAGAGCACAGCCACCCAGCAAAACCAGGGGCACATCACTTAGTTCATTATACATCATATTGCCACAGAACTGGGGTGAGCACAGCTGACACAGAACAACTTCTTTGTTCTAGCAATCTGATAATCACCATGGCCCCCTCTTTGCTTGTACGAGAATGGTAACGGGTCTTATGCAAATGACATATCAAATCAAATCCTGCCGGTGTATGGCAGGGGAGATTGGTTTAAATCGGTGTTCGTGGTAAATCTCTACCTTTTCTGTGCGGACTACAAATGTAGTGACTAAAGGACAGGCAGAGTTCATGAACTAAATTAACAATGATGAAACAATTGTAAAACATCTGGTAAGGAAAATAAAAAAAATGTTTAGCATAAACCAGTTTCTTTAAGACATTATCACAATATGTCAATACCTGGAACCAACGAGAACATACATCAATGTATAACATATCAGTCTATAAAACCACAGAAGAACAGAAGTGGAATTTCTAATAATTACATCTTTGAGTGTGTCCTTCAATTGTTCAAGTTTCATATTTCAGTTTGTTTTATCAATGTGACTAAACATATAGACTTGAATGTTTATCAATATCTCCTTGACCACAAATATTTGAAAATTTAATATTTGATTATTAATAAAATCCACCTTGATAACTCTGGAAAACGTATAATTATCTTTGAATAAAATCTTTATCATAAGAATTTAAAAAATATTCAATACTTAAAAATATTAAATATAAAAATAGTAGGCATAATTACTTGAAAGCCAACATAAAACGAGTGCAGACATTCTTAGTGTTGAAAGTTTCAATTTATTATATTTTTTGTTTTAGATTTATTGAGTTGTACATGTAGTTACGATGGTGTTTTGTTGATCACTAGCGCATATGAATAATTAATATACATTAATAAACAAGATCAATGGCAGCAAAATGATGAACTAGATCCAATTGACAAGCTACTTCAATATTCAAATTTATGCATAAAAGGATTGATCAAAATTGAGATGTAAAACAATGCCAATATTAGTAGTCAGATGCACCTGAATTTGACTATAATTCAAATAAAAGCCATAGACTGTTGACATGGTTTTTATCTTGGGATAATATATATTTCATATTGGTGACTTACATTAAGAAAATAATCTGTTGAATTCTGACAATTAATCACAGAATTTCTACATTAACCAGTATTTATCTTGTAAAAAACTAGGAAATCAAAATATACACCCAGTGGCTAAGTAAAATATGAAACAATTGATAAAATCTGGATTAAAAAATTGTTTGTCTAAGAAATAGGACACCATCATCCTGTTTTAAAACAATTGCTTGGTAAGATCCACAAAACCACAAAGTGTTGTTGCCACTATCATGAGGGATGGATCCTCTTCAAACGTCTTACCGCAAAAGCTTCAATGATAATGAACAATATTTGTAGGTGTCATTTTACTTTGAGGTCAAATAATGATTTGTCACTTACAATTGATGAATGCAATTGAAAAAAAAAAGTGTTTGAGTTTGGTCAATGATAGAGTTATCAAGTAATGATGTAAATCCCTAATGTTGATTGATAAGCATGTTTGCGCTACGGTTGCGATGAGTTGTATGTTCCCTTGGGAATTGAGAAAGATATAGTGTGAAAAAGGAGCCAATGACCTGGTGTGAATGTAGTCGTCTGATCCTGCATAGCGGGGAAGAAGACAATAAACCAGACATTAACATTTACAATTACATGCCAGGTTGCTACTAAATTGGTTAAAACAATATTCGCCTCAAAAATTTGCATTTTGTTACGAATTTTTTCCCTGTCTACTACAGTTCCAACAGTGTTGACACATGCTTTGGTCAGAGTTAATGGAAGAACAATGCAAGGTATAATTTTAATTTATAATAGGTCAATTTAATATATAGAATGCATTTAAGTCTATCAGACCCTAAAATAATGTTGAACTGCCAGTTTCTGTCTCAGTGTCTCATTCACTTCCGTTATTGGCCATAATAATTCCAAGGCTGAGATTTTCGCATTGATGTGCATATTGGCATATAGAAATTAGAAATTGCTGATTATGGTTCTTGTCTTGGATGCCAGTGGCATGCCACATGACATAGCAGGATTTAAGGAGTGTGGAGAGGGGTATTTTTGGAAATACATTTAATAGATTATTTAGCAAGAGAACAATTACATAGCACTCACCCCGCATCTTGACAGCACCTTACACTATCCTGACAGCAGCCACCCCTTTCCTGACAACACCCACCCCAATCCTGACAGCACTCTTACCCCTGAATTGACAGCCCACACACTATCCTGACGGTCCCTGTCTCACAGTATCACCCCCACCCCTCCAACCTCTTGAGAGCACCCACCCCAATCCTGATAGCCCCCGTCCCCATCCTGAATGTGACAGCACATCCTGACGGCACTCATCGCCGGCTTGACAGTACTAACCCTCTTAACTTTTGTGTAAGTTTGGTGAAAAAACAAATGAAAAAAATACGGGCAAACAAGAAAATTTCATCCTATTGGCAGTTTAATAAAAGGAACCATGCTCTTAACCCATTGATAAGTGTATGCACTTTTATGTGGCTCTTACATTGCAGTCTCCCAGTTAAAACTGCAATAGTTACTCTTCAGCAGGACTAGTAACTTTAAAAAGGTACATATCCTTCCCAAAAGTTACTCGTCCTGACAAGTTGCCCAGCATGTTTTGGCTAAGCAGCTACTTGTAAGCATGACAAGTGAATAAAATTCAGCACTAGTCCTCCCCAATTTCTAATTGTCTAGACTAACTGACTAGTCACTAAATGGGAGACTTCATTGTATTTTCCCCATCAATGGTCGATGGTGGTAGAAATTTCTTGAACAATCCTCATTCAAGGACTTCATGGGACTTCATATGTTCTTCAGCTATCAAAATAGTTCATAGGCATGCGGTCACCAGCACATTATCACGCATTATCACAGGATACTTATTTATTTTCGGTCATGGTCAATCATGCACATTTCATGGACATGTTAAATTATTACTATGCCTGGATTAAAATCCCATGGTGTCACAGATATAATTTGGTGACATTATCAAAATCTATTTTGATCATGTCAACTTGCGACATGTGAAAACTTTGCTTTTTAATCGTCAAGGACGGCCAGTAGTACTGTGATTGAAGTGTTTAAAAATTGAACTAGTTTTTTTTTTTTTTTTTTTTTATCTAAGTAGACACTGATAGAATCATGGTATTATCAGTAGAACCTGGTGGCCAAAGTTTCAATGTGGCCAGATGTCTATAAACATCTGATCAAGTCCTCCAGGACATCGTGACACACATTATGTCCAAGATACAATACAAACTTCATCAAGCGATTATCACATTTTGAAGTGAGGGAGAAAAATGACAATATACTATTGCACAATGATTCGTAACTAATGTATCACTATAACTACCGCATACTTTTGTTATTGACCTGGGGTTTTTGTTGTTTGATACAAACCGAAAGGGAGAACTACTACTACCAGTCAATAAAATATATATATATATATATGTAGTTGTAGTGAGACAAATTGAAACAATATTAGGTAAAAGCAATTGATCTAAATAAATATAATAGCTAAACTGGTTGATTGCAATAGTTCACAATAATTTCGTTTGATCCCAGTAAACCTCTCAGGGCCCCCTACTATTTCAAACACTGTTTGTACATGCACTAATTTTTGCCACATTTACCATTAGTCAGGCATTTTTACAAATTGTATAGTATCGTAGTGATAAATCAATACGTTTTGTTGAGATGTATGAAATACAGTAAAACATAAAAAAACAGTAGTTATTGAAATGGTCACCGTCAGAATAACAAAAAAATATATAGCCACTTTATAGAGGCAGTCACAGGCTCAACTTGGATGCCTGCATATAGCACAGCTGAAGTGGCACGACTTCTTTGCATTGGCACTGTAATGACCATGGGTGTGCAAAGTGCCCAACTACTCTTAGAATTTGTGCGCAAATGATGCCTATCAATACACTACAAAAAGTCATACATGCTAGCTATGCAACTCACCAAGCCTGGAATATGTGTTTTGGACGATGATGGTCCCAGACATGCCGATGAGGACGCCACAGCCCAGACCCAGTATGAGGCCCCGGTGGCCGCACAGCCATGTGAAGGCCATCGACAGCCAGCTCACGCCCCTGCAAAGGAACAATAGGGTATTGGCATATTCAATCAATACACAATGATGTGAATTATCAAAATCACTGGATGTCATGGATCATGTGTAGTCCATTGACCAATTCAAGGCTACTTCTGATTCTGTATTTTCTTTTTTTTTCTTTTTTGGGGGAGATGAGTGAGAATTGAGAGTTAAGCAGTGGAAGACTGATCTGCCTAGACAAATTTTCTAAAATATCTGTGACATTAATCATTCAACGTTATTGTCTATAGACATTCTGTATTTAATCATGTTTGAGCATAGAGGTAGCAGACAATGTTAGCATCGCTTCATTTGCCTTTGAGAACATTTCAATTTACATTGTTTGAAATGAAAAAGAAAAAATATTAAGTGATTCAACTACACTAACTAGACCAACTAGACATGTAGATGTAATATAATACAGCAATTTAATTTTTAACCATATTTAAATAAACATTTACATTAAAAATATATCAACATGTGTTTTTTTCCTTAATTATGGTGTAATCCACTCGGATTGTTCTGTTTATTTGTTTTATCCAATAAAAAATAAATAAAAAAGGGTTATTTTTAAAGTTATGGTTTACATACATTGTCAAGACACCCGCAGGTTCGGTTATCAACACAGAATCAGCTGATGTCCAACCGAACTTTGCACTTAAATACGTTCCATTATTAGTGATAACTAAAACTTGACCTATTGTTACTTTCAAACTGAGATTAGTAATGTGGTTTCTAAATACTAGAAAAGCTGCAATCATCGATTGCAATATACCAGTTTACACAGCTCAAATATCTACTATGGACTATTTTCACGTGGAACCAAGGTCTGTTACCTTGCATGTGATAATAGAATAAAAACAAACCTAATGTTTTAACAAGATTTTAGCACTAAACTTTGTCTGACAGTGCCTACCTCTTGTGCGGAATGCATATACACACTTTATGTTTTTAACCATTATTTGACACAATTAGCCTTGCTGCCTTCAGTGCCTTGGTATACAAACAAACTGGAAATTTCTGTCATATCTAGGCAGGGGGTTATCTCTAAAACTATGAAATGTATCTGAATTAATTTTATAAGAAACTTCTAGAAACCTCATGACATCAGAAAGTCTCATAAAGATTGTATGAGAATTTCATAGAGTTTCCATATACCCCTATAACACACTATATAAATGTTGCTAACCACGGTAAATATCCGTTCAACCTTTATGAAAATTTCACAGATGCCAGAGAACATTTCTCACTTCTCAAAGTAAAAGTCAACTTTCATTCAAATACATTTAATGTTTTGGAGATAATCCACTTATTCCAATTATTACAAGAATATGAAAACATCGATCCTATAGTTGCCAAGAAGAAGAAAAGGTTTTGGGGGGTTCTCATGAGAACAAAGCGTGTTGATCTCGACATATGGCCAATACGTAACTCTTGGTTTAGATTCAATGTATTTTGACTAGTGTCACTGACATATATCATTCATTACATGATGGGAAGGGTGTAAATCCAATGTGGGGGCAGGCATCAGTGCCAAAGACACAACCAATACATTAAAATAACTTTGTAGTGTTAATGATCTAAATGGATGTGATTAAAAAAATCTATGTGGTTCAAGGCTGATTTTGTTGAGCATAAAGGAATATACACGGGCATGGCCAGCAAGGTCCCATGCCATGCACCAGGGGCCATGCACCAAGCTTGTGGTAATATATAATAGATTAACCAAATACATATGACTCGAATAATCCAGTTGTACTTCCTTTTCGACAAGTAAATGAGCCAAATAGTTTTGGTTAATAATAGATCTATGTCAACCGGGTTGAACCCTAGATATCTAGATCTAGTATAACCTAACGTATTCGCCTTTGAGTGTTTTCATCGTTGATTTCACTATCTGCGTCGACCAAACCCAGCCACAGATATTTGGTTAGATCTAGTATAAAAACAATTAGACAGACTTACCAGTCTTCCACTAGATTAATGCAGTAGGTCTACTTTATTATTGCGAATAGTATAGTCTATATACCATTTGTAATTATATATGAAATAATTACTTTTGATGTGTTGCAAAGTCCACAGATTAATTGAGTCCAAAGAGACACCTACAAATCATGTCAAATTATGTGACTTAATTTGCTTGTTCATCACAGTTTAACATGAATGGAGGAGTATAGAACATTGCAAACTTACCTATGGTGTACTCAAACTAATGAGTAAATACTTCCCATGCTATTGACATACTTACAATTAAGGACTCCGGTTATATTAGACGTTTTAACGAAATAAACACAAACATTACAAAGCACCTGTCTGCTAAGAGCCGCATAACCAAAATAAATGAAAAAGGGTGGCTATGGGTAAAAGTGATATCCAACAATGCCAAACTGATAGTGATGTAGATCTAATAATTGGGGGGGGGGGTTATAAGACTTTGGGAGGTGGGAGATTGGTGTGAAAAAATGTGGGAGGTGGGAGAATAGGCAGCCAAAGTGGGAGATAGCCAAGCAAAGTGGCCCAAAGTGGGAGGTGGGAGACTGAGATTTTTGTACATATTTTTTTTCGCAGACCCTTTTTAAGTGGGAGGTGGGAGAAAGGCAATGGGAAGTGGGAGAATGAGGCAAAAAAAATTGCGAGATGGGAGACTGGCAACCCTTATAACCCCCCCCCCAACCCAAATTCTGATAGTGATGTAGATCCAATAATGACGTTAACGGTAACGGGAATGCTACATGCTAGATCTAATTAGGTAATTATCTTTAGTGAGTGTATTATTTATTTCATTATATCCGTTGAAATAAATGACCATTATTTTTAGTGAGTGAATTATTAGTTTATTTTATGTCTATAAAACAACTACTATCAATATCATCACAATATATTGGATCAACACAAATTTATGACACATAAATTTGTAATTATTATAATTTATATTTTGAAGATCAACCTAGATACAGAGAAATGTATTCCCCCGGGAATAGCACAATGGAGTGACTGACTGGATCACTTCAATATAGCACGAGGTATGATCTTGGGTTGTTTCTGTCTTTTTTATGCGTGGGTAAGTTAATTTCAACTAGAGCTATGGCTGATTGACTGCACATACCTGCGTGCACATATATTCATATATGAGCTAGTTATTTGATAAATTATTTTTAATTTTAAAAAGCAATAGCCATGAACATATGATCACGCAACCAATTCAAATCAAATTAATTAAATGCGCAATTATCATAATATTCTATGGTACTTACATTTTGCTTTTATGTCCATTCACAACATATACAACTTTCCCATCTCTCTTCTCGCTGATTAAAACTTCGTGATCCGATTCCATTACAGAGTGAAATTTAGAACGTTTCCTGAAATTGTAGAAGTGATTGTTGTGACAGTTGAAATGTTTGTTCACGTGACTTCGCCAAACAGAGTCACGGTGCTATGAAAGAATTGTGAAGACCTTTGGAATCACCGCAACAAAGCAAAACAAATCAAACTATATTTAGCTTTCGATAGACCTAGACGTGTAATGCAATGATTAGTGCCTCCCGCGATCTATATTCACATTCGTGATAAGAAGAGCTTAACATTCTGTTATTACATATAAGTGTAGACCATACGTCATCTAATAAGTCATCTAACAATATCACGAGATCCATTGTCCATTTGTAGGTGGTCCGTATGCAATAAAAAAATTGAATTGTTTAGTTTCTATATGCAGATTTTAATTTCACCATTAACAATAAGTGGGCTGAAATACTGTGGTCCTATTAATATTGGCTACTACAATATTTCGCTTATCAGCCCATAGGGCCATTTCGCAGCATTGACCACTGCTGACCACTTCGTCAAACAATAAAGGGAAATTACGCAACTCCCATTAGGCCAGTTTCCAGGCGATTTGCCGTCGCGTAGCCGTGGAGGATTTATCATATGTAAACACACACAAAAAAGCTGGGAGACAAGTCGCGAAAATAAATTGTCTCGAAATGGCCCTATGGGCTAATGCGCAAAATATTCTAGTAGCTAACATCAATAGGACCACAGTAGTCAGCTGGTAGTGTGGCGATCGAGGGGTATTGAGCGCGTTTGTTTTGCGGGGATACACTGATGTGTGTGTGTGGGGGGGGGGGTTGGTTGCTTAATTACGTTGGTTGCTCTTCCACTTTTCCATATATTGTAGCGTTGACCGGTTTCTCTCTCTCTCTCGTTAGAATTTGAATATAAGTTGGTATCTCCTTCAAGGAAGTTTTCAATATATGTGAGTCATATTTTCATTATATATAGATGACCAATATCCAAAAAGTGGGCAATTAATGGGTTTACTTTTTATTAGAGCAATTCGATGATTTGTAATTACATTAGGTTACACCCATGGTGATTGATTGTCATGTTTCACAATGATGCAAATTTCCATAGCTTCATTTGATAACAATGTAACTAGAAAGCTATCTATTTTCATTGGCTGGATTTACTTAAGTTTTCATTATCTCATAGACTATAGTAGGCTTTGTTTAGAATTTGTTGTCATATAACGATGACTGCCACCATCTGTTAATATGTTATTTATATTGTATATAGTACAACATCACAATAATGATTTTTAATAAAATCATAATGCAAATGTAACTAAATCCAGTCATTAAAAAACTTCCTAGTACTGATAAATAAAGCGACATAAATTTGGTGAAAATATTTAAATTGTGATTGCATGATTATATTGTTGCTCAACAGTCAAAAGTTGAAGGTGCCCAAAGTTTTATTGTGGGTGCAATTTACGTCCATTTTTGTTTTTCATATTGGTGTTATCTTTGTTGTTGTTCTTATTCTTCTCTGTGCTGTTGTTGCTGCTGCTGCTGCTGCGACTGCTGCTGCGACTGCTGCTGCGACTGCTGCTGCGACTGCTACTATTATTTGCCACACTGTTCCATGAGTGAGGATGCTGCAATTGGTGACCCTGACGACGGGGTGGACCAAATTACCTGAGTCCCATTGTTTATTTACATCTAGAGACACGCACATCGACCTATCATTACTACGTAGACACTGAAAGTCGGGGTGGTGTCTAGATGTAAACAAACATTGGGACTCGGTGACTGTGGGGTCGAAGATGCTCTTAGAGCCTGTTTTAGTACAAGACGGTTAAACGAACTCAAAATTAGCTCTACATCCGGACAGTCGGACTTCAGTCATCACCTATACACCCCCTTCTTTTTTATTTATACATCACCTATGTTAGAGGGACATATTACTTCCGTATTTGCAGAACTCAATTATATTTTTCAGATTTACATTACGTTTTTCAGCACCATGCCTCATGTTCTTGTAACTTGTCAAACACGCCTGGTAAGAAGACGTACTATTTATAGATTTGTCTTGTTTTCACTATATGTACACATCGTAATATAAAAATGTTTAATGTACAAAGTGTCAAGTCACTAATATGGGGTGATTGCCCTGGCCCTTGTAATGGACCCTGGGCCAATTAGTATAGGAATTTTTAATTGTGAGAGGCTTACAAATGAACATTTTCGCTGGTAGAGGATTATCTGCTCGAGAAATCCCACATCTCCCTCTTGTGGTTTTATTTCTGACATTAAAGAAAAATAATCCACACCCCAAAAAAACTTCAGCCCCAAACCTCTTGTCCCTGATACCCCACTATTACTCCCCGTTTTTTCCCCGTTGGAAGATTTTATTATTAATATATGTGACTTGTACTACCATGTTGTGGACAAGCTCCAATTTGATATTTATTTTAATACATCTGTAGGAAACGGGACCTTGTACAGTCGGGGACCAGGATAGTGATCCAGAGCTGATGAGATACTTAGGCGCAAAACTCATAAAGCAGCTTGGAAACAATTTGTATGTGTAGCTTTATGAAGACCTCCAGGTTTAATTATAAATGAGTAACATTAAACCTATACAACTGGATGTGAACACACTTACCGTCTGACGATTAACATGACTTCCGCCATATTTCTTCAATGTAATGTCAGCACCTCAGTAACTCCGCCCATGATGTGTTTGTCATTTTTTTTAAATGTATCAATCACGTGATGTCACACTAAAGGCATATGGCATATGTCATATTAAAGATTTGTGTAAGAGTGCTCAAATCCAATTTTAGATTCAATGCTACTCATATAATTACTATATGAATTCATTCAAGTTTTCATATATAATTACAACATATATTATTCAAGTACCGGTTATTCTATGTTTCTTTGCAACCATTTGGGTAACTGGGTATACAATCGGGATTTCACCTGTAAATCTTCTCTCATTTGAAATGGAACATTAAATGCAAATTGCAGCTGTTGATGACTCGATCGGGGTTCAGTGTCCCATGTTGAGTGATGTTTGCATTATGATGTTAAGACTTGTTTGACAAGTTGTGGGTGAAGAATGCATTGAAAACACATATGGTCTTTCTGAAATCGTCCCAGGGAATGTTTTCATATAAAAGCATTTATTATATATACCTATATATAGGAATTTTACTTAGTTACTGTGTGTAATGATTAAGTGATAGTTATTTGCCTCTTTCAATAGAATTGTATACGCAATTGAAATACAATGCATATGCTGAACTGGTATTAAGTAAGATCTTTCTTGTAATAATACCTTAAAAATTCGCCGATGAATATATTATTTGCAACTATAAGGCAGTTTGATATTTTAGCTATCCTATTCTATAACTCTTTTTGTGTTGCTTGTTTTACATATAATTGATTGTATGTTATTATTTATTAAGTGATTTATCATTTCATGAATTTATTATATCACATGATATTTCGAATTATTAAACTGCTCTTGTTCATTGGAGGTATGGTTAAAAGTTTTGATTTGTTTCAGTATGGAGTACCGCACAGAACATTGTCCCCGGAAGGTGTTGGATCTGTTGGAAAGCCAGGGATATCACATTGTTTCCACAACTGGTGTTGGACAGACATGCATATGGACGTGCCATAAGGCATCTACCGCAATTCTAAATGGACATTAATAGAAGACTAATTATCATACACATAATGCCATAGAATGACACAAGCAAAAATATGTATTTGTATGTAAAGTAGTTAATGGTAATTGTTGACTTGCTTTATAACAAATTAATTTAATGATTTTGGCAACTTTTTAAACGTAATATGGTTTGCCTGATGTGATATTGTAGAAAGAAGGCTTAAATCATTAACACATAAATTTGGCCATGTAAATAGTAAAGCATATTGATGCTATGATAGAAATATATGAAAATGCTGACATATATTAATGATAGTGTTGATTGGAGTTTGGAATCAATACCAGTTATTATTTATTTGAAACAAGGTAAAATTGCTCATTATTGAACGTTTATGAAAGTTTAATGTGAAACTCATATCAAATTATATACAATATGCAATACATCAATTTAAGTGTTGTATGTACTGTTCACATTCCACAATTTTGTTGTTGTTTATTTTAGTTGAGTTGTTTAGTCTTTGTTGATATCATCTATTGAGATTGGTGTTATTTCATTGGAATGATTTTGTTCAATTTTTTACATTTGTTTTTAAGCATTATATATGTGACACCTATTTTTAGGTGTAATTTTTATGTAATGATACAAAAATGTATATGAGTCAAGTGTATGGACCATTTATGTTCAACTATGTGAAAATAAAGTCTAATTAGGACGTACGGTTGAATGTTAGTCGGTTTAGATTTCATATTGGATGGTTCATATGGATGACAGTATTTTTTAAAAAGGACATGTAGATTACTGATTACTGATTACTGAAAATGTTGAAATGCCATGTATATGAATAAAAATGCAAGCAAAGTAGTATTGTTAAATTTGTCTTAATGAATCCAATATTTAATTGATATATACACATCCCAAGAGCTTTTAATGCACATTGCTTAGTATGTATATATAGATAAATGTAAGTCTGTTGGTTTAAAGTCTTCCTCCCCGCTATACAGGATCAGATGACAACATTCACACCAGGTTATTAGCGTCCTTGTCCCACTTTGTCTTCCTAAACTTCCTGGAGATGATGCAGTACATCGGAACCATAAAACAGATGTGCTTATCACTATGTAGTCGTGTGCAAGAGTTGAGTTCGCTCAACATCCACCACCAGACCCGACAGAGAATTAAACCCACAATCTTCTGATTATTAGTTCAAAACCCTATATCTCCATAGCCACTGAAGCACATAGGTAATTGTCAATTAGGGACAGAAACATCAAAGGCTACTTTCCTTTTTTATTAGCTACAAGTTCAAATCATTGGGTAGTCTTGGTATCAAACAGAAAACCATGCCCATGGAATTTACAGTATGTCTTTAGAACATACTAGCAAAAGATTACGGTTCAGCATTAGTGTAAATTCAAGAAGGCGCCCCTGCTCTAATGAAATTTAACTTATCATTTCCAGAACAGCAAATGATTGTTCTGAAGAATCGCATCCTCGGTGGTTGGTTATAAGTGAAACAATTAAACTGTCTTGATTCTATATGCTGCCGTCTTCAGTGTTGTTCACACAAATTGAAGTGTTTTGTCCTTTGAGATGCCGTATTTGGTCTTGTGCTCGTCAAAGAGCGAGCTGAGCTGGTCGAGGTAGAGCTGGTGGTACTTGTCGATCAGCTCCTGACTTGGCTTCTCGCACTTCTCTATCGCGATCGGCGACCCCACTGCAAGCAGACGACCGTGTGACATTGTAGTGATGCGTATCTTGAATGAATGGATGTCCTGTGTAGCGTTCCTGTTGTTTGTTTGTTTGTTTGTTTGTTTGTTTGTTTAAGGGTACTGTGAACTCTTTAAGGGAAAAATATTCTATTTTCAGCTTTTTAATATTCATTATACTGTAAACTATGAAGAACAACATGTTTTGAAATGAACCTTTTATCTTCAATAGTTTTCCCATTACAACCCATTTCGTGAAGACCAACCCGGAGTGAAAAACAATGACTCATTCGTTGCAGGCTTAAAAGGTTATATCGGCTAAAAATTCAATTTTTACATTTTCATTGTTTTGTATGCTATAAATGATAAAGAAAAACATCTTTTCAAAATGAACCTTTTATCATCAATAGTTTTTCTTATATGATACATTTTATAGACATCAACTACTATCAATTTATATTGATTGGCCATGTTTAAAGCCCATTTTCTCAAAACTAAGTTTGCATAGTGGATCAATTTTTCTTTTTATATTTCTCTCTAACCGTGAAATAAAATTTTCACAAACGTGTATGTATTTGAAGATATATGCATTCTGAAGAAAACTTTAGTAGGGATTTTGATTTTTTTTATTTCGTTGATGAATTATGAACGTTTTTGTATTGATATGCAAGAAAATTCGGAAAATAAGTGGTTTTAAAACTTAAAATACATGTAAAATGATAAAGGGGAAAAATATAAAAAATTTGAGGCAAGGTTTTCTAGATAAATATACAAATTTTGTAACTGAATAGTGATTTTGGTCATTTTGATGTTTTACTATCAGTTATATGCTTCACAGGCAAAGTTGTAAATTTTTCACTAATTGCTTTATAAAAAAAAAATGTTAATCAATCTATGCATTTCAAAACATGTTGTGTCATTAGATTAGATAATTATCTACAAAATAAGGTGTAATTTGTAAGAATTGAAGCAATAATGAGTGAGAAAATCAAAGTTTAATAAAATCGTTAGAAAAGAGTTCACAGTCCCCTTAATTTATCGTTGTCTATTTATTTATGCGTTGCATACGGGGTGATTTTTCACATAACATATATTTGATCGAATTCGCAAGAAGACCCGTTTGTCTGGTCTGGTTTCAAACACGTTAAAAATTGTCAGTTTGAAACGATATTGACGTGAGGAACAAGCAAAGCTGCGTCTTATAGGAATAAACGGTCTCACAAACAGCAACAACACAAAGTCACTTACCCACGGTATTTATGGGGTTCCTGTACGGCAGTAGACCAAAGTTATAGGTGAACACTCCCCTCCCATGGAACAGTGGCGGCGAAATACCTGCAGTGAAGAATAACATCAGAACTTTTAAATAACATGTGGCTAATCAGTAAATGGGATAGAAGAATCGAGTATACATAGCTATAAATGAAATGAGAGATTAGCCAGATCCGTGGATATCATCTACGTGAGTAATCATCCATTACATATAGGCTACTTAACACATTTTGACAATGGCGCTTTTTTACACTACCTGTCACAACCATTAGAAATGCACGCGATCAAGTTGTAGCTAACCTCATCAAAGATTGGTTCAATAATTCAAAAATCAACAGCCAGAAGGTTGAGTTTGCTGTGAACGTTCACGGACACACAGTCACAGATGGCCGGCTCATACGTACCCAGCGCCCTTTTGAATTTGTCCTGCACTGCGCGGATGTGGGAGCCTCGCGGGTTGTCCACCTGGTCGTACAGGTCGTTCTCGCCGAACGAGTAGATGGGAACCAGGCTCGCCCTGCATGAGGCACAAACACACCAGCGTGAGACACAGACGCCTGGCGTACTATCTTATTAGCACGTGGCCGATGCAAGCATATGAGAAATTATCAATTGATGATCAATAAGTGGGCCAATGACCCGGTGTAAATTGTAAAGTCGTGAGAGCAAGATTTGGATCACGACTATAAACCACCACATTTACATTTACGTTGACTTGAATTCAAGACGAACCCGCCATGATGCAATTGAGACATAGATTGTACATAAAATGTACTGACAACTATCATTATCTGTATATCTTTCACCCTTGCTTGCACACCCATCAATGCACGAAACCAATACACCGTCCACCAACACCCTGCCTATCGAACACAGGACACAATTTAACACACACGCGCGCGCACACACACGCGCGCGCGCACACACACACACACACACACACACACACACACACACACACACACACACACACACACACACACACACACACACACACACACACACACACACACACACACACACACACACACACACACACACACACACTGATATGAATGGTACGTCTACGGTCAAGATAAACAGCGCAGTGGACGGAGAACCACACACTGGCACACCCACCCGGTGGTGATGGCCATCTTGACGAAGCCCTTCCTGTTGGCGAGCGTGAGGCGGTACGTTCCCGGGTGCGCCTCCAGTGCCTCCTCCGCGCCGCCGATCACGATGACGGCCGCGTTGCCATGGCGCCCGCACTCGCTCATCAGCCAGCGGATGCTCGACTTGCTGACGTCACACACGCCTGCGCACGGGAGCAAGGTGTCGTGAGGTGGGAATCGGCGTGTGCGCAAATCATAAAAATTGTATATATTGCAGGTAAATGGTATGCGAATGGTACGCATATTATCATATATGACCTATTATGAACAACACCGAACGCGTGAAGTTACAATGTAATTACTGTTTTTTTTTTAAGTGTGATTGGTCGTTGTTCTGATTTAAATTGGTAGGTAGGCCCCTACCAGCATGCATGTTTATCTGTATCCATTTTTAAAAAGATTAACGTACACACGTTTCATTGTATCAATGCTTCACGTAAATTCAATCTCTACAATAAAATATGAGATGGCCATGTATATAAGTTTCATGAACCGTACCAAGCCACAGTAGAAATCCCCGCAGAAAGGGCAATTTGAAGTTGGTCTGAAGCGTGAGGGGATACGGCGTGATCCCGGGAAACTTTTCACTGAAGCCGGTCGCCTCCGACCCGAAGTTGCCGAGAGCCCCGCACGAGATGATGCCGTGCGGGTGGTAGCACAGGATGTAGTTCTTGCCGGGGTCCAGCTCGGCCGTCTGACCACAGAGTAAAAGAGACAGACAAGTTTCACCATCCATAGTAAGTTAAACTAGTCTTGGTAAGTTTCACTATTTTACTTTTACATTTGTACAGAGAATAGGAGCCAAACGCAGAACGGTCGTTAACATTGGAGATGTACATAAAGATGAGACAAGCTTGAAACTTGGTGAGTCAGATGGTGTGAAGACTCACTAGTTAACCATGGATATAGTGAAAGGTCCCAGTGCTAATAGTATGTGCTTACTTTGATCAGTGATATGGGGAAGTATCCGCAGAAGTACTTCCACACCCAGTGTCGGCGCCACCACTCCCACCGACGTCCGCCACGTGACGACGTCTCCTGCAGCCACGCACATGCGCAAGTCAGACAGTGGGGGACCACAGATGAATGTGAAATAGACATAACTTTTCATTGTTTGAAGTACATGATACCGTAGGTACACACTTCATACTGACATCCCAGCCTAATTTATGTTTTATATTATTTGCTTCTGATAAAAAACTTTCCAGTCATATATTAACCATTGTTAAAATCATATCAGAAGCATGAGAATATGCTGTATCCAAAGTCATACTTATCTCTTTATATCTGTTATTCATTCCTTGCATTTTGAAAAATGAATGTCAAACTCTCTCTGGTCAATCATTTCCGATATCAATATTAACACATGATATCTACACCTTTAGCTATATGTTGTACTCATCCGCACCTTGACAAGCACGTCATAGTAGATCCACGTCCAGTAGGCGATGACGAACACAAAGAACGGGGTGAAGAGCATGAGCACGCAGAAGAGGATGCAGAGGACGGGGAACACGGTGAAGGAGAGGGTGAAGCCCAGCAGCACCAGTGTCTGGAACCTACAGGCGAGACAGTGGAGTCATGTCCAGATCATTATAATGTGGAAAACTTATAATACGATAAAGAACACATATATATAATCTAGTGAACCCGTGTTAGCACGAACTTCGGTAAATATTTATCAAGATGATGCAAAACCAACCGTTGAGGTGTCTGCATAATATGTAATTATAGGGGGGGGGGTCAGAACCATGGCCCCCAGCAAATATAGGCCCCAGCACCATGGGAAGGGTGTGTGGTGTGTAATTACTGTGTATACTACTATGATTTACAAACACTAAACGGATACACACTGTTTGTAAATCATAGTAGTATACATACGACAAGCCTCGCATGATGCTGGGCCCATGGGCAGGACCACTTAAATCGTAGTGTCAATTTATGGTTTAAGTAATTATTCAAACATCATTCATTAAACTACTGTATATGCCACTCTCGCCAACTTCAACTTCAATTGCATTACCATTGAAACGGGTAGACATAATGCAAATGAAATAAAATGATTGTAAGAATCCAAGGGACACTAATTCCTTAAGGTTTAGTACCCATGAAGGTTATATATAGAAGTGCAGACCCATTTTCTTAAGCTCTAGAGCACAAGATAACGCTGATCGTGCGCATCCAATGACCCTAGTGAAAATGATGCATAATCAAACCAAAATAATTGGATTTGGGGCAAAGCAAAATCAAGGCCTCCACATCCCTCTTATTCCATGGATCTGCCACTATAACATGGTGAAAACTGTGTCTGGATATCATCATGCGGGTGCTAGCTATGGTCACCTTCTCTCCAGCGGCACATGGAGCGGCGCGAAGTCGATGCCGAGCAGCTTCACCATGGCAACGCCGTCGTCTGGAACAAACACGGAACAGCTGATACCAAAAACACGTGTGGGAGGGTCCATATTCAGTTTATATGAAATTGTATATATTTTTTCGCAAGTCTTGCTTGTGAATTCAATTCTATTCTCACTTTTCTGTCAAGCAAGCTCCTGCCACTGTATTGACATAGCTGAAGAGACATTTTCCATTTTTACTATATCAAGTGGCCCTGACGGGACTCGAACTCACGACCCCAAGGTTGTTGAGACCAGAATTCTGGTACCATCATCCCAAGCAGCGGGCTGACAGAAAAGTGAGAATAGAATCATATTCAGTTTAAAAGGCCCATAGCCAAAATCAGATTTTCAAACTTTTCTCTCTCTCTCTCTCACGTCTTTTTAGAAAGCATATTTCTACCAACGAATATGCTTGATAAAAGACGTGTGTGGGAGAGAAGTTTGAGAATACATCCGCAAGCACTGGGAAACAAACACATAACACATATATATCAAAAAAATAGATTGATCAAATAAGAACATTAAAAAATTGGAATGGCCATATAAATGATTTGGATCAATGCCAGCTCACATTGAAGCCCATATCTTAAATTTTGACATCCAAGCTTAACATATTATGGGTTGGGCTTTCACTTGAACGTGTAGGTTCTCGACCCCAGGGCTTTATTGACCAGTCACCAGTAGCCAGTCATCTAATGTGCCCATATATTAATTGAATGTTCTTACGACACAACACAGGCGATTACAATTAAAACCTGATAATGTTAATGAACAATTTATTTTGTTCTACAGTTAGTGTACAAGATCTCACATAGACGTACTTGTACAAGTAACATTTACTTGTTTGTACTAAGAAGAAGCTATGAAATCTTGAAGAAATGTGTAGGTAATATTCACCACATTATGTGGCTACGTTTTGATTATACGTGCATTATCAAAGAAATTTGGTGATTAATTACCTCTCAAGATATAGATCTAAGTACACTGTATTTAGATTCCAACACAAGTTAAGGTATAGATTATAGTGGCCAAATCAAAGTCTGCTCTCCAATCGATTCAATTACAAGTGAATACGAATTAAAACATTTGAATAATCACACGTTTTTTTAAAGAAAAAAGAATACTTGATTGATCAAGCAGTGGATTTTAAAATGCGGACATTGTTACTGAACATAATAATAGAACATCTTCAACAACGGACCAATGTGTGCAAGCTATTGACTTTTAACCACCAAGTATCTTCAGATCAAACAAAAGTTCAAACTCTACACACAATTATCATTTACATATTTTTTTTATATCGTATCAGTTTTATTTATAAAACATACATTACATTGTATTTTCAATCTTGCAATCCTAACTTTTACGAATTTTGTGCACTTACTCGTGTTTTTCTCAATAGATAAGTATTTTATGAATGTTATTTTTGCAATCAGATTATGCTGTATTGCTGCTCTTCACCACAACTAGTAGCACACACCAGTTACAAACTATCGTTATTTCTATTTTGTGTAAAACAACATATCATATACATACCTTGCTGTAAGCTTGAATGTTTTGTTCAGTAAAATAGCGGACTGTAAAGAAGAAACTGTTGACCTACATGTAAACTACCTAGTGGTAGAGATAAAATAAGTCAAGTAAGATGCTGTTATAACGTACGCACCAACATTCCAAATTTGTTAGCAGTGAAGTTTGCATCATTGATTGACGCTTTGTCGGCCAAAAGTTGTCCATTTGTCCAATCATACATGTAATAGTAATTATTATAATTAAGTATTTATCTGCGATTGTACAATCAACTGAATATGTATACATACCAGGTCATTGGCATCCTTTTCTTACTATATCTTTCTCAACTCCCCGTGGAGCATACAGCGTATCGCAACCATCGTGCAGACGGGTTTTTTTTTCAATCAACATTAGCATTCACTCTCAGCATTCACTTGCCTAACCTGTACCTATTTAATGGCGGCTATAATAAGTGCCACGGAGCAGTATGCAACTGTTAAGGTGTGAATTTGCTCAACCTCCAGAATCGAACCCACAAACATAAGTTCACAACTCCCTATCCACTCAGCTGCGGGAGGACAGTGCTTTGTAATGCCCACAGTATACAGTACACGTTGATGTCTGCCTGGCACTCTTGTGCTTTTGATTTATTTCGGAAACATCTTATATGTACTAAAACATATTTCTTTTATCTCAATGTGGGTCAAGAGTAGGTGAATGAACATCGAGAGAAAACAAAAGTAGGACCTTGGGGACGCAAGATAAAGAGGTGTTTGTGACATGCATCAGGTGACATCAACTATGGACTGCCTACGTGTCAAGGGTGCAGAGCAAGTGATGCGTTGGATCGGTCCTTAAATCAAGGAAAATGTGTCATCTAGGTAGTTCATTAGGCAGGAGATACATGGCTAAAAGGGCAAGTAACAAGGAAAAATAATCGTGGAGTAACTAGAATGTTAAGGGCTTCAGCAACTGTGTGTAGCTTGCCACCCATGTGCATAAGTTTAGATTGTCGACGAATTAGAAGTAGCATTTTATGTTCGTGTGTATAATATAGACAATGTAATAAATAAACAATGCTAGAACATAGAATTATAAATGTGATAATGATTTAGTTAGCTATATTGTATCTAGTGTTCTTTTATTACATACAACTCAAGCCATATGCCATCAGGCGGCAAAGAATGAAATGTATTTGTATTCTGTTATTACTGTTTACTTTTCCACTGTAACTGTTTATACTATTATTTTTTAATATATGTAATTCTACATTCTGAAGTAAAGAAATTGAAATTGAATAAACTTAATTCATACATATTAACTTAATTCATGTGCCATACGTGTTCAGTGTGATGACGGTGTTACTTGGACATACATAGGAATGATTTTCAAGTAATGCCTCGTTAACAGGTTAAAGAGAAGTTCAATCAAATACTTCTTGTACTTTCCCACCATCTCGCCAGATCACCAAGACCCTGGAGCTTACATATATTATATGCTCTTTACATTTCTAGTTAACTTTTTGACCCCGCTGTAAAGTGTCTAATTCCAAGTTGTAAGATGCTGTTGATGAAAAATAGTCACTTGAAATGATGCTCATATGTTAGTAAAAAAAAAGAAATACAAACACATTAATTATAAAAAACATATTGATTACCGAGATGTCTCCTAACATTATTTTCCTGTTTCATGATCAGTTTTGCATAGTCGCCTCTACTTACCAGGCACGTTTTTCTATTCGAAGTATTCAGATTGCTCTACTTTAGATATAGTGAAATATTGTAAAAACATGGGTTTTTCTTTCATCAACGCAATCAGAGCACATCTCCATCACGCGTGGTATTGACAACTGATTCTTTGATTCGCAGAAAGACTTGAATACGTACGGGACAGACAAACACTGGGTGCCACTAGTGACGAGCGGAAAGCCTTCACCTTGTCCGTAAAATGTTTATCAGGGAGAAAACCTATACTGTTGTAAAGCGTCGATTCGTCATAATTTTGCCTTTCAGAATTTATCTGTTTGTACATATGATTGACATGTCTGATAGAACATAATATAAATGGTAATAATTCAATGAACTTCATTTTCAACATATTTACGCAAAATGATGCAGAATCCATGTGGATGTTAATTACTATCTAGAGGTTACGTAGTTGAGCCGTCGTTAGAGCTAGATTACTCAACTTTGAGTCTCTGTTATTCGCAGGTAGTGGCGATCATTTTTTTAACGGCCACAATGGTCTATATTTGGGTGCATTACAGCCATTATTTAATTTCCCGCTTGTTATCCCTCTACAGATCACACTATTTTGGCTAATTCTCATGGATTTGGAGGAGAGTTTCATCCTGAAACTATACAAAGGAAAGGGAAAAGCCCTTGCCCGCAGCAACTACCGTAGACTCAAGCTCACCAACCGAGTTATGAAGTTCTTGGAGAGGGTAAAATCTGAGCCCCACCTGCTGCATATAATCAGCGGCTATGTCGCAATGACAGATCCATGATAGGTTGATCTGCAAAGTAAAACCACGGTGTGATGTCACTCCTTCGACTACGTCCCACTAAATGCTAGGGGTTGATGGGGTACCTTCAGAACTGCACTCTCAACGTCTTGGATGGTATGGACATGTGAAATGATCCTGCTCATGCATTGATTCTGTGATGGACAAGGAGATCCCTAGTTGTGGGCACATGGCCGATCACGG
The DNA here is from genome assembly GCA_019095985.1 of Streblospio benedicti. Lineage (NCBI taxonomy): Eukaryota > Metazoa > Annelida > Polychaeta > Spionida > Spionidae > Streblospio > Streblospio benedicti. The sequence continues at coordinate 22,457,240 of CM032662.1, forward strand.
AAGACGTAGTTAGAATGTGTAAAGTCATATACTGTAACCCACTAGATAGAGAGTAACACAACCCTTCACTGCCTACCCCAGAAACCTGGACACATGCAGCATTTGTCAACGAAACCTTCTGCTGGTGTAGTAGGAGCAGCAGCAGGAGTAGCAAGAGCAACAAGAGCAGCAAGAGCAGCAAAAGCAACAAGAGCAGCAAGAGCAGCAGCATAACTAAAGTGATCAATTTTGGTATGCATGTTCACGGTTTCATAGGGACCACATCGGCCCCATGTTTGAGTCCAATATGTCTATTAATTGATCCTATACTAACATGCTGCCTTGTCGCTTTGGGTGGTGCTTTTATAAAGTAACGCAACGTCCATTTGCTTAAAAAAGCCCTGTAGATTTAATAGATTTTCTTTTCACAATCGTAAAAACAGCCTTCAAATCTTTAGATTCTGAAGAGGACATTCACCTCACCCGTACAGTGCAAAGCAAAAACTCCACCACCATTGTTATTTATTCAACCAGTGCAATGGGTTTAATATACCAGAAATGTTCAGTTCATTATTCATTTCTTTATGCATTCGTTATGTATTCATTTAAAAAGCAAATTGTCAACAGTTTAAAATCGGAAGAGACCGGGAATGAGATTGATAGAGGATTATGATATAGAGTCGGACCCGTATAAGTGGAAATTGAAGGGAAATGAGTGATGACCTCGAGTTATCAGAACGTCGAGTTATAATTCACCCATTTGAGCTATCATGTTCCAAATGAATTTCGTGAAGAATGGTCACTATTTCTAACTTACAAATCCAATTCAAGCGTCCTAACTCTACAGTGTGACTTGCAGATTGGTAACAAGTCGGCTATATATATTCATTATATTATAAGATTTATCATCAAAATAAATCATCAAATACAATAATACAAAATATTATGATGTTATTATTTACAAAAATGAAAAATAAATAAATATAAACCTTATATCAAACAATGTGGGGCGTCATGTCCTTTAAATTACACCTTAGAAGATTATCATTTCAACTTATAACTTTGTGCAACGATTTTTATTTTATTGAAATTTGGATTTCCTTTTTATAGTTTCCTCCTTAATACTAATAATGTCCGCAGTCAAATGTTGGCACATAAAACCTTAATCTCAATTTGACATCTGGTAGCTCTGAGGACGCCATTGTGGCTGTAATAAAATGGCAATAAAGTATTAGCGCAATTGCTATGTATCAAAACGCTGTTTGAGTTTGTATGTATTTCAATAGTGTTTTGCACTTGGTTAAATTGCGGCTTTTCTAAGCATGACAAGGGCTGTCATCTGATTATATTTTGTTCAAGGCAAGTATATGACTAAAATCGACATTCATATTTATGGGTTTAATAAAGTATATAATTCGTGTGTGCTGTGGAACCCAAATGATAAAATATTGACGAAACTTTTAATATACCAATGCTGATGCGGTTTTTAACACTATTTTGACTTCATTTTAACCGTTTGGGCTTTGAATGGAATGGTAGAAACACAAAAAATGTGAGTACTTCTGTATCTGGTTATATTATTATTCAACTGTAGATACTCTGTAACGTTTTACACGTACGTGCAATTGTAGATCTGAATGTTTGTAGTCTCCCCGACCACCTGCTCTATATTATCTCCGCTTCAAAGTATGTTTGCCTTTTCGCTTAAATATTGCATGTATATTCTGTTTAATATTCTGTTCAATTGTCTTCTTACTGCTGAGTTTAAAGTTCGAAAAATACAATATATTAAATAGATTCATTGTAGCTAGACCTGGCACAACAAACTTATTTTCTGCATAATTATCTTTTATAGACATCATAAGAAAGCATTGAAGGCGTCTGCACTGCCTCGTCTCTTAACCAAGAAGAAAGAAATAATTGCCATTACCACCTCAACCATCGTCTCACACATGCATTAATGATAACTAGTCAATATCAAAATAATCATGGAAAACAAAGAAAATGTTAGGAGAAGAGACGCTAATAAGAACCCATCGGATGAACCACCTGTTAACCGAGTTCTTTTCCCAGAATACCATGTTGATTTGGAGTGGAAGAAGAAGAAGCGATCGAAGGTACGTTATGATAAGAGGAAAGTTGACGCTTGGGATGCAAAGTCGATGATGGCAGACGTAGTCAGTAGGGAGCGGCAGAGGGCGGAAGCTAGACAGGCACAGGCATCCAAAGGAAATGACCGAAGCGGCACACAGCCACCTCAACAAGTGCAAAACAGGAGTGTGTTGCGCCAGCAAAACACCGATATGGCACAAGTCCATGACATGGCTAGATCATCGCCTTTGACGCAAGTACTGGGCCTTCATGAAACCCGAGTTATGCAAGTGTCGCGTGTCTCTAGTAAAACACACACACGACCCCCACCTGGTGTACAAGCGCAAGTCACCATGGAGGTAGCAACACTGTGTTCTGCAAGTGCACAAGATGATGCCGACACCCAAGTTCAAGACAATGACGTTATCATGTTTGAGCCGATAAAAACGTCTCCTAAGAAAGTGAGATATACACGGAGCTTTGAATTCGTTGCTGGTGAACTACAGGCCCACCAGACTGTGTGTCAAGCATATTTTGTATCTCGGTACACAGGCGCACCTGTAATATGCAAGCGCGCTATTCCTTGTATACGTATGCGTGCTAAAAAGGTGGTCATTGCATCAACACGCCCCAAAACAAGCCAGCGTCCAGTATTTTCACTCTTAAAACGACATCTGTCCGGTATTCGACGTGCAAATCACTCCTCTCTGATGAGGGCGACAGGTCCTGGTCTGAAAGAGCTGGATTATTATCTAGCAGCAATGGAGTCCACTGACACACCTTCCTTTACTAAAAATGCATTTCATAGTGAAGAGGATTGCACACCATCTCAATTGGTTGCACCGGGGTCTACTAGTCATCGACACCCCACACTACAAATGTTGTACCACTGTCACTCTAAAACGACACACCTTTATCAACAGAGAATGATCTGTTGGAGGTCGAACCATTGTCATCCAATTTTGATGGATTTACACCAAACAGACGTATTGTTGAATTTGAACGAGTATCACAACCGATTGGTCAAGTCGAACCAGTACAGATTGCTTCCCTTCAATCACTTGCGTGTTATATACTCCGTATCATTCACATCAAGAGAAGAACCAGTTGCCAATGCTCATTGTGCAGTATCAGAGGACAACGTTGGCAAACCTGAATCACTGACTCCTCTGACTGTCAACGACCTGAGAAGAAACCTAAAGAAGAGGCACCTTAATCACCATGCTAATAAGACCCTGTGTAAATATCGCGGGCTGGTGTTGAAATACAACACATCAAAATACCAACATTGCAGGCCCAAGACTGTACATGTCGATTGCTTGCTCTGTACAACAGGGAAAACTGCATCAAAACAGTGTGAGCAAATGATTAACAAGCATCCCAGAGCATATCCAGGAAGAGGACTCTTCAGGTACATTAAACACAATCCCAATCATCACACTGAAAGCAAGAAACACTCCACTAAATGCCCTGGCGGCCCGGACACCTGCATTGGCAACTCATGCAGAAGACGTAGATACAGCAAGCGGCGCGAGAAGAGACCTATTGCAGATGGAGATCACTGCTCGTCCGGTTCTTCCTCATCCTCTTCAGAAGGTGAGCCGGATGATCGGCCACTCAGACATTTCCGAGACCGCAGGTCGATACGTCTGTGGCGCTCAGCAACGTCTGATTATCCAGAGGCGGGCGACACATCAGACCAAGACATCATATTGACGGTTCAAGCGATGCAGCGACGACGAAGACGCCAGATGTTGTCTGTGGGTGGAAACCATGGCGCAGACGGTGGCGGGCGGGAAGATGGCGCCGAACTGCACGTAAAACAAGTGCGTCGCAAACGACGCTCAAGACCTAGGCGGAAGACAGACTATAAAATTCAGATCTTCAAATTTCTTTACAGGTGCATGTGGGCATACGAGAAGAACCCATTACACATTGTTTTTCTAATATTTTGGTCGTTAATAAAGGATTTACCCCATCTGGAATGCATTGATAGGAAATATCCATTGGTAGTTGACGGGAAGCAGATCACAACTAAGGATGCAGTATTCCAGTGGCTATATTTAATTATCAGACATAACATGGGGATTGCAGCAGCAATTACTGATTACTATGGGTTTCATCATCCACGGAAGTTCTTGGAAATCGAGCTTTTCAGTCCTCAAGTATTCGGTGTCGACAGTGACTCCCACAAACACTTGATAAAAGCCATCAAGCAGTTCGTGTTGTCACGTACAAGCGAAGATGGAGTTTCATTTTCAACATTTCTGTAGGGGTATAGGTAAGCTGTTCAGAAATGTTGGATTCAATTTTTGACCACATTCATCCAGCTGCAATACAAATAAAACCATATATTTATAAATAATACAATGTGCATGTATCCACCAGTTCTTCCATGACTGGTGTGAACACCTATTGAACAATTAGGATAACGTTTTAGAGTGTACATTGTATGTTTTACTGATTATAAGATAATCTTTTTCATGATAGGAATTTTATTAGAAATTGAAATTTTAACTATACGTGTACAATAAACTAACCTCTAACTTATGCCAGAGGTTTTACTATTTTAGAGGTCACTTGGGTTTATGTAAAGGTTGTGATGTGATATTAAAAGAAGGATTTGTAAATAAAAATATCCAACCCATTGTTACCAAAGTGGCGCTCTTTTATTCGTCAAAATAGAAAAACATGATACAACAATCCGCTCCCCATAATCTCAATTGTGGACACAATCATGGTTTTACGGCTGTATATTCTGTGATTTATTTTATTCTTCACTTTGGTATGCGCGTGTGAGGGAGGGGGGTGTTCAATTTGAACATAGTTTTAGGTTAAGTTATCGCTGGGAAGAAAGTCCTGACATAGTAGGTATGTCAGAAATAACATTCCCCTGTTACCAAAGTGGCCCTCTTTTATTCGTCAAAGAAGAAAAACATAATATAACATAATCCACTCCCCATAATTTCAATCCTCTGTAACATCTGTCGGTTACGAGGACCATGCAAAACTGGTTATTCGGCCTAGAATTGGGACTGTCGTGCAACTGGTTCACTGTTCACAGTTTTTAATGTTCTGTATGTAGAAAAACGGACACGGTCATGGCCGCTCTTCGTTTATAAGATAGGTCAACTTGAAAACCAGCCCTTTGTGCTGTATAGAATTGTTGGTGGTTTCAAGGCAATCCAAACTGATTGATTTAATCTTTTCTCCATTTGTTATAGTGACATTGTATACACATTACTTTTGCAAAGGAATTTATCTTTTAAATATAAATTGTACACAGCCTTTCTGGGGGCCTATAAATAAATTATATAAATTGAATCCACATATATTATAAATATATGGCATATGTGCGATAAACAATTCAATTTCTTCTATATGATGTAAACTATTTTGACGGACTTACCATGCAGCGACAATAAAATTTGATACATCCAAACATTTTTTAATAGGGAATACAATTTTTATTTCTATGTGTAAATTTACAAAGTCTAAATTGGCCGCGGTTTTAAATGAATAATTAAAATTTACATGTAAAGCTAGGACTAGTACATAGGAAGCGCACTTCATCTTCAACCATATATAATATCCAGCTGACCTAGCTCGCAAATTCGTTGCTCTGTAGATAAATTCGTAAATCTACCAGTCTATGCTAAGAGGTCACATGGCATGTCTAAATTGGATAAACAACTATCTCAAACACGATATGGCTCAGTGTTAATATTGTTTTTAATGTGATGTAAGTTCGAAGTTTTTGGGTTACTTACTAGGCCTACTTGTGATTTCCATTTCTCCAACATCATGCATTCAAGACAAGCGTAATCATTATAGTTTAAATTCATTCTAGTTTTTTCATACATTCTAGTTTACAGCTGATAGTTTCAAGATCACCAATACATTTGTGTACTTTTTTCTTCAAATGCATCAACACCAAGTTCAGTAAAAAGGAATGTAATCTCTACATCTAATTCTACACAATTTATTAGAAATGTGCTGTGTATGATCGAGCTGGTAGGTACATGGTAGGAAACACCAAGAACGCCACTCATACAGGTTTCACCTAAGTGGTAGCCCTGTAGCCCGACGCTACCTGAAGACTGGCCGGGCTACCAAGTTTTGCCTGCCGGTGGCCCAATGAGCTACCAGTTTTTGGAGGCTGCCACTGCCACTGTTATCTGTGCCTCGAATGTGAGGACTATCTGATCTAGACACCCGCTACCCGATTATCAAAATTAGCAGCCCTGGTATCCACTGCCTTGTCAATCCCTATACTATATCGGCCACTGTCATATGACAAGTAAAAAAAAGGGTTGAAAGCAAAGTATTTGTACAGCAGCTTGCCACGACCGAGGTCCAAGGATAATCACGTTGTTTAATGTTTATCAATTCGCAAAGGCAATGTCATAAATCTCCTTGTGTGAATACTCCAATGCCACGCTACAAGTCAATGTTTTTTCCCACTGTGTTTTGAATAAGTCCTTTAAAATGTGAGCACCAACAGAAATTAAATGTAACAAACGCACATAACATAGATCTAGAAATATGCTCTAACGTAAGATCAAAATATAGTTTGCATGTTTTCATCATCACAACGCTCGGGTAGCTTGTCTATCCACGCGACAAAGTCCTCTTGTGGCACTCGGTCAGGAAATGCAAACTTCTCCGTCATGGACCAAGGTGGACCGAGATCGAATCAAGTATGAATAGGGATACATACAAAAGACTTATATGATTTGGTAAGCGGTTCTAATAGACAACTTCCCAATAACAGCCTCTTGGCTGCAATGCATGGAGGGGTGGAAAACAGATGAAAGGTGCAATAAGACCTAAGCCAAAGAATTTTCTGCAACTGTTTCCAAAAGAGTCTTCTTCACAGGAAAGAAAACTTCGAATCGACCAAAGCACCCCTAAATCCAATTGTAATTTGCTCTTGAAAGTAACATCTTATAAAATGTTGTGTAAAATTGTGTTTGTTCAATTTTGCTCTCAAAACAAAATCCAAAATAATCTTGTCAACCACAACTTCCAAACTACACCAATTTGCAAGTATCATGGGCTCCTGCTTGTACCACATAAGGTTCAAGGTTCATTTTTGGAAGATTCTGCGCATGGGTAGATAGATAACTTTAAACACCAACAAATATGAAAACACGGTGGTGGCAGTACCAGCAGACATTGGTTTTACAATTAGTTTAGCCGCTGGGAGGCCGAGGCCAAGGATTGTCACATGGGCAAGTCACATGTTAACAGCTCCGCGTGGCAAACTTCTCTTTTCTTTAATGTCTATGCCTTGTTCGCATACTAACCGGAATGGGGGAGGGGGGGGGGTCAGTGATTTGTGACTTCTTACTCGCCGTAGAAAACAAATGGTCGTCGTTGCTGCATTTTTACGTTTTAAGTGGTTCAAATCATGTTCGCAAAGAGCCTAAACACTAAACAGTATGACACAAATACAATGTACTTACAGACTACATGTATATACAGTATGTGTACATGAATAAGATTGATATACAATTCTTGATGTACCTATGCACCGTCGCATTTACCGAACACCGAAAATAACCCACCACTTTAAAAACCTACGTGTGTATGTTAACTACACAAGTATTCACAATTTTAAAGTATGTTTAATTGCACTTATAGTTGAAACGTCATTGAATTGGAAACATACTTTTTTCTGTTGATTGTCCTCACCCCCTTTCTCGTGGGAATATGTCTGTGCTTTTCCACCGGTCAAGGTTTTTCTTTCATTTAATTCTCAATGACTCTTTAGAAAATTTGGCCATCACTTGAAATGAATTGATGGTTAAGAGAAGAATGCTGGGGTGGTTGTTTACTATAATGTAGGGGACTTGTGTGTCATATATTTTGGCAATGACTTTGATATGCTAGGATTCCACTTGCAATTGGGCCAGGTTTATGTATTTGCCGTGTAGTGGCTCGTGCTATGGCTCTCGTACTCTTGATCAACAACACAAGATCGTCAACCACGGGCTCGCTACAAAAGTTTGCGTCAATATGCACCACTGTCATTGTACACTGTCAGTAGATTCCAAGTTCCAACTTGTTCAAACACGGACCATTGGCGTTGATTCTGGTGTGACGAAAACGTTAGAAACATCTTAAAATGTTCGTGCAACCAAATTCAAGTTTGACACCACTGAAGGCTAGTTGGGGTGGGAAGGGGTGGGTGAACAACTACAAGCCTCGTATACTATTGGCACCGTATTGGTACCAAGTGTCACCACCCCCGTGGACTCCTGGCAAACAGATAGGGGCGGCGGATGGGGGGGGGGGCTTTAATTTGATTAAAATTGGTTCGAGACAAATCCTATACCAATGGTCTGGTGACCTCGCAAAAAACTTTACCAATAAATGTGAGTATTATTTATGATGCGTTTAGGGTAACCCCTGGCGGGTATGCAAACATTACTTTTTAGAATTTTACATTTGCTGATTGTGCTACATTATTCAATGATTGAAACGGGTGCATATATGTTAATGCGTCAATCATACGCATTAATCCATTCATTTAAAAAGTAAAGCAGACTTTAATAACTGGCGTTTTAAGAATCTAATCTAATTTACCCCCGATTTGCTTTTAGTGCAAGTAGGTAGAAAACCTTCCCAACACCTTGTGATGCAACAAACACAGCTCTATGCAAGATTGGTCAAGGTCCGTTTCTTTTAAAAATCGTTGCAATTTGACTGTTACGCCACGTGGGTCAGTTGTTGATACTTTAAGGTAGAGTCCGATGGCGATTTCTCTACTTGGTGATGATTTTTAGGCTTTAAAAGCTGAAAATATGTCCCAAAAATGATAAACTTTTGCTTAATTGGAGTCCAACCGTATTATAGTGACAACCCTTTTGATACATTGATCTTTGTCGATTATCCCCCAACACAAATGTATATATATTTCTCATTAAAATGTGACCATTAAAAATATTTATTTGTAATGACCAGAAAGTCATAAGCATAATACATTGTAGCATTATTCTACATACATATAAGCATTTTCAACTACATATGTATGTATTTCATTGGCATTCCAAGCACTCGACCATGCTGCTATGATATGAAGAGTCACTTCATATTTCATAACAATTCAGTGATAAATAGCTATGTAATAACAGTTTCCCACAGGGATAAATAGCTATTTAATAGCAGTTTCCATTATACAGAGGTGTCGCCTGGATTGGGCTGTGGCATTTTGTATAACAGATAGGACTGTTATTCTACGTATGAACCATCATAATTCAGTCACACGCATAGTGAAGATTCCATTTAATAATTCATAAACACACTTCATAAAGGCGCAGTCGTTTTGAGGGGTACATTGTTAGAACACCAGAAGCTGAACTGAACTGCGCCAAAGCCCCACAAATGACTTTGACAGCTAAAACCCATTGCATCTCGAATGACCTTCCTCCTTTGCCTTATTCTCACGTGGCGTATGCAAATCAGTGACTTAGACCCTTTATACAAACCCTAACACGTGAGCCTCTATTCATATTATGTTTCTAGGTCATAAACATAATGCTTTTGTGATGCATACGCACAAAAGTGTCGGGTTTGTTAAAAACATGTTGTGATAGGTGGTCACTGGAGCATTGCCGAGACGGCTGCTATAAAACCCTGGTGACGCGCCCACCCGGCCACTTGAATCCAAGGAAACCCGCAGACGACACATCGTGTAAGTTCACTTTTATTTCTATCTGCTTGCTGTTGGATTTTTTTTTATTCATTTTAATGTTGGTCGATAGATGTGACAGGTTTTTATTTACACTAAGAAGAAAAACAGATAGATGGAGTATTTTGAAGCAATCCATAGCAGGTCGAGTGGTAATATTAGTAAACATTAGCTTGTTTCAATTTATAAACTGGTGACCAGAATATCCACTTACAATGTAACTTTAATCTGCTCTTAATCGAGAGTTTACAATTGCCGTAATATATTTTGGATTAGAGAGAGTGCTACAATTTCCATCTGAGATCTGAGAAATTACACATTTTACATTTATTTAGTTTACATTAAAATTAGTTTAATGACGTAAATCGACCCGTCTTCGTAAGTGTGATATTAAATGTGACCCTAATGAAAAGATAGTTATCAAGATACATTTGTGGTTTATTGCAAAAAGTTTGTTTACAAAAAATTCTGTATGTATTTTAGTTCAACGCTAAGATAGTAAAAACTAGTCTGTCTCACACGAGATATGATCATGTTAAACCCCTTTAGAGATTAACCTACCATAAACACACGACCTCTTGTACATATATAAATAAACATGTACCTAAAAATTTACCATGGCTTTGGGGTAGTGAATCGTAGGTCACAAATAACCTCGGTGTTTCATGCAGAGCGCACGTGATCAGTGTCTTGGTGTAGTGACGTGTTTTTATGTTATGAATTAGTATAACGTGGACAGTGGAAAGTTTGTGCGCCAATATGCAGATCACAAATATACCTTCTAACGCCAACACTTCGCATGCTCCAGAATCTACAAGGTTCATTTGGAATGCATAAAAAAAAGGCTTTGCGCATAGCCGCAGAGTGTTGGAGCAGCTCATCATGCATGCACTTACCGCACATTAGAAAATGGTCGCCTACGACATGGTCCTGCTGTTTTCAAGTCTTCGTATTTGTTTTTTTCTCTCTCTCTGTGCGCCGTTTGTGAAACGTGTAGAATGAGTTGGCAACATGTTTTACTTTGGTATTAATAATTCATCATCTTTTTTTTTAAAGTTAGACTATGGCACATTTTGTTGGTGTTTTCCTTCCTGCTTGGAGATGTGATAGCAGTAGATAGAAATTGGTTTGCGCAATAATGTACAAGTCACGTCGATTTTATTCATTTTGCAAGCAACCGAACTCTAAAGGCTTCTTTGTGACCCCGACCTCACCATGACTATTTATATTGATATCATATATCAGAATTTCATTTAACTAGATATTAAATAGTCTATCTAGTTCTCGAGATCTAGTTATGTCACCCGGTTCCTGTTGGGTTCCTCTCCGAAACCTATAGTGACGCGTCATCCATTAAAAGTCGTATTTCCACTTGGTGATTTTTAGTTCAAATAGGTTGAATGCATCAAGAACCTAAGCTCTATGTTTTATAATCAACAGCAATTCTATATACTATCGAAGGACGCGTCTTGCTTCATTGAAATTCAATCAAGAATTTCCTCTTCATAAGATTTTTAAAGGGGTTTGGGGGTGGGGTGGGGGTACCCCGGTAGGCCTATAAGGGTTGATAGAGATGAATTAGCGAAACAAATTATGGTCTTGATTCTACATTTTAAGAAAAAACTTATTTAACGTCGCTTTCCAAAATCTCTCGCAGTTGAGACGAGTATGAAGTGTATGACTTATAGGCCCTATACGACATTCACTATATTGCGTGAATTGTGTGGAAGAGGGTGCGCGTCTTTAATACGCTGCCACCTACACTGTAAATAGGTGTAGGGGTCCATAGCGGTGGTTGAAAGATAGTACGTCTTGCATTTGACCACTAGTGCGGTGAAGATTGGCCTTGGAGAACTGGGAAGTCGGTGTAGAATCAAAAGATTCAGTACAAATGAGATGGTGTCAACTCTGCCAGTGTGTTGGCATTCATGCAGTCTCGTATATTAACCATTAAATGTGGACTTGATATGCCTAATCCGAATGTTTTATGACATCGTGAATAGATCGAAGCACGTCAAAGACCAAGTCACGTGTATGGGAATAATACGGTGTTCTGTTATCCCCATATGGCTCATATATATAGGCCTACATGTATACTATATAGATGCAGAAATATTTATTTTTCCGGCTGGCGTTTTACCGGTTTTTACAATAACTGGTGTAGTTGGAGTGCTTGGCTTCGATTATAAGAAAAGAATTGTGGTTTGTATGGATTAAGCGGACATGGTACATGGTATTGCAAACCGGTATACAATTTCATTAAATGCAGGGCATAGGGGCATAGAAGCGAACTTGTAACCAGGGTTAGGCCTATATAACTACATTCTTTCTTTTCTGTAAGTATTTAATTTTGGTTAGCAACATAAAAATAAAAGACATATGCTATAGTAATTTCATTATAATTATATAATTTCACTTCTTGTCTTACAAATTGGGTAGATTTATTTCATCAGAAATTCTCGTTTCATTGTGTTTCCTCATTCAGATTAGTCAAAACAGTAAATGCCTCGAGAAGGCAATGTGCATAATGAAATTCTCTTGGACAACATTTTATAATCCACACGCAATTAATGGTGATTAATTACTTATTCTAATTCTCTCAACGAAACGATCTCTCAACGAAACGAAAAGTACATAGAGCAAATGTGTGTTAATCATTTGTTGGTGTAGTATGAATTTTCCATGCATTAAAAAAAAAATTCCACTGGTGGGCAGGTGGCCCACAAGGGTGCTCTAATTTACGCTTCTCGTTGATAAAGCTACGTGTGGTGTACTATATCAAATACGTAAAACGTGTACGTCCTGACCCATAACATTACCGTGCATCAGCATGATGATGGAAAGCTACATGTAACACGAATGAAATTTTGTGACATAAAACACAAATAAATGACATATATTGACGTTGGAGTGCAGGGAAAGAGATGTGGCATACGGAGGCGGGCGTTTGGTACGTTCTAGTGTATTCTTTAAGGAAATTTCCGTATTTAAACATGTTAAAACTTGACAATCATGGTTGTATCGAGGTTCTGAACTTAAGAAGTTCTGGCCAGAATCTGGGGCGGCCATTTCTAGTTCTATCCAGCTGGAGTGGCGGCCTGGCCTGATAAACAGCCGAAGATTAAGAAACCTGGCATGAGCTATTTATCTGTGAAAGTTTCATTAAGTGATCGGGGACGTATTTCTTGTAGTTTCTCGCATAGACGAGTTTTCTGAAGCCCCCATCCATATCCATGATCGTATTTGAACCGCTAACCTTCACGTACAGGCAACTGACGCAAGTAGGCCTACGTACAGCAGAGTACAGTTTTTTTTTCCATGTCACATTTATAGGCCTTCATAGTGTGTCTGGACAAGTTGCAAGTGCAAGTGGAAAATTCCTGACATATGGAAAATTCCTGACTCTAACGCCTTAATTATATAGATCTAGTATTGGTAAGTGATCAAGTTATCTATTTACTATTTATTGGCAGTGCTCATGTTGGCAACCGTATGCATGTATGTGTGGATGGTGCCAATACATAAAACTTCTCTAGAGAAAGTGCTCAAGATTGGCATTGCACGAAGTTATTATCTACTTACAGATCCTCTTCTCACTGTAGGACCATGTCCGGATTCCTCCGCTGCAGCTGAGCAACAGGAGAGCTGACATGTCATACGGAGGCTCTCCTGTTGATCAAAAACACGTGTTAGCATTCATGTTTTTGTTTCATTTTGTTTCATTTTGACATTTGTTGTACTTGCAGATTACTATTTGTGACAAACTTATAAGGCAACATCATGTATGGACACATCGGAGATCCATCACGAAACAAAAATGCTCTCAAGCACTATCTGGATCTTCAACAGCCTGCTGACAAAGTCCAGGTAATTCTTAACATAAACTGGCATTTTACACAGCCTTAGCCATAATCTTAATTCAAATTATAATTCAGTCTAACAAGATTAATGCAATTTAAATGACTAAAATATATGGAAATATGTTTTACATCAGAATCAATAAAAAGGTAGATCTAAAATTAATAATATGAAAGAACTGGCATTCATTTTCAATATATTTAAGCTTCCTCCTTGAGAAAAAAATGGTTACAACCAGGGAAGTTGTTTTTGTGTTGAAGATTAACCTATGAATATCTATTAATATCCATTTAATAAAGGTCACAAATTTTGATGATTGTATATTGATTGTGTCAACTGCACATGTATACATTGTACAGTCACAATAGTTAGTGTTGTATCTAATTTTGTGTTGTAAATAGGTGATGTATGTATGGATCGACGGGTCTGGAGAGGGCCTCCGTGCTAAGACCAAAACCATGAACTTCGAGCCAAAGGAAGCTTCAGGTAGATGCCATACAAGACATAAGTTATTATGCAATTATTTAGGCAAATATTCATTCATATGGCAGTGTTCAAGATAGAACCATTAATATCACCATGATCTTAGTCTGTTATATATCATGAATTTTAGCTATAGTTGATAACACTACTTTAGTCCCACATAACGAATCGTTACATGAAACCATTTTGTTGTTTACAGAGTGCCCAGAGTGGAACTATGATGGTTCAAGCACAGGCCAAGCAGAGGGTTCCAACTCTGATGTGTACTTGCGCCCAGTGCGCCTGTTCAAGGATCCATTCCGCCGTGGCAAGAACAAGTTGTTGCTGTGTGACACATACAACTACAAAGGAGAACCAACGAGTGAGGAACAAGTTTGTTTAGTCTAATTTCGGCAAATTTTTATTCACAAAAATTATTGATGATAATACCTGAGTATTATAGCTAAATTCCTATTCTTTTTTTTTTTTCAGATACCAACCTGAGAAAGCAGTGTAATGAGGTGATGACCCGCGCCGAGGGCCAACACCCTTGGTTTGGTATTGAGCAAGAGTACACTCTGTTGGACACTGACAGACACCCTCTTGGCTGGCCCAAGAATGGCTTCCCAGGACCACAGGGTAAGCACCAATGATTTCTTTCTTTAAAGATTCTTGTATTGATTACCCTGTAATACAACAGTAAATTTTATGTACTGGGTTAATGAAAATTGCTTGCTTGTAAACCTTCACATTGCTGGACTTACCTAAGAACAGTTCCTTTATTTGTGTTCAAAAATATAAAATATTTTATTCAAAGAATGTATATTTGGTTCATTCTGGGTTCCATTATTCATGATTCAAAAAATAATGTTAGATCATACCCATTGGAACCATTAATTTGCTCTGCGACTAGACTTTCGCTTTTGTCTCAATAGCTTCTGTAGGCCAAATTAAAAAAACCCAGGGGTTTTCATTCGGCCCAAAGAAGCTGTTGGGACAAAAGCAAAAGTCTCGCCGCAGACCAAAATGATGATTCCAATAGGTATCTAAAATTATTCTTGGAATAATTCTATTCATCCTAAACTTCATTGTTTTATCAATATGTAATTTGCAGTAATGGATTAACTACCTGCAAAATTTGATGATCAATATACTTTTCTTATATTTTAGATTTTTCGTTCTGTACTAATCTGAATAAATTTTTATCATGAGTCATTTGTTCATATGAAATTGATTGTAATTTTAGAGTGCAATGTAATGAGCAGTAGTCAAACAACAATCTACTGTTGCCATCGCAAGTATTTACAAACTCTATACATAAATTTAAATTTTTAGAACAAATGCTGCTCAAATGCCCTGTCTAAAATTGTCTATTAGACTAACATAAACCTAAAATAACAAAACAAAAGAGAAGAAAAACATTCAAAAAGCACAGAGCATGAGATTTTTATGAAGATAAATACATTCAACAAGACCCAAACAGCTCCATCAGACACCGATTTCAGCTCTAAGCCAATCAGAATGCAGGATTTAGAGGCGCGTCATAGAGCAAATGATATGTTTCTACATTTTTAGGCTGATGGGCAGCATTTTTTGTTAGTTTGTTTTTTATTATTTATTTTCTAAAATGTTTTGAAAATTTGTGGAATTTTGAAAGTACGCAATTTTCTTTCTAATTTTTTCCATATCTTATATGATTGTAGATTTCATGATTTTGTGTGTGACATACATGCTGGAATTATTCTTTGAATTTATGAACTATGTAAAATGCTAAATTTTATGTAGATATGTTTTAGGAAGAAATATAGATCGGATAAAGATATATACTTTGGTTTCCATTTGATTGTCTATGATTTTTTTTTATTCAATTTTATATAATTTGAAACCATGATGTTTCACCAAGTTTATTCAATAATTTGTAACGAAGAGATTTTATGCATATCTTTGTCATCTGTTCAACTTTTGATCATATTAATCTAGTTTTAATTGTAAAAGCCTTTACTTTTGTCTATCAAAACAACAAACCTGATACCGGTACGTACTTAGCTTGTAAATTAGGCAGCCTAAAAATGGGTAAAAATGACCAACTAAAAAAAGCACCTGAAAGGAATGTCTTTGTAATGCAGAATACTATACATTTGCCTAAACAGTCAACACATTTGTCATATATTCAGTCTCACATTGCCAAAAATGTTCCATAGCTACAAGTGAAATTGTCTTTAGTCACCTTATATCACCTTCCAGGGGAAAACATATTAATAGTTTTAGATAAGGGCAATACACACACATTAATCATTACTAATGCAGAAAGACTTTCACAATGATATGACAATAATAAAGTAAGTGAACTTAAATTATAAAAAGGCCAGGATAGCAAAAACATTTATTTAACATTGGGTTAAATATATTATTTCTAAAGTTCACCATTCTATTAGTTTAGAATACCCTTTAAGGCTGGAAAGCTTTGGTATTGTAACATCATTGATATGTTTCAGGGTTGGCTTTGCTCGTTTCAAGGAAATAAGATCAGATGAATATATGTTTAAACTATTTCAGACCTCGACATAATCCCTCTGTGTTTTCTGGTTGTCATGTTTTTTTTTAATCACTATCCACAACATTTGCTTAAGAAAACCTGTATTTGTCATAAAAACCCAGCAGAGGAAAATTATCATTCTGATTTAAAGTTTCTGATACGCGTCTGTTCACCTGTACTTAACGTTACTGCCCCTCATTGAAACACCTCCATATACTAAGCCAATCACATGGTATGAATGATTGGGAGTTGTTGCTTGTAAGGTCTCTGCTCTGTAAATTCTATCAGACCCCAGTGAACCCAAAGAATTTGTTATGTAAAAACCACTCCTTGTAGGTAAATGGGATACAGTTACTTTTCGGTAGTTGACCTCCCCCATTTCAACGTTTCAATCTAATGTAGAAAGTAACACTTTTGTGTGAAAACTTTTTTGAAATTGTGGGCAATTGACATCTAATATCAATTTTCAGTGTTTCACACTGTGTGAGAAATTTGAAACTTATTCCTAGATGATATGCTAATAGTAATTTTTATGATGTCATTGAAGTGGAGTTTTATACATGGACACACATCAGATAAAACAATAGTATGTCAGATAAAATCATTTATTTTTAGTTCTAACATAAACAGACAATATCTGACAATCTGTATTCTAAAAAGTTATTTCATCTAATGCATGAATTATTTTCCGTATTTGAGTGCTTACAAAAAATGCTAAAAAAAATAATTTGGCTTGTTCCCACACTACATGCTCCAGCGTAACTATCTATGGTGATGAACTTAACCTGAAAATGATAAAGCAATGTGAGAATTCGAATGAATAATCCCTTACAAACACAATAGAAGATGAAAAAAAGAATTTACCTCGGTTTTTCACAAAGAAAACTTTCCACAGAAAGATTAAATGATACATACTTAATGTAAAAACCAGCCTTGTGTAAAGAGACCATAGCTAATGTCTTTGAAAAACTTCCATTCAGATGAAAATCAGTTTTAAACTAGCATGTTTGATGGACGCCATTTATTTTTTAGCTATGCTTTTCATAGATAGAATTACGGCACACATGCATTGTGTCTTTAAAAAAATGGACCAAATTCCATTTGCCCCAAATATGTAAAAACAAAAACCATCTCTAAATATGGACAACATATTTGCCTTTAATGTACATGATTGTCACCAAACATATGATGCACCAAGCCATCAGTGATACCCTGGCTGATAACACGTAGAATTTTTTTAATTTGTAAGTTTACTTATCAATTACGGCCAATTACCAGTGTAACAACTGACTGGAATCAGAGGCATCACAGGTAAACCAATGTGTCACAGCATACCAGGGTATGTAATTTATGGGATCCAGGGTTATTGACCTGACGCGAGGGTGTGGCATAGTGCCTATATTATGCTGCTCCGAGATCGTTATCAGACAGTAATTATTTTAGCTGTTGTATGTAAATCTTTATTTTCTATTGACACATGTCTGTAAGAAAAATGATGTAGTAATCATTACATTTGTATCTGGCCAGTAGGTGTGTGATTGTAGGTGTGTGATTGGACTACATGTGTGTGTTGTTTCAGGTCCGTACTATTGCGGCGTTGGCTCCGATAAAGTGTACGGCCGGGATATTGTGGAGGCCCACTACAAGGCATGCATGTATGCAGGCATCACCATCTCTGGCACCAACGCGGAGGTCATGCCTGCTCAGGTACATACAGTACAGTTATAACTTACCTAACAGGTGTAGTTTATGCTTGCATTCCGTGCCCTGATGCACCACTGGCACTTTTAGACCTTCGAATAGAAAGATAAACATATGACATTCATAATATACAACCATCCAAACTCTCATAGCTTTTAGGTTGAACAATTGTCAACCTGATGTTTACATGGTGTCAATGTTTGTATAATTGTCAGATGTTTTCACTATGCGCATGTCTGTCTTGTGTGTTACAGTGGGAGTTCCAGGTGGGTCCGTGTGAGGGCATCACGATGGGAGACGAGCTGTGGATGGCACGCTTCATTTTGCACCGTGTCGCTGAAGACTTTGGCGTCCTTGTGTCCTTTGACCCCAAACCAATCCCTGGTGACTGGAATGGCGCTGGCGCCCACTGCAACTACAGCACAGCACCCATGAGAGAGGAAGGAGGCATCAAGTGAGGATTCTGGTGCACTTGCTGCCAGTTTTCTTTTTTACAAAGACATACATGTATGTAGTAACACAACTTGTCCAATGCTATCAGCTACCATTTAGTTGTATTTGAGTCTGATTTATCCATCCCTTCTTCAGGGCCATTGAGGATGCAATTGAGCTGATGTCTTCCCACCATGACCTCCACCAGCGCTGGTACGATCCCCATGGAGGTGCAGACAACAAACGCCGCATGACAGGCATGCACGAAACATCCAGGTAGGTTCAGTCAGTTGTGACCAATGTTTTAGAAATACAGATTCCTATCTTTCTTTCAATTCCTATGATAATAGCAATCAATGACCAAAATGCTGTACTTGTTGCAGATTTGATGAGTTCTCAGCAGGAGTTGCCAACAGAGGAGCCAGTATCCGTATCCCACGCCAGGTGAGCATTTACACATATCTTCACGAATACCCCACTCTAACTGTGTGTAGTTCCAGACAAGCGATCTCTGATATCCTTACCAAATTTACAATTAATATAATTGAACCTGCTGCATGTCATAGTGCTAGATCACCATTAACGGCTCGAAATGTATCTTATTTCCAGTGTGGCAAGGAGGGGAAAGGATATCTGGAGGATCGTCGTCCATCGTCCAACTGTGACCCGTACGCTGTCACAGAGATCGTTGTGCGCTCAACCGTGCTACAAGAGTGGGTCGAGCCCAAGACCGCCAAGAGCAAGTAGACCAGATGTCAAAACCAATACAGGACCAACAGGGATATTTGAAAACGCTTATTCTATAAGGAACTTCAAATGGGAGACATGTTACTTTACTTTCATATGAAGAGTTAAATTGGGAGATTTTTGACTGATTCAGGAAACTTAAGACTGGAATTATTTGAAATTGGACTGATACAAGTGCTTATATATAAAGTGCTTTTATACTGTTTGAGAATTCTGTAATTCTTTTGTATTTGTTACTTTGAATTATAGAGTATTTTATTCATATCTAACACAATTTTCCCCGATTATCTGTGAAACATTTATAGTATTGGAGAAAAATCATCTTACTTAAAATTACACCATTTTTATAGCATGGCCAGTTGTAATTTTACAAAATAGCAATAAGCCATTGCACTTAATCATTACTGGTGGCGAAATGCCAAGGAAATGATGTTACGTATTCATAGGCAAGTTGTACCATTAAATTGTTTAGCGAACATGCAAGATCTGTATGTCTTAAGGGCACCATATGTTTTGTATGAACACAAGTCTTTCGTTGGACAAATAGCAGGGTGCACACACAATTCTTAGCATGTTTTGTGTACATTTCATGGATTAGTTTGTTGTTGTAGGGAATTAAAATTTAGATGTATGTTTGTAGTCTGTAAAAATTAATTGTAAATAAAAATGTTGGAATGTTATTTTTGTGTTCTATTTATATAAAGTTATGGTTTAGTCCTTATTTAAAGATAATGCTCAGCCAAAATAATATTTGTTCTGTTAAGCCCAGATCAATGAACAACACCTTTTCATTTCAAATCTAAGAAAAATAATATTTATCACACCTTTAAAAATACCATGCCCTCTTACTAACTTAAACACAGGGTCACGTGATGTTGCATAATCGAATGATTTTCGCCAAACGGACGTAGATTTCTAACGGCAGACGTGACAATTAACACGGGAGAGATAGGAGACTTTTTACGTGCACCGTGCAAGTTACGTCTGATGAAAATCATTCAGTTGACATTTGTTGCATTCACGTGTTTTGATGGGGTTATAAAGTCTCTTATTTTGTGGTATGTAAATTGCTCCAAATACTTTAAAAGGCTGTTTAAAAGAATGAAACTTTCAGAATACACAGGACATATCATATTGCTTCTATACAAGCATATTTGTTTGGCCACTGAGCATAACCTTAAGCCATTGGCAGGAGAGGGGGAGTCCAAAAAAAACACCGAGTTGTGGGTGTCAAAAAATTGATTTAAAAAATAGGTGGATTAATAGGGTATACAATTTGAGACACATCATCACCTATCAATCATATTCTTGTGCATGGTGAGATTTTAAATGTCCTGCTCATTTTAAGTCAATATGAGTAATAAAACTATCTTGAATAATGTATTATTAACGTGGTTTACTTGAGGCACAGTGGCTTGCTCATGTGTCCAACTTAATAGGACATCTCTACTTAGACAGATTAAAGGATTTTAGTAGCAGGTTTACTCAGTAGATTGTCAATTAAACTGACATGTGGCACAGTAGAAATTATCTCATTTAACTGACATTTAACTATTAGACCTGGTGGTAGTTTAAAGACCGCCACTTAATCAAAAAATTGAGCTGCCAGCTGTTGATAAAATACCGGCAGAATATCAAGGCCAGGCGGCTTTTCAATAAAATACTGGACCTGATTTACCCTTCTGAATGGGTGGTATTTTTAATTGAATAATGTAACAAGCTTGACATCACATATAGGATGCGCCCTTAAAGATAATTATTCACACAATTCAAAATACTCACTTCAGTAACCAGTAACATTTGGATCATTGTCAAAACTCAAATTTAATTACAAATGAAATATATAGAAACAGTGTGCTTGTGTCACAAGGCAATGAATTACTGTCACTTTTCCCTATATAATAAAATTATGCATGTCTGAACGGCTTAGTAATAATCTAATTACTGTAAAACTAGAATATTTCGTGGCTATTAAATTTTGCAATTTTCATCTATAAATCATTTTGTGACTATTTAATTTTGCAATTTTGTCCATTCTGGACCTACTTTACATAGGCTATTAATGTTTGCTGACTATTCAAGTTTGCGTTTTTGCACCTATCCACAAAATTTGTAAATTAAATCGTGCGCAAACATTTCTAGTTTTACAGTATATAAAATCTGGATTAATAAAAATAAAGCAAATCACACTGATCAATTGATTTATTAGTTTACTATACAATTGTACTTAGGCCTGGTAGAAGCAAAACATCCTCAACGCACTAGAAAATTGCCCTTTAAGTAGGAAATTATTAAACAGATTAATCTAAACATCAATTGCAATCGTGCTGGTGAAGAGAGAGGGGAATGGGGGCTATGGTCACAATTACACAGTTGAAATATCAATATGCTGTTGCATCAACACCTGCGGTCTTCTGTTTTATATAGGTTCTAGGATCAAGATTCAACCTAGCCCTTAGCTTCTTACATGGAAGTTTAGGGCACTGTTTGTAGCCTACATTTGATCTTTATACGCATTACGCTCTTTGAGCAAAGTCAAAACACCATCTTTGGCTGGCAAATGCGCATATATAGTCCACAGGGTAATGGGAATCTTGTTCCAAGTGCTGTGGTTAAGATTAATCTGAAATGCTGCTTCCAAATATTCAGAGCTTCCTGTGGAACTTGTCATGTTTTGTTTCAGCACTTGACATATGTTGAGTAATGGTAAGTTAATTCCCAAAGAAGGCAGTGTTTTCTCATATGACCATACAATTTATAAAACCCTGTACAGCATGGAGAAGACAATGGTCACAACAGGTCTCTGAGAGGGTGTTTATGTTTCTGACTCTGTATAAAATTGGCAGTTCTTGTCCATGTGCTTTGCTAGTCTACTGTGTACTAGTATCAAGTTTCATAATCACAGGGTTACTTTTTTATAGCTCTGTATATGCTTCACAATCTCCGTTCACAATGTTTAATCAAAAGTATTGATTTTCTTCTTCAAAAATTGCAAGTACTCTTTTACCTTCAAGACCTTCAACACAACAAAGGATGTTGAACTGGCTAATCTTTAAAGTCAGAAATCATTAGGCATCTTCAAATTCCAGACCTATAACTGTTCATGGATAGATCTAGTTTAATTCATAGACATTTTGAATATACCATTCGTCTAATTGTTGGCAATGTCGAATAACTTTTAATTCTAAATAAACATAAAATCCTTGATGCTATTCACTATTGATTTCAAATAATCTAAAAATCAAAAAATAAAATAAAATAAACAATGAACTGATCTTTTAAAATTTTATTAGAATACATCTACACTTGATACAGAATTTCTCTTTTCCCCTTCCCTGACACCCTCATTGTCTTGCTAGAAGCCCTTTTGAAGCAGCCACTGGGCCACCTCATCAAGGTATGACCCTCGGACCCGGATTTTGGTGGTCACTTCGTCCACCTGGGTGTAGATTCTGTCTCCCGTAAGCTCTTCCAAGAAATGTCTGAGATCACCTTCTAGTGCCTAGAAATGACACATACATTCGATACTATAATAATGAGGGAGTGTTTTGTGTAACACACCCGGGGTAACACACTGTCTTATGGCCATGACTATTCTTTTGAACATATTGTATCAGTCATATTTGATAATCATATTACACCTACTAGGCTAGCATATTTAATAGGTTCCATCTATACTAACAGAATCAAATAAAAATTTTCTTTTACATTCTGAAGTTGTCAAACTAAAGCTAGCATTATTACTTTGGCTCAATAGTTCTTTTTATTCTGTCTACAGCAGTTGATTAATATTTAGAAAACAATCATTACGATACTAACATAAATTACTTTAAATCAGATATCGGATATCACAAATATGTAAACTTTTCATTTTATGTTGAACAATGTCACACAGTAAAATAAATTAATCACTTGCTTTTAGTTAACAATATGAAGGCAAAACGAGGTTTCAGTAATTTACTTCAACCATTCATAGTGCTCAACCAATTTTCTTTCAGCAAATTACATTTTTCCAAATTAAATTGAAAATTATAGAAGACTACGAAACATACCCAATCATCATTAAAGAGAGTACTTACCCACAAGTCTCCATCACAATGTCTGATGACTGTCATTTTGCGTGATCCACCATCATGGATCTCATGGTATAGAGGGAAATTGTGAAAACGTGAGCGCCGAACATAGTAGGGGTTGTCTGAGGGGGAAGCTGAAACAAATAGGTGTACCAGTAACTGAATATAGCATTAAAATAAGAATTTATAGCAAGCTGTGCTCAATTCTGTTGACAGTATTTTCTTCTGGTTCACCATGTAGGCAGGTGACATCACTAAGAGACAAAGAAGAATAACATAAAGTACAAGTAATATTGCCTGTGTACAGGCAGCTCTTTACAAGTAGTAACTGCATAGTAACCATGTGCATTGCTAGTATTTATTTAATACACAGTTTGACATTATCAAGACTGATAAGTAAAATTATATACATATGTACCTGTCAAGATATTCATTCAGGAAACCATTTTAATCCATTTAAATGAGTATCATGTAATATTGTTAAAAATATTGGTTATTAGTAAATAATATTACTTTATGCTCCTAGTCATTCCCAAGGATCATAAATCTTATCATATCCATTAACAAAGGTCATAAGCGATCACATTTTGTAATTCAATTAAATCCTGCATGATCAATCTCACCTGTCTGTGGAACCCACCCAGATGGTGTAGGGTATTTATCATGCTGTGGTGGTTCAGGAACAACTGTCTTGGGGAGGATGTTCTCTACAAATTTCCATTCTTCTTTATTCTTGGACTCTTCATAGTCAATGTAGTTTGGTTGAGGTTTGGGCACAAGTCTCTGTCCCTCATTCCAGTAACCCGTACCATCTAGATCATAATCTGGAGGGCATTCAGGAATTTTTGAAGATGAGTTAACGAGACGACTTTGTGTCTGAAATTCAGAGAAGAAAACAAATTAAAAAATAATATGTTTTTCGGAGATATGTCATCAGAATTCCAACACACAATTTTGAAATAATGCATGCAAAACGTGCCAGAATGCTGGTAACATAATCCACTAATAAAGTTGAAAATATTCTTGCAAATATTTTGGAAATCCACTAGTAAAAGATTAGAAGGTGAAAATATTTTTTGCTAATAATAAAATCTTTCAGCCTTAATTAATTCTATTTTATGAATGTCTACTATTCTCAAGTAAACCCCTGCATCACGCGTCAGGTGACAACACACCAGCGACGCGAAACCATCGTCATTCAAATGCAAATTATCAAAAAGCGCACATGAATCTCAATATATCAAACTCTGCTATTCCGTTGGTAAGAAATACGCTGCATATTTCAGATGTTTTTTTTTGGTTACGCCAACAGGGCACCACGGCGTCTGTTGTCACCGAAAAGACCGAAAAGGAAGTGAGGGTTTTCTTGAGGATCAGGCAAAGTTTATTTGCATGGGAAAAAACACGTTACCAAAAACCTAAAAGGAAGCGAGGGTTTTCTTGAGGATCAGACAAAGTTTATTTTCATGGGGAAAAAATAATTCAACATAATCATTAATGCTGTGCCAGTCAAATTATGCCATATGTAATTGTTGTCAGTTTACAGTCTATTTCTATATTCAACAATGCTTTGACCATATGGTGATATGACTATGATGTGTCCAGATTACGGCATGCAGGTACTGCTGCGTATAAATATGGTTTATAGACCACTTCTATCTGGTACTTAATATATTGTATAATTGTGTTCATTATAATTCAGTAGTATGTGTATCTGATTGGATTTTCTGCCTTCTAGTCTGCATGGCTCTATAAATTATCGGTTTTATGTTTCATTATTGTATTCAGTTCTAAGGTCTAGGTCTAGTCTAGGTGATAACTGGCAGAAAGTTTCCTTATCACGCCAGTGGGAGTGTGTGTGGCTGCTAGTCCAACAGCTCCTCAGTAAGCCGGCTCTTAAACTGATCGATAGAGCTGGCCTCTGCGATGGGCGCAGTAGCTGGTTCCACTGAGGAACTGTTCTGTACACAAAGGAGTTTTTCAACTCCTCAGTCCTGGCTCTCTTCACCCTCAACTTCCGATTGTGCCTGGCCCTTGTCCTTTGATCACTACGATCCAGATGTAGTTGTTCCAGTGTCAAGGCTATCTCATTGTTCAAGATCTTGAACATGTATAACAGCCTAATGTCTTTCCGACGTCTCTCCAGGGTGGGCCACTTCAGCTCTCCTCTCTCAGGCGTGTAATGCTGGTGCGTTCCGTGGTCTTAGTCCGCAAACCCAGCGTATTGCCCTGTTCTGCACGTTCTAGTGCCACTTTGTCTCCTTCCAGGAAGGGATCCCATGCTGCTGCACCATACTCTGCGGCTGACCTTACGAGGCTGAGGTAGGCTACTTTCCTCAAGAGCTCCTGTGGGCAGTTCTTGAGGTTCCTATGTAGGAACCCCAACTCCTGCTACACTTAGTAACTGTGTTCCTGACGTGTTTGGATCGTAGACTTTCATGGATCAGTATCCCAAGGTAAGTAGCGCTGTCCACATGTCATGATGATCCAGAATGGTTCCATCGAGCTCATAAAACCTTGAAAGAGGCTGCTTCTTGTTGGTCACTGTGAGGATGTGACATTTCTTGGCATTGAACTTCATTCCCCACAGCTTTTCCCCACTTGTGCAGGGCATCAAGATCCAGCTGGAACTGGATCTGGTCTTTCAGGGAGTGTATAGAGCGATACATCAGGCAATCATCGGCCCGAACAGTCTAACCTCTGTTCCAGGATCCACGACAGACGGGAGGTCGTTAATGAACAACAGGAACAGTAGCGGACCCATCACGGTGCCCTGGGGAACACCTGACTAACTGCTGCATACTCCGATTCTAAGCCTAGCACATTTGTTGAACTTCAATAAAGCTTTCAAGCAGAAGACTGCCAGGGTAATGTGTGCGTGTGCGTGTGCGTGTGTGTGTGTTGGGGGGTAGGGGAATCACTTTTTGGTGGGATCATCCCCATATGAGTGGGGCGGGGAGGGGTGCATCATTTTTTAATATGTACTTTACTTTACTTTATCCTTTTCGGTCTTCCTTAGGTTAAAACCTGTTGACCGGTCTTCACTTAATTTTTGTTTTTCACTGAATAATATAAACTAATAAGTCCTGCATGCGTGGGAATTGGAAGAGTCAGTCACATACTTTAAATCGGACCAATGCAAATCTAAACTGTTTTTGAAACCATTTAATGAGTCACTCGATACTACATCCTCTGGAAGGCTGTTCCACAAATTCACCACCCTGTTCGAAAGAAATTCTGCCGTAGGCTGCTTTGGCATCTCTTTTTAGCTATCTTGTAACTATGGCCTCTGGTACTGCTTCTTTCCATCTCGAATGGAACATGGGAACTTTGTATATACTATGCGTGTACTTGAATACCTCGATCATGTCCCTTCTTTTTCGACGGTAGACTAATGAGGGTAGTTTCAGTGCTTCGAGTCTCTTCTCATATTCCATATCTTTAAGACCTGGTACAAGTTTTGTAGCCCTTCTTTGTGTACCGACTCAAGGAGCTTGGCCTGTTTTTGATACTGGATATAGACTACACGGCATTGCAGTATTCCAGGTGTGGACGGACTAAAGTTTTGTATAAACCAGTGAGGGTATCCTTATCAAGGTTTCAAAAACGTTCTTCTGATAAGACCAAGAATCTTATTTGCCTTAGACACCTGGGCTTCTACATGTATGTCAAATTTCAGTTTATCATCCACTAAGACTCCCTAGATCCTTTTCTTGCCTGACAGTTTCTAGTGTAACATTGCTCATTTTATACTCATGCTCAGGGTTGTTCCTACCAATGTGCATCACTTGCATTTACATTGAACACCATTTGCCATCTATTGGCCCATGTCTGTAGGTTGTCCAGATCCTGCTTGAAGTTATTGTAGTCCTCAGGGTTGATATAGCTTTGAAAATCTTTGCATCATCAGCAAACATCTGGATACTGCAGTGTACCATATCTGGCATGTCATTGATGAAGAGAACGAAAGTGTGGGTCAATGACACTGCCCTGTGGAACACCGAGAGGACCTCTCCACTGAGAACTGTTCTTGTACACTTCTCAGTCCTTTATCACCACTCGCCTGCCTTGTCGTCTAGTCCAGATGTAATTGTTCTTGAACCATTGTTCAAGATCTTGAACATGTGACCGTTAATTCCCGACGCTCTCTCCAGGTGGGGCCACTTCAGCTAGCTTCTCCAGTCCGCAACCCAGCATGTGTTCTCCCACGGCTCTAGTGCCACTTTGTCTCCTTCCAGGAAGGGATCCCATGTTGCTGCACCATACTCAGGCTGACCTAAGGCTGATAGGGGGCTATCTAAGCTCCTGTGGGCACAGGTCCTACCCCAACCCCCTGCTCAGTAACTGTGTTCCTGACATGTTCGGTAGTAGTGAGACTTTCATGGATCAGTATCCCAAGGTAAGTAGCGCTACATGTCATGATGATCCAGAATGGTTCCATCAAGCTCATAAAAACCTTGAAAGAGGCTGCTTCTTGTTGGTCACTGTGAGGATGTGACATTTCTGGCATTGAACTTCATTCCCCACAGCTTTCCCACTTGTGCAGTAATCAAGATCCAGCTGGAACTGATCTGGTCTGTGCATGAGTGTCATCAGGCAATCAGTAGTAACTAGGATCAACGACAGACGGGAGGTCGTTTAATGAACAACAGGAACAGTGAAGTGGCCCACTTTGCATGGGAACACCTGATCTAACTGCTGCATTACCCGATTCTAAGCCCAGCACATTTGTTGAACTTCAATAAAGCTTTCACAGAAGACTGCAGGGTAATGTGTGCCTGGGGGGGAGGGGGGAATCCGTCATCCCTATATGGGTGGGGCGGGAGGGGGGTGCATTATTTTTATGTACTTATTACAGGCTCAAATCGAAACTTGTGAAAATCCTCCTGCCTCCTTACATGCCAATGGTCTGTGCATGAGTGTTCTGACAGTAGTACTAGTACTTTGACCTACATTACCTGAACAACTTTAGATGTAAATCAATCTTTTAAGGAGCTCAGAAATTGGGTCAACAAATGTTGCTCAAAAGACATAATGGTCAAGCTTTATGAACCTTAATTAAATTGCGTCTGGTAAAAAAAAATTAGTAAATAGCGTGACTGTGACTGTTGTAAAACTTTGACAGTGATGTCCATATTATAAAGGGGCAAGGTTAGCTGTGAGTAGGGCTCAGACCACCAAACAAATGGTCAATATTGTACAGTATATTAATTACGTGCATCATAATACGTTGCTTAACTTTAAGTGTCAGCTAAAAATAATATTTTTTCTTCAATAGAACATTTCAAACTGTGCCACAGGAATTTTATATGCTCATTACTATTTATTAGAAAGTTTGATACTAAACAAGGACTGATAATTAGTTATAAATATGTTTCTGGCCTTCACTGAGTCAGGATCAGTAAATATAACTCGGTATATATTTACTGTGAGGGCCAGAAACATTATTTAAAACTAATCACCAGTCCTTGTTCGTAACTAGTACCAGTGGTGGCAACCATTGATGAAATCTTCTTAAATTCAATTCCTATGGGTATGACCACACTACGTTTCAAACTAGTTTCATATGACTTAAAAAGTGGCTTCAATCGAGAGGCGTTCTTATATAGAGGTTCTCATTTCATTCATTGGAATCATTTTGAAGGATTGGATGCGAGAAAAAAATGGTCTTAATATATTGGTGGTCTCATTTTATAGGGTGGTCGTTTTCTACACAGAAATACGGTAATGCATAGTCTCAATCAATCAGTCTGTATGCAACTAGCTACAAAGAGTTTCTAAATGACTGAGGCTGGTTGTAAATAAACCCACGTGGATTACAGCATACACATGTATTGTGAAATAAGTTCACGTTATTGTTTTATAATATGAAGAGGAAATCCGACGAATTAGGCACCGAAATGAACGTCGATAAGTCCCAACATTCAAAGCCCATGGAGAAGTATGGCGATCCAAAACTTTTTATCAAGAATTGAAAAGGTTAGACGGTGTTCATATTATTGTATGGGCGATATTGCGATATTTAATTCCTTAACAGTGACGGGGTGTGAAAAGTGTAAATGGAAGTGTGGTCGTTTATAGTAGTTGCAATTAATAACTTATATACAAAGACTTGAAGACATCATTCTTTTACGAATTTATTATCATCATTGTCATACTTTATGCCTGCCACATCGTGGTGAGGGTACTCAGACACTTAATTCACGCTGGCAATATTTATAACTCGAAGAGATCAACTTCTCTTACATAGTACAACTACAAATTCTTACATAGAACAATGTAGGAAAAGTTTATCTCATAGAGATTTGCATATATTTGTCTATGAATTGCTCCGTGCACCACAATTAGTGTACAGAAATAGTATATGTAGTCTATCGTATCCCTTTTCACTGCTATGGGTGGCATTCTTCAGTTCTCAATTGCGCAGAAAAGTCCTTAGGTACTTCTGCCCATTCAAAAATCGTCACTATATTTCAAAGTTATTTACACTTTTGAAAAGTACACATCTATTTGAGTCATTCTTCAATGGGTTGTCATCTTTCTTTTTTTTTCACTGGCTGTCTGCATTTGACCAAACCGGCTTTTGCTCATAACGCAATTTTTATGCTAACTAAAATCCGATTACATAGTAATCCTCATTAAAAAATACTACTAGAAATGCTATTTGAGGCATACATTCTTCATAATAGTGAAGTTCAAACGATTCAGATTCATAATCTGATCAAAATTCTCTTGGAAAACTTTACATGGTGACATAGGATATAGCTGAAAATTACCTTGAATATTTAAAAGTCATTTAGTTTTACAAAGAGGTGAGTGAAGTAGTCAATGGACTGTTTAGTATGGATTTTTACTTCAACACGTCCCGCAGCTGTACAAACACCAAGTTTTCATATCCATGAATTGTGGGAATTTTTTTGACAAACACCAAATCAAGTGATTTTCACGTGTTTAAAAATGCTTTGGAAAGAATTTTTGTACAAAATTGAAAATACACTAAATCAAATCGTTCCTGGTTGATTTAGGCTAATCACCTTTTGACCAAATGGGTACTACGATGGTGATCTAATATTTCTATTAGCAAACAAGTCTTATAGATAGATATCATAGTACCTTTTATGTTGTGCGTAGCTGCAAACCTGTTAGTCTCGATCAACCACACCTTGTGATTGCATAGCAAGAGGTATGATAGATACTATTTCAATGATTGTTAAATGAAATACAGACAATGGCATTGTAATAGACAATATAACCATAATAATGTGTAATTTAGTGGCAAAATCAGTTTGCCAGCGCATGCCAGTTTGACGGCGAGCACATTTACTTTCGGCTCCTACAAGTAGTAAAATATCGTCTTTTATTCGTCGCAACCACTTGACCTGTAAGTTTGTAACACATGGCAAAATTACTACTACAAACTTAAAAACATGCCAAAACCCACAAAGTACAGCGTAATCATGTAAATTAAGGAGACTTTCTGGAGATAAAAGAATTTGGAGATAAAAAAAATTCTCAAAATGTTCTTGTTTTTTGTTTTAGAATAAAAAGTACATTCATTTCCCTTTTAAAATGTATAACACTTTAAGGGTTTCGGGAATGGAATTTGGTTTATGGACCATACAAAAAGATCATAATTATACAAAAACAATGAAAAATTCAGTCAATGTTAATTTTGACTGTACCAAAATTGTACACATGATCTTTGTATGGTCCATAAACCAAAAATCTATTCCCCGAAACCCTAAAGTGTTATACATTTCTAAAAGGGAAATGCTTGTACTTTATACTAAAATAAAAAACAAGCACATTTTAAGAATTTTTTTTTATCTCAGAAAGTCTTTAGTGAACTATATTTGGATACATTTTCAGTTACTTTCTGATCACAAGGATAAGAGGGTTGCCAGATTAGATTGGATGTGTGAACAACTACAAGAAAAATTCCGTAAGTTGTACTTCTCACATTTCCACTATGCCAAGATGTGCTTTATGATTATATATGTAGATTTTCTGTTTGACTGAAGGGATTTTTTTAAGGTCAAAGTAAAGTTTTTTAGAAGAAATTTTGAAACATTAATATCAGCATTTTCAGAAAAGGGAAAAAGCCGATTGTTTAATAAAAAGTTAGAGAATAAACCCGGGTTTTTTTGAAAAAACCCAACCCACCGCATAATTTGGAAAAATTCAAGCATGAATATCATTACTTATTGATTTATTTTATAACTTTACAGGGCAGGTTAATGCTATGCCATCATTACAGAATTTATAATTTTGTGTAATGATATGACAAAATAATGAATTATAATGTTCAAATATAGACTTGGAAATTTCTATTTTCAGTGAGTATAATTAAAAGCGAAAAAAAGACGCAACCTTTTGCAAAACAGAGTGTAGAAAAGGGTGAGTTAGATTATTAAAGTATTACCTATGAAAGGTTTATCGTGAGCTGGATCAGTCTGAATCGCTATTGATTCCTGGTTAATAAAAAACTTATTAAATAAAAGCATTCTTGACAAATTTTTATCAACATTTGTACTTACGAGCATAGGCTCTCGAGCAATCAGAATCTGTTATAATGCTTATTTATGTGTGCTTCCGTGGCCGAATGGATAGGGAGTTGGACTCGACCAGATGGTCATGGGTTCGATTCAGTTGGATCTGGTGGTGAGTGTTGAGCAAACTTTCCCTTAACAGGTTGCACACCACTCCGTGGTACCTACACGTAAAATAGGTACAGCTCGGCGAGTAATTAGCATGACATGTCGAATAAATATGTACAGCTCGGCAGTAATTAGCACATGAGTCGACTGAGCAGTTCAGCCCCTAGATAGTAGGCTATAAACTTAGACATTTACATAAAAGCAATATAATGGATACTCAAAAAGCCCAATTGTAAAGTTCACACAAAAATCCTTCTTTGATGACTTCATTGAATCCAATATTCATTATCAAAGTCATGCAATCTGATGAAATTCCATCTATGTTAAGTCACTGTAACATAGAAAAAAACTGATGAAACGCATGTAGGGCACGCAAATGTTTTGGTGTTTTCTCTATACGTTGGGCTCCGTGAGAAAAATAAGACCAAATTTATTGCCAGATGTAACACGAACTATGCACATAAAAACACTGAAAAAGCATGAAAGCTATATGGATTGTCCACGTCTACCACCACAAACGTACACTTTAATGTTCTAGTGAGTTTTTTTTTTTAGCCTACTGACCACCACAGATGAACGGCGGATATATAACATAAAACACGTAAGATCTACGTGTAATTTTTACGCTGTATCATGGTAATATCCAGTCTACGCACAATATAAAATCCATCGCGCCAATACTTTTGAACATTGCAAAAGGATTAGCGTGAATGATGAGGCCCCTGAAATCATGGCGCGTATTTCATCGTAAAAACGCATACAAAACATTGATGGACGGTTCATTAACACAGGTGGACCACGTATGGCAAAAATATGTTCATCCTACATATATGTACATGTTTCCTCCATTAT
The DNA here is from genome assembly GCA_019095985.1 of Streblospio benedicti. Lineage (NCBI taxonomy): Eukaryota > Metazoa > Annelida > Polychaeta > Spionida > Spionidae > Streblospio > Streblospio benedicti. Next base: position 22,490,324 of record CM032662.1, read on the forward strand.
GTTCTGTGACAGTGACTGAAGAGAATTTTATTTTTGAATAGTGATACCCATAATTAAAGCCAATTACTTTTAGCTCACCTGGTCACTGATGAGCGATATAAGACCATCATGGTCCTCTTGTTAAATATTTCTTTACTAATTTTGCATGTCAAATGTAACGTCTTTCTTTTTCAATGTTTTCAGCCCACCAATTCTTGGTGCGGCGGGAACAAAGACTTGTCACGTCCTCCACCTCCCAGACTCCAGATGGTGGCAGTGAACCCGAAGGACCAAAGGAAGAGACAACGGCAGGCCAAAGCCTCTTCTGCTGGGTGTGTGCACTTACCACTTGTGCTATTGATAACATCTATGACACAATAACAATATTACATATATGTAACCTGAGCACCTATTTGATTTCTACATGTTGACAAATAAGAATTAGTAATATTTGTGAAAAATAATTTTGTATATCATGTCTAAAATTAAACAGAAAGAAACTCAGAGTAGAACCTTTTCAATGTTATTATCTTGCTTAATTGCAGTGTCTCTGGGGATGCGGCATCAAGTATCTCAGGAAGTGATGATGATGATGATGCTAGTTTCTCAGATGGCAATCCAGATTATGTAACATACCCTGTGAGTACAGTGTATCTAAGATTTCTCAAGTATTACATTTCCAAGACCTTCAAAAGGTTTTAAAATGAAGTATGCAAATCAGGCTTTTTTTATGTATGTTAGCATTAATAAATGATGTGTTTGTACAAGGAAACTTTTTAATGTTTATTCCCGGGCGGGGGGGGGTATGCAATGGAACCTGTCTTATGTGGACACCTTCGAGAAGTGAAAAGTGTCCACATAAGACAGGTGGACAGTTTTGTCTGGGGATAATGTTTATTTTACAGCCTATTAAGGAAATTTTACCTTTTGTATATAATGATAACTTAATTAAGTGATACAGGTGTGGGAATATTAACAAATTAAATTAATGTTTAATATTGTAATTTTACTTGTGGACATAATACAAATTATTCATAGTTACTCCCCATCATGCTGACCAATTATATGTGAAAGTTTTAATGTCCAGGATCAACTGGACTACCTTACAATTTAGCATTGTTGTTTATATACAGATGGGTTGGTGAGAACAATGTCTGCATTTAGC
>CM032662.1:22491567-22501966 GCA_019095985.1 Streblospio benedicti
TTGTAATTCAATTAAATCCTGCATGATCAATCTCACCTGTCTGTGGAACCCACCCAGATGGTGTAGGGTATTTATCATGCTGTGGTGGTTCAGGAACAACTGTCTTGGGGAGGATGTTCTCTACAAATTTCCATTCTTCTTTATTCTTGGACTCTTCATAGTCAATGTAGTTTGGTTGAGGTTTGGGCACAAGTCTCTGTCCCTCATTCCAGTAACCCGTACCATCTAGATCATAATCTGGAGGGCATTCAGGAATTTTTGAAGATGAGTTAACGAGACGACTTTGTGTCTGAAATTCAGAGAAGAAAACAAATTAAAAAATAATATGTTTTTCGGAGATATGTCATCAGAATTCCAACACACAATTTTGAAATAATGCATGCAAAACGTGCCAGAATGCTGGTAACATAATCCACTAATAAAGTTGAAAATATTCTTGCAAATATTTTGGAAATCCACTAGTAAAAGATTAGAAGGTGAAAATATTTTTGCTGATAATAAAATCTTTCAGCCTTAATTAATTCTATTTTATGAATGTCTACTATTCTCGGCCATTCTCAAGTAAACCCCTGCATCACGCGTCAGGTGACAACACACCAGCGACGTGAAACCATCGTCATTCAAATGCAAATTATCAAAAAGCGCACATGAATCTCAATATATCAAACTCTGCTATTCCGTTGGTAAGAAATACGCTGCATGTTTCAGATGTTTTTTTGTTTACGTCAACAGGGCACACGTGCGTCTGTTGTCACCGAAAAGAGCGAAAAGGAAGCGAGGGTTTTCTTGAGGATTAGGCAAAGTTTATTTGCATGGGAAAAAACACGTTACCAAAAAGACCGAAAAGGAAGCGAGGGTTTTCTTGAGGATCAGACAAAGTTTATTTTCATGGGGGAAAAAAATTCAACATAATCATTAATGCTGTGCCAGTCAAATTATGCCATATGTAATTGTTGTCAGTTTACAGTCTATTTCTATATTCAACAATGCTTGACCATATGGTGATATGGATATGGTGTGTCCAGATTACGGCATGCAGGTACTGCTGCATATAAATATGGTTTATAGACCACTTCTATCTGGTACCTAATATATTGTATAATTGTGTTCATTATAATTCAGTAGTATGTGTATCTGATTGGATTTTCTGAATCTGAGCTTAACCATTTTCTGCCTTCTAGTCTGCATGGCTCTATAAATTATCGGTTTTATGTTTCATTATTGTATTCAGTTCTAAGTCTAGCACATTTGTTGAACTTCAATAAAGCTTTCAAGCAGAAGACTGCCAGGGTAATGTGTGTGTGTGTGTGTGTGTGTGTATTGGGGGGGAGGGGGTGGGGGATCACTTTTTTGGTGGGATCATCCCCATATGGGTGTGGCGGGGGGGGGGGTGCATCTTTTTTAATATGTACTTAATACAGACTACAATTTTTCATCGAAACTTATGAAAATCTTCCTGCCTCCCACATGTCAATTCTTAATTAATGGTCTCTGCATCAGTGTCTGACAGTCTACTAGTACTTTGACCTACATTACCTGAACAACTTTAGATGTGGAAATCGACCTTAAGGAGCTCAGACACCGCCTGCAAATGTTGCTCAAAGACATACTTATGGTCAAGCTTTATGAATCTTAATTAAATTGCGTCTGGTAAATAAAAATTAGTAAATAGCGTGACTGTGACTGTTGTAAAACTTTGACAGTGATGTCCATATTATAAAGGGCAAGGTTAGCTGTGAGTAGGGCTCAGACCACCAAACAAATGATCAATATTGTACAGTCTATAAATTGCGTGCATCATAATACGTTGCTTAACTTTAAGTGTCAGCTAAAAATAATATTTTTCTTCAATAGAACATTTCATTCGAAACTGTCCCACCGGAATTTTATATGCTCATTACCATTTTATTAGAGCTGTGGCAACCATTGATGAAATCTTCTTAAATTCATATGAATAACTGTATGTATTAAATTCAATTCCTATGGGTATGACCACACTACGTTTCAAACTAGTTTCATATGACTTAAAGTGGCTTCATTCGAGAGGCGTTCTTATATCAATGGAGGTTCGCATTTCATTGGAATCATTTTGAATGATTGGATGCGAGAAAAATGGTCTTATTATACAAATGTATATATGTATATTGGTGGTCTCATTAGGGTGGTCGTTTTCTACACAGAAAATACGGTAATGCATAGTCTCAATCAATCAGTCTGTATGCAACTAGCTGCAAAGAGATCCTAAATGATTGAGGCTACGTGTAAATAAACCCACGTGGATTACAGCATACACATGTATTGTGAAATAAGTTCACGTTATTGTTTTATAATATGAAGAGGAAATCCGACGAATTAGGCACCGAAATGAACGTCGATAAGTCCCAACATTCAAAGCCCATGGAGAAGTATGGCGATCCAAAACTTTTATCAAGAATTGAAAAGGTTAGGCGGTGTTCATGTTATTGTATGGGCGATATTACATGTCAAATTCCTTTACTGCGATGGGAGTGAAAAGTGTAATGGAAGTGTGGTCGTTTATAGTAGTTGCAATTAATAACTCATATACAAAAACTTGAAGACATAATTCTTTTACGAATTTATTATCATCATTGTCATACTTATGCCTGACACAGCGTGATCAGCGTACTCACCCAGCGGGCAAAAACATGAGTTTTCACCCCCATTATAATGGAAATTTGGTTGAAATCAAGTGTAGTGTTACACGAACCTGCTATCCACGTAGATTTCATACATCTTTACTCCACATCAATTCCACGTGTAATAATGAACCTAATTTGCACGTCGATTTCATACATCTTTACCCCCATCAGTTCCACGTATAAAAATGAAACTAATATCTATGTGGATTTCATACATCTTTACTCCCCTTAATATCCACGTGTAAAAAAGAACCAAATATCTACGTAGAAATACAGTATTTTCTTCACCGTAAAATCCACGTGTAAACCAGGTCATAGTTTCCTCGTTGAATTCACTGATCTTTATCCACCATATATCCACGTGGAAATCTAACCTACATTCACGTAGATTTCTACGATCTATACACAACGGATTTACAAATGAGTTGTTACACACAATTCAAATCAATGTTTACAAGTAATCGTCTGTTTGAATGTGTGTTTTTTAAATAGGAACAATATAAATACGTTTAGCTATAATTAATTATTGGATTTTACAAAATAGATACATACCAGGAAATATAAGGTATGTAGACTAAGTAACGAAGTTTAATTCAAATGTTAGACCACTATTTTTGGGAAAGTATAATCAATAAAGTTAAAAATATGTACTACATATCTTATATTTCCTGGTACGTATCTATTTTGTGAAATCCAATAATTAATTATAGCTAAACACAAATAACTGAGTTACGTTTTATTAGCTCGTGTCATGTTCTAGACCAAAGTTCAATTCGTGTTATCTAATGAAACTATAAGTACATAGCTTCAAATTTATTTATACAGCTGAAACATTATTCATATAAAAATAATAAATAACAATAAATGTATTGGAAAAGGAGTTGTATTTGATCGGGAAACACACCCCAGTATCATAGCCATAAAAGAAAACAAACCAGACACCCCTACTTTTGAATTCCAACTAACTGATATAGAAACAGTATCTAAAATTATTTCAAAAATTGATGTAAAAAAAGCCACCGGAGTTGACAATGTTTCGGCAAAATTATTAAAGGCAGGTACCCCTGTTTTGACTCATCACTTTCTTAATCTTATAAACTGCTCTATTTCAAACTGTGTGTTTCCTGACAGTTTGAAACTAGCACAAGTTGCACCATTGTTTAAAAAATTAGACCCATTGGAGGTAACAAACTATCGTCCTGTAAGTATTCTTCCAATAATATCTAAAGTTTTTGAAAAGATTCTCTCCAATCAATTATCTGAATACTTTGATAAAATTTTATATAATTTCCTATGTGCATTTAGAAAAGGACATGGGTGTCAAACCACTTTGCTAAGATTATTAGAGGACTGGAAAGCAGCTTTAGATAAGAGTTATTATGTAGCAGCAATTTTAATGGATCTGTCAAAAGCATTTGATTGCCTTCCTCATGATATATTATTGTGTAAATTGTCAGCATATGGTTTATCTGAGCCTTCAGTAAATCTTTTGAAATATTATCTTTCCAACAGAAAACAGCAGATTAATATTGAAGGTGTTGTCAGTGAATGGGCGAATATAAGTAAAGGTGTTCCTCAAGGATCCATACTAGGACCTCTCTTTATTTAATGTGTTTATCAATGACATTTTTTATTTTATCAAAAAAGGAACTTTATATAATTATGCAGATGACAATACTCTATCTTTTGCTCATCCAGACTATGATGTTTTAATTAGTACCTTAGAAGAAGAAAGTCTTGTTTTAATTGATTGGTTTAAGATAAATTGTATGAAAGCTAATCCTGACAAGTTTCAGGCCCTGGCAGTTGGTAACAATACACTAAAAAATAATCCTGTATTCAATATAGATTCTGCTATAATATCTTGTGATGATGTTGTAAACCTTCTTGGAATCAGCATTGACTACCAGCTAAACTTTGACAGCCATATTAGAAGTTTGTGTCATAAAGCATCACAACAGCTAAATGTCCTAAAACGCATTGGATTATTTCTCTCTCGGCTAAACAAACTTACTATTTTTCATACATTTATATTATCAAATTTTAATTTCTGCCCTTTGGCCTGGCATTTTTGTTCTAAAACCAATACAAAAAACCTCGAAAAAATTCAAGAGCGGGCACTACGTTTCATCTATAATGATTACGATAGCTCTTACGAATAACTTCTCAGTATTGCTTGTGTTCCCTCCCTTCATGTCAGACGAATGAGAACAATGGCAGCAGAACACATGTAAAATTTTGTACAAATTAGCTCCTCTGTGTCTTCATGACTTGGTTCATTTTAAAAATAGTAATTATAGTTTTAGATACTCAAATATTGTTGACCTACCTAGGGTACGAACCACTAAATTTGGGAAAAAATCGTTCAGGTACAGTGCTGCTGAACTATGGAATGACCTGCCTGAATATATAAGATCTGTGGGGAATTTTAATCAATTCACTAATCTCTTACAATCTTGGAATGGGAAAATATGTAAATGTACTGCATGCTCTAATTAATTGTGTTACTTCGTCATGTGCTTTATGCTCTAATTATTTGTAATTATATGTATTGTGTATGTGTATTATGCGCATGTGTGACTGTGTATGAATGAGTCGATCAAATGCTCCTTAGAGCTTGTGTTTATTGTTGTAATCTATATCGACTTTAAATAAACTTTATCTATCTATCTATCTATCTATCTATAAATATATTTTACACACAGTATAGGTGCCTTGTCAATTTCCAATGCAATGAATGCTACTTCCCAGTGGGCAATTGATGGTGGAATCCACGTAGAAACGAAGCATCATTTTACTTGTCGATATTATATATTAGGTTATTAGGTGGAAATTATGTGTAGTTTGCAACATTTTTACACGTGGATATTGGGTGGAAATGTGGGGGTATTTTAGGTGGAAATGTGGGGGTATTTTAGGTAGAAATGTGGGGGTATATGTGGTAGAAATGTGTGTGTGTGTGTGGGGGGGGGGTGTTATGGTGGAAATCTGGGTGTATTTCTGTGTCAACACATGTTAGAGGTCACTGGTCTGGAATTTTCCAATCACAAATAACTGGGTTATGTTTATTTTTATATGAATAATGTTTCAGCTGTAGAAATAAATTTAAAGCTACGTACTTATAGTTTCATTAGATAACACGAATTGAACTTTGGTCTAGAACATGACACCATGACACAAGCTAATAAAACGTAACCCAGTTATTTGTGTTTAGCCATAATTAATTATTGGATTTTACAAAATAGATACGTACCAGGAAATATAAGACATATATGGTATGTACATATTTTTAACTTTATTGATTATACTTTCCCAAAAATAGTGGTCTAACATTTGAATTAACTTCGTTACTTAGTCTACATACCTTATATTTCCTGGTACGTATCTATTTTGTAAAATCCAATAATTAATTATAGCCAAACGTAATTTATATTGTTCCTATTTTAAAAAAAACACACATTCAAACAGACGATTACTTGTAAACATTGATTTGAATTGTGGGTAACAACTCATTTGTAAATCGGGTGTGTATAGATCGTAGAAATCTACGTGAAAATGTAGGTTAGATTTCCACGTAGATATATGGTGGATAAAGATCTGTGAATTCAACGTGGAAACTATGACCTAGTTTACACGTGGATTTTACGGTGAAGAAAATACTGTATTTCTATGTAGATATTTGGTTCTTTTTTACACGTGGATATTAAGGGGACTAAAGATATATGAAATCCACGTAGATATTTGGTTCTTTTTTTACTCGTAGATATTAAGGGGAGTAAAGATGTATGAAATCCACGTAGATATTAGTTTCATTTTTACATGTGGAATTGATGGGGGGTAAAGATGTATGAAATCTACGTTGATATTAGGTTCATTTTTACACGTGGAATTGATGGGGAGTAAAGATGTATGAAATCTACGTGGATATCAGATTCGTGTAACACTACACTTGATTTCAACCAAATTTCCACCATAATGGGGCATTATGGGGGTGAAAACTCATGTTTTTGCCCGCTGGGTTCTAGATCTAAACAATATATGCTTCTCAACAAATCTACAGTACTATATACTATATACAGTATTATATTATTATTGTTTAGATCTAGAAATAGTATTCATTGCATTGGAAATTGACAAGGCACCTATACTGTGTGTGAAATATATTTATTTAAATTTTAATTTCATAGTTTGTTATTTTATTTTAAATCTGAACAACTGCAAAGAAACAAGAACCAAAAATGAATTGAACTTTGGTCTAGAACATGACACCCAGTTATTTGTGATTGGAAAATTCCAGACCAGTGACATCTAACACGTGTTGACACAGAAATACCCCCAGATTTCCACTATAAAAATCCACCCAATATCCACGTGTAAAAATGCTGCAAACTACACGTAATTTCCACCTAATATCCACGTGTAAAATGATGCTTCGTTTCTACAGGGATTCCACCATCAATTGCCCACTGGGCAGACACTTAATTCACGCTGGCAATATTTATAATTCGAAGAGATCAACTTCTCTTACATAGTAATATATTGTACATACAATGTAGGAAAAGTTTATCTCATAGAGATTTGCATATATTTGTCTATGAATTGCTCCCGTGCACCACAATTAGTGTACAAAAATAGTATATGTAGACTATCGTATCCTTTTCACTGCTATGGGTGGCATACAAACACCAAGTTTTCATATCCATGAATTGTGGGAATTTTTTTGACAAACACACCAAATCAAGTGATTTTTCACGTGTTTAAAAATGCTTTGAAGGAATTTTTTATACAAAAAATTGAAAGACACTAGTTAAATCGTTCCTGGTTGATTGGGGGTAATCACCTTGCGGCCAAATGGGTACCACGGCGGTGATCTAATATTTCTATTAGCAAACAAGTCTTGTAGATAGATATCGTAGTACCTTTTATGTTGCTACGTAGCTACAAACCTGTTAGTCTCTATCAACCACACCTTGTGATGACATAGCAAGAGGAAATGATATATACTATTTCAATGATTGTTAAATGAAATACAGACAATGGCATTGTAATAAACAATATAACCACAATGTGTGTAATTTAGTGGCAAATCAGTTTGCCAGTGCATGTCAGTTTGACGGCGAGCACATTTACTTTCGCCTCCTACAAGTAGTGAATATCATCTTTTATTCGTCACAACCACTTGACCTGTAAGTTTGTAACACATGGCAAAAATTACTACTACAAACTTAAAAACATGCCAAAACCCACAAAAGTACAGTGTAATCATGTAAATTAAGTGAACTATATTTGGATACATTTTTCAGTTACTTTCTGATCACAAGGATAAGAGGGTTGCCAGATTAGATTGGATGTGTGAACAACTACAAGAAAAATTCCCGTAAGTTGTACTTCTCACATTTCCACTATGCCAAGATGTGCGTTATGATTATATATGTAGATTTTCTATTTGATGAAGGGATTTTTTAAGGTCAAAGTAAAGTTTTTTAGAAGATAATTTTGAAATATTAATATCAGCAAGAAAAGGGAACGCCGATTGTTTATAACAAGTTAGAGAATATTGAAAGAAGCATAATTTGGAAATGCATAGACTATTTGTTTACAGGGCAGGTTTCGCTATGCCATCATTACAGAATGATAATTTTGTGTAATGATATGACAAAATAATGAATTATAATGTTCAAATATGAAATTTCTATTTTCAGTGAGTATAAGCGGAAAAAGACGCAACCTTTTAAAAAGAGTGTGGAAAAGGGTGAGTTAGATTATTAAAGTATTACCTATGAAAGGTTTATCGTGTGATCAGTCTGAATCGCTTTTAATTCGTTAATAAGCATTCTTGACAAATTTTATCGACATTTGTACGAGCATAGGCTCTCGAGCAATCAGAATCTGTTATAATGCTTATTTATGTGTGCTTCCGTGGCCAAATGGATAGGGAGTTGGACTCGTGACCAGATGGTCATGGGTTCAATTCCCGGTTGGATCTGGTGGTGAGTGTTGAGCAAACTTTCCCTTAACAGGTTGCACACCACTCCGTGGTACCTACACGTAAAAAAGGTACAGCTCGGCGAGTAATTAGCACATGAGTCAATTGAGCAGTTCAGCCCCTAGATAGTAGGCTATAAACTTCGACATTTACATAAAAGCAATATAATGGATACTCAAAAGCGCAATTGTAAAGTTCACACAAAAATCCTTCTTTGATGACTTCATTGAATCCAATATTCATTATCAAAGTCATGCAATCTGATGAAATTCCATCTATGTTAAGTCACTGTAACAGAAAAAAACTGATGAAACGCATATGTAAGACGCGCAAATGTTTTGGTGTTTTCTCTATACGTGGGGCTCCGTAGAAAATAAGACCAAATTTATTGCCAGATGTAAAACGAACTATGCACGTAAAAACACTGAAAAAGCATGAAAGCTATATGGATTGTCCACGTATACCACCTGTAACAGAAAAAAACTGATGAAACGCATATGTAGGACGCGCAAATGTTTTGGTGTTTTCTCTATACGTGGGGCTCCGTAGAAAATAAGACCAAATTTATTGCCAGATGTAACACGAACTATGCACGTAAAAACACTGAAAAAGCATGAAAGCTATATGGATTGTCCACGTATACCACCGCAAACGTACACTTTAATGTTCTAGTGAGTTTTTTTTCTTTAGCCTACTGACCACCACAGATGAACGGCGGATATATAACATAAAACACGTAAGATCTACGTGTAATTTACGGCTGTATCGTGGTAATATCCAGTCTACGCACAATATAAAAATCCATCCGCGCCAATACTTTTGAACATTGCAAAAGGATTAGCGTGGATGATGAGGCCCCTGAAATCATGGCGCTTATATCATTGTAAAAAACGTACAAAACATTGATGGATGGCGCATTAACACAGGTGGACCACGTATGGCAAAAATATGTTCGTCCTACATATATGTACATGTTTCCTCCGTATGTTCTGTGACAGTGACTGAAGAGAATTTTATTTTTGAATAGTGATACCCATAATTAGAAGCCAATTACTTTTTAGCTCACCTGGTCACAGATGAGCGATATAAAGACCATCATGGTCCTCTTGTTAAATATTTCTTTACTAATTTTGCGTGTCAAATGTAACATCTTTCTTTTTTCAATGTTTTCAGCCCACCAATTCTTGGTGCGACGGGAACAGCGACTTGTCACGTCCTCCACCTCCCAGACTCCAGATGGTGGCAACGAACCGAAGGACCAAAGGAAGAGACAACGGCAGGCCAAAGCCTCTTCTGCTGGGTGTGTGCACTTACCACTTGTGCTATTGATAACATCTACGACACAATAATATTACATATATGTAACCTGAGCACCTATTTGATTTCTACATGTTGACAAATAAGACTTAGTAATATTCGTGAAAAATAATTTTGTATATCATGTGTAAAATTAGACAGAAAGAAAATCAGAGTAGAACCTTTCAATGTGATTATCTTGCTTGCAGTGTCTCTGGGGATGCGGCATCAAGTATCTCGGGAAGTGATGATGATGATGATGATGCTAGTTTCTCAGATGGCAATCCAGATTATGTAACATACCCTGTGAGTACAGTGTATCTAAAATTTCTCAAGTATTACATTTCCAAGACCTTCAGAAGGTTTTAAAATGAAGTATGCAAATCAGGCTTTTTTTATGTATGTTAGCATTAATAAATGGTGTGTTTGTACAAGGAAACTTTTTATGTTTATTCCG
>CM032662.1:22502066-22570457 GCA_019095985.1 Streblospio benedicti
TTGAGAATTTGAATTGTTTAAACCCTATTTTGTGTGTTCGTGCAATTTTTGAATAAGATTTTGACTTTCCCTTTGCAGATGGTCTGGTCAGCCCTTTTTCTTTTAGGGGTTTTAAAGGGGTTGGGACTCGTGAAATGGTATGGGGTTTCATTTCTTTATTGGTGGTGAGTTTGAGAAAATTTCCCTTTAAAGGGTTCAAAATTGGGCCCTTTACATAAAAAAAAAAGGAATCGGCGAGTAATTAACACAGGGGGTCGGGGCTTCAGCCCAATATTATATAAATTGCATTTTAAAAACTATAAGGAAATTCAAAAAATTGAAAAGTTAACCCCCAAAAATTTTTTTGGGTTTTGGGGGAAATCCCAATATTAGTTAAAAGTCCTGATGAAACCATTATGTTAACACTGTAAAAAGAAAAAAACGATAAAGCATAGGGGGCGGCGCAAATGTTTTGTTTTTCTCTTCCCTTGGGCTCCGTGAAAATAAGACCAAATTGTGCCAGATGTAACACGAACTATGCACATAAAAACACTGAAAAAGCATGAAAGCTATATGGATTGTCCACGTCTACCACCGCCAAGCGTACACTTTAATGTTCTAAGCGAGTTTTTTTTTTAACCTACGAAGCCACCACAATAAACAGCGGATATATAACATAAAACACATAAGATCACGTGTAATTTCTGGCTGTATCATGGTAATATCCAGTCTACGCTGTATAAAATCCATCAGCGCCAATACTTTTGAACATTGCAAAGGATTAGCGTGAATGATGAGCCCCTGAAATCATGGCGCTTATTTCATTGTAAAAAACGTACAAAACATTGATGGATGGCTCATTAACACAGGTGGACGCATTGTATGGCAAAAATATGTTCATCCTACATATATGTACATGTTTCCTCCGTATGTTCTGTGACAGTGACTGAAGAGAATTTTATTTTTGAATAGTGATACCCATAATTAGAAGCCAATTACTTTTTTAGCTCACCTGGTCACAGATGAGCGATATAAAGACCATCATGGTCTCTTGTTAAATATTTCTTTACTAATTTTTGCGTGTCAAATGTAACATCTTTCTTTTTTTTCAATGTTTTTCAGCCCACCAATTCTTGGTGCGGCGGGAACAGCGACTTGTCCACCCCCTCCACCTCCCAGACTCCAGATGGTGGCAGCGAACGAAGGACCAAAGGAAGAGACAACGGCAGGCCAAAGCCTCTTCTGCTGGGTGTGTGCACTTACCACTTGTGCTATTGATAACATCTACGACACAATAATATTACATATATGTAACCTGAGCACCTATTTGATTTCTACATGTTGACAAATAAGACTTAGTAATATTCGTGAAAAAATAATTTTGTATATCATGTGTAAAATTAGACAGAAAGAAAATCAGAGTAGAACCTTTCAATGTGATTATCTTGCTTGCAGTGTCTCTGGGGATGCGGCATCAAGTATCTCGGGAAGTGATGATGATGATGATGATGCTAGTTTCTCAGATGGCAATCTAGATTATGTAACATACCCTGTGAGTAGTTACTCCCCATCATCCGACCAATTATATGTGAAAGTTTTAATGTCCAGGATCAACTGATTACCTTACAATTTAGCATTGTTGTTTATATACAGATGGGTTGGTGAGAAGAATGTCTGCATTTAGCACTGAAACAAAGCAATGCTACTAAGGGACAGGAGTTGTAATTTCTTAATTAAGATTTTGCACAAATTTTGCTCATGTCACATTTTAATTACTTTCACCTCAACAAGGTTAATGACCATGCACTTGGCATGCAGTAACTAGCTAGTAAGAACATGCATGTATTAATTACTGCTCTGGAAACATTAGCACATTGATTGACCACTTGCCTTAACTGGTAAGCAAACATAACAATGCCTCCTGCTGCTTAAGGTCACAAGTCTTTAATTTATGTTTGCACAGGAGTCTTCCCCAGTTAATATTTCTTTGTTCTAATACAGTGGGAAATTTTTTAACTGTCCACTATACAGAGGTATCTAATTTAGGAACAAAAATAGTGTCCACTGTCCACATAAGACAGGTGTCCACTATACAGAGGTTCACTTTATATATGCTACATAGGAAAACTGAAATGGGAGAAGTGAAAAGTGTCCACATAAGGCAGGTGTCCACACGGAGGTGTGATCATGGACAGGTTCCACTGTATAGGTAATTTGCTGTGGACATTTGATGTTGATATTAATGTAAATCAATTATATTTTGACAATATTGAATTTGTTGAAGCCTCTAAGCTCTAATTACAATCTAAGAATAATAACAAATTATATTCAAAGGCTCATCTTTCTTTAGGACACAAATGTGATGAACAATTTCATGTCCAACCTGTACATGAAGCGAGGCGGGAGTCAGCCCAATAGCCGGCCCAGCAGTCAGCCAGCATCGCCACGGAGACCAGACATAGACCAGGTGCTTGCCAACACACTTTGTAGGGTTTATTGTCTGATCATGAACTTAATATCCATATAGCTATTAGACTCAAATAGCTTATTCATATTATAATAGATATATGTAAGTCAGAGTGACTATTAGGGGGCGGACAGGTACACTGGATGCCTGTGTACGTGTCGGGTGTGGCATATTTGCGAGTACAACTTTACCTTGTCGGGGCTGTTGAACCGCGAAAAATCTTCCAAATTTGATAAAAAGTGTTTACAAAATCCATTTAAGTCCAAAATTACAAATTTTACTGGCCACCGCCACTTTTCAAGGAAGCCCATAGATGGAACAATACCTGAGGTGTTATGGCACTGTGTGCTGACTCAGAAGGAACATATGCAGTATTTTATGGTCAAACAATGTGCCCAGTAGTACGGCAATGTGATCACCGAGTACCCAGCTTAAAAAATTCTGTAATTCTCCAACGCTTAGTGTATAGGCCAACTGTCACTGAATTACATTATTCTGTTGTACCTTCTATATTCATATTGGATTTGTGTCTACAAAATTATCTCCAGTATTCACTCCGTATTATCATCCAGTATTCATTAAAATTATTAATTGATATTGTGATTGATCAGGGGAGCAAAGTTGTTAGACAATACTATGAGCTCCTTGTGTTGCAGGACGGCGGTTATGTCATTGACCGGACGGGAACTAGGAAGAAGCTGGCATCGAGTCGCCCAGCATCCCCCAGTGTTGTGAAGGTGGCACCAGCTGCACACAGCAGACCACAGTCACCCAGCATGAAGGCGGCACAGTCTCCAACACCGAGGTCAGTGCAGGGCACAATGGTAGCTTTGCTTTTTCAGAGAGAGGAGTGGGAGGAATTGTTTTTTAAGGAAGAAGGATAAATTGTGATGGTAGCACAGTAGCTGACACCCAGACCCACTTGAAGAACCAGAGAGACAATTATTACAAGCACGTGTATTTCACCGTTTTAGATTTACAACCATTTATCTGTTAACCCACCAAATCTATGTTTAATATTTATTATTCTTGTGGTTTTAATCAACAAACAGAAAATAGTAGGCCAAACATCCTTGTCAGTCACATAAATGTGTTTTTAGAGTGTTAGAGTAAAAAGGTGATTTTAGATATCCAGATGGTTAAAAATCCAGATGCTTGATCTAGAAATCTACAAAGCCCGTTTCATGAATGTTAGTTGTTTCAGGCTGCAGAAATTTTCTGCCGACATGAGCAGCTCTGCCGGTCTCAGCAGCAGCGTCATCTCAGAAGAGTCTCCAGACATCCCCATCAGGTCACCTGTCGCCAGGTACCTGCTCACACTGGTTTGCTCACACTGGTTTTACTGGGTCTCACTGGGTTTTACATTGCTTATTTCATTTTTGTCATCTTATTTTTTATGTAGATCTTTAAAACATTCAAAAAGAGTTGTCTTAATTGGCGACATGCATTTTACTAATTTTATTTTCTGTTGTAGTCTTATGGCGATACCTGTATTTCACTGCTAACAATATGTAGGTTAAAGTCTGTCACTGTTACAGGCTGCTGCGCCCGGCCCCCATCATGGAGCTGGCATCGTCATCCAGTTCGGCTGAGACGCAGAAGTCTCGTCGAGGTGTCAGCGGGCTGGTGCAAAGTGTGTCTAGTCCAGACTTCTCTCTAATGACAGGAAAGGGGATGGAGGACAGACCGGGCAGGAGCAAGGCTGGAGCAGAGAAGCGCAAGTCACGAGAAGGCACTCCTGAGGTAATCATAACTTTGAGTGTATTCTTTTGCTATAAAAATTGGCTTGGAAGAAGTACTGCCTACACTACGTTTATGTTGCAACACCAAAAAATAGATTTTCAAAAGTTCTGTAGTTTTTGGTTGCTACGGATTAAGGAGTAAGAAGATGTAGGAAAAATCAGTTTCATAATTTAAGCATTGATTATTATGTTTTGTTGATATAAATAAATAATGGGCACTTTTTGGAAGTCATACAATTCCAAATCTGATTATTTTTATGTATAAAAATTTAGCAGTAGCAATGTTTTCCCAATGATAACTATTTCAGGTCTCTGACAAAACAGTAAAAACGTCTGTCAAAAAGAAGAAAAAAGAGAAAGAAAAAGAGACAAAGATGCCTGAAGTACAGCGATCCAATGTTACTTTTGAAAATGTGGGTGGGCTTAGTGCCAAACTCAAAGAGGTTAGATGTCTGTGTTGCTTTACATAATGTATTTGTATAGTTTATGTGAAATTAAAAAAAAACAATTGACCTAGTCATGTATATTTGCATCTGTAGTTTTATTGCTTTTGAATAATGGGAACATATTTAGGTCTCTATAGAAATAAATTTCGGTGACGATATTACCACTGCTGGTTCACGGCACACATTTTTTGCTGCTTCAGATTTGCAAGTTGTTGGTTCACATGAAGCACCCTGAAGTGTTCACACATTTAGGCATCACTCCACCACGTGGTTTCCTGCTGCACGGGCCGCCTGGCTGTGGCAAAACACTGCTCGCTCACGCAATCGCGGGGGTACGTTATAGATATAGTGTGATAATCAGGGACGACAATTTGCATATTTCCACTTTTCTCGTCGGTGCAACAGCTGCTGTACTACAAATGACCCTAATTATTGCTCACACCGACTTCAGTGTTATTTCCTTTTCCCTGATATAAAGCCTGTTAATATATACAAAGTACATGTATTAGGTGTATTAGTAATTCCTCTGTATTGGATAGGCTATTTATTGTCTTGTAGGCCTAGCATGCAATAATGTTTACAGCACAAGTAACAATACAAAGTGGCAATGTAAAGAAATCAGTTTGTGAAAGACAGGTTAATAACATCAGGTTCCGGGGATTAGGTTACACACATATGACACAAAGTTGTAGCTCGTTGTAGCTTTCACAGGCCTCTCGATGGTCAATTGATACCTACTAGTCTACACAACATGGATGACGTGGTTGTGTTGTAGGAGCTGGCCCGATGAAATTATTGAGAAAACAGCAAAAGCCTCGCCATAGAGCAATAAAAAGGGTTCCAATAGGTAACTTAAATCTTGTTTTGTAAAAGGATGATGCGGTTGTGTTGTAGGAGCTGGCGCTGCCGTTCATCAAGCTGGCAGCCACAGAGGTCGTGTCGGG
The DNA here is from genome assembly GCA_019095985.1 of Streblospio benedicti. Taxonomy (NCBI): domain Eukaryota; kingdom Metazoa; phylum Annelida; class Polychaeta; order Spionida; family Spionidae; genus Streblospio; species Streblospio benedicti. Next base: position 22,507,645 of record CM032662.1, read on the forward strand.
GGTGTCCGGAGAGTCGGAGGAGAAGTTGCGGGATATCTTTGACAATGCCATGGTGAGACTATTCATGCACAACCAAGTTTGGCACCAATGCAATATGATACAATTATGACTTAAAAAGTTCTTGCTATCAGATGCTAGCCAAAGCACAATAAAGACATGAGCTATATTTGTCTTGTAGGTCTTATTAAACAGTGATCTGCTCTATGATGATATTTATCATGTTGCAGATGAGTGCGCCGTGTGTACTTTTCATAGATGAGATCGACGCGATCACACAGAAGCGGGAGACGGCTTCCAAGGACATGGAGCGCCGCATTGTGTCCCAGCTACTCAAGTGCATGGATGGTAAGAATCCGGTATTTATTAAAGTAAAAAAGTTTCAGATTATACGTGAAAAAAAATACTGAATTTAGTATTTCTTCCGTACGGAATAAAGGTGGAAGTTTCCGCCAGCGGAAGAAACTGCCAACCCTACTAGGCACAGTGATTCTTGTTTGTATTGTTTTTATTTCCTGTTTTAGTTAGAATCTGCAGTCATAATTGGTTTTGATAATTGTTTGTTTCTTCTCCTGGGTGAATGTATACGTGCAGTTGTTATGTGGTGCTGAAGAGTTTCGTAACATTAGCATAATATTTACATATCACTTGTCTTTTTTCAGCCTTTGATACAATCTTAGCACAAAAGAACAACTGCTCATATATGTCTGCATACAACAAGAATAATTACCAAATAAGCTTGTATGTTATTTCCAATTATATATATAGTTTAAAATCACTAGGGAACAGGGACTGTTGGATTTGATTTTGTACATGTATCTCTTTAGTGTGCTTTCTTGTTGGTCATTGGAGTGCAGAATCAAGTGTAGAGCAGGTCACACCCATCCCGTATGTTTTTTTGAAAAAATATTTAGCATCCAAACAAGTACCAAATAATATTACTACTTTGAACACGATAGTTTTCCCGGCGCCAAAGTGTAAAAAGAAAATTTCTAGTAACATCTAATGTAAATAAACATGTTCAAATCGCATATTATCGCCACCTACGGGATGGGTGTGCACATGTTATTTCATAACAAAATGCATCATAGATCATGTAATTTTAATGAACTATGAAAATTGTATTTATCTTACGAAAACACAAGTAAGTAGCTTCCTATTAACACCTTAAACACTATTGTTAGTTCATTCAAAGCTGTGCTACGATGGTTTAAACAAAAAAATATACGGGATGGGTGTGAGGTGCTCTAGCTTCATTTTGCAGACCTGATCAGTGGTGAGTCCCATGTGCTGGTGATCGGAGCCACAAACCGGCCAGACTCCTTGGACCCGGCTCTAAGACGCGCTGGGCGATTCGACCGCGAAATCTCGCTTGGCATTCCCGATGAACATGCCAGAATGGGGTCAGTACTGAATAGAGTATAGTCTGTTTTAGTGTGCATGGAAAACATATTATTTATGTATAATGTGATTATAATACATTGCATGGAAATTGAAATAGATATTGATCAGGTCTTTAAACGTCTGTAAGTGAATTGGACATAAGATGTGCCACACCTAGCTACATTGTTCAATAGAGAAGAATACCTGTTATGTTAACATTGTGAATATGAAACATTTTAGTTGGTTTGAATGTATGTTCTTAAGTTTTCTTCACTATATGAACAAAAATCACTCTACCATACACGTATCAAGTTTACATTGAGCATTCTTAATTTCCAGAATCCTGCGTGTGCTGTGTCGTGGGCTTCGTCTACCGCCAGACTTTGACTACGAGTGCTTGTCTCGTTTGTGTCCTGGCTTTGTAGGAGCAGATCTCCAGGCTCTGTGCAGTGAAGCAGGAATCACTGCTGTGGACAGGTGAGGACAAAATACTAAAGATTGACAGCCTAGTATACAATCCATTAAAAGTATTAGTTATTGTTTTCATTACCTTTATAGAGAACCTACAAAAAAGTTTTGTAACAATTATTATACTGTAGTACATAATCAAATGTATATAATTATTTTTTTAATTAAATGTACAGTCTTTTGTTGATACATGTTGTAATTGTATTTATTGTTCTCTTCGTTCTAGAGTATTCAAAGCACTCCAAAACAAGATGCCAATACTAGGTGAAAACCTACCAATGTCAATAGATTCTCCAGCAGCTACATTTCATATAGGAGACAACATCTCTAACGATGAACAAACGAAAAGAACAGAAGACCTACCAGCTGTTACACAACAGTTAGAGAATGTGTGTGGGTTGACTAATACGGATACTCAGGTGGTTGGAACTAATGACAGCAGAGTTCATATAGACAAAAATGCAGCTTCTAGCTTGGCAGGTGATGCTGCATCACCCATGGATGTTACTAGTGTGGTAGAGGATACGAACAGTGGCACGGCGGATACAAAATGTACAGTGGAAAATACCAAAGATGTCACAGATACAATTGGAACGAACTCTGTTGGGCCTGATATTGTTAGTAGTAATATTGTTTGTGATAAAAGGACAAGTGGTGTTGATAAATGTTTAGACACTATTCTAGAAAGTTCGCATGGTGCAATGGAAGTTTCAACAGACACGGTGAACAATAATTTGAAGGAGAGTGATGAAGATAAGGAATTCAAATTGGGTAGGAATTTTTGAAATTAGAATTTTACAGGCAAATGCAATTGACTTTAGCTCTAATATAATTCTATCGCCTTGGTAAATAAGGCAAATTTGTTTGTAAATTCCTGTATATTTTTATAATTTTATTATTTATTTGGGAAATTCTGCTTCATATGTGTTTATTTTACATTTTTAACATCTATATAAAATTCTATTTCATGTGTTTCTTTAATTATTCTATAATGTACTGGTATTTTGAAACTTTCTCATGTGTTTATTTTATGATTTTCAGTTTTATCATGGTTGAAGGACCAGTCACCCCTAACTGAGAGGCAGATGCAGGACATCTGTATCACCATGGACGACTTCAAGGTAATGCACAGTTCGTTCCCATACGCTTCAAAACATTTGTAAAGAATCCCATTTTTAGCTCACCTGTGAGCTTTTGTCATCACTTGGCGTCCGTCCGTCGTCCGTCTGTGTAAACAATTCTTTAGAAATCTTCCTCAAAAACTACTTTATGGATTTGTAGGAAACTATGTATAATGGTTCATTATGGTATTGTGCAAAAAGTGACTGCTTCATATTAAGATTTATTGAAAACCATGGTTGCTACTGCAATATTTAAAAAAACTGTTTCTAGACACAAAGTTCTCCTCAGTCATAATGTAAACAGTATGATATGGGACATTTCTTTCAGTAATCTATTCATCACCAGTTTGCATTATGCTAGACCAGAGTTAAGAAAGGCACAACTAAACTTGTTACATTGGCAGATCCAGATTTTTTAAGAAAGAGGGGGGCACAACAATTACCTGTTACACTGGCGGATCCAGTTTTTTTTATAATATAGAGGGGGCACAGCAGTTAACTTGTTACATTGGCAGATCCAGGTTTTTTAATAATAGAAGGGGACACAGCATTTAACTTGTTACAGAGACAGATCCAGGTTTTTAATAATAGAAGGGGGCACAGCATTTAACTTGTTACAGAGACAGATCCAGGTTTTTTACACTGGCAGATCCAGGTTTCTTAATAATAGAAGGGAGCACAGCATTTTACTTGTTACACTGGCAGATCCTGTTTTTTCTTAAGATAGAGGGGGGCACATAGCAGTTAACTTGTTTGTTAAAAATAGAACATAGACGCAGGTGAGCGATTCAGGCTCTCTAGAGCCTCTAGTTACTAAACACGTTTATTTTGTGATTACATCATTGTTTGGCTGTCAGTCATGTGTCATTTTACAAATATTATCCATTGAACTAAGTTTATAGGTGTGTTCATATATCCAAATTTGTGATAAGAGTCTAATCAAAATACATAAAATATTATCTTTGTTGCTGTCATGTTATTATTATTATATATCTTCTGTAGGCTGCGCTGTCACATGTGCAGCCGTCTGCCAAGAGAGAGGGCTTCGCCACAATTCCCGATGTCACCTGGGACGACATTGGTGCTCTGAAGGATGTGAGGGAGGAGCTGGAGATGGCCATCGTGGTGAGTGCTCAGCTCATGCGTTCAGCAAAGACATTGAATTTATTTTAATCCAAGGCAGTAGAGCTTCTGAAACATTTGGCATTGGTTTGAATATATTTATTTGTTATGCAAAGTACAACATAGAAATTGGGCAACAGCTAAAAATGTCCTTTCTCATAAACGAATAAAGCGTTTGGCACTTCATTCAAATATACCAGCAGAGCTTGATCTATTTTCCGTCCCTTCAGGCTCCAGTGCGATTCCCTCAGAAGTTCTCATCAATGGGGCTGGTCAACCCTCCTGGCATCTTGCTGGTCGGGCCGCCTGGCTGTGGCAAGACACTGCTAGCCAAGGTACTTCAGTTTTTACACACATTTTTATGTAACGATTACCCAGGGTTCCCACATGTCCTGGAAAACGGGAATTAGTGCGGAATTTCAAAATACTGTTCCCGAGTCTTGAATAAGTGCAGAAATTAACAAATGTAGCAAAAATCCGGGAAAAGATATGGAATTTTGTACAAACCAAGCAGTTTATTTATATTTAAAATGCTACCATTGAGCTCGATCGTGTTTACCGACCCATTCATGACCTTTGATAAAACTTGGTTAAAAGCCGGCTTCTAATTGGTCTCTTCACATAGATATAACAACAATATTTTACGACATATGCTGGTACACTTGCTTGTATTCTTGGCTCAAATCGCCGTGAAGCACATTCGATTTTGGCTACCACGCAGCAAGCCTCATTACCATTAGATTCTTTATGAATCTGACATAACGCTGCGTGCTTGATTGAGGCTGCGTGGTGATTTTGACCAATGAACGAGCACCGACCTAATTTTCTGCACACCGTAAGGAACTGCCATGGCGCTGACCAGGTTGTCATATTTTTGTTTGCAAACCTTAATATTATTCGTCTCCCATACCTCATCTAATCATATCTTATAATCCGGATGACAAGAAAGGCGGATTGACAAACTATTGATCAAGTGTGGACGTCGGAGAAGTAATATGTCTTACAAAACGATTGACATTTCCAATCGACTTCGCAAAGATAAAAGATGTGTGGCTGACATAAAGTATCGTGACGTTTGCAGGTGTAAATGGAGTAAAATATTGTGAGTAAATATGTTATATTATAAGAATACAATGTATTGACATTTCCAATCGACTTCGCAAAGATAAAAGATGTGTGGCTGACATAAAGTATCGTGACGTTTGCAGGTGTTAATGGAGTAAAATATTGTGAGTAAATATGTTATATTATAAGAATACAATGTTTTATGCTGTGTTTGGTTTGTAGCTGAAACCAAATGTTGCTACGACAGTATAAATTGTGATACTACGCAGTTGAAAATCTGATGCCTGCCTGTCAAATTCAAATCTGCGATTGATTTCCATGGTAGTTTATATTTTTTTAACATGAAGATAAAGTAAAATGACCACCTAATGGTGAAAATCTGAAACTACATGCGATTCTATGCACGTACGCAAATTGGCATGTTGAAATTCCTATTATTTTAGGCTCTGCCATAATTTTTTCTCAAACACAAAATACAGTCATAGAACCCGTTGAACATCAAAGACGTTTTTTGCGCGAAATAATTTGCCGGCCGCGGCACAGAAGGGAGTCTGTACGTTATGGGTATGCACGCACTCCATGGGGTTAATATCCTGATATTCTGTGGATAGTGGTGGTCTGTGTGCTAGATCTATGTGTGTTTTGTTCTCAAGTGCTGTGATATTATAGTGAAACTGAAAAGTGCGAAAGGAAAGTGTCTCGTGGTGTCTCAACTGAACTTTGGATAAAATTGTAATTTTCTGGAAACATAAGTTCAGTTTCAAAGTTGTTGTTTTAATAAAATAAAATTTTATGAAACAATTTGTACTATTTTTTTTATGAATGACTTATATTTAGTACCATTCACTTAAATAATACAAACAAAAATGACCTTGAAAAATCCTGTTTAGTAGGGAAAAAGTAGGGAATTTTACTGTCCAAAATTGTGGGAACCCTGATTACCACATTTCCTCTCAATTTTTTTTCCTCAATCTTCATCCAAACCAAATTTTTTAATAAGGATCGCAATACAATGAATGCTCATATATATATTTGCATTGATTTGCAGGCTATCGCCAACGAGTCTGGCCTCAACTTCATCTCCGTGAAAGGTCCAGAGCTACTCAATATGGTCAGTGCTAATTTTATCTTAATAATATTGCTGAAAACTTTTATTATTGGTCAATTATTATAGCATAAGTGCATGGACATTCTGCTCAACAATAAGCTGTTGAGTTAAAATCTAAATCTGTATATCTGAATTTTGTTATACTGACTATCGGAGAACTTTTATTATTCTTACTTAAAATGTTTTATATCATCCAATAATTTGTGTCCTTAGTGTACATGTATGTAGGTCCCAAATGCATATGCAAAACATGTACTGTGTTTTTGAGTGTTGTACTGCATTTTCAGTATGTGGGTGAGTCTGAGCGTGCTGTGCGGCAGGTTTTCCAGCGTGCACGCAACTCCGCTCCATGTGTCATTTTCTTTGATGAGCTTGACGCTCTGTGTCCAAGACGTTCTGACTCAGGAGAGGTGAGTTTTGACTTGAAGTGTTTTTCTTCAACATTTAAAGTCGTGGTAACCTTTACCCTTCAAGGTTGATGAAGTGTCTAAAACTTGCCCATAATTTTTACCCTCCACGCATCTTTATCTTATGCCATGACAATCTTCAATTATCACTCCGTAGTGTACAAAATCATAATAGTTTTTTATGCATTTTGTTTTTCTATGATATGTTATGCATTAGATACATTGAAACCAACCATTGTTATAACTTAGCAGACACTAATATGGTTGATGTACACTGTACATTGTACATTATACAGACAAAAGATTTAATCTCAAAATCGATGCATGTAGAATAAATGCTAATCAAAGGACACTTTTCACTAGGATGTGTAAGTGAAATAACTGGTTACTCAGAACTGATGATCCGCAGTGTTTCCATAACCATTTTGCCCGGCAATTTACTTGTTTGTTCAGGGTGGCTCGGGTGTGCGGGTGGTGAACCAGCTGCTCACAGAGATGGACGGACTCGAGGAGCGCAAGCAGGTGTTTGTGATGGGAGCCACAAACAGACCTGGTGAGTGGCTCTTGGCTTCCTTGTTTCACTGGGTGGTTTTTGTCATGTTTGATGGTACAATTAACAAGACAGCTGAATGGCTCTTTGGTTTTTGACACTGTGATGGTAAGAATTACAACCATGGAAAGTGGCTGTTAGTCACACCGATAGGAAGAGTAGGTGTTGTGAAAGAGCGCGATTACTGCTTGATTTTGATTGTAGAAAGAGGCATTTGAGTACCAATTTGTTGTTATGCTTAGGATGAGTAGTATTCGGACAGGGTACTCTGTGCAGGAATAGTTACAGTTTATCGGGAGGTAAGTGCATGACCTTGCTAAATGAGGTATTCCGTTTATACTTGTAGAAACTATTGATCCTGCCATGCTACGTCCAGGTCGCCTGGACAAGCAACTGTATGTGGGGCTCCCAACAGTGAAAGACACAGAGGACATATTGAGGACTATTACCAAGGTAAAACATTGTGTTACAAGCTACTAGACGGCTAAAAAAAAAGCTGGAACATGAACTGACAAGAATATATCCACCAGCCTGCTAATTTTTCAAAATAAATGTAATGGGTAGATATCACAACCCAAACATCAGATAGAACTAAAACTTGCAATATTATTTGAAATAATGGCATTGAGTTATAAACTAAAAAATTAGAATGAATTAATAAAAAAAAACTAAGAAAACTAGGCAGTAAATATTGGACTTGTGTGAATGATCAAGATAATGCAATACTCAATACATGTATAAAATATAATACATTAATTATCATTGTATACTTGCTATAAAATAGGCGTTCACCATGATAATAGCCAATGGCTCTCTGGATGGAGTTTGTTTTGATTAGTGGTTGCTCGTTTTCAGAACGGCAAGAAGCCACGGCTTTCTGATGATGTTGACTTGTCAGCACTTGCAGCCGACGAAAGATGTGTGGGATACACGTGAGTAAATGATTAATTTGATACTTTGATATATTACAAAACTGTTGTTTTATGTACCAAAATCCTTTTTTTAATATATTTACTTATATATTTAAGCTTTATTGAGGCATAGACTCTTTTAAAGTGCTATATAAGATGAGGAACATTTGACGTTTGTACCCTACACCTGATATTGCAAAATCTGTCTTGACCTGCATCACATAGAAATTAAAGGGCACTCGTTATCTTTCATAGACATTAACATTTATACATATTTTTTCATTGGTACACTGTTGATGTCGTTTGTCTTATTATTGCTAGTGGTGCTGATCTGGCGGGTCTGGTGCGTCAAGCAGCACGCACAGCTCTTGGTGAGGACATGAAGAGTGGTGATGCAGACGATTCTCCAGTCATTGTACACAGACGGCATTTCGACATTGCCTTTACCAAAGTCAGGCCTTCAGTGCTGCCTAAGGTTAGTAGACATAGTTTTCTGGCATTTATATGTCTTATCGTTTAGGTTCAAATAATAATGATTATTTGTTTAAAATCTTCCTTTTTTTCAATGATTTTAAGTTATTGAATATTGTAATTTGTTTTTATTGTTAGTCAGGTTGACTTGTTTTAACAGTTAACAGTTTTGGTGAAGAACAAAAAAAGTAAACAGCTAATTGGATTACATCTATCAGCAAATATGGGCACGTTTGCACAAAAAATAATTTTAAATTCAATCGTTCAGCAGTAATGTTAGGATATTTATTTTTGTTCTAATATTGTGTATTATAATCAAAGTTTGATATACAGATCGATACAGCAGAAGACATAAGGGTTATTAAGTTTGATAATCAGGTAGCCCAAAACAAAATTATGTTGCCGGACATTCAAGGTACAGATAGCAGTGTCAATGTGGGGCGGGGATAATTCCAGAAAATATTTGACACTGACAGTAAATTATGACAGAAGTGACACCTGGAGAACATATTGAGCTCGATGTTTTAGTTTTTAGATGTACAGGTTGTACACTACAAAACAAAATTGTATATCATACACTTGCCAAAAACTGGTACCACATCTAGCTACCGACAGGCAAAAACTTATAGCCCAGTTTTCAGGAACCCGCGGGCTAAAGAGCTACCACTCATGTCAACCCTTAAATAAGATTCTGCTGTTGGATTAACATTCCTTGAAAACTTTTTAACCTACCAAGACAAGTGCTCATGTTTGTATATAATATACTTTGAATTACTATCAGTTTTATTGCAATATATTCCTACAGCAATAAATATAAATTAAACCAATAAAAAAAAATCTAATTTTTAGGATCAACTTATGTACAAGAAAATACAGGAACGTTTATCCTCATCGTGAGAAAGAGATTGACCGTGCCGTGTTAATTAAAAAAGATAGTCGTATATTGTATGTCCATATGTCCTGTTAAGGTATATACTATATAGAAACAAAAATCTAATATATTGACAATATGTATAAACTTATTGCACAAAATGCAATAATTGTTCTTGAAAACTACTGTTAGGGAGTTTCTGTTACTGTAAAAAAATTCAATTAAAAATACTTGTTATTGTATTATATTTCAAGTACATGTTATCATTTATTAAGTCATATTAGATTTACAGTGTGTGATGCAGATTGTATATTGTTATGAAGTGCAAACATTTTTCATTGCAATATTTGTTATATGTGTGAAGGAAATAAAATGTTCAAAATAATCGACTGCTATTTACTGTATCTGCATTTAGATTTAAAAAATCTAGAGATTGGAATTGAATTTATGTTTACTATATCTATACATTTAAATATATTTAGGGCACATATGTGTGGCTTAGCTTGCTTATTTTTCCCATGAAAATATATATTAAGCTATAAGGAAAGTATGTGGCAACCATCAAATACTGGATGTTCATCTAATTAACATAGCAGTTTATTTTATGTAAAATATATTCTCATGCGTTGATTCATCAAGCATAGACTATTGCTGTGTTCTTTAGTATAATTGATAGATATCCACCCATAGTCAGAAAATTAATACAACATTAATCCCTTTCATTTGGGCTAGACATCTGAAGATTTTTATGTAGATGGGTCATTCTTCTTGATAAATTCCTCTATCGCTTTCAACCCGTCTGCCAAGTTGACTCTTGCAAATCCCAGTCTAACAAAACGATCTTCATAGTCAAACATAGATGCAGGTGCTAATAGAACCTCTGCATCATTAACCAATTTGTTGCAAAAACCTGTTGCCCCTCCACCAGGAAATTGTAACAGCCATGATTTGAGCTCCAGTAGACTATGGGTGCATGCCGTTGGTCGCTTCCAATTGAACAGGTTCGGGTATTTTGAGAAAAACTCATCAAGCAAATCAAGATTTTTCCTGATGATTGATAACGTTCTCTCAACTAGCATCTGGGACTGCCGAAGTGCTGTGGAAAAGAAATTATAAATACAAAATTGGGGAAAATATTTTGTTTTTACTTAAAAAAATGTGATATTGATTTAAGATACAGTTGGATTTCATATGACTTCAATATATGCTTTCTTAAATTATACTTCTTACCTATAATAGCTAAAATCTCTGAAGGAGCTGAAGAACATATACTGACATAATCTTTCATGTTTGCCATCATGTCCATCAACTCTCTATTCTTGGTGCAGAGCCATCCAATGCGGAGTCCCGGAAGTGCTAACGTTTTGGACATGCCACACAAGGTGACAGAATTTTCCAATAGAGTGCAGGCAGACTGCAATGGTGGTGTACCGTCATTATTGCTTAATCTGTACATTTCATCACTGAACAAAAATATATGTCGTTCATTACAAATTTTCACAATCTCTTGCCACATTTCTTTTGAGGGTATAAACCCTGTGGGGTTGTGAGGGAAGTTCACAACAAGCAACTTTGTGTCGTCTTTCAGCAGGGATTTGAAGTCCTCAAGACCAAAAGACCAGCCATCTTTAGAGTGATTCACCGTCCAGTAACTTATGTCACAGTTGTAAGTTCGAAGATTCTCCTGAAGACTTTGATAAGCTGGGTCTATCACTATAGCATGAAATTTCTTCTTTTCAGCTCTGTAGGGAATGAATAAAAAATTAATTGAGTTAACAGACTGCCATTATCTCGTCTGCATTCAATCTAAACCTGGTGTAAGCAATGAATTTGCAAAATCATGTCAAATGTTAAAATACAATGAAATCAAAATCCTACCCTGACAAATATGAAAATAAACACTGCATAGCTATATAAATGCCTTCTTGTGGTGCAAATATTATTACATCTTCAGGGTCCATGTTATGAAAAGCTGCGACCTCCTTGATTAATAATGGGTGACCTGTAAAACATTCATGACGAAAGCTTTATTGCCAAGTTGTATAACGTATATATGTCAAACCTTTTTTTCTCTTCTTTTTTTTGTAGGCATAAAATATAAATTCCAGGTAAACAGTGGTGAAAAAACTGATCCACATTCAATAGTGTTAATATACTAAAGAATTTATACCTTTACTTTCAGTGTATCCCAATTTCAAATTCCTCCACAAAGCTTTAGATTCTTCATCAGCAAAGGCTATTATTTCTTCCATGCTCATTGTCTCTACATCAGAGCAGCATAGCAAGTACTTGGTATTGAACTCATATTTTGCAAAGTATCTCTCTAATTTGAATTCTTTTGGTTGCTCCATTCTTCAAAATGGTAAACCTAAATGAATGATACTGTAAGTACATTTATCAAATACACTTGTGAATATAGGTCAGTGTAGCATTAGGCCTTGTGATATGCAATCATTGTCCAAGCACATGGACTGAAAATCTTAAGAATACAGAGATGCTTCAACTAGGTATCATGGGCCCCAGCATCCTTAGTTTGAGAGTAAAGGTATATATACTGGTACTTTATTCACTATGCAAACACCATTCTACCTCATATAATTATTTCAGTAATAATGGTGTTTGTATAGTACATGTATAATATATATACCACTAGCTAAAAAACGGTGCTGGAGCCCATTAGATCATTTTATGATAATGAGTAAGAATGGTGTTTGTACATATACCACAACCACCACCCCAACTAACGATGCTGGGGGCCGTGATGGGTATGATTTTAGGTGGTGAAAATCTTGTAGTATATCTATTTCAAAAAACTGAATAGGCGCATGAGCAAAATAACACATTGCCTGCTCACTGATCTTTGTTGAGATAATTTTGTATCCATGTATGCGGATAATGCGGTAGGAAAAAATAAACTAAAAAGCATTACTTTTTATTGGAATATAATTTAACAATGTTAAAGCAATTGCAAGCTTGTATTTTACATATCGACTACTAATCACATTAAATAAACACCAAGCATTTCTTTATATGTTAACATTAATCACTATCTTATTTACAAACATGTATCTTCTATTTCATTCTATGAAATTGAATATTTTGTGTTAACAACACAACAAATGGAATCATTAACATTTATTTTACTCAAATTTGTTCTTTTCTATGCATTCAAATTACCGGTATGTTGTAATGAGATCCTACCACACATGACAAAAACATCATAAAATTGTAAAAACATCCAACTATTAGTCAAAATTAAGACAATGAGATTCTACCACACATCACAAAAACATCATAAGATTGTAAAACTATCCAAACTATTAGTCAAAATTAAGACTTATATAACACGTTGAAATATATGAAAATGCAACATAATTTAAACACATAGAAAAAATAAATCCATCTACGTAAATTTTATTGTAAAACTATCCAAACTATTAGTCAAAATTAAGACTTATATAACACGTTGAAATATATGAAAATGCAACATAATTTAAACACATAGAAAAAATAAATCCATCTACGTAAATTAAAGACAAAAATCAAAGTAGTATGAACTATGTGAATGAAGTCAATATTTCAAATTTGGTCCCATTATTGTCACCAAATGTTAACATTTGGTATTATCTATAGAAATATCAAAGAAACAAATAAATGTTAGTTATGAGGCAAGCAAGTCCGCAGGTTACTATAATTTCTGATGTTATGTACATGCTCATTATTAAGTGAACATAACATACAAAAGCAATAAAATGTCACATGATAAAGTCAATTCTTAACATTTTATGACATCAGAGTCTACGAAATTTGTTCTTGATCATTCCATTGTATTATCACATTATTCTTTAATGAATTTTCAAGGTTAAAAAGCAATCATTGAAAATACATACAAGCAATTACATAATAGATCACTTGAGATAAATCTCCATAATAATAATAGACTTGTTGATCCATACAGCCGGGTGGGCAAACAAGACTTCTGCAAAACATCACAAAAATGTTCTGCAAGGAATTCCAAACACTTTGTGCCAAGCAATATTTCATTTCGAGATGTATAGTTTTATTTAGCTTTTAGATTGGCAAAGTATTCCTTAATGACTTGCTGATATTCTGTATCTTTGTACTGTTTCACAACGACAGTTGAACCATTATGTGCCCCATCAATCATGCAGGATAAAGCTGAAAACATACAAATCATGAGTCATGAAAATAACATCAGCCAGATTTCATAAAAAACAAGATATTGTATTAATAGCAATGAAGCGTGCATTACTCACTATGGGTGTTTAATGATCCAATATAGTCTATGCACTATAAACCACTTAATCACAGACACAAGGACATATTTAATTACGCTTAAGAAATGCATACAAGTTGATTAAAGTTTCAGTATATGGTTTTTGTTAGATGCCCATTTTGCATTCCAGAGAATATCTTGTAACCTCTGGTCGAACTACCTCTAACCACTACCACTGTGGTATACATGTATGTACATGTATGTATTATATTATATTCATCAATCACTTTTAAAAATTAGGTGCATTTAAAAATATTACCTTTCTCACTTGCATCTGGCCTAAATAGACAGAGTATTGGCTTTCCCATTGCAATAGCTCTGCCTATTTCATATCCCACACCAACCGAGGTTACTGTGACTTCTGATACCATCACTGAAAATACATTAATGAATGGGAATTTATTTTATTGTGATAATTAAGATTACATCATAATGAGAATACCTTATCATCTAAATGAAATTTACAAAGAGCAAGAACATACCATCCATTTCTTCCAATTGGGTGATAACCAGATCATGCCGTTTCTTGGTTGTATCATAAGTTTCCCAGTACGCTAGGAAAAAAATGTTACTATTTTTATACTTCATGGTAAATCATTATTGCATCTGTTCTCCATCTAAAATATGAAGCTACGAACTATTTTCTTATGATGCATTCATTAATGGTAAAAAACAACTTCCAGTGAATACTATGTGTTGGATCTTTTAATCCTTTGTTTAATTTTCATAAAATATATCTGATCATCAAACACAATATGCAAAATTCAGCAACTAATCATTATCATGACCTGGGTTGCAAAAATCTACTTTTTGTTACAAGCTTCACTAAAACATGCATACTTTCTTCATCTGCAATCATGTCCTTCCAAGCGCCAATGATTTCTCCATATTTTTCCAGTTCTTTTAAGATTTTAATGTAGAGTGGTTCATCCTCTCGACCACCTTTTATACTTCCGCCAAAGAATATTTTCAAACTCATTATACTGAAAAAGAAATTCCAGCATAAAAATCATTATTTCTTCTGAGCTGATAAAACCTCTTACAGTAATCTCTAAATGATATCAAGGATAGTATATTGATGATATTTAATATAAAAAATTAAACGTTACACATATGTAGCTTGGCTAAATTCATGGATCCCATCAATCGTGGCTTCTATATGTGCATGTGTTTAGGCTTATCACGCATACTGGCTATTATTGATTTTGTAAAAAAAAGGTGCACTGTTGGCCAACAAACTGCTCAGCATTCGCATAATTGAAGGAAAAGGTATTTTCCAAGGCAGAATCATTGTGACAAAATCTTATTTATACTGTTTGGGGAAAATATCAATAGAAAATTGTTTTATCCCTTTTCTAATGAAAAATGATCGGCCCCAGCACGTTAGATGGGTGGTGAGGGTATAAATACTATATTTACTATACCAATTAACACCATTCTTACTCATATAAGGAAGGATAACTAATACATACAAGAACAAGCATAGCCAGGGCAATGAGGGTAATCTGTTATAGGTTGGATTTATGCTCTAGTATATACTTCATCACCTCACACTATTGAAATAAGCTGACAGTCCTATGCAACCACAATTTAAATATTTTTCCTTGCGTTTGTATCGTTAGTTACCCTTACCTACTACTAATAAGTACGACTCTGAGATGTATGTTTGTAAATCAGTAACATACATAACACCTCCCCTTTCATGAGGCTGGGGCCCATGAGTAATCTAACCAGGAAGTTGCTTTTGATTGGGTGGATTTAGTGTTCATTAACATTAAGAGTAAGGACCTTAAAAGGTAGACTTTGTTTTGTACTTTTTGTAAAGGTGACTGAAGAGGCCTGTATATTATCTAATATGTTTCTTATATTGTATATTATATTATATTATGTCGCAACAGTTAAGTAAACAAGTAGTCGTCGGGAATGCTGTAAATCTCCCCTTTCCCGATCAGGCCATTTTCCCGATCAGGCCATTTTTGAAAAGTGGGCCAAAGTACTCAAATATCAAATCACTTGAGCAGAGTGATATAGTCATACAAAATGTCAAGTTTGGTAATGATAGGTCATGAAGTCTTCCCAGGAGACAGATAAACACAAATTCGTTATAATTAGTTTTTAAAACACATCGTAATTTCATCAAAAGTAGGCCATAGTACACCAATATCTAATCAGCTCTGTAGAGTGGTACAACGAAGCTAGATATGAAATTTGGTGACCATAGGTCAAATACTTCTCCCTGTAGAGTGGTAACAAGGTTTATTACGTAACGCTCATTAGTTCGTAAAAAGTAGGCCAAAGTACACCGACATCAATTCAACTGTGGAGACTAGTATAGTGAACTTAACTGTAAAGTTCAATGACCATCGGTGAAATACTTATCCCACTGCAGTGGTAACAATTGTTTTATTCGAATATTTCATAAATCTTTTAAAAGTAGGCCAAAGTACACCAATATCAAATCACGTGAGGAGAGTGATATAGACATACCAAATGTCAAGTTTGGTGATGATAAGTCATAAACTGTTCCCAGGAGACAGATAAACACAAATTCGTAATAATTTGTTTTTAAAAACACCTCATAACTTCATTAAAAGTAGGCCAAAGTACACCAAAATCTAATCAGCTCTGGAGAGTAGAACAAAGCTAGATATGAAGTTTGGTGACCATATGTCAAATACTTCTCCCTGTAGAGTGGTAACAAGTTTTATTATGTAGAGGAATGTGTCAGTAGGCTGTTGTTGTGGAAGGAAGGCATGGAGAAAAAAGGTCTAAGAGTGAATGCAAGGAAGACTAAGATCATGATCTGCGGTTCAGGTCTGGATGTTCTCCAAAACTCTGGCAAGTTTCCCTGTGCTGTTTGCTGCACTGGTGTAGGCCGCAACAGCGTTCTCTGTAAAGGCTGCAAAAAGTGGGTGCATAAGAAATGCAGTGGACTTAAACGCCTAACAGAGGACCCAAGTTTCAAGTGCAGACGTTGCCTGGGTACTGCGAGACCAATCGATGGCAGACCACAGAGTGAGGTTCAGGTGGGACCCGACAAGTTGGAGGTCGTAGCTAAAGTCTTTTGTTACCTGGGAGACATGCTCTCGGCTGCCGGTGGCTTTAAAACAACGACAACACAGGTGAAGACAGCCTGGAGGAAGTTTAGGGAGCTGCTGCCTGTTCTCTCATCTCGCAATTTCTCACACAAGGTTGGGACATGCAGCAAATACAGTACTTGTAAAGTGGAGTGCAATGCTCCATGCTAGTGAGACATGGCCCTTAACCAAGCCAAACTTTCAAATCAGCGCAATGACAGGGCAATGATCAGACAGATCTGCAATGTGAAGCCGGACTGTAAACGTCGCCACCACCAGTTCAAGTGAGCTTTTGAAGCTTTCGGCCTTGAGGACCTTGACCTCATTCTGAAGGAGAGAAGACTTCGTTGGTATGGCCACGATGGTACGGTCAAGCGAAACAATCAAGACAGCATGGGACATGCAAGTGGCTGGTATACGTGGAACCGGTAGACCCAAGACTTCATGGAAGCAGGTGACTGAGAGGGATATGAGGGACTGGGGACTCTCAAAAACCGATCCTCATGAGAAAAACACATGGAGATCCGGTGTACGAACAGCCATGCGTGCAGCTAGCCAGCTACCTGGAAGGAGGTCCACTGAAGTGGACGTTACCCCAGCACCTGCACGTTAATCAAAACACCGATGATGATGAACGCTCATAAGTTCCTAAAAAGTACGCCAAAGTATACCAATGTCAATTCAACTGTGGAGACTAGTATAGTGAACTTAACTGTAAAGTCTAATGACCATAGGTGAAATACTTTTCCCAGTGCAGTGGTAACAATAGTTTTACTTGAATATTCAAAAAAAAATCAAAAGTAGGCCAAAGTACACCAATATCAAATCACATGAGCAGAGTGATATAGACATACCAAATGTCAAGTTTGGTGATGATAAGTCATAAACTGTTCCCAGGAGATAGAAAAACACAATTACGCAATAATTTGATTTCAAAAACACATCGTAACTTCATTAAAAGTAAGCTAAAGTACACCAAAATCTAATCAGCTCTGGAGAGTAGTATAACGCAGCTAAATCTGAAGTTTGGTGACCATAGGTCAAATACTTCTCCCTGTAGAGTGTTAACAAGGTTTATTACATAACGCTCGTAAGTTTGTCAAAAGTAGGCCAAAGTACAAACAAAATTTTTTGAGAGGTACTTTTTTCCTCAAACAATACATATTCAATTTGCAAATCAATAGCTCAAGTAGTATTCGAGTTATCAGCCTGTTTATTTTGGACGGGCGCACGAACACACGGGCGGAAGCAAGGCTAGAAATCCCCCTTTGGACTTCGTCAGGGGAGATTTAATAAAATCAAGTAAGAAATCAATCGTAATGCAAATGTAACTTACCCCAGAAAATCAAAAGCAACTTCCTGATTAGATTACTGATCAACCTATGGAAATTTGGTGAAAGTATTTAACATGTGATTGCATAGGACTGTCAGCTCACTTCAATAATGTGGAGTAATAAAGTATATACTAGTGCATAAATCCAACCTAAAACGGATGGCCTTGCTCTCCTTGTTTGTGTATGGCTAGTTACCCTGTCTTATATTATGTGTAAGAATGGTGTTTGTGTTTGCGATCCAAATATAATCTAGGAAAATCACTTCCTTTTCAATGTAAAATTTCACTATAAGAAACAGAAAATAAAAAGAACAATACAAATTTATAAAAATAAGCTTTATTTATTATGAACACATCTCCTTAAACATCATGCTAGTTTTCTAAATATTAAATGCAAAAATGGTTCAGTCTTTTAACTTGACTTAGACGATTTTTCTCTGGTTCTTGGAGTCTACGATGACTTTTTGAAGTTGGCAAAATACTCCTTGAGGATTTCCTTGTATTCTTCACCACTGTATCTTTTTACTATGAAGCTACTGTCATTATGAGCACCATCAATCATACAAGACAAGGCTGAAAACAATAAAAAAAAATGGCTTACTATACAAATTATTGTTCGTGTTATAAATAGTATATATGCCATTTTCAAATCTTATTTACTCTACATGTCCTTACAAGTTAAAAAAATATGAAAATTCATAGTTACCTTGGTACAAAACAAAATTATAATGAATAATTATAAATCAAACTGATAAGACAGCAGAGCAATATTGAGTACATTGTATTCATCAAGCTGAACAAATCCTGTCTTATCATACCTGACACTTCTAACACTACTTATCTTAGAGGATGGAAAGATGGATTCTTACGCTTTTCAGAATAAATGCAATTTAATTTTCACCCCACTGTAAGAAAAACATAAGTTGGTATGTTACCTTTGTCTGTTGCATTTGGTCTGAATAAACACAGCACCGGTTTTCCGAGAGCCACAGCTCTGCCAAGCTCATAACCGACTCCAAGGGATGTAACCGTTACCTCAGCAACCATTACTAGAATAAATAGTTTGTATTCAACTATAGGTACGTTAACAAGTTAATTACACATGGTTTAGTGATCATTCTATAATTCATTCCTGATGGTAAAATCTTTTGGTTTGAGCCTTGTTTTGAGCAAAAAGTCAATATCAAAAATGACAGCTTACTTATAAGAGTTTTGTTAAAGGAAGTGTTTTATACAATGAAAAGGTGGTATGCGGTATCAAGCATGAATATATAAGAACATTTTGTTGCAAGATGAGTATAAATACAAATACATATAGAATAATACTCTTACCATCTGCTTCATTCAGCCATTCAATGTCTCTGTCATGAATGAATTTTGCTGTTAATTCTTTATCTAAATGAAAAAATAAAAATTATTATATCTAAGCCATTAGTAATACTGTGCTAATGTTTTGCCATTATTTCAATGCATTCTACATACATAGCATCCATTTTAAAAAGAAGATGAACATAAAGCTTTATATAACCGAACTCGATAGCATAAATGGTTTGCTGCATTAAAATACTATCACAATCTTAATATTATGTAATAATAACATCGCTGATCTCAAAATTAAAGTTGCCTTTACAGTCACCTACATTTCTCTTCATTAAACTTTTATTTTAGAATATTTCTCAAATATTGGCTACCTCAACATTTTCTCATGATATTAGTTTCTAATGTAAACAAGATTTGGTTTGTCGGGGAATCTAACAATTATTACATTATCAATTATCATGGTGTTTCTGTTTTAGCTATCAGGTATTGTGTGACTTTATCAACAGATGCTGACTATGGAAATGTGATTTTATGATTTAGAAATGAAACTTGGGGAATCCCCACAATACTTTACAACCATGTTTAGAACAATCTCAGTTTCTGTGTCGGAATTGTAGCCCTATCACGCTGAATGCTGACATCAAAGGCAACAGCATAGCAAATTTAATCTTATCACAATAAATGAAACTTTGGGATTCCCCTCCAAAATTTTATAACATTTGTATATAACACATCGGTATGTTAGTAACTTCACACACATAATGGAATCCAATTCAAGGAAAGAGCTTTACCAATTGTTGCTTCAAGCAACATACTGCTGTGGAAAAATAAAATATGGAACCTGTAATTGGCTTTACCGCAATAAACCAGAAGAGTATTTCGAAGACATTTTATCAACAGATGGAATAATGCATCCTTATGCAAAAGACAAAGGTGGAGACCCCAGATGCCCTATCAATGGTATTGCTGAAGGACTTTTCTTCGGAGCTATGATCGACCCCAAGACAAAGGAGCCATTGAAGACCTCGCCTTTTGGAAACTGCCGGTTTAGCGTGCCAGCCACATGGATGATGACACCCAGTGACATCAACATGTACTTTGCAGACTTCTTCTGCACTTCACTGGGAGGCAAGCACTATGTTATTCTAGTATTAGCACGAGAAGGAAGTGCTACTGACTTGTTCTGTAAATTAAGACTGTTGCCTCTAAATAAACTGACATGTCCATTCCTCAGGATAAATGGAAATAAAGTTGAAGTGATGATCAGTTCTGAGGTGATGGTCGAAGTGATGTGGACAGAGGATTTGCATATTTTAAGCTTGATAGTTGCAGGTGCAACATTTACAAACTGTAAAACTACCGGCAGAGGAAGTTCAAAGCCAGGTGGGATACCAAAACCAAAAAGCTGCACCATATGCAATGTTACTAGACAGAAATGTGCATCAGACTCTCTATGGACTATGTACTAAACAAAATTAACAACTGATGGTCTGATATTTCAAACCGTGATAAGGATGTAATGATGTATGCTTTCACTTATATGAGTCGTTATTATTCAGTTTTTCTGTTCATAACTGACAAAACTGATATACTTGAACTAACATAACAATGATGATCAATTGTGTTGGATAGCTTGGGTCTTGTGTGAATGCTCAAAGTGTGATTGACTTCAGTCAATAGTACTCAATACAATACAATATTTAAGCAACCTCATTTTCCAATGTGTGAATATTCATATCTATATGCATTTGTATGTAAAATTTTATACGTTTAACATGGATGAAGTATTATATTTAGTATATTTAATAAACTAGAGATCATATTACTTGTAATATATTATATAATATTCTAATGAAAAACCATTTAAAAAATGCAGAGAACAATAAAAAATTATGTAAAAGAAGGACACTTATTCCCAATATTGTATTTGTGTATAGGTGAAGTAGATATATACATTATATATAACTACAATGTAGTTAGAAATGTATTTTAAAAAGCTATTTCACTATCTAATGAAAGTCTAAAATCGTTGTAAGGATAGATAGGCTATTGATTCCTTATTTGTAGGCATGTTTCAGCTATTTCTGGTTCATAATTATTTATGTGAACTCATTTGTACAGATGTAAATCAAATATATCAAATATAATACCATAAATTTTGTACATGTATTTATATATTGACTTTGATAAAAGTTATTCAATGTGGTACATTATGATTTTATAGTATATACTTCGCTATCTTACATACATAAAATTGACAACATAATATCTACATTTAATTTATAGTGCGGCTTATATCCAAGAGAAAGTACAATATTTGATATTATTCATAAGCAGTAATAATAAGCACACACATCATTGGAAAGCTTTCTTGCTTTCATGCAATACAAGTGTCCTGACTGAAGTATGTTACATTGTATAACTTTACTTCAAAAGCTACAATACAACGACAAAACCTTTTAAAAAATCTACACATATTATTAGCTATAATCAGACTAGCTATGCATGTCTATCACATAATATGAGCCATGGCGCGGGTTAGAATCAAACCCCAGAGCACCAGAGCATCCACACATGTACCTGCTTCTTCGAAATGTACTGAATGTCATTGATTTATGCTGTAAAGTGTACATAGTTATGTCTGCAGCTATGACATGAGAGTACATTTAGGTATTGATCAAAGAACGTGATTATAGATGTTATTCTAGAGGTTACAGGTAGTGTGCATGGCAATAATCCTTGAAAGAAACTTACGTTTCAATAGATTAGACATTGTATTTGCAAGTGTTTTTGCCAGAATGAGACCTGTAAATTCAAAACAATTTGACAATGTGCCCCCTGGCTTCCAAGAAAGAAAATAAAAGAATTAAAAAAAGTGGCAAATTTGACAACACACACCCATGTCAAGGCTCATATAGATAAATACATGTACACACTGGCCAATATTTCACGTTTGAAATTACTCAAATACACATATTCATTATTAAGAAAAATAGACTTCATAATTAAATGAATGTGAAAAATAAAACTGAAATTACCAGCATTGCAGCCAACATCACTTCCAACGTGCTCAGTAAGTACAGTGCCATAGCTGCAAAGGTTCTCGATAATCTGAGCATATAGAGGTGCATCTTCTCGACCGCCTTTAATACTCCCACCGAAATAGATTTTCAAAGACATAACGATACTCACTGAAAAAGCATAGGCACATATTCCTTTCAGCCTCACAAAACCATTGTAGATTCCAGAAAAAAATGGAAATTGTCTAAACCAACATGAAAGCATATCCCGGTGTTCATAATATCAGACCATAAATAAAACCCGTCAAATTCTTACATTATCACCAATATAAATGATTAAAATGATGATGATATGGATCTATAAATATGAATTAAAACTTTTATTATAAAATAATATTTAATATGAAACAAGACTAAATCATACTTGTTTGATAATTTATGTTTTCAATGACTTCAACATTTGAATATCTAAAACACGATAGATGTACATGTATATATTTACAATATTTTCAATACAATTCTTCTGACGTTAATATGTATCATTGTATATCAACATGATCATAATCAATAAGCTAAAGATAACTAGATTTTTGTCCACTTCAGTCTTGTAAGTTATTTTTCTCCCCTTGTTGGATTTCATCAGTTTTCGCAAGTTTATCCTCCTTTTTCAAACTGCAAGCCTCTTTATATGGAGGATTTATTGGTGACTGGACTGGTGCATGATACTCATATTCTTCACCTTTCAACTCAAGCGAATATGTTTTGTCTGAATCATATGCACTAAGATCGCCACATGCAAGAAAAGGCACTATCACTCTGTTAACTCCTGTCAACTGATTGAAGTCTACGTCATAATGTTGGTCCAGTAATGGATTGGACATATTAGGAACATAGCCATTGGGTGGTGAGTAATTCTGACACACAACAAACGCCTCTATGCTCGAATTGCGACTACTTCTAGGCTTTGCAATGGTCACAAGTGGAAAGAATAATCTCAGTTGAGAATACAGCAAGCTAACATCTTTTCCACGAAAAATCTTAGCAATGAATGTCCCACCCTTTTTTAATACATGTGTTGTGATGTTCAAAGCTGCCAACAATAGCTGTGCCTGAATGTATTCATCAATATCATGAAGTCCTGTAACATCCGGGGCCCCATCACACACAACCAGATCTGCCGTATCACCTTCAAAGTGCGAGACAATTTGCTCAGCAGTGGACACCTTTGTGATATCCCCTTGCATTTGAATAACCCCAGGGATAGGAGCCATGGCTTGTAAATCTACTGCTACAATTTTCACAGCAGACTTTTCTTCACTGTCCTTCCATAACTTTCTGGATAAGACTTGACTCCAACTTCCTGGAGCAGCACATAAATCTACAACTTTTTTCACGCCTTCAAAAATGTTGAATTCTTCATTGATTTGCAGCAGTTTGAAAGCACTGCGAGCTCGCCAGCCTTCTTCTTTAGCCAATCGATAATAGACATCTCGCTTATCCTTTGACGAACGTCCCATCGTTCACAAATCTTTACTGTAAATGAAAAAGAAGAAATATTTCAATTCTTTGAAGTAAATAACATCTGGACAGTAGCTTTTTTTAAATTGGTCCTTTTCGTATTTCAGCAATGTTCTCATCAGTTTCTAAAGAGGCATAATCCATTCCATTGTCACTCCTAAAAGATATACACAAAATTGTTAAAGTGCATGGATTGCTTTTTTTCCTCAAAGTTGATTCATGCAAAAAGGAATTATTATGAGTTACCATCACTTATGTGATTGAATTCACAATGCTCTCTGCATGCACAACTGCAATGTAGACCAAAGTTTCAAACATTGCAGCAAGTTGTAATATAATAGTGTAAGCGCATGCTCAGTCAGCTGTAATCCATTCTATAGTATGCCATTGTCCAGAAAAATTTTCTTTAGCAAAGAGATCAAGTGAGATTAGAGAAAATGTAAATGAGATTCTATATACATTCTTTTAACAGTACAATCCCCTTTAACTGGACGAATCGGAAAGCGGAATCAACATAGGAAAAACAAAATATCCAGCAGGGCCCTTGATAAGTACCCGTCCTATTGTCCGAGATGGGTATCTGTGTTGTCAGTCACCCCAGACATCAGTTTCAATTGAATTTTCATGGAGTGTATTGATTTGGACGTGTAAATCTTAGTTAGAATGGGTATATATATCTTAGGATACCCGTCCTATGGACAAGTATCATTTTTCTCCTATTCTTGGCCCTGAATCCGGATTAGTGAAGGTTTGGGGTGAGGTCTGAGGTGGGCAAATATTAGAAACCACATATTTACGTGATCACAAGTGCCAATGGACAATAAAAGAAGATATTCATGAAATACACATCAATAGAACAACTCATCAATCACTTTGGTTGAAGTTGTACCGTATGGTCACAGGTGTTTGTCCAATATTGGTTGATAGTAAAAGTTCATGGGCGATCTCTATATGTGAACGTCCTCTATACATATATATCACATACGTGAACATCCAGAAAAACAGGACTTTGGCAGGGCTTCCAGTTAAAGCTATTGCACATTTCAGAATATTACCAAATTTAAATTTTTTTGAATATCAATATCTCTGTGAAAGTCGCTGTTTTTAACAAAAAATTCCTCACTGGCCAAAACAATTATATTTACAATTAGATCATTTGACAAAACTTAAGTCACTTGTTTTCAAGAAAACAAAGCCTAGTGCCCTACTATGAAAACATGATTGATATGTATATCTCACTAATGTGAATAGATTTTGGATTTGAATGTTAGTTTGATACTCCAAATTAGCAGGAACAGGACAGGCATGATTAGAAAACAAAATTATATGACATACATGTATATGTATTTATAAACATTTCACTCGTCTGGATAGACTGAATATATAAAATTCTTATCAAATAATGATAAAAATACAACTTGATAAAAACATTTTATTTCATTACATATTGAGCAACAATTTTCGTATTTTCTTTTCACATAGGTATCAATATTTAATATTTAGTGCTTTTTTATATTTCAATAAAGTATCATTGAGTCACATTTTTCCGGTTGGTGAAATACTACATACATGTGATAGTCTAAGAAGTAATCATAAAATGATTTGCTTTCACAGAACTGCACTGACAGTTAATATGAAAATTAACATTCAAATACTCAAGTTTAACAAAATGCTAACATGACTTCCTGGGTGTGTTTTTTTAAAGTTAATATTGCAATATGTTTCAAGACTTTCAAATGAACTTTCTTGAAATATTGCAAAAAAAAAAAAATTATGGCATAATGCTGATAATGTAAAAAAAATAGTTACCACCAAGTACATAACCGAAGAAGGCTCAAAAAAAAATTCACTGAGCTAATTTTAATTATCATGAAATACAACAGTGTACGGTTTTCAAAATTTAACAAAAACAATACTTGACTTGCTATTTGCTAACTTTTAGCATGTGCATGTATTATCAAATGATAATACAGGATTTTCAATTACATTGCCTCAGTATGAGCATAAAAAAAATGCATCAAGGATGGTACATGTAGATGCAGGCACCGGGTGCAGGGACTGGCCCAGCACACCCTTTTCGACCAGCCCCCACTAACATCTATAATATATTTTGGAAGTTACATAGGCTTTCAGCACTACAATAATTTCTGTTCCTCACATATATATACAGTCGGACCCGTTTTACTCGAGCTCGCATAAGTAGACCACCCGCCTAAGTAGAACACATTTCAAATATGTTCTTGTTTAGGCTTAACACTTCTAAAATAATGCAATGATAAGTTTGAAATTACAATGGACTTTATTCTGACACTAAAGGTAATATTATTTTCCACTTACAAAAGCCGATTGACACTAAAAACTAAATGCAATGTGAGTAAAAAGTCGCATAACAAAGCAATTCTACCTAACTTCTTGCATTATCGCTCATTGGGTTGTTGAAGACATGTTTCTGATAACTCGAGGTTCTGATAACTCGAGGTCATCACTCTACTCCCTTCAGATTCGACTTAACCGGGTGCGACTGTATATATCACTTAAAAGATTCCAATACATCACCGGTTATGTTCACAAAATTTCCAAAAACATTATCAATATTATGAACTTCATAATACATTACATCATAAAGATTACAAAGAAGTAGTTCCATTACCAATCCAAATTATAATAATAATTCCGCAGAATTTACAAAAATTGTTCTTATTTTATCAAACACAAACATACACACAGCTAGAATAATAAATCAACATATCACATCACATCACAGCCATTCACATAGATGTCCACATCCAGCAGGACACTGGGGATTCAGGTCAAACCAGTCCTTCATGTGCTCCAAGTGGCCTCCATGAGAACATCCTTGACACCAAACAAACAGCCCCTTTGCAGGGTGATGACAAATGGTACATGTGTGTATTCGTGTTGGCGGTTTGTCACATACCCAGCCACATCGAGTCATTTCTTTCGAGCAATCAGTGCAGTTTGTCTTGATCTTTGTCGACATTTGATTTAGTGATGCAACTGGGTGAATATGACACAATTTAATCACTTCATTAGCTTCTGACCATAATTTAAATCTACCAAGTAGATCAATATATGACATGTACCATTGTTCTTGCGCAAGTTCATCTATACAATGTCTTATTCTATCTCCCAAAACAATCAATACACACACTGCAGTTTGAACATCACCTTGATCAGCATAAAAATGCAACATATCAGCAACAGTGGAGGCATACTTTGACGTGTTGATGTCAGACTGAAATGGTCTTGCACTTATTATTTCTTGTCGAATGACATTTTCTGCAACTGATGGAAGAGTTACAGCAACATTAAATTCACTTTCATTTGCTGATGATGGTGAGTCACCAGACTGAATTATTGGATCTAGAGAGTTACCATGATCTTCTATATCATGTCTGGGTTGAAACGCCTCATTTGGCAATTGCCATTCATCATTATTTGGATTAGGACCGAGATTGTCATATTCAAAATTTTGTTCAATTTCTCCATCTCCAAAGAAAAAGTCACTCTGACTTTGGATATGAGCTCCCAACCCAGTGACAACATTGATCATGGAGCTGCCTTTAGCATCTACATCTCCATCAGGGCCATCGCTATCATCTTCAGTACCACCTGATGAATTACCATGGTTTCTTTCATGTTGGCCTAAAAAATCTGCATCTTCAGTTTTATCCTGATGTTGGTCTTTCTTATTCTCTTGCTTTTTCAATTCATCTTTGTCTTTAATATTATAAATATCTGATTTTCCCGATGAATGCTTTCCTTGAGTCGGCGTTGATGGACATGTTGTATAAATCATTTTCAGCATAGACCAAGTCTGTGCAACTTGATGTCTTTCTAATTCCCATGCAACCATTGCATTATACTCACACAGATCTTCAACTGACTTTCCAGTAAGTTTGTATCTTTTGGCTGATTGGTAAAACCATTCCATGGAAAGGCATTCTTCTTTGTTTTGAAATTCTGAAAGAATACTTGTAACAGGAAACTGTTCAGTGCGATCTGGTCCTTTGCGAAAAAAGGCTGGAAATTTTGATTGCGAGTAATTTGTTTTACTTCCAAATGCATCACTTAATAATTTGTCACTGCTGGCATGAGCTATATCTCCACCAACACTCACATCAATTCCAATAGGATTTGCCGAATCTGCGGGTCTGTTTGCATCTTTAAACATATGTTGTATTAAGGTGCTATCTTTGCCACATGAATAAAACACATGAGCATCATTGTGTTTCCATTCAATTCCAGTTACAACATCTTTATGTTCATTGAATGATGCAAATGGAATGTAAGGTCTTCGGACATCCCAAACATTGATACTAAAGTCTACAAGTAAAGCACAGCTGGCTATATGAAAGCGTCTCTGTGGCCTCCATTTTATCCTTGAAACTGATGTAATACACTGTATATTATAGTTATTTTTCACTTTGGATGAACTGCTTGTGTCCCACACTTTTATCATTTTGTCTCTTCCAGCCGTTGCAATCCAGTTCTTTTCTTCAGGATGAAAATCTACAGCATACACTGGATCGCTGTGAGCTGTGAATTGTCTTTCCCACTTGGTGGGAATCCGCATATCCCAAATCTGCACAGTACCATTTTCATATCCTGCCGCAAACAAAAAGTAATGGTGTGGGTTGAACTGAATATCTCTAACACTGACTCCTTTTCCATCAAATGTAGTTGTACAACTACCACTACGTAAATCAAATATTTTCATGAAACCATCTTGGGCACCACTCATCAGTAACTGATGCTCGTTTTTATGAAATATAACTCTGTGAACTGTTCGCCTATGATCGGTGAACACTCGATCTTGTTTAGTCCTAGACGATTTACTCAAATTCCAAGTAACTACAGCACCATTTGTGGCTGCTGATGCAAGAACATTTTCATCAGCATGATTCCATACTACATCAGAAGCAGAATAATTTAAATTGATTCGTCCTGCCTGCCGGAGGTTAATTCTTTCAACAAATTTTTCATCTTCTATTCCATAAACTTTGAACACACTTCGTCCAGCAACAACAACTTGAGAACTATCCTTGTTGAGGCAGAGACAATTAATGGCCCCCTCACTACTGACAGTTTCCATCGTTTTGCCTTGAGAATCAGACACCATCCTGTCTTGTACGGCTTTAGCGTTGCCCTGCATTATCTTTAAACAATATACTAGCAAACAGTACCAAATAAATTGTTATTTTCTCAATCGCAATATAGCGGTCACCATCTTCCTCAAAAAGGATTTTAGTCACATGTGTACGTTATGATCGGCTGACACGGCCAAGTCTCTATTATCGCTCATCGCAAAGTTCATATTTCTTACACATTGAACCGTGTTTACCACTAAAATTGGTTTCCCTGAGAAGCACACCGTATTATGCTTTTGCTTTGCAACTCAACTTTACAGACACTACGCAAAGAACAAGATAAACAATAACTTTACTTACAAAATTTGACAGCGTGAATAATCTGTTAAAACGGGTACAGCACCGGATATGCTAACTTTACCAAGAAAATGGAATTTTGTAAACTTCCTGTCTAGAAAAAGGTTCATGTAAAAATGAAATATTTATCAGAAAATCTACACAATTTGTATCCTGCGAGGTCTTTGTGATCTAGGTATCAATTTCAATTAATCTTAAATTTCATTACCATTGTATTTTATTATGCACATGCTGCTTATTCTATGGAGACGAGAGTTAACCACAAGTCTGACAAGTGACACTATTTTCCTCAAATATATCATGACTATATGTGTGACTTTTGAATGTATACTCAATAGACGGTTTAGGTCAGGCCTGACGAAATACATCAAGATGAGTAGACGGGTCTCGGTACGATGCCCAACCCAACAATCCTGGCTAAACATTTCGATGAATCTCCATTTACTAACTAGCAGTCTTATTGACGAAGGTATTTGGTTAGCCCTGGGCATACATCGCCTGAAAGCCTTGTCGTGTAATATACACAATGACTCGATATTATATGAAAGGAAAATTTACGCATGCATCCCCTCGCATTCGTTAGTTGAGAGGACGGCAGTTATTATCAGAGTGGCGCTGCGAGCAGGATGTCGGCAGACGACAAGTCACGTGATGGGTGCGCTGCTCAGGTCTCCTTACTTAACAGATAGCACGGGCGGCCGACCCCAGATCTGGCAGGAACACACGCGGCGTGGTGTGTGCGTCGACTTTCTATCCAATCTCAATTATAACCTAGAGACATAAACGCTGACGCTAACCCATTGGATTGTTCTAAATAAAGAGTATAAACCTTGGAATACCTGCGTTGTTAAGTGCTTCATAGGAATACCCTCCACCAAGCTAGTTCCCAGCAATACTCCTCAGTAGCTCAGTGGTTAGAGCGTACGACTTGAAAACAGGAGTTGTTTGCGTCATAAGATCGCGGCCCGGTCATGGCAGACACAGTGTCGCCAAAACCATTACGTCATGCGTCTGCCACTGAGTTGCTGATTTCCACCGAGCACGTCGCCACCGTACAGTGTTACTACTAGACGGTAGCGACGCCAAGCGGAGGTTCGGAAGCCTCGTTAAAAGGCGTGTCCCGTGTAGAGGAGAGCCACACCTCTGCACGTAAAAGAACTCACCTAGTTTGAAAGCTATAGCTAGTGTGATCCCCCCACACACCCGAGGTTCAGTTGGCTACCTAGCCTGCCTCTGGAGGTCCATGTACCAACACCACGTGGCCTCACCGTCCGATACACCTTAGAAGGTACTTAGGACATAAACAATGAAGAATACACCATAACCCCCAGTGCCATGGTCGCATCAGCAAGTGATCGATCGTGCGACAGCCTCGACACAATATGCGTCACGTGTTTTTAGACCAGTCCAGTCTTATTGTGCGGGGCACACAAAAGTTTGGAAACATACTGATTTTTGCACGAGCCTGGATGATACAGCCACAGCGACCTCTATCGGGCTCTCTCTTAATTGAACAGAAACATTGTGAAGAGAAGAATAAGGCACCTGTTTTTGCGACTTAGGACAGTGGCTCCCAGCCTAACGAACGCAGGAGGGCCGTTACTCTGCTCTGGGCACCTCAATCGTTTCATGCAAATCTTGCTGCTTTGCCTCTGCACTGTTGGGCATTGGGTCCCATATTTGTGCAGCATACTCGTATTTCACTGCACAACTGTGTGTAAAAATGAATAGAGATCTGATCTTTTTACCTATATAATTGATTGGGAGGACTTACCATTTCTTCGAGTTGAAATGCATATGCCAGTCTTCGGCTTATTTTCCTAATCGCAATAGGTCTTCCCGGAGGATGAGATAGTCTTCCTTACAGCAGAGGCCGCATAACAAAATGTTTAGCAGATGACTTTTACCCTGTTATCACAACACTAGTCCCGGGCTCCATAAAATCCCTCCCTGGCTTCAATTTTAGATATTGTTTGCAAATGACAGGATTATAACGGGCACAGTTTGGTTTTTAATCTAAAATAACCTAGCGGCCGTCTATTCAAATACTGATGTTTATTCATCTAGTAATGTAACTGTTGTAATCCAAATTATGGCATTTTTCAACTATGGCATTATTCCTGAAATATATAACAACAATTATGTTCTTTAATCATTATACATGTGCATAAAATAGCAGGTAAATTGAATAAATGTATCATTGTCAAAAAACGTTTGCTTTCACACACTTATATTTTTACCACTAGATGCGTGTGCCGGAAAACAGACACATGTTTTCAAATCAACACCTACATAATTTAGTGACCTATCGGTTTACCGATACATGTTGAATTGCTGGTCCACACATCTAGTCTATTGCAAATATATTTTTTCTAAATGTGATAACATTGAAACACCAAATAAACGTTCTTGAAAAGTATTTAACCTTATTCTATGTTCTAGGACTTTAACACAAGACAGAATGGGACAACAGAAGTCGAGGTTAATTCAGATGAAAAACAAAGCGAAGCAATGTCGCTCAGTTCATTCAATCAAAGAGATGCTCAGCGTTGAGAAGGTTGATGTGAATGGACTCTTTAGTGCTGATGATCAGACACCTGTAACACCTCTTTGGCTAGCTGTCAAGTATGTATCTTTTTTATGGTTATTTCTATGGGCATCGTGTAAAATGCACATACATATTGTACTGCATGCATCATGTTTTATAGGAATAAGGGCATATTATTAACATTGCACATTATGATAATGCATATATGTTTATGGATAAGAGATTTTTTTTGTTCTAATAATGCTTTTAACCAGAAGACGCACACACTCCAAATTATGTATGTACAATCAGGACAACTTGGTGGTCATTTTTATCGACATTTTAAACCAAATAAATTAATTTTAATATTAAAAATACAAGAACAGAGAATTTTTTAGAAATGTTTGTAATGCTCCTTTAATAACACAGGGCCATGTTTGTTAAATGTACATAATACGTTAGATGTTTATGTACATCAAACGTGACTCAATTTGTTCAGGACCTGTTTTGTGGAGGGGTGGTGGCAGAAAGGGTGTGTGTGTCCAACTCCATATGGAGAAGTGGGGGTGGGATGTATGGTTGGTGGTGAGGAAGGGAGGAGCATTCAATATGTTCCAGGTCTCATTAATTTCAACCCAAGCAGCTGCAGGGAGGGGGTGAGCGAAATGCATTTAGTCTATTTTTGAGCTGTTTAGATGGGGATGGGGTAGAGATGTTTGGGCAGAGAAGAGGGTGGTGGTGGGTAGAGGAAGGAAGAGTAAGGGAGGGTGGAATATTTAATCTGTTCCACATGCATTTACCAGGGGTAGCAGTAGCTAGGGGAGGGATATTAGAAGAATCAATCATTGCCATGTACATGTAGTGTGGATATGGTTGTCACATGTGACGACGGGAGGACGGTGATGAAGGTGTATTTAATCTGACCCAGACCTGTATACTATGGGAGATGGGAGCTGGTGTGAGGGATGGGGGACAGTGGGAATGATGGGGTTGGGGGAGCATTTAATGTGATCCGGATCCTATCCGTTTCAACCCAAGCAGTGCCGGGTAGACAGCCAGTATCTTCTAAAATAGTTCATAAATTAACAAAAATCCTAAGTCTAATGAAAATTGTAAATTAAAAACAAAAGTTACATGGGTATAAGATTATGGTTCCTTGTTAAAACCATGCAATATGTGAAAAACTGAAAATTTTCTCCTTCACATGGTCAGTTGACATTTTCTTGTCAGCCTAATAATACCTACTTTTCGTTTGAAATTCCCTTATCTTACACAAAAGTTATATGGCTGTAAGATACACCTTCTTTTCTTGAATCATGGCCCTGGGGCAAAAATCAGTCTACTCAAGGAGTCAGTCTGTCAACATTTCTGTCTGTCCCAAATCATCATGGTTGCTCTTAAGAATCATGCCACTGCACTGTGGCGAAAATTGACCAAACCGCAACAATAATCCTTTGTATTGCAATTTGAAGGATAGTAATTGATATAAAATTATTGCAATTTGTGTGTTTAATTAAACATTCTCTTTTAGACATTCGAGAAGTATTTCTTCCTTTTAATATTTTTGTGTGTGTTTAATTTAGGTATGGAGATGTTGAACTTACAAAGCTGCTACTAAGCGTTGGTGCCTATGTGAATGCAGCATGTGGAACTCTGACTATGACACCACTTCATCTCGCAGTATGCGCACACAACATAGATTTAGTTCATTTGTTACTAGTCGAAGGTAAAGCCAATCCAAATGTTTTAGACAAGTGGAACTATACGCCTCTCATGTATGCTGCTATACATTATGAGCCTTTTACAGTTGTTCAAATATTCAACCTATTTATAAAGCATGGATGTGATGTGAACTTTGGCGCGACACTGAATTCAAATTATGAGTTTGATCACAACAATGTCAGTGTTGATCTACCTGAATTAAAGAGAACTTACGAAAATGGGTTAATAACCTACGTGCGGGAACCACTAGGTCCTATCAGCGGGACAGTTTTACATCTAACTGTTCAGAATCCCTATTTGCCTAATGAGGTTTTAGACATTTTACTTTCGGCTGGAGGTGATGTGAACAAAATGAACTTGCATGGGCAAACACCTTTAATGGGTGCCATATTGGATACGTACTATGATTACCATAGCAATGTGCAAAATCATGTTGAACTGCTTATTAACAATGGTGCAAATATAAACATTCAAGATATGAGAGGATGGACATCTTTGCATTATGCAGCACAAAGAGGCAGCATACCCTGCATGACTTTATTATTGAAATCTCGCTCTGATTGTGATCTTCAAGGTGTACACCTCGAGTCACCATTATGGATATTAATGGCACTTGGATGGCGTGAAGCTACAAGGTTTCTTCTCATGAATGGGTGTGATGTCAATCAACCAATTCGCAGTGCTACACTGCTGTCTATGAACCAGAACTTGGATATATGTCGATATGGCTTTATATATCCCATTGAGTTTGCAATTTGCAATAGATATTATGATATTGCACGGCTGTTAGTACTTGTGGGCTGCACAGTGGACGATAACACATGGATGGGCAGTCATCTAGAACCACAAGATCAAAGACATGTATCATTTATGACGTTTTTGGAAGAGTCTCGTCAGAAAAAAAGCTCTCCACACACACTAATGGAAATAAGTCGAACTTGTTTAAGAAAATCCATTGGTAGAGGAATTTGTGTTCACCTTGAAAATATGCATTTACCACAGGTTTTAAAAGATTATGTGTGCTTCAAAGAATGAATTAGAATTTCTAGAAAGGATAATGCATGTTTCAAATAATACATTGGTATTCCTAAATAATATGTACATGTAGTTAACACAATTTAAATTATGAGTGAAAATTTCAATTGTACAGTAACATCAATTATTGTAAAAAGCTACTATTTATTTTTTATAGTTGAAAACATATTAGTGACACTATTTTCTGTGTTGAAAAATGCTTCTACATATACCTTGTTAGATCTTTGATTGGTCAAATGAGAAGTTGCAAATGAAACAAACATTCAAAACCTTCCTGAAAATGAATATTTAATGAAAATATTGAGTTTCATACTAAGCGTACCTGGTGTCTTGTTTGTGGTTTTTGTAAGTTAAGTATTGTAGTATATGTGCATAATATCTATAGCTTACTGGTATTTCTTATATACAGTTCTTTTTCATTAACAATATTACAGTGTTGCAATTGGACACATACTGACTAACATTTACTGCTATGCTCTTGGACATTTTGTCATGTTCATATTTTTCTGTTTAAACTATGTATTGTAACTCTGTTACAAATATACAAATGAAAGTAACTTTATTACTTATGTGACAATTTATAGATTGACTGTCTGTTAGATATATGTGCATGATAAATTAATGTGTGATGTGGTATTCTACTACCTTTTGACCCATAATTTGGTGATTCAAAATCGGGCTTTTAGTAAAATCTAGAATAGATACATGATGGATGTAGAATGAACTCATCATTCCCCAAATTTCAAGATTTTATGAGTCAAACGGTAATCAATTTGATTTCATGGCAACACTCTAGTCTAAACATACCACAGCTGACATAACATACCCTTGCAAAGGGCACAACGTTTGTTACTCTAGGGTAATGCAGTAAAAAAATCTGATTTTCAAGATTAACCATACACTTTAATCGTATTACACAAAAAGATAAATATAACCATCTTTTAGACACCACAAATTAAACTTAGTTTTATCAAATTCATTTAACAAATATTCTAATTAAATGTAACAAATTGTAAATCATAATAAAAGTCTTACATTATCACAGACCTGCTTAAATCACATTTGGTTGAATCATAACTTCTCATTTTCTCTTATAGCATGCAATAAATGTACAATTCAATGAGTTTTAACAAGTTAAAAAATACAAGGCACTAATTTAAATTCATATAAAATATATTCCCAATAGAAATTATTAAAAACATTACTTGAAAATAAAATATTTCTATCTTACTCGTGATTATGTTAAAATTATGATATAGAAGATCTAGTAGGCATGTAATACAAATCAAAATTATACACATAGCTTTAAGTAAACATACTTCTGTGTAACACTTCAAAAACTCTCCGCACATTCTTCAGTCTAGATTATCATGTTCAAATAACACAAGCAGCATTAATTGGTAGTTAATTTTACTCTTCATCATCAAATCCTCCTTCTTCTTCAACTCTCTTTGATACATTTTTCAGGAATGGCATTTCAAAGTCTGGAAAGTCTACTTCCCATGTAAACCGTTCTCTTCTCACAACCCGTTCACACAATAGGTCTTCTGTTGTTTTCTGCTGTGTCCATACCTGCAAAAGATATTGTATTTTGACATTCACGCTTGTTAATAACAAATACATCATGCATCTGCCACTTTAAATGTAAAGCGAGGCACGTTACTACATGACTAAAGGCTCGGGAGGGGGGGGGTCTCACACTATCGCGATTAGTATGAACGTGCCTCGAAACTGGGTGTCTTTTTTCACATTTTTGGTATATTACTGGGTGTCTTTTTTCACATTTTTGGTATATTCTGGGTATCTTTATTCACATTTTTGGTATGTTTCTGGGTGTCTTTTTCACATTTTTAGTATATTTATCAGGAAAAAAAATATTGATATTCATTATATTCATTCTTGATATCTATATGTACTAGAAGCTGAGTTTGATATATTGGTGTGTCACCTTTTTCTCGGATATTGGTATATTGGTGTGTATATTAGTATATTGTGGGTCACTTTTTCACAAAAATAGGTATATTGGTGGGTGCCGTTTCCAACCTGTCTGTGCCACTTCCGTACCCATTTCCTGACCAAGACCCCTCCCCCCCTAAAGGGCTCTTAACCATGATGCACACACTGACTTACTTTTAAGTTCCAAAATGAAAACAACCCTTTATATTTTAAGGGGTTTTATGTGGATTTGTATATATCAAATGCTCTTTCATTATTGAGTGAAATATATGCTACACTTTTAAACTGCTTCCAAATTTATGCATGTCCTACATATAAAGACATGTACCTATATCAAAAGAGTGCATAATATGGGCTTATTTCATGTACATGTGTTCGGACATTTGGAATTCAAAGAGTTGCTCTTTACGACCAAAATGACAATAAACCAAGCACAATACACTGTACATGAATGTTTGTACAGCAAACGCTTTTAATCACTTTTTGACTTTTGCTAAATATTTTATGATGTTTTCCGGTAGGACAATCGTCTGCATAACGTTGTACGTTAAAAAAAATGCATAAAATCACTCCAGAGCAATGATACCATCTATGTTAGTAAACTATGTGAATTAGATTTTTTCTGCAAGTTACATTTTCTAAAATTTCGTGATGAAGAATTGTTATGCAAATTGAAATAAACTTGAAATAACATAAACATCAACAGGCATCACATTCGAGATGCAAACAACCTAAGAAGACAAATACAGTGGATTTGGTCTTTTGTGGACCGTCAAATAGATAAGCCTTCTAACTATGTTTAACACTTTCATATGGGCTACAGAGAACGTAATCACACAAAAGTAATGCCACATTTAAAAAAATGTCCACAAATGGCAATTGTCCACCATACTTTATATGCAAATCGAAGGACTTATGAATATTCTTAAACGTTTACTTAAAGAGAGTGCACCTTTGTTCCAATTCTGCTAAATCACCCATCGTTAGGCTTGAAAGAAAAAAATCTTAGTCAATAAATCGAAATATACACACCTTCTTAGGGGTATATGTGATATCTTCTATCTCTTCAATGCCACCTGCAAGAGCGGATGCTGCTCTCAAGATTGAACCTTTCCTCTGACGACGATGTGGCACTTCTATATCTCTTGGACTTTCAGGATGGGCTTGGGGCTGTAGAGTTGAGAGTGATGGGGTGAAGAGGAAGTAGGATTTGTGGGTAGCAAGGCAAGGTGTAAAATAAAGGGTGGGTAAAACTACATTTTGGCTAATTTTGGCTCCTTACTACAGAGCAGTGATTGATTTACAAGCCTACCAGTTTTTCTATCTGTAAAGCTATATATAATGCTGTAAATGTCTGTGCTTGTAGTTAGAATCTCTACAAAATGTGAATCACAATGAAATTCTATAATACAATGATAGTCAGAAAATTCCTTCCAATCACATCAATCTATAAATATTGTCATTATTTAAAACCAAATCTTTCACTACAACTACCAGCTAAAACTATGAAAAAAGCTATATACTTTCATCATAAAATTATGGAATGTGATAACTAATATCTGATTCAAATTTAAAACATTTACGGTTTTTCTCATTTCATACAATTAACAATCAGCAAAAATAAAACAAATTCAGTCATAATAATGTCTTTTTCAGCAAAAACTGTCACAGCACAATATTCAAGTATTCTAGAATATGAAGAAATAAAGTCTATAATAATCTTAATTACTTAAATACAATAATTCAGAAATTGCAAGGGTCAAACAGATTATATTTCAATATGATATGTTTTTGGATATGTCATGGTTTTTGAATGAGGCAGTACAGTCTATGATGGTAGGTTTTGAAAAGATAGCTTAATCCTCATCATCACCACCCTCATCACAACCATCATCACCCTCCATTGGGGACGTTCCCTAAGAAAAGAAATATGCCATAAGCATATAAAGAAACAGGATGGATTACATGCACAAAATGACTTATCTGCCATTTACCTCATCAGCAATTTTTTCTAGTGTGCCAATATATATTAACGTCAATTGACAGCAGCATGCAAGTGCCTGATCAGTAGAGGTTGAGACGAAACAATTTACAGTACTTTTTCAACTACCGGTACTATCAAAGCTGATGAGGTAACAGAAAATATTAATTTAGAAACCCTTGCAATTTCTGTGTACTTTTTGTTATGTAAAAAGTTAAAAATAAAATATGCATGTAAATACAGCCCAGATCTTTGTCAGTGCATAATATTCACATGGAAAGCAAATCAAACATGAAAGAGCTTTACAGTAAATTGGCGGAACCAGAGAGATTGAAGCTACATATATGAGGCATAAGAAAGGTCAAAAGGGTCCTGTTTGTGACAAAAATATATCTTCTGGTGTGGTAAAGGACCATTTTTACCATATACCACAATACTGAGCCAATCATTATTAGCCTTGATCATTTATGACCCACTCGGATCCATTACCAAATTACATAAAAGTGAATGTGGCATTACAAAATTACAGTTCTGAAAAGTTGTAAATTTCATGATATGGATTTCATAAGGTATGGCTGAAATTATTCTGCAAAATATTCAGTAATTAAATTAAATTATTCAGTAATTTTCTTCGAATGCCACGCAATCATATCAAGCATGAAATGAAAGAGATGTTTCTAATTTATAAGCAAGTGCAAGAAATATACATAGAAATAGACTATATTGTACCTAATGCGACCACCAAATACTGCAAATACTTGTACTAGGAAATTGTTTCAGAAGATCAATTTAATTTTAAAACACATTTCTCATTTTGTTTTTATAGTAGATTTTGGATATCACTGGTATTTGCAACATTATTGGTCTATCTAATTTACCTTGTCAGTCACAACTGGGGTAGATTTACCCCCCTTTGCTCCTCCCTTGCCACCCTTGCCACCCTTTTTCTTGTCATTGGGAACGGGTAAGCTATCGTATTTTGCTCTCACAATATCGTAAACACGAGAATCTGCCCATGCTGCAGCAATGTCTACTGGGTTTTGACCTGCAGAGAGATAAGAAAACAAAAACATTTTATTATTTCATTCAAGTTACAATTGGAATCATCATTTTGTTTCTGTTATACAATAAATAAATATACTTTTGTAATTTCACCTTTTTTGTTTTCAATCATAACCTTTGCACCCTTATCAATGAGATACTGTACAACTTGAGGATTTGAACTTTCAATAGCTCTCATAAGTGGAGTTGCTTCATTCATGGTTTTTGCTTCTAAATTAGATCCCTTATCCAGGAGATACATAACAATATCAAGCATGCCTGCATGACATGCAAAATGCAATGGCGTCCATTTGAAATTATCTTCTGCGTTGACACTGGCACTGAAATAGTTATAATGGAAATGTGAATTCACTTACTAAAATAAAATAAACATTCACATACCGATAACTCAATATATTGCTTAAATATTCATCTGAAATATTGATGAAATAAAACCCTTAAGCTGACATGTAGTGAGAGTGACATCATTAACATGCACACTACAACCAACTCATCCACTGAGAATGAATGATTAGTGAACAATTTTGCTCTGTATCTAAAGTGAAATACAATCCAATAAAAATATTACTCAAAGTCTTACCCCTTTTCTACTAAATACTGAACCATATCAATGTTTCCATTTACTGCAGCAATCATTAGAGGTGTTTTGAAATATTTATCTCTTGTATCAACATGAATACCTCTTCCAAAAGCATCTTTCAATGTCTCCAAATCACGATGTTTAGATGCATCATTCATACTAATATAGGCTTTGTCTGGTTGGGTTAAATACCATCCAGAATCATCCTGCAATGGGTGCTCTGGAGGTTTATCACGGTCAAACCGTCCAACATCTGTAAAATGAATGTGTCTTGGCTGGAAAATAACTGCTGGTCCTCCGTCGAGTTGTCTTGTTTGATCAATTCTGATACATACAGGCATAGGAACCTTTGTCTTTCCTTTCTTTTTCTTCCCTTTACCACCTTTCTTCTTTTTCTTTTTACCTTCAAATGCGCTCATAAGAAACAATTTATTCACCCATTTTTTTGCTCCCAAAAAGTCATTGTAATCTACAACATTTTGTCTGTCTTTGTCATGGGCATTTAACACTGTTTTCCAACTGCCTTCATCTGGCATTGGTGCACCCATGTTTGTCAGAGTTTCTGTTAAATCTGCTTGCGGCACCGTTCCCGATCCATCTGCATCATAGTTTTGACATATTTCTAAAATCTCACTTTGCTTCTCAACACAGAAATCATACAATGCAATTGCCCAAGGATCGTTGTTTTTTCCAGTTTTACCGAAGGACTTTTCAACTTTTTTAATTTCTTTCATTGCAGCTTTGTGTCCTCCCTCTTTGGCTAGATTTTTGGCAACATTACCTTCAGAATTTTTAGGCTTAGGATTGCAACCTGTAAATGAATTTAAATAAACATGCAACATGCCAATGTCAATTCAACCTGTATACATATAAAAATATAGCAAACATAAAAGTGATATGATGTACCATTGTTGTGAACATTTTTACATAACTGAATGAATGTACATGTGTATGTCAAAATAATTTTCAAAATAATATAAAATTAATCTTTTCACACAGACATTGAGATCATTAAAGAAAATAGAATATTCAAAATCTGCTACTGGCAAATGTGACCATGCTTGTGATCATTGATAACAAGATGCTAAATTAGATTTTGTGAATATAGTGTACATGCAAGTTTTGTGCTGTAGTGTACAATTATATAGTTTAATTCTTACCCCTTTGGCCTAAAAATTTGCATACCATGTCATGGCCTGCCGTAGCAGCTAAGTGAATAGGATTATTTAACTGCTCGTCATAAACATCAAAATTTGCGCCATATGCAGACAGCACCTATAAACAAATTTGTGCTCTTTCATCATTTATAGAAAAATAATCTAGAAAACTTTAAGGTTACATGTATTTTGAATATTTTGTATCTTGTGATGTTTATTTTATTAATGATTAACAGCTAGATTGCAAATAATCACCTCCAATATATGAATGCCACTTATAAAAATACCTTCCCGGATTTATGTTTGATGCTCATGTGATCAAGTTATAATTCATTGTTACAGCTCTAAATGGAAAGCATCCCCAGAGGTGACGGATTAGTGTTGAGGCAAGTAGAGGCAGTTGAGTGAAAATATACCAAAGGATAATGCCCAATTGACCCTAACATGGACGGACCTGTTTTGTCCATTTTGGTCTACTTCAAAGAGACTCTTGAGTGATCAAAATTTTCAAGGTACAAACCAAATTCGAGTACTATAGCTCTAATGATCCGACGTGTAGAGTGGTAAAAGTCAGAAATGGAAAAACAAGCGAGACCTAACGATGTCTGGACCTGCGTTGCGTGTAACAGGAATGTTATATGAATATAACATTCCTGTTAATATGCACATCTACATATATACGTATATGAAGTTCTTGTTATAAACCAAGTTTCATTGCTGTATGTTGAGTAGTTTAAGAGGAGTGGCAGAGACAAGCTATTAGTATAGGAGGCAAAATATTCCTCAGTTCAAAGAGGCATAATTACCATAGATATATAAATGCATATGTTAGTTACTCACTGCTAAAAGTCTCCAAAAATCACCCCTTCAATAGATGAGATACAGTAATCAAAAGAAATATGATATTTGTACATAATGTACACTGCTTGTAGTCACAAATTGGGAATAGGGGTTATTTCTAAGTTCAAAGAGCCATAACTCCCATAAAAATTTGAGAACCAAAAATCCCTGTGAATATGCACATCTACATATAACGTTCTTGCTGTATACCAAGTTTCATTGCTGTATGTTGAGTCGTTTAGGAGGAGTAGCGGAGACAAGCTATTAGTATAAGGCACGAAATTTCTAAGTTCAAAGAGGCATAACTGCCATAAAAATTTGAGAATCAAAATTCCCTGTTAATATGATGTACATATGATGTACATATGATGTTCTTGCTATATACCAAGTTTCATTGCTGTATGTTGAGTCGTTTAGGAGGAGTAGCGGAGACAAGCTTTTACTACGGACGGATGGACGGACGGACGGACGGAGTGACCCGGTTCCTAGACCTGCTCTGCCATTGGCGACGCAGGTAAAAATGGTCCAGATGGACCCCCAAAATGGACCATTTGAGCCTACTTAAATAATCTCTGTGTGATCACTATTTTCCACTGACATACCAAATGTTATGAGAAATGGACCAAATAATGATCCGGAATGGAGCCGAAAATGTACCATTTGAGTCCATGTGACCTAGGCTTCGATAGGAATAAGCATTTACAACTGACAAACCAAATTTGCGCATCTTACGTCAAACAATGTGACGTACCAAGA
The DNA here is from genome assembly GCA_019095985.1 of Streblospio benedicti. Classification (NCBI taxonomy): domain Eukaryota; kingdom Metazoa; phylum Annelida; class Polychaeta; order Spionida; family Spionidae; genus Streblospio; species Streblospio benedicti. The sequence goes on from CM032662.1 coordinate 22,550,768, forward strand.
GGTAATAAATCAGATGATCTGTGGTTGGTCAGTTGTTTGGAGATAAAAAGTTTTAGACCTATTATTGACAATTCCTAAGCACTTCATTTATGTTTGTAGTTAGCATATGTCATATTGTGTTGGTGTTTGTTTTTCTTTTTATATGCTTATTTTATCCCAAAATATTAAAATATGTACAGAATTTATTTTAAATAAACGTTTTCGGCCAAGTCCTATTCATACAATCTTTGGAATAGGACCTAGGTCGAAAACGTTTATTTCAAATAAATTCTGTACATATTTCAATATTTTGGAATAAAATAAGCATATAAAAAGAAAAACAAACACCAACACAATATTATTGACAATGAAGTCACCTTTAAGCATTCCAAATGTCCACCCTTTGCTGCCTCATGTACTGCAGTATATTTTGGTCTTCCTGTCATTGTTTCATTGATAGTTTCAGTGTTGCGTTCCAAAATAGCTCTAGCTACTTTCGCACTTCCACTTGTACATGCTGCCATTAATGCTGTTCTATTAGATTTCTGAAATCATGGATTACTTGTTTAATACTTATATGATGGAATACAATTTTGTAAATAAATATATATCACCACAATAATGTGTGTAAATATGTTCATACAATATCCAATACTTACTGAGTGTTTAGCATTAATATCAGCACCTTTCGATATTAATTTCAGACAAAGTTCTTCATTTTCACCTGCTGATTCACAAGCAAACACAATTTCAGGCATACCATCATTATGAACATTATTTACATCAGCGCCATGTTCAAGTACAATCTCTAAACATTTTCGATGGCGTTCAGTTGGAGAAATGCAATAGTATATGACCCCTGAAATGAAAAAGAAAATAGTCCAATGATAACCTGTGCTTCCGTGGCCAAATGGCTAGGTAGTTGCACTCGTGACCAGAAGGTCATGGGTTCGATTCCCGGTCGGGTCTGATGGTAAGTGTTGAGCAAACCTACCCCTAACAGGTTGCACACTGCTCCGTGGTACCTACACGTTAAGTAGGTACAGGTCATCGGGTTGGAAGAGTGTGTGAGTGAGTGTGTGAGTGATTAGCATTGTGCGCTAAATGTGCTGCCGATGCAAGTATGCGAGAACTGATCAAATGATGATCACTATGTGTGCCAATGACCTGGTGTAAATTGTTAAGTCATGAGAGCCAGACTGGGATCAGGACTATAAACCACCACATTTACATTTATAACACTATTCAACCTAACTCCTGAAAAACATACATCTGTATGATAACACAATTGGCTTACAACTCTATCTTGTGTGAACAATAAAAGTTTTGATAGATATGATAATAATCATTCTTTAACCAAAAATTAAAACAAGTTAGCTACCTTTTCCTTCTATATCCCTGATTCGCATATTGGCCTCTGCTTTGGCTAACACTTCCATACATTGCACATGCCCATACTCAGCAGCTCTCATAATTGGGGCACGTCCTTGATAATCGACAACATCAGGATGAGCATCTAACTCCAGCTGATGAACAACAAATGCTTATAAATGAAAATTCATGTATGTGGTATTTCATTTCAAAATAGAGAGATTCATACATTTCATGATATCACAAAATAGCAAAACAGCATTATGTACCAGAAATTCCACCATGGAATCGTTGTTTGCGGCTGCTGCTATGTTTAAAGCTGTATCACCATTATTCGGCTCATTGTAATTTATAAGATGAGGGACTCCACTACTACATAACTTCTCCACTTGTACTCGATCTTCTTCTCTCACACATTGAAGAAGCTTGCAAATCTGCAAGGTTTCCAAACGTGTTTGCGCAACTGGCATATTAACGACTGGAAGAATAAAAATAAAATACATCAATATGTGTCATTGGTCAATAAAACATTATATTTATACAGCTAAAACATATAGTTATAATAAGTGACATGTAAATGTGCTTGTACTGATGATGTACAATTTGTCTCAGAAATATCCTCAAATGCTTCCAATGAAAATTACACCGTGAAATTTCGTCTATATCTTTCAATCTTTTTGTCTTCTATTTTTGACATCTTGGCATTTGGAGGTGAATGGTTGATGATTAGACTCATATCTAACTTTCGTGCATACATTAACTAAGGCTAGGGCTTACTATATATTCTACTTTCTATAGGATCATTAACCCTCTTTGTACGGACCCCCGTGCACCGCGGGACCCCACATCCGTACGGGTACAGTTAATATCACGTATATGGGATCGGTATTGTGTAAGCAGATATTGCGTCACGCCAGGGTAACTATCACTTTAGAGTAGCTACGTAGTGTTTAACTGTTAACTATGTGACCGTGTCAGGTCACGCCAGCAAGCAATTATTCATCCAATATATCCAACTCATCACAAACTCATTTATCACGGAATCAGTTATTTGCCAATTACTCACGTGTATGCGGGTTCTTTGCACCTATAATTCAAGGGCCGTCTAAACGTAATTATCTAGACATCTCCAATACTGGATTTTACACAGTATCCGCATCAAAATGTAATAAAGGGCATATTTTACAACATTAGAGTAGATTGATATCCAACATGGAGATCAAACCGAGGCTGTGTTGTTGACTGTGTTACTATGCTGGATCTACGGTGACTTTGACGAGCCGCCAGAAATCAATTTTGCGCAGATTGTGTAGGACTACCGTTCATACAGACGCGCTACCATGATCATAGCAAGTTTTCGTCATTATAAATGACGATGTCCAATCATTTAAGTGTAACGGTGATATATGATTGTCTATTTGTGTTTAATAAGATTAATGTTATTTTCAATCATCTCGTAAACTAAAGCGTAACGTTATACCTCGTTATTCACCCCGGTTTCACAACAATGATAAACTCTAAAAAAACAAAACAAAAAAAACGCTAATTAAACGGCATTCCATCCATTCATCAAATAAAAGGAGTCTACAATTTTATAACTATGGATGGATACATGATACATATAAGAAAACCAAACTACAAATGAAACTATGTATGCTACACACCAAATACATAGAGTTATTTTGAACACAACAAACAAATATATTAAATATGATCACATAAATAACGTACCACTTCCGCCATCTCCTGTTGAGTCTACGTCTGACTCTGAAGCTTCCACTTGTTCAAATTCCTCATCCATGATGCTTCTTCGATGTTAGGAAATCACCAGAGGAGAGACAATACTAGCTATTATGATTATGTGCACCTGTTTCAAAATAATCCCCGTTCAGAGACATTGTTATACACATAGTGAGGTAGTTCTATACGATAGTTTAAAAGTAATGAGTAGGCCTACTGCTGGTCTAGATTCCCGTGAAATGCTATGATGAACATGCCGGACCATATACAACAAGTGTAAAAGAAATTCTCTGATTATATGGATAAATATTGTATTTTAGTTTTATTACTTTCTAAATGGGGGTTGGGGTGGGTGTAATTAGGACATGATTTTGCCAGCTGCCGTTTTGTTTTGGCGCGCCAAATTGCAAGTGCTACATGTAAATTCAACCGAACATATTTATTGCCGCGCGTCAGCAGAGACCGTTTGACCACTCCAGTACCATTTTATTAAGGATAATATTGTGACATGACCATGGTTTTACTGGGTGCGCTTGACCAGCAGCTTATATCTACACGTATAAGTGTTTGATACTCTCCAAACATGGGTAATTAGTGGTGCAGCATAACCTCCATTTAAGACCACTATAATAAGACCATTGTTATCAGTGGGCACAAACCTTCATCGTTAGAGAGACTGGATCTGGCTGATAGTCGACAGGGCCCCAGGTTGGGGCATGACACAGACGGGATAATATGGTAACGGGAGACCAACATAAACAGCCATAATTAAAAACTCAAGAGACCATGGCCTGTACATCATCTCAACAATAGAGAGGTGCACTTCTATTGTTGAGATGATGTACATTTTGTCACGCCCCACTTAGGGGAAGGGGTGGGTGGGGGGAGATTCGGTCACGTTTTGGATGTTCCACTTTTTTGCGGGTCTAATATTTTATCTCGCGCGCTAATACTTTTCATATCAGAATTCCCCTATTTATTATTTACATGTGGCATTAAAAAAAGATACACAGCCTATTTCACACATTGATTAATATTATGATTTACATTCCTGATATATAATGAATATTATTTTATGGCATATGTAAGTAATATTTGAATAAATATCGCGAAACACTGTGTAGATATTATTCGATTATGTCACACATCTGATGTTTCCACTGGGGGGGGTCAATCAAAAAAAGAAAAAAAGAACACCGTTCCACTTTTGCGGGGCATGACAAAATGTGCATCATCTCTTACATGTATGATCAGAGGAGTAATTAATGGCCTTTGGGGTTGGTAGGTGTGTTGTTTTACTTTATTTATTTGAAAAGTTTATTACTGAACAATCAAAACACTCAAGCCGCCAGCGACAAAAACAAATGATAGAATGTCAGATATACTATATGAAATGGATAAAGGGGAAAATACCTGTCCTTATTTTGACCAGTATGTTAGAGGCAATGCAATCCACGGTATTCTACTATTAAAATCACATATATAGATCTACACTTCCGTGTCACGAATTAAATAAATTTAACTTATGTAACATGAAAACAAACACGCACGTTGCTCGTTGCGTTGATTGCAGGGCGAATTTTGTAAACACGTCGCCAAACGTACTCAGTCACGTCAAGCGTAAGCGTACTATGTAATTGCAGCCAGCTACTATACATATATGTATATGAATCAGTGTGTAGTGAGAATAGAATATTACAACGCGTTGATACACGTACGCCTGTCCATGAATAGGCTATGCAGAGGCTTTATATTACATATTGCATGCATCTAGATTTTTGTGCAGTTGCGCAAATTTGCAGTGTACAATCATGCATACACTGACAACTGTCAACGCATCTTTTATCTTCCGTCGTGTCATTATACAACAAGTGTACAAACGCCCACGTGGATTCATTATTACCAGACGTGCATGAAGGTAGTTGGGTTTTAACGTTTCATTATTTAACCCAAGTTTGTTTTCTGATGCACTCTCGTTCTGTTGGACAGTCTGACCAAATCATAACGATTGCGCCTACCTCGGTACGACGATTCTTTCACTAGATGGAGCATTCGCTAATTGTACATTGCCCCACATACAGATGGCTCCACTACCTGTCTATTTATATGCCGCTGGTATTGTGCAATATTGCGTGAACAAAGTAGAGCAATATAAATAGAGAACTAGCCAACTCAGGGTTCAGATTTTTTTGGGTTTTGTTTTGTTTTTGTACATGACAGCGGACATTCAAGGTTTCTGCAAAATATTGGAGTATCGTTGTTTTTGTGTACGGGAATATACCAGAGGGCTTTCAAAATGCGTCAATTATCGGTAAATATATTCATATTGTGTAGATGTACTTAAGAAATAATTGTGAAAGTTTTAAAATACGTTGTTATAGTCATAAGCGCGTTGACATTGGTCACGTACGCCACTATCTAGGTACAATCGCGCTGATTAGTATTACCATAACATGCAGGTAAGAAATCCGACGGAAACGTTTTCGCACAATTTCGGAAATAGATTAATCTAACATTTGCATGAATTCAAGAGTTGTGCGCTATTTGTTTGATTTGTTTTTGTATGAATGTTCAAAGGGGTGCACACAGCATTAAATTTTATTTCACCCACACCCTCACTTAAATTTAATATTAAAATTTTCTGGGCTTTCAATGAATATCAGTATACTTTCTCCTCACTCCGATTGAATTGTCTATTTCAAAAACAAACTCCTTAATATAGTTGTGTGGTACTAGAGCAGATGTGGGCTTCAGCCGATAAGTTACCACAATCTGCATGCAATCATCTAAGAATAAATGTTCTCAACATCCACCATACAACACAAGAACTTTGGCCAACAACTGTCAGGTTTTAAGTGCAATTCCCTAAACGACTGATATGGATAAAAAAAAATCTTGCTATTTTAAATGACTGACTAATCTAATACTTCACACCTCTTCACTTGATGGATATGATCATTTTCAAATAGATATATACATTGTATTACATCACGTGCTTTATGGACTAAAAACCCTGAAATTTTCCATATTTTCCAGATATTTGCAAGGCAACTGGCAACAACAGCACGTGCAAGTTCTTCTTTGAAAACTGGCTTAGCTGATGCCAAAGGAACTATTCCTGGAAATCCAGGATACCAAAAGATTATAGCGAAGCAAAAAGAGTTTACAGTAAGTCCGATTCATTGTGATTCCCTAACTGACAGGGGTTCTGATTCTTCATGATAGTTTATCACTCCATATAAAAAGTATGTCCTCTAAACTTCAGTTTTCATATTTAATTTTTACAACACACGTTTAAAATACCCTCTATAGGAGGATAAGTCAATAATATACAACTTACCCTCCTCCAATTTATTATTAGTACTATTGGCAATGATCAGCACCCCTCTATTGTATGCATACTAATTGCTTATTACACGACCAATGTTTGGTGTCCCTTCAATTTTTTCAGACTCAAGATGGCAGGCTGGTGTGGCAAAAGCGTAGTACAGATACATTGATGTATTCAGGCACTGGCGCTTTAACAATATTTTCCTTAGGATTGTGCACCTATTTGCTGTGGTTAATGTCATGGCCTAAACCAGCAGAGTAAAACATCAACTTGATAAAAAGAATTACGTTGTTCTAGAACATATACTAGCATGTAGCACTGAGGACTGCTATACATTAATGCATCTAATGTGGTTATATTGTATTTTAATTATGTGAATAATCAACCTGGAATTAAATTTACCGTGTCTATTTCTTATAGCAACAGAACACCTGCACTAATTATCCAACACAGAATTTTATTCAACCATTTATAGCACACAAATCTACATAATATCCATTGCAATTGCCTACTGGGTAGGCCTATGTTCTTAAGAAAATCTTCCTGAACATGTTAGTGTCATATATGGTTGTATGTAGATGGGCCATACCTGAAATTAAAAATCATACAATTAAGTATATTTTACATGTCAATGTAGAAATCAAGTAAATTATCAATTTGAGCTTCTTACAAGAATAGATTTTGCTTGCAGTATTTCCATGTTTTGAAGCCTTGGCAATATCTGTGGCTCCATATCAACGCCACTATCAGAATCCAAAAACTTTATTTGGGGCACTCCAAAGAATCAAAAAATATAATAAGTGATTGAAGGCCTGCATGAAGGGGTTAAACATGAAGATTTTAATCGATTTACGGGAGACTAGTATGGGAAGAGGAAACAGAAATCCAGTGAGTTGCCGTGTACTCAATTCATTGGCCTCCATGCCAAAGATTTGATGTTATTCTTGTCTTATTAAAGTAAATTCATCACTTGAGCTAGTTAAATAATTATCAAAAATACTTATCATTACTTCTTATTGCTTCTTTGGCCAAGACATATCCCACAAATTTTTCAGGGCAAAACCAACAGAAAAGACTGTAGCGCCAACTGTGAAATAAGCAAAGACTCTATCTTTGGGGAATTTTGTCCACACCATAGTTCCATCCTGAACCTACAAAAAAACAAAAACAAAACAAGTATATTTGCTTGAGCCATAAAATATAAATGCCCAGAAGTATTGAACTGACACCAGTTTTATTCTACTAACTTTTGCCAGATAAAAGAATTTGTTCCTAATATATACACTTCCACTGAAAATTATTGGAAATGATTATACAAGTAAAATGCTGCACTTTCACTAAGTTTTATTCTAAGCAACCGCGAAGTGCCTTCTACAATTTGGTATTTTAATCTCTATATCATTACGGAAAGCCGGCTGTTACTTTTTTTGCCCACCACCCCCTACGAATCTCGGACATTTATCCCCCTTTGGTCTTATCAGAGACGTTTTAGCGCTTCAAACCTAGACCCGCTCCCTGCCTTACTACTGTGTGCATGTTGCCATATGCACCATACCTTTCATTCTCTATTCATTTAGGAGACGTACGCCCTACATCTGCTTGGCAATGCTGATTCGACGAAAATGTGATATTTTTCCTCTCCTGGCGCTCACCACTACAGATTTGTCACTTAAAAACTTCAACTTGCAATACGTCAGTAATGCAGAAATGGGTTCACAAGCCGCACACATTCAATTATGTCATCATTTATGAGAAACACCTGTGAAATGATCAAATTAATAATACGTGGCACTATAAGTGGAACTGCCATATTGTTTCCTATGCTTTAGCCGATTTGCATTGTGTTTTGTTCCACACTAACAAATCGCACCTCATGATCTCACGTTCAAAATATTAATAACAACGAATATTCAGCCGATTGCATTGTGTTTTCAATGCATTTTCCCCCGTGTCCATTGAATTTTAACGGAAAGCTATATACTCCCCTCAAAATTGTCTCCGTAGAAGACGGGCTCGCTAGTGCAAATAATTTACAATAATGTTACAAATATTCACAACTAATGATTTAAGAGTTTTTGCCACAAATAGGTTCTTTGCCTGTGGCAAAAGTATTTCCACCGGCTGATTATAACTGCGGTCAAAGCTACCAGTGGCAGAAACCGCACGACGCTGATATTCATTTGCATTTAGACAATTCCATATAAACTTACAGCAAACTTCTTTTGCAATTCGACAATTCTGGCATAGCCACTTGCACCAGGAATCGTTCCTCTTGCTTCTGTGGGGGCTGTTTTAAGGGTCGACATTTCTGCAGCTGGTTGACTTGCTGGTTTTACACTTTTGCTCATAAAAGTTATTTCGGATGTGGATGCTTGTCCTGGTGAAAGACCCTGAAATAAAGGAAATATATTGTTGTATTAATTAGAAATATTTTGCTTATCACTGGACAGAAACAGGTCTAACATACGTCAGTACAGAACATATGATAAAGTCAAAAAGGTACGAAATTTTATCAAAATCACAATGTGGTTAACGCACTGGCAGATGTACGACATAACAGTTGTGGTGACACCAAGTCTGCAATGGCCAGGGCGCGAACTTGCGACACAGGCAAATCACGTTTTCAGGTCGTACTCGAGTTCTAACCTCTGAACCACTGAGGACCACTGTAGCAGATCTAATAGTACGTTCACATGCTATTTCCCAACTCAAAAATACGAGCTTCCCATATGGTAATTGCACCCGAATGGTCATTCCCAGTCGTAAATTTCCCAATCGTGAACTCGAAGCTTTTTTAGAGGATCGAGCTTTCCACTGGGAAATACCATGATTTCCGACTGGGAACGTCCGTTCGCATGAATTTCCCACATGGGATACTCGTACGTACAACCTATCTTTACAAGGTCGGAAGAACACGCAAACGCACCGTTATACGGAGATCTTACACAGCAGAATTTCCCTATTAAGACCACCTTTGGGACCAGTGTTAAGTGCTTTCAATAGAGAGGCGGTCTCTACACAGTGGTTCATTTTGATAGTTATAAGGTCTGGCACCACAAAAAGTGGCCCTGTTATAGAGGTGGACTCGCTCTGGTCTGTGTGGAACAATGAACTACTTCTACGAACTACATAATGTGATCCTCGAAGAGGTGAGCACCGCCAAGTACTTAGGCGTGTGGATCTCCAACGACCTGTCCTGGTCCTATCACGTGGACTATGTGGCCAAGAAAGGCAATCAAAAGCTGGGATTTCTACGACGTAATCTCAGGGGTGCTCCATTAGCATCCAGACGCCTAGCCTATACTTCACTTGTCCGCTCGGGTCTCGAATACGCAGCACCGATATGGGACCCTCATAAATTGAAGGACAGAGCAAAGCTTGAAAAAATCCAGAGAAAAGCAGCGAGATGGGTAAAGTCGTCGTACTCGCCGCATACTAGTGTTACGGCCATCCTACAGGATCTCGGCTGGTCTGAGCTGGAGGAAAGAAGGAGAGTCTTGCGCCTAGCCCTGCTGTACAACATCTATTTTGGTAAAGTGCAGGTGAAGCACAGTGAAGTGGACCTCAACCTGAACTCTAGGCCATCTTGTATAAACAGCTATCAGATCCGCAGACCCCGGTCCAAGACTCTGGTGTACTCAAACTCATTTGTGCTGCGAACTATTCCATAGTGGAATGCCCTCTCTGACAGCACAATTTCAGCTGGCTCTGCTACCACCTTCAAGAGTCAGCTCGTCGCCTTCAAGCCATAAACAATCACTCCGTTCCCGTGTTGGCCCTTATGGGCATTTAGGAACTACTTATTTAGACTTAGACTTAGGTGGTCTCAATGAAGTGGTCTTAATTGGAGATTTTACTGTAGATCTCAACAATCCAAAATCATAGATTCCAGATCGTTCATCATGATCAAACACGGTAGGTTTGACAAATCAGAATAATGCTTTAGTTGTACTGGTGTAAAAATGAAGCTTTAACACCCCATGGGACAACTTCCCAAAGGCGACCACGGTCACGTACACAGCCTGCAGGTTTCCACGAATTATCCCTATTTATCGCTCACATTTAGCCCGTTTATTTATCTTCTTCACTCAAAATATTAACAGTAAAAGGATTTCATCATCGTCAATACCTGTGGATTGTATGCAGCAGATTGAGTTGATTGGCTTATTCTTCCTGAAAGAGAGTTAAATTGGTAAAACATCTTACTTTGTCACAGAATGTCTTTGACCTTAATGTTGAATGTATGGCTGCGCGATTCTTAATAGTCTCAATTATCCAGACCCTGTGGTGGCGTGCGCACACCATGTTCAATATAGAGCCTGATTGAACGAGGCTAGATTTTAAAGGGTCAAGTCCTAAAAATAGAGTATATTCCGTGGTGTAATATCATTGTAATCCACAATAAATATTATATAGATCCACAACAGTTATATATTTGGTAGTGCAGCTCATACTTTCATATATAATGTTTAATGAGTTTGTTATTATATTCAATTATATATTTGCTGACTCTAAGCAACCGTTTTAATTATTTTTAATGTGTTCATCCCAAGTTTGCTTGTGGACACACTGCATGCGTGATTCTCTCTCTCTTCTATGGCAAGCAAGCTCCTACCCACTATATTGAAATAGCTTGAAGACACACCTTCCATTTGACTATATCAAGTGGCCCAGACTAGACTCTAACTCACGACCCCACGGTTGTGAGACCAGAATGATCCATCATCCCAAGCAGCGGGCTATTTGGCTGCTTGCTTGCTGCCAGCTCGCTGCTTGGGATGATGGCTAGAGCTTTGATGCCACAAAGCTATGAATTGACTCATGAGCCTGTGTGTACAACTGGAGATGGGAACTGTTTGTTTAATGCAACATCTCTCTGTCTTGTAGGTAAGTAATAAGCAAATCTCACATACAGTTGATTTATTAGATTTGATGAATGATTGATGCAACAATAATTCTAACTCCCATCTCCCTTTATATTTTACTCAATTCCAGGCAGTTTTATATGAGATAGAATTTGCTGCTGAAAATGGCTCACTGTCAGAATGTAGCTGATTACAGCTAATAATAAAATTAGAAAACATTCTGTAAAAGCATGCCCCTGGACCCTCCTAGCATGTGCATGCTGCGGCGTGCACAAATTAGACTAATTTAATTGATATGTAGAACCATTTGCTCCACATAAACAACTGTCATTTTTTTATGTGATTTCCGAATGGCATGACCAATCCCATTTTGCTTCCTATGGGCCTGAAAATAGTTCTCTATACTTGCACATAGCCACATGAATGTTCATTTATGCATCAAATAATCAACACTAATCAGTACATTATTGGTCGGTTCAGACCGCAGGGGTATACTTTTTGTGATATATTTTTATCCGCTTGTTTTTTTCTTTTTCTATTTAGCAGTTATTACCATATATCTTGCCTTTATCAGGACTGAAGATTATTTGATTTTGTTAAATATTAGGACTTCCATAGAAAATATTAGATTCAAGTCTGCATATAATAAAGAATTGCCGATAAATGTGTTCAAAATTGTTTTCTTGGGATCATTTTCATCTTGGAACATAGAACATGAGGAATTATAGTGGAACATGGAACATAGGGCCAAAAAGATAGTTGAACATGGAACATAGGGGTAAAAAAATAGTGGAACATGGAATTCAGGACCCCTGTGTCAACCCCTCTAGTTTGAAAACACTAGCTAGTGTGAACCCTCTGCCACACACCCTTGGCTCAGTTGGTTACCTAACCTGTCAAACAAACAGGACCACATTAGAATACTACATATACGCTTTTAAGTGCTATCCTAGGAACGTTAATTAAATATTAATCAATTGTAGCCTCCACCCAACAAATAGACACTCAGTTTAATAGGCACATTTCTAAAGCAATAAACAACTCTCTCATATTACCCCCCCATGCACACAGTGACTCTAATCGTGCACACCCTGCAAGCAAAATTGTTGTGATTAATGTCAATGCTGTATGTGGTTAGTACTATGTTTTATGTGCATGTAATTGGAATTGTATGGTGATAATTAGTTCCTATATAGGAATCCCAGTTTTGTGTTACTTTACGCCTCCTTCATGTATGATGCTTCCCTCATATAAACATCTATGCTAGACATATTTTGAAAACAAACGCTTCAAAACATGAAAATACAGTGGTCTACAAACTAAGAGCGCTAACAGATTTTCAACCTTAAGAAACCTTACAAAAAGGTAAAGTACAGTGAGACTTTTTTTAAAATAACCACATAATTTACAAGAACAAGCATAAAGGTTTATTTTCAAATGGTATGCTTGTGGTCACATGTTCTTTGTTTCTGCTGCTCATTTTGAAGGTCTTCAGATGGCCAACTACCATGCACTACTGTAATGTATACACACATACAACATTCCTCCTCCTTAGTTTTTAAAACTCCGACATTGGACCAAAAGGACGATTTTCCAACCTGAATACAAACAGGTTTTCGTTTTACAATTTGTATGTGACAACAAAGCTCCATTTCTCACCAAGGTGTGTATGATTAATGAAAAAATGCAGATGAACCGATGATGAAAGATAAAGTGTAATTATGCGAATTACAAATATGCAAATGAGCTAATTTGTAAAATTTATAATGACGTTTAGAAAATGTTACCATTAGCTTTATTGGTTCATGCATGTCTTGCTTGTAATTTCTATGTGAATATAAATGTTACTTCAGGACCGTTCATTATTTATAAGGAGGGGGCCTGGAGTAAATAAAGGGGGGGCGAAACTTTGTACATGGAAATAGAGGACAGCCCATCAACTTTGTACATGAAAAAAGAGGGGGGGTCTCCGACTTTGTACAGATTTTTTCAGAAAATCCTCGGCCCCCTCCCCATAAATAATGAATGGGCCCTTAGGTAGTGACCATCATTAATTGTAAAAGGGGGCGGTCAATTGATATTGATGAGATTAAAAAATTGAACGCCATCCCTAACTCTCTACGTTACATGCCCTCCATGTAAGAACATTGAGAAACTGAACGCCACCTCTCCCCCCCGCCCACACACGGATAAATATGAACACTAACACACTTTTGTATTATAAAGTTTTATATTGGACAGATTCAATGAAAACTGTTTAAAGTGTATTGCAATGAATAATTCAATGTCAATGGTCACTGAATACATATTTAGCGATCTATTTGACTTGTTGAAATTACAATACAGTTAAATCCAATAGCATGCATGCAGGAATGCATCAATTTGCGACAAAGGTGTGTAAAATATTACCTTTTCAGTTTTTGAGAATTGAGTGCCCTCCCTCTCACTTTTCGAGCCCTTATTATTGAAAATGATATCTGGAGCATAGAAAACAGCGCATTCGACAGCTCTATAGTGTATGCCGCAAGTTCACTCGGTATTCCTGAGACCTATTCCAATGTGTCTCATAAAATCACCATGAGCTTTTGTCCGCCCATATGGTAATGAAAGGCCTTTGGCTCGCGGACTATTTGTATTTGTGTAATTGAGGACTTCACCCCCTATTTTATGAAATTAGTTGCTTACCTGTCCGTAAGGTGGCAGCAGTATATTTGTAAGAAGCTGGTTAATCATGAAAATGAGGTTTGTTGATATGTGTCACCTGGGTTGCCATGAACTACAAATGATACTGACAATATTTTCCAGTTAAGAAGGGTTTTTGGATTTTAATATATTAACAGTTCATGATAAATTCATTAGGATACTATAAATCTTCAAAATGTCTTATATGAGAGATGAAAGATATGATGCCACATTACCATCAATTAGGAGTTCACCTTTTAGACCTAGGTCCCCAACATTACAAACTATAGATGATGGGTTTGATCACAGGCATGACAGATACACACAGAGTAGAGAAAGGGAATCTCTATTCTATCACAGACCAACTTCACCATCTGGAGCTCCATGTAGAAAACAAGTTTTAGATGTGAGTATGAAATAAATTAACTTCATAGTGAATACAGTTTTTGGTCATAACATATTATGTTAAACAATATTTTTTGTAAATTTTGAGCTCATACTAGACAAGGACAAGTTTAAAATGAACAATTGCTCTTCTACTAATCTTCATGAATTAATTGAATGATGAAAGTCATTGTCTCATTGATTTATTAATATTATTATTTTCAAATATCATAGATATAATACATATGCAACATGTTGTGACATGCATCAATTGATAATTAATATATGTGTATGTTTTGTTTATCTTTGTTTATCAATATAATATAAACGAATGTTGATAGCCAATATAATGATGTAAATGTTTTTTACATCGTATTTTAGGTGTACAATATCTTCAATATTCTTTTTTGATAGATGCAAGAACAGTTGCGCATATACAGAGAGGAATTAGCAAAGAAAGATAGACTAATAACAGATTTAACAACCATGGAAACACCTAGAGCATCAAGAGTCCATGTCACAACCACATCTACTTCAGCTGTATGTATTTAATGCTCACAAGAATGGTATTTAAAATATTACGGGGACATGGCTCTCCCATTTCTTTTTTATTTGGGCTGTTCGTAAAAGTATATGCTTACACTTCCTCATCGATTAAGAATTATCTAAATCACAAGTTATTGATAGCACCACTTACAACCATAGAAATTTTCGTGGAGGATTATTCATGGTCATTCATGACTTAAAGTTCAACAATTTTGCTTCAGCTGTCAATCATCAGTTTGTTTTCCTGAATTACAGTTAGATTGTTTCAGATAGCTTTATTTTAAGTCATTGGTCTTCTGTGTATGAGCTATTTTTAACTACATGTAATAACCTCAAGTTTTAAATTCTAACCATATAAACGGCCTGCAAATTTTTAACTTAATAATCGACTAAACAATTTGATGTTTTTTTTTTCTCATTTTACAGATAGAGGACTTGTATTCAAATGATAGAATTGCTGCTCAGGCTGCAACCAAGAGTGAATTGGCTGCATTACAAGTCAGATGTGAAAGTCTCTCAGCACAGGTGTTTTAATTTGACCTAATTATTTCTGTAAATTACATTTGTATTTTTATGATATAGCAATTAATAATACGAGGATTACATGTACAATGTATATAGCAATGGGGTATGGCATACTTTAATGTCAGATTATTAAATAGAACTTTTCATAATGTTTTATGTATGTTATTATGAATGATTGAAGCAGTTTAGGTTCTTTCATTGTATTCATTATTGTTGAAAAGTTTAGAAGTTATTTTTCATAGAAATTGTTTTTTTTTTTTCAGGTAAGAGAAATGCAATCACAGTTGGATGTTCGAGAAGATAAAATAAGGGAACTCAAATTACAACTTGAGACATCTCGTGAAAGTGAAGCAAAGTATAAAGCACTACATCATAGCATGAAAGAAAAACTTGTTTCTTATGAAAGTGAATATGGAAGCTATGAGGAAGTTGCCAATAGAAGTGGTATTGCGATTGAAACGTTGCAAAAGCAGAATTCTGAAGCAAAGCATAGGATTATTGAGTTGGAACGACGCATCAGGTATGTATGGAATGTTAGACAATTCTTTAAACTTCATTACTGACACAATCAAAAAATCCAAAATAATTGAAGTCCAAAATTTAATCTCACATTTTATTTTAAACTCAATTTCGAGACAAAAGTCTCCTTTTCAATATATGTAATGCTTACATCTATGCATTCACACGAAATACTGTTATTCTAAAAGAACAAAAATAATCTAAAATATAATGTAATAGGTCCAATATTCAGGAGCATGACCAGCCAGCCATATATTGAAAAGGAAACTTTTGTCTCGAAACGGAGTTTAAAATAAAATGTGAGATTAAATTTTGGACTTTGATTATTTTGGAGTTACACAAGTAGCTGAAAAGAAAAAGAAACACATCAAATGAGACCATACGCTACGTACCAAATCCACCATTTAATAATATATTTTCTCATTATGTTTATTAGAGAATTAAGAGAAGAGAAAGAACAATCTGACCACCTCAAGGCTACAGCAGAAACTAGATTTACGGAACTGCTTGTCCAAGTTAATACAGCTCTGGGTATCGATGGAGGCTTATCTTGTGGGCAGGATTCGATTTTAAATCGGGTGATTATGATGTTTTAGATTTATGAAATTTGATTTTATCAAAAGGTTTAGCAAATGTCTGTATGTTTTTCTATTTGTAACCAAATTATTTGGATATTTGTCAACAGGTCAATGATGTATTGCAAGAAAATGCCATGTTAAGGGGAAAGATGACAACAATGAAAGAGTATATGAGTTCGGCTGAGGTTGAGAACAAGGCAAGCCGTGAAACTATTATGCGACTTGTTTCTGAAACCGAACGCGAACAGCGCAATTCCAGCAAATACTCACTGGATATGGAGAACTTGAGACTGGTATTGTACCTATTACATAGATTAGATAGTAAACTACGTCATTACTTTTGATATTTTAGATGATTTTTGTTCTTTTAGAATAGCAGTATTTTGTATGAATGCATAGATGCATGAAATCTCCACCCTGATTTTAAGCTTATTGGATGAAAAATATCTTGCAATATTCAGGAGCGTGACCAGGCAGTTACTCGGCTTCGGGACATGGAACATGAAGTCTCTGTATTGCGAGATCGTTTAGATGCTAACCAGCGTGCTTGGGATGCTACACGTACAGAGCTGGAAGAGCGTGAATCCCGCTTTTCACGAGTTGATCTGAAACTACGTGAATATGAACTGCAGGTATAATTTAATTCAGGAAAATTATAAGCTTGAAAAAGTAAAGTTAATACATGTATAGAATTTCTGTAGTTGAAACTTGAAGATCATTAGCCATATATGCCACTCAATAATATAATTGAAAATAGCTCCACTTCTACAATTCAATAACTGACCTCACATAAAACAATACAGGGAATAATATACCGTTGTACAGCAAGGTGACCTTAACATTTAGGAAGGTGTGGCTCTTGCACACATTGATTGAACAGGAATGAAAAACAGTTGTGACTGTTCTAATTCACTGTTAGATGTTTATTGGCAAGAGTTCAAATATGTAATAGAAAAAAAATATTTAGAATATGAAAGTTTCATTTTCTAATGTTTCAGGCCCGAAACCATGAGTCAAGTCTCCAAGCGTTCAAGGAATCAATTGCCAGTATCTTGCAAGTGGATGTTTATGAAGAAACCATTCGAGAACGTATCAATGCATTAATGATGTCTACACGCGATAAGTCAGCTGTAAGTATCTGCAGTAATCAGTTCTTGTATCTCCTTTATTATTTGAATACAAGTACATGTAGATTTACACATACACCATGTCTTAGAAACATACAAGAACAAGGAAGTCCAACTTTTTAATTTTTTTTTGAATGGTGTGTACTGACATGAATTCTATATTCCAACAGCACATCGACTTGCTGGAAAGTAAGGTATCCCAACTTACAGAGCAGCTAGAACGCCAAATTGAAATGCAAAGAACGGCTGAACAGCGAATGAGGAAGTATCACGATGAACATGGGGACATTGTTGAAAGGCTCAGGAAGATGGAAGCTGAGCTGGCTGCTGGAGATGTACTGAGGGACGGAATGAGAGCAGACAAGGAACGGGTAAGGATATTTTTACAAATGGAAATATTATTAAAGTACTTCCCATTGATGTGCTACATGATACAGTGAACATGTATTTAATGTTTTAATATAAAGTATTCTAAGATATTTCATAGACTAATGAGGCTTAAATCCATTTATGTTTTACATTCATTTCCATTTCCATGAAATGTCTAACATTTGAGTTAAATTGTGATATATTTCTAATTCGTTGCATTTTATTGTTTGAATAGTACCTGAGATTCTTGGAGAAAGTATCTCAGGCAATGAAAATGGATCCTATCACCGCTGACATGGGACTTGATATGGCTGCTGATGCTATTTTGGTTCGAGCTGATCAACTTTGCAAACTAGAGGCAGACACTTTAGTGGATAGAAAGACACACATATACAACTTGCAACGTAAAATAAAATCTCTGAAAGAACAGATGGAGAGCAAGGACCTCCATATGGAACTACTCAGGAAAAAGGTTGATAATTTTAATTGACATATACATGTATATAACTCCACTTGATTAATAATAGCAACAATATTCAATAAGGAATATTTTACATGTTGATTTATGGAGATAGTGTCCTAGGTATTGGATTTAATGTGTGCTATGTACATGGAATAAAGTTATTCCGTCTGGCTAAACAATTGTTAACCATAAAAGCGTTGGATGATCATAATTTGTATACAAAATCTATAAATGCATTTTTGCTTTTTCCGTAGATTGTCAATCTTGAAGAACGTCTGTCTGGCTCTTCAAATGTAGAAAGAGAGAAAGATGAGGAATATGTAAAGAACAAGAAACTTGTCAAATTGGTAGAAAAATATAAGATGGAAATTAATGAACAGAGATTGGAAATTCGTGACCTGAAAGCTCGTCTTTTGGAGAGTAGTGATATGAGGGTGAGTTTGGATTAAGAACTTAAAAAAATATTTTATTTCATACATAGATATTGCATTGCTATGATACATGTTTATAGTTTAAATATTAAACGTGTTTTAACTGTGAGAATAATAATCGTTTTGGTTTATGTCAATAATGATTTACTTTGCAGACGAGAACTCTTCAACAAGAAAAGGAAATTGAAAATCTTGAGGCGAAGGTTGGTCAGCTGGAAGGTGTCAGGCAAAAACAGTCACACAGACTCAATCAATTGTCAGAAGAAATTGAAGTTACCAATAGTAAGCTAACAGAAAAAAGAGATGTAGCCCACAACACTGTTCACTCCCTCAGTTCAGAACTGAGAACCACAAAGGCAGCCTTGCAGGAAGTTACACAACGGGAAAGACAGGTATGTAAAGAAATGATTACTTGCTCAATATATGCAGGAAAGAGTTGTTGAAACTTAACATACTACCATATACGACCATCCAAGCGCCCAGGGCCATTGAATTGAAATTTTCTCAAACTGGGAGGTGGGCTGTTACATGAGAGTGCAGGTAATGCATAATTCTTCAGGACATTTAAGAAAAAGAGGGGGGAAGGCTGTTACAAGAGGGTGGGCACTTGGTTGGTCGTATATGGTAGCATAATGTTGGTAATTTACTAGTTCTACGTGAAATAAGTATTTGTGGACAAGATATTATTTTTGCCATTGAATAGAGATACAAAGTTTGCCTCCTGTTCTTAATGTATAATAGATGTGATGAAGCCAGACATTATCAATTTGTATCAATATT
>CM032662.1:22570557-22633057 GCA_019095985.1 Streblospio benedicti
TTGAGACCACTTTAAGTTGGTCCCAGAAATGAGGATGTCTTATACGCTCACTTGGTGACCAGGTCTTTAAATATTGGTGGTCCTCTATTTATGGCGTACATATGAACTTTATTAGTGATTGGTGACTACAATGCAGTAATATTCAAAGCTGAGTGATGTTTTCCCACAATATGGAACCAACCATTTTCATGCCACAGCCTGTAAAAGTAGATACAGTACAGCACATCAATTAAAGTTAAAACAGTGGTGATGGTTATTCGTATCTCCTCATCCCTAGCAGCAGAGCAGTCAGTAAGAAAAAACGTGTAACATGCATTTACATCTTAGCCGTTACGGGGGTTGTTACGCTGTTATAACTTCATAATTTGTTTTGAAAAACTGTGACAATTTTTAACAAAGACAATATTAAAATACTTTTAACTTCCAAATGCTCTTACAAAAGTACTCATAGAGCATTTGGTAAAGTGACAACCACAAGATCAATGATTTCACACATACAGTAGAACTTCTTGATTGAGACCATGAAAAATGGTCCTATTACAGAGGTGGTCTCAATATAGAGTAAGTCTTAATTGGAGGTTCTACTGTTAATATAAATCAGACATGCAGCATATGTAGTGTATTTCTCCTTTACATGCCTTCACTTTGAAATGTATTTTGTACAGTTGAACCTCTCAATTGATACCACATATGGGACTGAATAAAACATTATTATGTGTTAATGTCCAATTTGTATTAATCTAACATAAGAAAGGAAATAGTTGTGTAAGACCAAAAAAGGTGCATTTCAATGTTTGCAAAGGATTTTGGTGGATTTTGAATTTCGATAAAAAGAAGTACAGGTTTTGACAATTTTTGGTGCTTTCATTGAAGTAATTGTCAGTGACATGAAAATTTGATGTATGCATGTGGCAGTGCGACAACTTATGTCATCTGGCATTCTGTTTTTATTGTCAGTAGCAGTAATGTCGCTACTTACAAAATAAACTGAATGGGAAACTACATACTACCACATGTACAATGTTTATCGTAGATACAACGATAAATACTGGATCCTTGCATTAGCATTAGAGCATGAGAAGAGTACCGGGGTAAACTAACGTAAGTTACATGACTGAATGAAACATGATAAAAATGCAGGGTTTTGTATAAGGAGAGGTATTTTTTTTCATTTTTCTCTCAAATCTTTTTCTTCCAAGCAGAAATAAGGAGAAATTAGGGAGAATCGAGACTCTGATATAGTCATTTCAAATTCTTGATGTGGAAACTCAAAAGTAGAAAACCTTATAGAGGAGAAACTCGTCATCTTGTTAAAATTATAATAAAACTGGCAACGTACATGGATATGGATGCTTGACATCATAATTAATTGAAACTGTTCCAGCCCCTGGAAGTTTGGTTCCTACCACTCCTGCAATTAGCCTGAAAATATAAAATCACATTTATACCAATATGAAACAGTAAGAGATTAACATATATTTTGACAATAGATTTACATATTTCGTCAGTATCATTTTCAAAATAAATGTTATTTTCATTAATAAATCAATATGAAAATAAGATCAGTGCACCAATTACAAATTATGAGAGTAGACACTTTTCTTAGGGGTTGTTCAGCGCTAATTCAATTAAATTGGAAAAATATCTAGGATTTCAATACAGGTTATATGGTCATTGGAACAACATAACGTGCTGTAGACTACCATGCTGTAGACTAGCATACACAAATTCAATTCTGAATTATCTTGTACATGTTAGATTGACAATAATCAAACAGAACTTTGGCGAATGTTAGAACATATATTGATCATCTCGATATGGCAGAGTCTATATTGAGAAAATTAGACTACACAGAATAAATTTCATCAGACACAGATATATTCTTAGTGTGGACTATAAAATCTATACCCAAGCTGGAGAACACCATGAACTATAGGTTGTCGAAAGCGAGTGGTGGCTGAATATTCCTTATCCATGTGTATGGGGTTGAGATCTCCTGTAAGGTCTGAAAAAGCTTGGACATCTTCTTCTGTATATGTCTTGGTTGATTCAGCTCTATAGCCAACTGTAAGATAATTTCTTTTCTGGGTGAGTGTTAAGTCATGAGCCAGTACTCTTGTAACAGGTAGGGTTGCTTCACTGACACTGTTAGGAAATGGATTCAGTCCCAACCTGGGTCCCAACAGACCACTCCTCCACAAACACTGTGCCTTGGAGGATAACATTTTGTGACACGAGATATATTGAGCTGTATACGTGTCCACAATTAAACCCTACAAATGACAGCTTATATATATAACTGAAAACTATTCATAAAGTAATTTATCAACTTAGAATACTATTGTTAGTTTTTCTTCTTTGTTTTATATTCGTTTCTTTTCTTTTCAGTCTTCTCTCATAAACTATGTCTGTCAAAAAAAATCCACCTTCACCTTAGGGGGACTAGCACTCAACTTGAGTATTTCACCTTTCAATATTGAATTTGTAGATGCCCCACAATATTATCCACTATATTTATTTACAAAGGTATTTTCTTATATATTTTATCGACTAGATTGAGAGAAAATCTTTTAATTTAATCAAACGCCACTCATAATGACAAATTGATTTAACAGGTGTTTTGAGAATCGCACTAGTCCCTAAACAAGGAAGTAAATGTAAACAACAAAAATGGCTGAACTCATTGATCTACCTTCTTGGGGTTTAGGCACTGGAGATCTAATACAGCAGGTAACTATGCTCAAAGCGAGCCTAATCTTATACTGTGTTGGTGTATAATATATATACTCTTAGTTTATTTTTGTCTAGTATGTAGCAATTAGTTTATACCATACTTATACATAAAAATTAATTGAAAAGTGTCAAATTTATGCACAAGTCACAGGCCCAGGCCCACAGCACTCATTTAATAATATGTACAACTGTCTAGACTCTACCTCTAGACCATGACTTATGCTTATGTCACATAGCCCGGCAGATGATGTTCAGATGCACCAGCGATGCGATTTGTGCCACACACTGGCTGGACTCCCGTGATCACTGGCTGCTGTTTGGGGCTTACCACCATATCAGGGCCAGCTCGGAAAATATTTTAACATGGATATTAAAATTTTATGCGCTCTCACCGGGCTACCCCATCATAGTCACATCTTTACCACATTGTAATGCGCATTGGCCGGTGTACCGCCGACTCACTATAGCTCCCCCGGTACATCCAGTGTCATGCAAGAAAAAATATCTTAGAACTGATTTTTCACCCACCGATGAACGATGGAGCATTGACCGGTTATCTGTCAATATACTGTTGGTGATCAACTGGTGATCAGAAGCCCCATCAGAGATCAGTCGATTATCATCCAGTTATCTATCAGGCATTGCCAGATGTCTGGCCGACTACCCGCCATTAGTTGCTGACACTTTGAAGGAAATAATTTCCCCCTTTCAAAACAGACACTGTAAAGTCACCAACCGGTATTTGGACTGAGCCCGTTCACACCACCGAGCTATACCGCTGATGAGGGGAACTTGGCAACAGCCAAAAACGCCAACAAGTTCCACCAATGCAGGACATCTGCTGGGCTATGAGACTTACACATTAACCAGAAATTTTGTCTAAGTCATCAGTTGTTGACGAAGAAGTAGGGTAGTCTGGGTAGACCTACCTGGATTATTTGAGCCACAAGTATAGTTGGTTCGTCTATGACTATGTTTATGATTTTAATCATAGTACTAGTAGAATAGATTTTAGGACAAGTCCTATATAGGCCTCAATATTTATTAATGAATGATTACCATGTAAGGATGTAAAGGAAATGCCAAATGGTATTGGGCTAATCTAAGATCAGAACCCCATAAGAAATTGTCTTTTGTATTTCTAGTCGAACTCATGTCTCCTGTATCTACTAGGACTATATTTACGTACTGATTGTGACTGCTACTTTGTATTAATCCTTTTTTCACACAGCGCATTTTGTGTTATGTATTTATGACCCTAGTCTAGTGACAAACACGAGTCGCAATGTATGTTGCATTTCATATAATATCGAAAAAGGAGCATTTCTCCAGCGCCATACAGATGGATATTTTATTGTCAGGACGGGTAAAAATTTTGAGTTACTTGTCCTATATGGATGAGTATTCTCACTCACCCTAGATATCAGTTTCAAATGAATATATACATGTTCATGGAGTTTGTTGACTTGGACATCTTAGTTAGCACAGGTATATTTTTCAGACAACCCGTCCTTTCGAAAAGTATGATTTTCCTATTTGTGGCCCTGAATTTAGATCTAGTATATTCATGTAAATCATTGATACATTTTCAATGTCGAGTGGTTGCATAGTGACAGACTGTTTCTATTTCAATGTGGCATTCTTGTTTAAAAGATACATGGTGAAATATAGACTCATTGATGCTCAATTAAGTGGTTGTAATATTGATCAGTATTTGAACCCTAGTTCCCGGGGAAATTTATTTTATGAATACAGTCACAGTGTATCTACCAAGGTTATATTATAACAAAACCATGCATTATTATTTCAGCTGGCCCTTTTAATACATCTTCACAAGGGAGACTCCGAACTGTACAAGCTTGTTACTGGTGCTAGAGTCGGCTATGAACTCTACAATCGCCTGAGTGCAACCCCAACAGTTGAACAATATGAGGTAAAGTGTTTTTAATTTAATTTAGGTGCTCATAAGGTTTGATTGGATTCATGCAGATTGAATGAATGAAATGAAATAGCATTTATGTAAAAAGTAAGTGTCATTTTGTCTGATATTAGCTTTTAATAGTTTCTTATTTAAATTTATATGTGTTCAAAAGAGTTCAAAAGAAGTTTGAAGTTAATTTGTAACTTCTGAAGCTCGTACCTGATCACCTAAATCTGCAAATTCAATGTTGAAGTAGATTTATTGTAATTTTGATTTTCTAGCAAACAGATAAAGTGAAGTAAAAATTCTGAAATTTTATCGAAAATGAAATAAAGAAAGTGAATAAATGATGTTTGAAAATAATGAGACAAAAGTTGAGGTGTTTTTTTTTTCATTTGTAGACTCAGTGCATAATGAAAATTGTGGACTATGTCAAAAAACATCCCAATGCATCACAAGCGGACCTTGCTAAAGAAGTGCAAAAAAATATAGAAATATTTAAAGCACAAGTAGATGCTCTTTAGAACTGTAAAATGAGATTTTGTTCATAGTTATTGTGAATTTTGTAGTTTTTTTATCTTCTCCCATTTCTTAGCTTATATTTTCAATATACATGATGATGATATGGACTAATTTGTATATGTGTATTTTTAAAAGCAGTTTTGATAGATGTGTGCACCGGCAAACCAACACACGTTTTCAAACCGACATATTTAATGACGTGTTGGTTTGCCGGCATGTGTCTGAATAATGGTGCGCGCATCTACTCTGCATTTTCAGAAATATAATAGAAATGATAAATTGAACTCAATATTTTACATTGATTTTTTGTCATAATGAACTTGTTTAGAATATTGACAAAGAGGATTCTTTCGTCAAGATTATAGGGCTATATAACACATGATATACTTAGTACTTAGAGATTGAATCTCCCGTATGTCCCGGGCCCAATGTCAACACCTCTGTACTAGTCATTTATCAGAATATGTCAGTATTTTATGATCTACATCCAAAACTAAAATGTGAGATAATTGTTTTAATTAACGGCATTGTAATTATTTTCTAATTAATTACTAAAGACTTACTAAAGGTGAGTTTTAGTAATAATGTACGCTATTCTATATTTCATTTCATAATGAAATTTATTATTTGCCACTCTCAGGGCATTTGTTATCATTGTTGTGTAATAAAATTTCAAAAAATGAAAATATCATGTTTATTATTTTCTGCCTCCGTCCAGATCTGACCACATGACCACTGTATACCATTGATACATACCAGCACATTGCAGACATTGCACATTGGTCAAACTTTAAAAAAAAAAGTATTTATAGTACTGAATAGTGGATAGATCTAGATTTCTGCTGAAGCGTTGGTAGTACGTGGGGGATGTTTAAGGAGCGGGTGCAGAGAAATAGACCCGTGGAAACATGAAATCCTGTGAGCTCTCCAATTCAAAGATCTGCTTTGGAGGGTGTTGAATTACTAAACAAATTCCCACACTTTAGTTCCGCAACTGTCAAGTTATTGAATTATATGTTCTAGTTTTTGTTAGTAAATTGTGATGTATGTACCTATATCGATGCTAACCAAATACATTTGGTAAAGACAGGTAGCTTCTCTTCTTAATTAAAGTAAATGAAGATTTATCAAATATATTTTAGCCCATATTGTCGGGTTATAACTAGAATGAAATGTAATGAAAATGGTACAGGCTACAAGATATCCACAGACTCCTAGAAAAAAAAAACTGTTTTGTATTACTTTATCCAAATTCGAATACTTTTGTTCTTATTTTCAAAACTAAATTCAAAGAGTCACTAAACACTTCACAATTTATAATATTTTTGATAGTGTCTCAGTTCTTGGGGTTTCAAGTAGTTCATCATGCCGGGTGCATTGTGAATGTGCATTGTGAATTCAGATTCACCTGCATGCATGAGTGCCACCTGTTAGCCACTGAAACCTTACAAGGTTTCACTGAAAGCAAAGTTACTAAAATGAGTTTGTTATAACCTGATTTCTAAAGGACTACACATTAGTGACAGTCTATTGTCTCAGTTTGTCTCAGTAAATATGAATTCAGTATCTAATTTTAGTTAACTTGGATCACAAACACAGTTTTGTGCATTTATATATAATTGAATAGCGCAAACCATGTTGATCACCTGGGCTTGATCACAATACCATCTGAACATGAATAAGTTGAGAGAACAGGGAGGAGTATCATGTAACATAATCATTGCAGGGGAAAAAACATAATCATTGCAGAGAAAGAATTTAAGAGAACTGGTAAGTTAATAAAATTTCAACACTTTTTAAAGATTTATGATACTAATGTTTCCATTGATTATATTGTATATTGTGAACATATTTTAAAACTTGTATTGATATGATGTTGAGTGATAAATTAGCTATTAAATGTAAGAACCCATGATTCCTATGGCCTGTAATTTATTTGTGATATGCATGGCTAACTATTCAAGATTGTATAAAAGTAAGAGTTCAACTTCTCATTTCCAGACCTTTTATGTTCCTTTTTCCCCTTGAGTACACACCGCTACAAATAAAATTAAAAAAAAAATGGATATCATGAAAGATAGATCCATAGTAATATTAGTATTGATGCTTTCTTTTATGAGAACCTTTTATATGTGTATAACTATTTATCCTAGGTTTTCTATTGGCTTCTATTAAAGATTTCAAAACTAGTTTTCGAAAGATATATCTTTGTTTGTGTATATGTAACATTCTAAAGAAAACCCTAATGTTTTTATCTTATCTGTATTTTTATAATGGTTAATAAAATCTGGTTCTTGTAATGTAGGATGATTTCCTCCTAGAAGATGACAACTTTATCGGCTATTGCCCTTGAAAATATGGGACCAGTGTCTCCAGGGATACCAAACTTTCCAGCCCCTAGTCCTCTTGATGGGAGCAGGGATAAAAATGCCCCAGATGTTGAGAGTTCTGAGTATACGGACATGAACCAAAATAAAAGTCACAAGCATAATTCAGGATATAATTCTAAAAATGGACATGTAGATACGTCTGACGCTACTTCTCCAGATCAATATGCTGTAATGTCTGCTTATCTGGAGCCTACTACTCTTCCACAGCCGTCTCCACCTATAATAGGATTGCAAAGGTCCCCAGGGTTGTCACCTAAAAGACCACACCAAGACTCAGGTTGGTATTTTAATTGTACATGTGGGTCACATGTGTCATGAAACATAACTTTCTACATTGAATTAGGTAGAATCGTAAGTAGAATTATTATATAAATCAGAATAGTTACTTGATAAATATGACTGATTAATGTTAGGTTGAATCATCATTAATCAAACCTAATGTTCTCAAAACTTTGTGACTGGATGATTTCATCTAATTTTTTTCAAATCACATTTCACATTAATTTTGATTTGATTTAATTTATTTTGTTTATCACTGGCATATTAATTACAAAGTAAACAAAAGATTACAAATAAGTAAAAAAAATATAAATAGAAGTAAAATTGAATAGAGATATACAAATACAATAAAAAATGAACCATGTGACAAACAAGGAGCACTAAAAAGATATCCATTTAAAATGGAGAGACTTATTTCCATAGTGGACCTCGGTGAAAATATGGAAAAATCATATTTTGAGTGTGTTCTGATTCATGCTAATAATATAACAGTAATTTAAATGTATGTAGATTAGAATGTACTAGTAAGGGCCAATACTAATCTGAAGTCTATTTACTAAATCTTTAGCAATGAAAGTTTTGATCATTTTGTAAGTTACACAATTTTAAATTAAAACACAGTTACCACTGTGCCATAAAAGGTAAAAGTATTTCATTATAAATGTTCACTGGAGTGTTGTTGCTGCTTTCGTTTTTAACCTTCTAACACCCTCCAGCTATTGTCATTAAACTGTTAATATTTCTGAATAACATTTTGGGTTCAGTGTATTGAAATGCATGTCAAAATGAATTCTTTGTTTATTGGATTACTTTATCTATCTTCAACAGACTTTTCACTATATTTTGGGATATAGTGATGTTCATAAAACCTTTACAAAGTTTTACATGTATCTATAATGTGTACCATAGAATCAAATGAATACAAAGTTCAGTTCTTATTTAGGGAAAATAAAATTTAAATAGTACTTAGGGATATAGTAACATGAATGAAATGGTAAAAATCTCAATTTTTGGTTGTATGGTCGAAGTCTGGATTATTTCATTCAAAATTCCACATGCAGAAACTTGCAAGGAAAGTACTCTTCTATTTAGGATAGGGTGTACTTAGTACACAAAAGACATTCCTATTTGATGTGTAAATATGTATTTTGATACTTTTCAACATATTGATAAAGAACTTTTAATCTGATTGCTAGACTTGTACTTTGTTTGAATTGTTAATAGTTGTCAGATAAGAATATTATTGGTGGTCACACCACTTATCTATTCTGCATCTATTGTTCTTTGTCGTATTAAAATAATAAAGCTTTACAAATAAGATTACTCACTGCAGCCGGTGTATATCTAACATTAATCATAATTAATAGGAAAAAGCTTATTTTAAGATGAGGATTTAAATTGAACTGTCAAATAAAATCTTTAGTGCTTTTGATACAAAATTAGATAGACAGAAGTATTGTTTAGAGGCATTTCTATAAAAATGAAATTTTGAAAGTCCTTTATTTACATTCAACAAAAGGGGGAAACTTGATATTATAAAGTTGTTTGAATTTGATACCAATGGTACAAAGTTTAAGTTTCTACCAAGAATTGACAAAGTTCAAATCCGCTTTGATAGCTGGTGAAAAAACAAACATTGTTTTTAATGGCATTTGTGCTGGAAAATGGTTTAAGAAAGAATGAATACACCGTGTTAGTGTACTGAAGGTGAACTTTTGTCAAAGTAAACATGCGGTAGCATGTACATGTATTACCAGGCTGGTATTACAAAACTAAGATGTAAGGATATATCCATTGCTCGATTAGCGCATTGCCAGGAGGAACAAATGCAAAATACTTGCTCTCACATTGAAAATAAAGCCACAAGACTATCCAAACTGGATATTTGAGTCTATGAGCAGGGATATTTAATTACGCACAAGGATATAATTTAACATTAGTGGTGTTTATTAGTGAGAATGACGAAGGATGTACCAAGCATGCAATCTTTACTTCTAGATGAAAGTGAGTACTCAAGTTGTCAAATTTATCATGATTTGATTTTAAACTACTCTTTTATATTAGATCTCTGCTTTAGAATTTTTGTAAGAAACTAATCATGTGGAATTAGGGATCTTATCCCAGGGAGATCCAAGGGACTGTAGAAAATTGAAAGCAGGTGCTTCCCGCAGGGACATTGTTCTCATCTTTCAAGAGGTCACAAGCTGTCATTCACTCACTATTCTTTATCTTAAAATCCAAGGACCCTAAATTTTGATATTAATTTTGAAATGTAATGAGTGAATATATAATTTTTTATGAATTTGAATATACTAAAAGAAGGAAATTCATACTTGACTTGATAATTTTTTTAATTTGAAAATGTATACAATGTTGAAAATTATATTATCTTCCAAATTATTTGAAGCCAATTAAAAAAAAATACGTTTCAGAAATGATGTATATCTGAAAGCATCTGAGTGCATTTTGTGAATATCGAACATTATCTCCTCTGTAAAGGTCCATGTTAATTGTTTTATTTGATGCTGTAAATGTCCATTTAATGGAAGGAACATCATCAGTCTTTGGCAATGTTCAGTTTACACCAATTAGTGGATGCGTAGTAAGCACTAAGCAAGGGTAGTAAGCAAGGTTCGTAAGTAACCATAGAATCTAGTTGCTAATACCTTTGAATAATATGAGGTTTGTTTAGACTTGCTTGATTGATTGCACAGATTCCACCCATCTTACCTGAAAAGTGGTCACTGTGTACTAGTGGGTCACACTACTACAGCTATAGATATCAACCACTTATAACCAGAGAATACATAGTGGGGATGTGTAGAAACACAGTGGTTTGCATAGTCCAAGCAGCATGTCATAAATTGAAATATGGAGATTTATTCATGGTGGGCTTACTAGTCAGTTTTAGAGCGATCAGACATTAGTGTTGAGAATCTGGATCTGATTCATTCCTCTTTGTTTTTGTACCATGTCCACACAAAAAATGTGTACAATCATGTACCGCGCAAGCTTTGTGATTTTTAGGAATCTCCAGCGAGGAATAATAGTGTTTCTATAAGATCATTCATGGTTAAATTTGTATGTAAAAAGTTTTGCAATGTTAGTTCGTTCACAAGGTCGGAGAGTTTGCTCAAGGGAATATTTGGAACTTTTGCCAGATAGTGATAATGACAGTGAACCAGGTGAGCTTGGTGATAAATATGTTTATGAAGCTAATGTTGTGGCTTTTTTACAGCAGATTGCCAGTTCTTTGTGTGGTGTTCTATTCTGTTCTCTTCAGTGTAATAGTACACAAAATGTGTGTCACCAGAAGAATTGAGGTGTTATGTCCTGGGGCTGTGTGGCTATTAGATGCCAGGATTTATTCCTGCTTTCAATTTCCTGCTGACATCATGTTCACTTCTATTCAAATACATAAGTATGTTGTTATAGGAAATAATGAACTAGATCATGCGTGTAATTTTGTGTTAATTACTCTTATTTGTGATAATAAAGTTATATATAATCATCTGTAGCATCTCAGCCTCATAATTGCATGTTTATATCTGGACTGAATTCATTGATCTTTGCTCAAAACAGTATTATGATTTGGACTTAAAATTCTTTATATTTGACATTATTAAATAGGAAAAACATTTTATATAGTTTTAGTGAAACTGGATATTTCAAGCCCTCTCATAATGAAAGAAATTATGTTTTACAATTATCAAGTAACAGAATCGCTGCACTTGTATTCGAATTTTTGTTTCGATTTTTATCTGTTAAGTATGTTCGTATCATATTTCTTTATTAGCCTTTATTCATCAGATGTCTCATTTCTTTATTTATCAGTCATCTCAGGGCTTCATATTTGAGAATGCAAGTTGTGTTGATGGTAAAGAACATAAAGTGAGTAATCTTGTGAATCAGCCTCAGTTATGTGGGAGTTATGTGGGCAAAGTTTTAGTCGATTTTAAAGACATTTTCTGCAAGTCCAGCCCACGTTAAGATCCATTTGATGATCATCAGTACAGTTCACAATATACTGGTACATGAATATAGAGTTTATATAGTATAGCGGAAGGACACATCTGGTTCTCATAAGTAGACCAAAATACATACCAAGTATAAATATGTTCTCTGGATTATTTTGAATTCTACTGTAAACCTACAGGGTTATTTTATCTTCAGAATATAACCCAAAAGATGGACACTACATGTAGCTGTGCTTGTATTTTGATCTAAACACACCTCACCAGAGGATTTATTCCTGAACTGAACTGGTCAATGCCCTTAAACTGGATCATAGTTTGATAATTTTCTGTGGCGTAATGGGCATTTGAATGAATAAACTTGAAACAAATACAACTCATATCCCATATAAATGATTTCAGTATGCCTTATTGATGAAAAAAGGGTTACATTTGATATGCCATGTAGTCACAAAAATCCAGCAGTCTGTCAACTTTCAGGTATAGGTGATGCTCCGGAGTCCAGCAGTTCTGAAGGCATGGCTGAGGGTGGCCATCCCCTTGTCAATGAAGCTGGCATCCTGAGGCAGAAACGCCCAGACAGCTTGGCATTGAGATCACCTGGGTCAGAGTACGAGGAACTCCCTGGTGGCAGGTAACTGTCTTTTGAATTTTTATTATATTTAAATCAGCAGTTTATATCTCACCAAATAATTGGCCTTTTTTATATTTACTTGTGCATTTTACTCATAGGCAATTTGATTAAATCTTTTCATAAATCTTAGCATGGCTCAGTTTTATATCTCTTATATGAAACCTGGGTTTTAATGTACTACCACTTTGGTCAGTTTTACTAGCACTTCTTTCTTTTATGTGTTTCACAACCCGTGGTATGTGCATCTCTTTTGGGCAAATCCATATAATTATTTCATGGGCAGAAATTAACTTTTTTGCAAAATTAAAATCTTTTCATAAATCTTAGCATGGCTCAGTCTTTGTTTTGCATTTATTTATAGTATTCTATTTGGATGGTGGTCTTGGATTATATGTAACAATAAACAAAGACCAAATTGTTGGGTACAAGATACATGAGTTCATGTACCGCTGTTTTGACCCCATGATTAAAATTGCCTCCCCACTTTAGTCTTAAAGTGCAGTGTATAGTACGATTTAAGCTACTAATGTTCTTTTTCAAAAACACAGTTTTTATTATGCACATATTCATAACAATATTATATTTGGAAAAGCAGAATTAATTTCTATAGTTACAACCAACGTTATGTGTATGAGAAAAATGTGTATGAACACTGAGCCCTGTGATGGACTCTTCTCTAAATGGGCAAATCCATATATCAGCATTATTTACAGCTGTTCTTTGTGATGCTGCTTGGAGTTGCATCTGAAAAAAGGAGTTACTGATAGCAGAAGCTAAAAGCTGTGACATAAGTTAGATTTTTTTTACCTCTGAGGACATTATTTTAGGCTTTTATTTTTGTATCCTCTTATCTTGGTGGCAAACACAAAATGGTAGCATTTTCTATTTAAATATTTTCACCTAAAGATTAGTACATTATATGAGCATTATTTTAGGCTTTGTATCACACTGCGAGTTCAAAAGGCCACTTTCTATTTAAATTTTTCACCTAAAGTGATTCCAGCTAACCACATATCTCCTATCCATAGGTATACATATGCGGATGCTGATGACTTGGACCAGCCCGTGCCACCGCGGGTGCCGATGCCCAGCCACCCGTCAGTCAGCCTCAACTCTTCCGGCCCCGTCTCCATGACACAGCCGCTCTACAGGTGCGCTATTGATCCTTGTACACGATGGTACATTTAATTTGCATTCAATTATAAGATTCCTAATTGTATCTGTCCATCTGGTTGGAATTTATTATGTAGAATTTAATCGCTTATTTTCTAAGCATCCATTTTTTGTATAATTTTTTTAATCAAATTTGATCAAATGTAAATGTAAATGTGGTGATCAAATGTAAATGTAAATGTGGTGATTTATAGTCGTGTTACAAGTCTTGTTCTCATGAATTTAAATTTGACACTGGCACACATGTCAATCAATTGATAAATTCTCACATACTTGCATCTACAGCTCATTCATTCACTGCACAATGCAAATCACTCATGCAATCACTCATATACTCTCTCAACCCAATGACCATTACCATTCATGTCGGTGCCACATAGCAGCGTGCAACTTTTCATGAATGGGTTTGTTTAACCAACCTCCATACCCAACCGGGAATCGAACCCACAACCTTCTGGTCACGAGTCCAACTCTCCATCCACTTGGCCACAGAAGCACACATTAAAATGACCAAGGTATATTTAATACAATTTCACTCTTTCTTAACACAATTGTTCACTCGTACGTGACTTTCAGAAAGCGCCAGAATCCTCTGTATGACAGCAGAGAGCATGAGCTACCCACCAAGGCTTCCCCGAGTGCAAGTGCGGGGTGCTCCCAGTGTGTGGCTGTGTGTCTCCTTGTCACCTGTGTTGTATCCCTCACAGCGCTCATCCTTGCCATTCTCATCATAACAGGCGTCATTTTGTTGCCAGGTACTTATGTGTTTTGGAAAACTTCATATTATCTATGACTATTTGCTTCTTATTCCAGAGCACCGAATTTACTATTAATTATAGAAAATTGTAGGAAAATGTTAAAATTGCAGTCTATTAAGATGTGTGTAAAGAAATTTTTACCTAAGATTGTTATTCAATAATTTCCTTTCAGTGTGGAATTTTACAGAAATAATGGTTTGTGTGCATAAATGAATCAATAGCAAGTGTAAAATGTCATTACATGGTTCCATATTTCAGGTTCTTTGGATCCTAAAAATGCTTATTTAATTTCTCCAGTCAACAGTAGCACACTTATGGCTGCCTTGCAAAGAATTGAAGAATTAGAAAACAAATATGATGCACTCAATAATAAGGTACCTTTTATGATTAGTGGGTTTATTTGGATGTATTAAAATGTACATGTATATGAAGATAAATGACAAAAAATGAATGGGGTTATTTGGGTTTTGTTTTATTTTTGTTTGGTTGGTAGAATCTATTTTGCTGATGGGAATTGTGAGATTTGGTGTCAGATTTTCCTCTTCACTTGGTTGACAAATATGGCCGAACACAAGTTGTTTCATTTTTGCTTCCCTGCAATTTCGATATTTATGTGATTACAATCAGGATATTTGTATGTTGATTTTGTTGAAGTAGACTTTTTTCTTAGATTAAGAGTGATTGTGCATGTTTCCGTGATTAATGTCAAATTCTTATTTTAATTTTTTTGCATGGTAAAGTTGTGTTGCAGTGTGCATGTATTTTTTCAATGAATCATAATATTGAAATTTGAGCCAGAATTATGACAAATCATTAGACAAAAAATAGTAAACCCACTAGCATTATTCCAGTATGTGCAGTTACAAGGCTTGGTAGAAACCTTAAGTTCAAATCAAACCCATGTTGAGCAAGGTTTGTTGGGTGTAAAGGAAAGTGCTTTTGCGCTAGAAAATCGTACTCAGAATCAAACCCATGAGATCGCTAGAATCCAAGTTGAGGTGAGCCTTAATGCATTGTGTTGATTATAGATTGTAAACTTCTATGAATAGAAATTAATTCACAAGGACATAAAATTGAATAAATGTGTACTTCATTTACAACTATCGAATATTTTAGGTAGAAAGATTACAAAATAAATCAAATGAAGCTGATGGGTCACTTTCTGAATTATACAAAGTGAATAGTAATCATGAGGAAAAGGTATTATTCCATTAAAATATAATCTAATTCTTGGATACAATATTAATTATGATTATCTATTATGAAAATAAGTGCTAAGAATGGACAACTACTCTTTTAGATATCAAATTTGGCATTGAATGTATCAACAAATGGTGAAAACATCATTGACTTGACAAACAAAACAGTAGAAATCACAGCCAAGGTATTCTCCTAATTACACATTATACAATACGATGACACTAATTTCCTGTTTTTTGCACTATCTGTCACATTGTTCTTTAGGTTTTGGCTACAGGAAACCATTTTGTAACTGCTCATCTGTTTATTTCTTCGTGTTCGATTAACATTAATCCATTTGATTGTATAATAACTGCAACAAATTTCATAATTGCTGTATATGAATTAAACCTAACAGTTATAAGATAATTTTAAAAGCATCTTTTTAATCTTTACAGTAACCCTCATTTTGCTGTTTTATATACATTGTATGTACATTCTAATTTTCAAATTATTAAATGAATTATAATAATTAACATCTAAAGCTGTATTGATAAGGATTACTATGATAAGTTGTTATTGTTATGTTCATATTTATATATACATTTATTCTCAGTGAACATTGAGCTACATGTTTTCCATTATGAAATCTTTTTAGTTGTGATTATAATTTAACTAATGGAATTATTAGTTCATCATTATCAAAATATATCATAGGAATATCAAAGGAAGGAAATATTTCATACACATGTATAAAATTTACTTACTCAATAATTAGAATGCTCAAAACTTGCATGTTATTCATTTGTTATTCTAAGGTCCCTTTATGTGGTAAAATTTAGCTTTTTTTAGAGTTGTTCTACCCATATAATTTTTTTGCCATTCAGAAAGCCATACTTTTACCATTATGTACCGGTTTAATCAAAATGGTCATTCCTAATATAAAGAAAAGAAATGACGAATTGCTACCTATCTTTGTGGTAGATAACTGTTTTACAGGGGATAAATTTTATGTTGCTGCCAGATTGTAAAGAGAAGTTCAACAATTTCATTTTAGATTGAGCAACTACAAGGAGGCAGTCCACAAGACATCAGCATCCTCAAGTATAATCTCACCGTGCAGTCAGATTCTCTTGCCCTAGCATGGAACAAACTATCTGTGATACAAACAAACATTAGTCAATACACTCAGGAGTTCAATGCTAAACTGGATTCAGTGGAAAAAATGCCTGGACCTCAGGGTCCAGTAGGACCACGCGGCGTGCAGGTAAAAATGTATTCAATATCTCTGAAGTATTAAATTTTGATATAACATTTCATTCAGCCTACTGGGTATTCACCAATTCCACATATGAGTATTCAAATATTTTGTTCTGATTTACATGCAATTTCAAAGTTTATAAGATTTGCTATGATTGCGACAGCCAAATCACAAAAATAACCCTCGTTCAATAATATGTGCAAAATACATAGGCATAATGAAATGAGTCATGTCCAGTAGTTTTTGAAATATCATTACAAAATCACCCAGCAAAACCAGGGTCACATCACTATAGTTCTTTAGAATATTACATTATATTGCCATAGAACTGGGGTGTGCAAAATAAATTTACAATTGATTTTCAGATGTTCAACTACTTCTTGTGATAGCTAATCATTGTGATGTTTCTATCTTCAGGGAAGCCCTGGTGTTGGTAATCTGTCCGCTTGCGAAGTTCAGTTGCTCCGAGGGCGGGGGGCATTTGTTCCTGCCAACTCTCCAAAATACCCCACTGTTCAGGATAATGCTAATGTAAGTAATGGAGATGTCAGCACTGATACAAAAGAAAAGATATTAGGTGCATTTAAAAATAATAAGTTTTTATTGTGGACGATGTACGTGTATGTTGGTATAGTGAATAGCTTTGTAACATTGTTAAACAAACTTCTTATCCCAACTCTTATACTGTATACAACCATCCAAGTGACCACCCTTGTGTAACAGCCCTCCCCCAGCTTTTTCTTAAATGCATGCGTGGTATCAGTATTATGAAAATGGTCCATTATTCCTCATTCATAGGGTGTGGCCAGTCTACAGGGTATTTCATACAATTCATATAGATGGTAATGTTTGACATTTTGTGTTTTGTCTAGTCAGTTCGCTTACGTATTCTAAGTTTGATCACCCCGCAATGTGTTGTTTCAGGATTGGGTGGTGTTGGGAGCCTCCTGCTCGACTGATGGTGCTACGACCTCAACACTGGTGGTCAAAGAGGACACGCCCAGAGAATACCGATGCACGTGTTATGATAAAATAAAAGATGCTCCTGAAGTGGTGTGCAAACTTTACGTTTGGAAGTGTCCTAGGATTTCATAGTGCTTTAAACACTAATGACAATTTAACTGTTGCGTGATTTAATTGTATACCTGATATACTTGTGGACTAAATGAACTGAATATCTCCTGAAACCCGTAAGAGCTTATGTGTTTCTGACAGTACTGTTTTTAACCATTCCTAAACGTAAATTCTTTTATATGTTTTAAATACTTAGAGATGTAACATAATATTGTGTTATTTTAATCAATACGTACGTGTCTGTTCTGTAGAGCTACAATGGGTAGCACAATGGTAAACCCTAATAATGAACAAATGACACTTTAAAATAGGTCATGTTTTAAACAAGAATTTTTTTTTTTTACTTTTTTGTGCATATGGGCATTATTGTGTGCGTGATTTGAAAAATGTTTGTTTTATGAATGATTTGTCTGAACGAGCTGATACACTCATGAGCATGTAATTATTTTTTGTATATGTGAATCATGTGTAATGTGCGTGACAAAGAGTTGAGTATTATGTGGGAGATGTGCAATCTGAAAGATATGTTATAAGCTTCCAAAATAGTCAGGACATTTTAATGTGAAATGAGCATGAATGAATGAATTTTAATGTTGAACATTTTAGTAGATTATGAAAGTTGGACATGCACATTGCATTTTTAAAAGTATATCATTTGTATCAAAGGACTTTGTTAGTCTCATGAGCTTATCATTTATTAATAGAAATAGTCTTAATTTAACTGAACACAGTGGTCCAGAAAATGTCATCCCATCAAGATGAAAAACATGTAGATAGTATGTGTATCATCATCATATTATATTAACAAAGAAAGTGTTGTGTTTGAGCAATTTTAAAAATCTTAGTAAATCTATGCTGCGAATCCTATTCAAATCTCAAGCAGTTTTTTTTTCTATGTAGTTTAAACTTAAAGGCTTTTATTGGACAGTTATCATTGATTCATTTGTTGCTCTAGTGGTTGGATTTAACTGTTAACATCAAATGCCATATACAATGTACAATGTATGTTCACTGTCAGTTCTATTTTACAATTGAAAAGTAACTTCCACTCACAAACTGCAATTTTGTGAGATGAAACTAAGATTAGTCCCAGAACTACATAGTTCTCAATTTTAACCATATTCATTTTTACTTGTGACAATTTTTTATTGATTTTAATAAAACTAATAAACCAAGGATATGTGCAAATTAAATAGCGTTTTTTTTATCACTGGGTAGTATTGGCTGGAAGTATGGTTGTGAACATGAAGGAAAATAGAAAATGATGTCCTCTTCCATTCCATGAGCACAGACTGATGACTAGATAATCTTCCCATTGTTGGAGAAAAATATTTGGATTCCCAAAGACATATACTGGCCATATATGAAGAATATAATTATTAACTTTGTACTGGTGTGTGTAATATTTGGTTCATTTACATAATAGTGAATTTGTCCACAATTTTGAACAAATATTCAAATGTTCTGTACTTTTTTTTTTTTTCTTTTTTTTTTTTTTTTACCTGTACTTGCTTATATTCGAACATTAAGCCCATCTTCGATGTTAAGCCCATGGGCTTTTATGCGCGGGAATACGGTACCTTTTGAAAGCACAATATGAAATAAAATACTTAAGCATTGAGCACCAGCATTAACCAATGACCATGGGTCCCTTTTTCAATGGAAAGGTGATGCTGGGGCCCATGGTTTTAACAATTTGCCCCTGCAAACAGCTACCGTTATGATATCCTTTTAATTACGGCTTTTCCTATGCATGATATGACTTTTGCACCAAAATACATGATTAAGGCCCATTATCTATATTTGAGCAGATCATAAATTAATTTTGATACATGACCATAAAATACAAAATATGTGTACATGTATATACGATGTAAGTTTACAAAGGAATATCATAGAACCACACTGTAATAGATTAAGGCTCATGTAAAACAGTGTAAATTTGATTCAAGTGGTGCCGCCCTCACCTATTGCCAAGCTCATACCTGACCTGCAGAATTGATATCCGAAGCAGTTCGTTAATTGCGACTGGCAGTGCCACATCCACACCACTGCCGCTGTCGCCTGTACATATCATACCCCATTCAAAAAGCAGTGAAGTAATTCAGCGGCGATTTCTTGCCAGAAATTGCCGCAGAACCAGTCCAGTGCTATTTGAATGGGGTATAGTTGATTTTTGCACAGCCAGCTGCTGGGTGGCAGTGGTTTGACAAACCTCTTCAGGTAGCGATTCTGCAGGTCAGCCGTATTTTCAATGTATTTACAATATTAGTTCAAATCCATTACACTGCAGTTCTACACAGTTGTGTATACTGGGGTACATGTATGCAGGAATAAGATATCTCATTCCTGATGCATACTATATGTGTATACAGTGAAACTGAGTGAATGTCCTCAACAATAGAACCCGATTCCCAATCACAAATGCATTGTAGATGATTTCTGTTGTTTACTCCTTAATTTACTTACATTAATAGCTAATGCTTTAGAAAAGTGTCCGGTGTTCAGTTTTTCCGTTGTTCACTCTTCTTTTGTTTGGGGACATTTATTGTACATGTATGTGTATTATTCTATGGTACGTCCTATTTAAAAGAAATATATGGATATTGAATAGTGGCATAGCCGCTAGCTTCCTGCTACCTTCCTGTTACCGCTCAAGGATAAAGAAAATGCTAACCATCTACACAAATAACATTTGTACTTATACTTGTGTAAACCTTCATAGAGTGGATGTTTATCAACTTTTGATTCATCGCTTTTTATTAGGTTTATATAGAGGAGGGGGTAGGGAGGGTTGGGTTGGGGTTTTAAAGTAATGGTACACAATGTGCTTATAGTACATGGTGAAGCTGCTGAAGAAAAGGGACTGATATGGGGCAAAAGACCAAAATGAGTGATGTCGGGGAAAAGCTCGGGGAAAAAAACTGAATACATAGAGACCACAAGAGCTACTGTTATCTTCAATTAAAGCTAATGCTTTTTTTTAGATGTTGTATTTATTATATAAGATCATATACTATACTTGTTATACGGTAAACAGCTAGCTCCGTGCCTCATGTTAATTTTCTTCCTTTTCCTTTGTACAGCTGGATTTTCCTTTACTTTAACTTACTTTTTTTTTCTTTTCTTTTTTTAAATTTTGGAATAAATGCAGGTGCTGTACAAAGGAAGAGCATGGAGGAAGAAAATTAACATACAAGATGAAGGTTAATATAGAACCCCAGAGTTTGAACATTTATTTTAATTACTGAAGACAAAAAAAAATGAATTGGAATAAAATATACAGATGCAACTTTTCACCTATATACGTAAGCAAGAATCCTGGGTTTATTTTTACACCAACATTACCATGCATGACGTAACAGTTCCCACCCACTGATAATTGAGTGAGTTAGTCTAAAGCGCGCTGCTCACTGCTGCACTGCGTAAGTGCGTTACGTCAGCTAGACGGGATATAAAATACAAAAAGTACTACACGAGCTTTAAAAACAAGGTCACTTTACTCACATGAATTAGTGCTATATTGTGTGGTTATAAGTTAGATAGATAACAAGCGGATTACTGAGGCATCCCAAATTATTGTTTTGGGGATACAAGCGCTAAAATGTCTTCAAATTCAGTCCAAGAAGCAAGGAAAGCGTCTCTCACTGTGAGGGATAAAGCTCTGGAAGGTGGCCGGACCATCATGATTGCAGTAGATGAGAGTGAGCATTCAAGGACAGCCTTTGAATGTGAGTTCAATAAATCATTGATTCTCATTGATAAAACATTGAAAATATCTTTTTTGAAAATCTTTAATATTGCTCAATTAAACTCTATATTTTTTGTTTCATGATCAATTTCAATCTACATGTAATTGACAATATATATGTTATATGTTATGTTATAGTTCATGTACCTAGATATATCAACATGATTAAAATTATAGTGTTGATTGTAGTTTCAAATAGTTTGAAATGCTGTCATAATTTTCATTTTATTGTATGTTTTTGCAGTTTCCAATCTAAATATATAAACTATAGTCTTTTTAATTGACTATGATGTACATAGGATGTCTAGGTCTACCAAAGACATTAAAGTGCAGGTTCTCTAGCTCTACACTAATGAAACATCTACACTTCATGCAAATCCTTTATACAGTAGGCTGGGATATTCCTTTGATTAATTAAATGCTGCTCATTATGTAGTGGAATCCAAATTTCCTCCCTGAAAAATCCCCCATCACCTCTAACCCGGATCAACAGGCCAAGACCACACCCACCTAATATTAGATCATATTAATTACATGTATACACACAGGTTCCATCATGATCATTCCCAGTAGACCATGGTTGCTGATCTAAAAAAAGTGTGTAGTCGCTGCAAAAACAAAGTATTCTTTTAACTTACTCTTATACATGTACATAAAGCTGCTTCATTTTTTCCTAATTCACGCTTACTTATTTTACAAGTATTTCGGGTGAGATTAGATGTACATCATGCACACAAAACCCATTTATTGTAGAGCTCATATATTGTTGTCAGATAACCTAAGTGAAAGTTGTCAGGTTTTGATAATTCTAACACAAGCATTTGATAATTCAAAATGTCTGTATGTTTTTTAGGAAAACTTCTCTATAATACGTGCAAAACACTGTGAATCAAATTTTTAGGCATATCCGACCTTATTTGAGAGTATTATAGAGCCAAACCCATGGGAGCCAAACAATATCCTGGATCTAAACAGACCACACAATTCATGAAAAGCAATCTAATCAACCTGAAACAAATCTATTATCACTACTGGCTGTTGGAAAATATAAAGCTGCATGTTTTGAGAGGTTAATTTTCACATTGAAAGAAATATCATGGTGCATTGTTTGTTTGTTTTTTTGTTTTTTGTAGATACAGTAGAACCTCTAATAGGACCATCCTGTGGATTGGCTTCAGTTGAAGTGGCCTCAATGAATAGGTGATCTCTATTATATGGAGGTTCTCGGCGGTCTCTTTATGAAGGCTTGAGACAATTAAAAATGGTCATATTTTACATGGTTTCTTTTTAGAGGTGATTTAAATAGGAGGTTCTGCTGTACCATCTAATGCTCAAAAGTAGTCCTCAGAATCATGCCTATGATGATATAAGTATTTTTCATTCTGGGCAGCATTCCTTTGTATTTTAACACATGTACAGCTCAAAGAAACATCATTACTTGCAGGTTGTCCAAGGCTGTGTATATTTAAATAGATACTGTCGATGACTGCTCAGCAACACATTGTCAATGATAACCATTGACTATAAGAGTTTAACCTCCTTTTTTATTCTTCAGAACATTAAAGCTTCATCACAAAGAGCAGTTTACAGAACATCCAGTTGCTGACAAAGGAATTTTTTTAATTTATTGATTTATTCATGCTGTTCACCTCACAATAATCTTGGCATTATTGCGCAGCCATTTAGTAAATATTTACACATGCCAACTTTGGTGTTTCTGTGTAAAGCTGTGTTCCTAAAGCAATCTTCCGTGTATTCTTCTTGGAGTGGTTTGTTCTTTTGTATGCATGTATTGAATGGGTGCTTTTAATTTTCATTAGATTAACCATTTTAAGATATTTAAAAAATGATGAATTAAAGAAAATCTTATGAAGAAAAAAGTTGCTATATTTTTAACATCTACGTTATTAGTTATCATTATCAAAGATATTCCTCTTTTTGGAACTATATTTTATTACCTGACTTGCAGAATTTCTCTGTTGAGACAGTAGCAAAAAACATCTGCAAGTCAGGTAAAAATCACGATTCTATTAAACATGTA
This sequence comes from Streblospio benedicti, assembly GCA_019095985.1. NCBI lineage: Eukaryota > Metazoa > Annelida > Polychaeta > Spionida > Spionidae > Streblospio > Streblospio benedicti. The sequence goes on from CM032662.1 coordinate 22,594,248, forward strand.
AAGGAAGGAAGCAAAGATTATGTCAAAACAGAAACCTACAAGTAACCTTGTATCCTTGAACGTGTTCATTGTGTTGGTAATGTTTATATACAGTCATTTCTTTATCCACAACATGTAAAACTTAACAAAAATATCATTAACAGTTTCATCAGCTTCTGCTGACATCATCAGAATGATCGACTGCGCATGACAGGCGGTCAATCATCTCGGCCGCCGCCGCCGAGAAGTGGGTCATATACTCGCGAGAGCTGGTGGGCCCCCTCGTACCGGTTCATGACCTGCGGTTGGTGCGGATGTGTACCGCCTCCTTAATCGTTCTCGTCTTCCAGTCACTCTGTCTATCACACACACACTGTCCCAGTCTATGTCATGATTATGTTGGTTGACATGATCAGGTGTCACGGAAGGTGTGTCTAGGATCTTTAACAAACACTCGGTTTCAAAAGCAGTGAAGCCATTACAGACCCTTAGAAACATTCTAGTACACCCTAAGGATAAAGTAGACCCACTGGATAGGAGCGAAATAGTGTACAGGATACCTAGTAGGTCATGTGATACAGTGTACATTGGAGAGACGGGTAGAAAGTTGGGCACGAGAGTGAAAGAGCATGAAAAAGATGTGGATACCAACAGGAAGAAGGCATACACTAGATCTTCAAAGAAAGAATCTCTGACTGAAATAAACAAGAGTGCGATAACGGATCATGTCAACCAACATAATCATGACATAGACTGGGACAGTGTGTGTGTGATAGACAGAGAGAGCGATTGGAAGACGAGAACGATTAAGGAGGCGGTACACATCCGCACCAACAGGCAGGTCATGAACCGGGACGAGGGGGCCCACCAGCTCTCGCGAGTATATGACCCACTTCTCAGCGGTGGCGGTGGCCTAGATGATTGACCGCCTGTCATGCACAGTCGGTCATTCTGATGATGTCAGCAGAAGCTGATGAAACTGTTAATGATATTTTTGTAAGTTTTACGTGTTGTGAATAAAGAAATGACTGTATGTATAACTACAAGTAACCTTCATTCAATGTATCGTTACCCACATTGTTTACAGTTAAATTCTACCATATTTTGATGTGGAGGTTGATTAGTGAGAGTCAATTCACTCTAATATAGAAAAAGCGTGGAGTTGTGTTCTTGTATTCATGTACTGGTGCTTTATATTTTTGACAGATTTAGATTTCTCATCTACAGCATAAACATTTCAATAGATTATAGTGATAAAAAGTGCCATGTGGCTAATCAGTCTCCAGCAGAAGAAAATGGCCATGAAATGTAAAAGTATTTGCATACGAATTTCATGGAAAAACTCAAGACTGTTTTTTATGGATTTGTGGGCCCCTAAAGGCGCCGTGTTGCAAGTAAGGGATATATTACGTTGGGCACTTGTAAGCACCCGTGGCAAGGATAGGGTTAAAATTATTCTTTTGAAGCTACACAAACATATACAGTAATTGATGTGTCTTCAAATTCTTTTATCTTATCAAGTTATAAATTTCACACTGGTTAGTTAATTTGATGTAAGTGAGAATACTCCCCCACAGGGCAAATAACTAGACAATTAAAACTGGTTCAGCTATGTTTTATTATTATTGAGTACAGATACCCATCTGCAACTTAAATGTATGGGACTTTATTTTTTATGGTCATGTAGATTATGTGATTGTGTATTGGTATTCATTTGTGGTATGTTCCTTGTACAATTTCATTTTTTTCTCTTTTCTATTCTATTTTATTTTGTTTTGTATTGTTCTTTTTATGCTGTGTAAATATGTTCTCAATGATTTAATTTTGAATTTTTAAATTTTCTTTATTTTCATAAATATTTTCAAACCATGTAGGTTCCTTGTCAAAAACTAAAATAGACAAGGAACCTACATGGTTTGGAAACATTTATGAAAATAAAGAAAATTTAAAAATTCAAAATTAAATCATTGAGAACATATTCACACAGCATAAAAAGAACAATACAAAACAAAATGAGACCAAGCGCTGTGTACCAAATCCATAGGATTTTTAGTGTATTCTATTTTAAAATTATCGCATAATAACATTGTTGCTGGCATGTTTAGGATTACACAATGAATTTTCCAGGTTGTTTCCCCAAGGTGTGTCGCCGGTAATATATGCCATATTAACATTACTAATACAATGATTTTGATTTGTTTTCCCATATGATGTAGGGTGTATGGACAACATTTACCGTCCTGATGATTTCGTGATTATCACCCACATACCTGAAACCCCAGACTTGCCTAATATATCTTTTAAGCGTAAGTAATAGATGGCCAAATGTATATGAAAAACGCATGCTACTGGACGCTCAGTTTGTTTGGGTGTTGTTGTTTGTTGAGTATTTTCCCATTCCTGCATGAATGTAATGTCATTGTTTTTGTTTGTATGATTTCTTTAGTACTCTTGCTATGAGATGGCAGTAAAAGATGCAAATATTACACAATGGAATATGCAAGTATTGGCCTCTTATCCATATTGACTACAAAATGAGGTGCTCAATAATACCCAATCGTGTGCCCATCACAGAAGACTGGAGCTTCCAATCAGTTACCACCTCATTTTCGATTATCGATTCACATGTCTGTAGACTGCATGAGTAGATGACAACAGCAACTGAAGGCAGAGAATTCAAAGGGAAAACAAGTATCTGGGGAGGAGGAAAGGAAAATATATCTTGGGGTTCCAGGATTGGAACAGATGGTGGAGAACAATATTAACTATCTAGATTGACTGATTTGTAGATACTAGATAGCAAATATTGTTATCTACTTCATTTTTTACATCATTTTTCGTTTGTGGAAAGTAGACCCATTGTACTGAAACCTCGTATAAAATCATTGAGCTGTTGATCTGATACTCATGTATTGCTACATACGTATTTTTGCACAAATTATTCTTTTATTCCATCTAACAGCTGATTAGCTTTGCATTTGTTTTACTTTAGGATATTTTAGTTTCCATGCGCACATTTTATCTTTCAGAAAGCATCCTTGAGGGTGTGAATGAAATGCTGAAAGACATTTTCAATTAGAGTAGTGATTTAGTTGATTTATGCTTTGCCTCCTCTTTTTAACCTACAGGGTTCTTCAAAAATGTATTCCGCCCAAATGACTTTATTGTGCTGACCCATGTTGAGGAGCCCCCAAATTTTCCTTCATTTTCACTCAAAGGTATGTTCTATTAGTTAAGAGGATCATTTCCAAAAGTCAGTGAAATCTTCACTATCATCCATGGCTTTGAAATACCCCTATATGTGTGCGAGTGGATTGTGGTGTTATATGTCTTTCCAAGTGAAATAGCTTTGAAATATTTCCATAAAAAATACTTCTACGTAAGTGTAGAGGTATTTTTTCATGCTCTTTTACTCTTCAAATGAACTTCTGTTTTCATAGCTTGATGTAAAAAAAAAACCTCATTTATTGCATGTGTGTATCGTAACTGGTAGTGTCTTCAAATTTAGACTTCTTATATTTACTGTTGACCAAAAAAATGTATCGGTAATTCAATTTTAAATTAGAATTAGCATTTTTAAGGTTAGCTTATCATGAGGAGTTTGACTTAATTCAAAGTTGAAATCTTGTAAAGTAACTCATATTAAACTGTGTAGCTTCTAACATATTTTTAGATAACAGTATTCAGTGGCACCTCTTAAAATGTTGTTATTTTTGTCATATGGTGACTTTATTTTGCATTGTTTTGTAAGTGCTCATCAGTTAATTAATTGGATGTAATGTTGTTTATGTTCAGATGAAATAACCAATATTAATATTTATTTTGCATCTCAAATTATGAACATCTAACAGAAGGTAGTGTAAAAGTGGTGGTAGTGAGGTAGCTTGCATGTTTTCTATATACTCAGTTTGTTTCATTATTAGCTGTAGTTTTCTCTTTGTATTTGGTGATGTAGTTTCAAAACTTATCAGATTGACATTTCTTATATATTTAGATAATAGGTTTTTGTTTTTTAAGAAAAGTTTGTCATTTTGATAGAGTATAGTTTTATGCAAAACAATTATATTGTGATCATATTGTACATTAGTCTACATGTATATCTTTCTTTCTTACCATGAAATAACTATTGCATGGTAAGAAAGAAAGATATACAATATGAGCCCACATGCGATATACCATATAAGCACAGTTTTACGGTAATTATATTGTACATTATACAAATTACATGTATAGAAAAAATTTCTCTAGATAAAATCATTATTACAATAATTCTGAGCATATGTAATGTATATATAATTTATAATTAATAACATCAAGAGCACTATAGATGAAATATTTTAACTTTTTTTCCCTGTTTCACTTCCGTTTGTAATGTACTGTAATTTATTTAGCTCCAGCTGTATAGTTTACATTAGTTTGTTATAACAGCTTTCCCTCTAGTTTTATACTTGTTATTATATGTTCACAATTCGTAAAAAAATAAAGATTTATATCAATTATTATGCACTTTCTTCTAAGTATTGAATCATTTTTAGTTTTCACCTCTAGTCTGGTGATGTTTGTAAATTTTGGTAATAAAGCTTAAGAAAAGGAGGGAAAATGATATATTATAATGGTTTGCAAACTGATTGTTGTTCGTACAAAACACGAATGAAGCATTAGGCTATAATTGATCTTTCAACATTTGATTAAGCAGGTGAAATAACCATAATGCACCCATGTTACAGAGGTAATTCATTATTCACAAATTGTGCCATGCTTTTTCAAGTCAAACTTGCAAATGAAAAAACAAACCTAGATTTAGTAAGAAACTTATATATGAACTTTAATGATACTTGGCAACGCCTTTTAGCTATTGACCCTATCCAGAATAAGTCTCCAGATTACATGTGCCATATTATTGGTATTGGCCATCATGGAACTGAACAGAAGGGAACCTATAATAATTTAGTTCTCAATATTTTTTACAAAATGAATCACCTCTGCATGATTCTTCAGTTTTTTATGTGCTTCTTATAATTTATGATTAAGAGCAGACAATTTCAATTAAGAAATTATTGAATATCTTCAAACAGTTGTTTATTTAATGCTTTTTTATAAATTTATAGTCAAATTTCTTGTTTCTTTTATGAGAAGTAAATGGACAAATCAAATACGAATAAGTTGTGATGTATTATTGTAAAGAACAAAGTTTACAACAGATATAAGAAAAAGTATGAAGTGACCATGGTGACCTCTGAATGTACAGTGCTATTTTGGAGATGACGTCAGAAACATTATCAATTTATAAAAGTGATAATGATCAATTAAGAATAAGATGTTCAGTGTAAAGTTAAGTTTTGCAGTGATGTACCCTGAGTAATTTCATTATCTGTTTAAATGCACTTTGTCATAAGTAAATATGGAAACCAAATTTGAAACCAATATTTCTTTCAATGTCTTTGAGAAAGTTTGGAAAGAATCACTGCTATATCTGGCCTATAAATTATTCAGTCCCTTTTATTGCTATCAGAATTTTACCACAACATTTGACAGAATATCAATCAAAAGCCATTACCTCTGAGCATTACATTTGGTTTCTGTAGTCTTCACAGCAATATGTAAATTTCCATAGAATTTTGTGATACAATATCAAAATGTAAATTTATACAATTACCAAAACTTTTTAGCTGACAAACACTCGAGATTGCAATACTGCAGTGTGTGTGCAGCACAACTAAAAGTAAAATTGTATCCTTGTTTTCTCCGTTTCAAGATGGCCTTGCTCTGCCTGTGGATGAGTGGAGAAAACGAATCGAGGAACAGATAACAAAAATCAACAAACTTCAGGGAGATTATGAAGCTGACCTCATAGGAAAGCGAGTATGATGATTATGATTTTTATTCAATCAAATACATCAAACTATGGAAACCATATTTGATAATGAATAATTAATGAGGAAATGTATATTGAAAACTGATTCAAATAACAGACATATCAAGAGACTACTATTTATAGATAGCAGCAAGCTTACGTGATACTCCAGTGATACTCCAGATCCTCAATTATCAGAGAACTGTTTTATTTATGTTAAATGCTGCTGTCTGGTAATTTGAGATAGGTATGGGTCATAGAATACTCCATGCTCGATACAAAGTGTTCAAGATGCAATGCAATGTGACTTAATTGTCTATGATAAAAAGCACCTGGCACATAGAGTGCAATTATGATTCACAATTTTTGTTAAAGTTGTGTTAAGTCATTGAATTTTGCAAGGGCTTATTGAAAAATGAAATTTTATAAAAGAAATTAAAAATTTATTTGAATTGGTTAAACTGATTACTTTTAAGCTATTTAGACAGAATTCATAAATCAGTCCAAGTCATTCTTTAACTAATAGAAAGAATGGAAGGTTCAATTATTACCTGATGCAAATTATAGAAAGCAGTTAAGCTCCATGTCTAAATAATGTGTAAGAAATAAAATTTAAAAGCCATTGGATTTTATTACATGAATTCTGTTTGAACCCAGTCTTTTTCATACTTGCAAACCCATCATTATTGGAACATGTACAAAAGCTCCTCTTGTCTAATTTTGTAGGCAGGAGTGGTGTAAGGCAGTCTTATTTAAACCTTCTCTGTAAATAGCAAGGTCTACTTGCCAGCTCACACGTTCATCCCATTTGATTGATTATGCCTTATCCTTTTAGCTATTGCTGCTATTTTTTGGTGGCAATACCTTCAGATTTGCATTGATTACTGGGGGTAATACTGGTACCTGCCTTTGCCCATTGAATCATGATTTAAATCATGATTTGAATCAATGTGCAAATTTTCCATATATATGTTCATGGGAAAGTATTGCAGCAAAAAGCTCGTTCTAGCACTATAATTCGGTCATTTGTAAAACAGCTATGGCGTTTTAGAAAGAATCCATTCTCTACTTAAACCTGGCATATTTATACCATGCTTACATGAATATAAATGTTTGAAAATTGGTTCACAAAAATCAGCAATGCACAACACAACAAAACTCACCCAACACAGGATGACAGTTGAAGCACTGTGATACAACTGCGTGCACAGTGATGAAGGTCTGATCATATGTTTTGTTCCAAATACAAAGGACTGGCATTTCCATCACACCCATTTCCATTTATAGCTGCATATAGTTTGGATGTATACTTTTTCCTAGGTCCATTATAAAATCACTGGGGAGCATAATCGCAACATCGGCGATGCGATCGTGCGGGAGGCAGAGAAAGAGGGAGCCAACCTGATTGTGGTTGGAACCCGCGGTCTCGGTGCCGTCAGACGAACACTCCTCGGATCGGTCTCAGACTACGTCGTCCGTCATTCTACGGTAAGCAAGTTTTTATCATTTTCATTTGCATTTGAGTGTATTTTTTGAAAAAATATGAGATTAAAATATCTTGCGTCCTTGAATTTGTACTACTGCAAAACTAAATGTTCACAATGAATTTGCATTAGTAGTTAAATGCTTGTAAGATTTCATAATTAAGGTGATATAATACACCAGTGCTAAGGTAGACCACCCCAGTTCTGTGGCAATATACATATATATATAGAACAAAGTGATGTGCCCAAGTTTTGCTGGGTGAGGTAGCCCCGGGGAACGCTATTGCTGGTGCGTTTAGGACATTCAAGTCTAGTGCTAAGGGTTCTATAGAAGCAGTAACAATATGAGGTGTAGTGTATGCATGGAGAGACATACCGCTGCAAAATCCAATCCCAATAGCTGAGTATCGTTTGCAAACTGGAATGACAATAAACAGCCCATTGCTCATAGTGAGGCCAGATGAGGCTATCTGTCTCTGGCATCAGATTTCCATAAAGGACATTACATTATCTCCTGATTGCATATAATGATTGCATCCATGTCTATGTTAGCAATAATCTATCAACTATAGAACATCTTTAAAAATCTTCTTAATGTCTTTTGATTTGGGTAAGTAAGTATATGAGAACATTTTTTGTCTGAGATTTAGATAAAACAAAAATAGCTTTGTGCTGACAAATTGATGAAAAGCTAATTTGAAATTAAAGTTGTGATGTGTAATGGGTAATGCTGGATAGTGAGTATTTTCATGTTTTCCCATTTACAGGTGCCCGTGATAGTTTGTCCCAAAAGTACATAAAGTGTAGCCGCACAGCTTTAAACCGAATGCTCGCAGGACACCATCTATTCGAATCTCAAACATTAAACTGACTTGTAAGGAAATATGCATTTCATGTATTGACATTGGAAACGACAATTTATCTGAAAGTTAATAACTCTGTGACTAGATTCTTGTCTTTCTCAAAACTCTTTAATAAACTCTAATACTTATGAGAATCTGTTAATAAATATGTTTTTGTAATGTTTGCTGCTATGTTATTGCTAGATTTAGGATCATGTTTTTCATGTTGAATGTTTTATGAGAATACTCTCTTAGTGAATAAGTATGTCATAATTATAATGTACATGTATATTGGTGTAAAACGGAGGTCAAGATAAAATCTGAGATATTAGTGCATCTCCATGAATTGGCCATGGACAGATATGAGTGCTCAATCTTCATAACCTTGAAATTTCAGTACAGGGAATATACACAGTATACAAGCATTTGATTTATTTAAATGTTGTAAATCTCATGTATAATAATTGTGCAAACCATCCGTATACTGTTATTCACTTATGTTCGCAACTTTCATAGGAATAATTCACACAAAAGGAAATTTGTTCCATGTTTGTCCACTTTGAGTAATCATAGTGTAATTGTTTTGCATTGGTTGATTTCATGAGACAATGTTTCCGTACATTCCTTAATGCAGAAGCTTGTGCATTTTCACCATTATGTACACTGTATAGAAATGATTAGTGTAGACACTTTGCATACACTATTTTATAAATATATCATCATGTAAAAATTAGACTTCATTGAATGCACCCTCTACTAGTGTTTGTCATATACAAATATTGTATATGGATTTATTGAAAACTCTTGTGTTATCAAAAGTTTGATTTACTTAATAAATCTGAAAGTAAATTGTTTTCTTGCATTCTGATTTGCATCATTTAATGACATTGATACAAACTTTCAAAGATATTTGTGCAAAAGGTATAAACACATTAGGATGTATCACAAGTATCCCAGGCAGATACATTTTGACATATTTTTTTTTTTTTTTTTTTTAATTTGTGCGCAACATTATGTGATTCATTGTAAGAAATCTAAGAAATCCTGAATCAGCCACTGTAGCTTCAGTTGTATATAACCTCTTTGTTAAAGAATTACCACCAGCCCTTTACAATGAAATGTTACTCAATGAGCTAACATGTAATGTAAAAGAAGTATAGAAAAACTACATTGTACAACCATGACAGCAGCAAAAAGTCTTGTTTTCTTTTTTTTACAGGCAGGTTTTCATAATCTATCGATGACATTTCATCCACGTATTTGTTTGCCCCTAGTGCTGTTAGACTGAGCTGAGTATAGACTCTAGAGTATTCTCATTTTATTGCTTTTTTCATGTGCAAATCGACTATGATGCTAAAGTATGCTTGCGGAGATTGACATTTTTTACTCAAGGATTTTTACACTGCCTAGTTTCTGTATGTACAGATGAGTCTATTTGATTTTCTCTACGCGGACCACGTTTGCAAAGCAGAATGCATGTGTAGAAACTATCAATGAAACCATGGCAACATATTAGCACTGTGTAATTAGTGATGAGCAGCTCATAGAATGTACAGAGCAACCAGGGATTATCTCTGATGAGAGGCTTTTGTGATTCTGCCATCATTCTGGATGTCAATGCCTTTGGTGATCTGTGCGGTATCAGTTGGCAATGACAATATTTATAGCAAGGGTTGGTCAATAGAGAACCGCTATGTAGTCCAGCGTTCAATGACACAACTAAGGTCATTCAATTATCATCCACTCATTCTATGTAGTTAGTCACGTATAGCCTATTATTAGGTTATGATGTTACTGACCAGTTCTGGCCTTTGTTTAGCCAATCAATATTATAGCATGAACTATCTTAGGATTTTATTTTCTAAATAGCAGATCCTTTTAGTATTAGCATTGTTTATGTATCATTTTAGCATTAGTAGTGTTAAGCCTATTTATTCTATTCCAATATCTAACATTCATTTTCAACCAGAAATATTGGTAGAAAGATATGAGAGAGATGTTTAAAAATCAATTTCATAAGCACTGGGAAACATATTGAATATTCAGTCTACTAGAATCATGAACACAGTCCATTCAATTTATCAAAATTAATGTGCATTACAATTTTTCATCAGTAGAGGCATGTGAAAATTAAGTAGTGAATCAGATAAATTTAACAATTAGTTTGCTACTGTTTGATGAACACAGTTTTAACTGTTTTCATTTCTATGATATATGGTAACAAATTTTAAGGCTTTTTCCCACATCCCACTTCCTTGAAATCCACATCCCTCTTTCTTGCAACGTTTCCCCCACACCCCACTGCCTTACAAAGGGGTTATAAGGGGTCTGGAAATCTCACATCCCTTGTGCATTTGGCCTTATTTCCCACATCCCATAAGTTTTAAGTCTTTCCCCAGATCCCACTTCCTTGAAATCCCACATCCCTTTTTTGGCCTTTTTTTTCACATCCCTCTTTTTCAACTTTTTCCCCACATCCCACTTCCTCTTAAACACACCCCATATATGAAGTGAGTATATTTACTAGGTAAAGGTAAATTTCAGCCAGTTTAAACATAAAGATAAAGTTAAACACAAGTACAAGGTCCAATGACGCAAGCCAATATTGCTTATCATGCACGAATAACAGAAAGCCTTGTAGATTAAAATGATATTTTGATAATAACACAACACTACAGTACATACTTTTGTTCTATAATACAGTTGAGTGTTTGCATGCTTCAAGCCCTGTCAACTACAATTTACTAACGTTTAACAATATTAAAAGTGCTAACTAACTTGTGTAGACATTGTATATTGGATCTTCTAATTTGTTAAAATGGGAAGTAACAAAATACTCATTGCAGTGGACGGGAGTGATCAATCCTTCAAAGCATTCAGCTGTAAGTATTTTTGCTTATTTCTTAGGATATAGGAAAAAGATTTGTCATAAGAATTGACATAATTTGATGATATATTTGGGTACATAATGAAAGTCTTCATAGATGGAATGATCTTGGCTTTGTTGATCTTACATCACTGCAAATACTGTGGCATAACTTATAAGAAGACATTTACCCTTGTGATGCAACGCTTGATGAACCCCGATCATTTTCAATGCACATTGATTTTTTTCCATGACATAAAAATATGTTAAATATAAACTTATCTATAACTCAGACCGTGAATCAAACATGTAACAAAGGAATTTATGGGTATGTATTTAAAATAGAAAAAGACGAAATATATGTTTTCTCATTTAAACAATGCTAAGCCCATAAAATTGTGAAATTGTGTGTGGATAGGAAACAAAAGGGACACAATGTGAGAAAGTACATTCAATTACTAGGTAAAAAACATGCAGCCATAATTTGCATGTTCCTTTCCTATGATATCTTTAAGATATAAAATGTTTCCTGTCCGGCCATCGGCTCTTTCGGAAATAAAGATTGAAGATTGAAGATATATGTCACTCCTTTACTGTCTTGCTGTTACCACGGACCCGCAAATTACTGCTTTGTTTTAAGAAAATTCATATTGTTTGATTTTTCGATTTTCAGTTTACTTAGATCACCTCCATAAACAAGGCAACCTGGTTATTCTGGCTCATGTCGCTGACACAATTGTACAACCCTCATTTGGATTCAGAGGCAAGTCACAAATGAGTTTTTTTCTTTTTCATTTGTATATGTACTTAGTTATGTTGAATCTACATGTATGATTCATAAGCTGAATAATGAGCAAGAAATCATATAGGTACGAAACATGTATAGATTACTCACTTATTGCTGGCTTCTAAGTTTCACTAATGTAAGAGACCTTAACTATGTTCATTTACCCAAACACCAAGGGTGAGACATTTTCTATGTCCCTGCCATCTTATAGCAAGACAAGAATGATACTGGTACATTAAGAACTACTTCAGCCCTAAATTTTCATGATTGTCAGGACCTTTTGGTTTTGAGGGTGCACATGTTTCCTATCATGTTTCATGCATGTTCACGCACAATTTGACACAAAATCTTGGATGTGTCATTTGTTCTACATGTCTTTGGAATCACAAAATGTAACAAACCCAGAAAACATGATATATAAACATCAGCACTAACCTACATGTAAACACATTATGTTCTTTTTATCATTTGGTATATATCAGTGTAAATATGAATGTTATGCATACATTTTTATCAATCCACAAATAACTGGTAATACAGTGCAGCAGCAGCTACTTTTTCTCACTTGTGGTTGGGTAGAACTTTGTTTTATTTTATGATATTTGCTGGTGTACTATTTACCATACACCAATACATACAAAGTTCATCTTTCACAACACAATATTTCTTACGTTGTTGACAGTTTCGGCAAGTAGCTGCTGTCATTCTCATAAGGTCTCTGCGTATGACAGGTCAGTCAGCACGACTTCCAATGCTGAAAATCGGCTCGTACACCTGAGAGAGTTCGTAGGTCCCCTCGTCTCTGTTCATGACCTGCCTCTTTCCTCGTATCTTTATAGCCACATTGATGGTTCTTGTTCTGCAATCACTTTCTCTTTCCACTACACACACTTCCTCCCAGTCTATCTTGTGATTTTCCTGATTCACATGAACTGTAATCGCAGAGAAAGTGATTGGAGAACAAGAACCATCAAGGAGACGATAAAGATACAAGGACAGAGGCAGGTCATGAACAGAGACGAGGGGGCCTACCAACTCTCTCATGTGTACCAGCTGATTTTCAGCTTCGGAAGTCATGCTGACTGACCTGCGCAGAGACGTTTTGAGAATGGCAGCAGCTAGTTGCCGAAACTGTCAACAATGTAAGAAATAATGTGCTGTGAAAGATGAACTTTGTATATATATATATATACCGGTATGCGTATTCCAACACAATGAACACATTCAAGGATACCATACACCAATGTTCTGAAGACATACTACCCCTGGTACAAGAACTGTTTATTACCTGAAAAAAATATACAAATAGGATAGTATTTGAAGATACATGTATATAATTTGAACTAAATATTAATCTTTCATTGAAAATAACAAGAGAAACATTACCACATAATGCTAAAATAACTGCAACAATATTATTGCAATAAACAATGATGAAAAAACCTACTACAATATTATTGAAATTTACAAACAAAGTCACTGAATAATGGTCCATATTATGCATACAAAAGGGTATGAATCAATTTTCTTAAACAGTAACAACATAAGAGTGACAAAACATACATCTAAATAGCTTGTTTACTCTTACAAAGCGAAAAAGTTACGAGCTATCTATGTCTCAGTGGACCTCATAGATCACAAGTTATAGGCCAAGAGCACATCAATCATACAATGTGCGAAACTCAACGAAGCTCTTCCTCCATATTGAATAAGTTTGTGAATGTAATTACATTTGTGGTTGTTGGACATACATGTAGGTGCTCACGTTCAAGCAATGTACTCTCAACATTCAAAACATTCCCTCTTATGTTAGTTGGTTTGCAAAAATAGAACTCATATAATTCTACAAGTTGACAGGTAACCAGAGCAACTAATGTGATGTATGATATCTCGTGGGGAAAAAAACTCACATTGAGGGAGTTACTTTCACAATATGAGCAGATTACAGAAGTGACAGTAATTTTTTCAAATTTATAACATACCATTTGAAACATGTTATCCATTTGTTAATGTTATCTTAATGTAAATTGGTACTACCTAGGTCAAAATTATGTGTATGCCATATATGTCTTTATTTGGCTGAAATATGATATTGAAATAATTTGCAAAAAGAAAAAGAATAAATGCTTACAATTGATATGCTTCAAAAGATACTAAATACATGTGCTTACTCGTCTTTCAGCTGGTCTTGCACTCCCCAGAGAAGAATGGCAAGCTATGTTGGATGATTTGGAGGACCGGGTGAAAAAAATTAAAGCCAAATTTGGAGGAATTCTTACTGAAAAACATGTAATTTTTTTTTAGCTTTTTAACTACACTTTGATTTCTACTTTTGATGTTTAGATTATAATGTTCATTCTCATATGATACTTTTGTTTTAATGTTTTCAGAAGTAGATTTAGAATTAATAGATAAATGTATATTGTGATTAATGGTATCAAGTTTGCAGTCCCAAAGAATGCTCCACTTACTTTTTAAAAAATCCCTTCTATATACACAGAATTTATAAGAAAACAATTGAAAAAAGTAAAAATAAACACAAAAACAATATTATTAGCAGGTACAAATGTAAATAAAGAGATCATCAGAAGTACATGTAATGAGAAACAACTCAATTTAAAGAACATTTGGGTGTCATTTGTTTCAGATCGCATACAAGTTTGTGCACGACCATGGGGACCCGGGCCACGTGCTCACTGAGCTCGCCAAGAAGGAGGACGTGGACCTGTGTGTGATGGGCACGCGGGGTCTCGGCACTGTGAGGAGGTAACCAGCAACACGCCAATCAGAAAATTACTGACCAGTAGTGGGCCGGGGAGGGGCCGTTTTTATTGATTAGTTAGAAATGGCTGGGTTCTAATTTTTACAAGTTTTTTTGTACATTATATATTTATATGAATAAATACAGGTTTATGTGATATTTATTTATACACGTGCAATTGTATATGATCTCATTACGGTTAAGGAATTGTAAAAGTGAAAGTACAGTGAAAGTACAAGGATTTTTAAAAAGCCTCAACACAATATTTTGTAGATATGTAATAGCATTAACAGGTGCACACATAGTCAGACCACAGTCTAGTGTCTGCACCACTAGTAGATTTCTTATAGATTTGTCTAACTAATATATCATATACTATAATTTAGCATTTTCTTTTCAGAACGGTGCTGGGTTCGGTCAGTGACTATATGTTGCACCATGTTCATGCACCTGTCATCATCTGTCGCGATTTGGAAGATACTCATGATACTCATATGTAGTAAGAAAATCAACTTAAAAAATATAAACATTGTTTAGTTGAGCTATTTTATCTAAAGGACCATTTGTATGATTATTATGAGCTGCAATGGAAAAAACCTTGCACTTTGCATATTTTATACAATAATTAGATTAGTAGTATGAGAGAAATGGTAAAAATATAGGTTCTGTAGGCTTAGCAGTTAAGTAGTCAATTTATTAGTTATATACATATATATTCAATTTGCTGTGATTACATGTAAGTCTATCTACATTTGTAATGTACATGTTTAATGAATTTTGAACTATTATTGCTATGTTCAATGCAAGTACATGTATAAACACTTACAAACAAATACGAAAATATGCTAGTCATTTATAAATCGCAAATAAACATAAAAAAGCAAATAAACATGGTTCTTATTTCAATTTGCACGTGAATTGTTTTGTTTAGCGAGAAAAATAAATTATCTGGCAAATTCAAAATAAATTTCATTGTAATTGATCCATTGATCCACTTTATGAACATAACAGACCTACATCACAAATTAATAATACCTAATCCATTTATTTATATATATATACAAATTGTATATTATTTATATATAATTACACAAAATAGAATGAAAAATATTTAAACAAATTGTATATTATTTATATATAATTACAAAAATAGAATGAAAAATATTAAAAAAACAAATATTTGTAGTTAGAAGTCAAAACATTTGATTCACACACTCACAAATATAGAATGCATTGTACTGGTACATGTATATACATGTATATACATGTATCTAGTGCAGTTGCAACATGCAGTTGCTGAAATGTTTGAAAATAAATCTGTTTATATTTTACCCCAAACTGACTCATCATTATTCATGTTAAAAACTTGTAAAGATATTAAAATACGAGCTAAGGTTAATGTCTACAGGAGCATCTGTTAGATGTCATTTGTTGAACTGGTACTTTGCATGAGTTTTTAGCAAAACCTCACTTGTAGCTCTTGGGCAAATAACATAACAGAGGGATCATGAGTGCAGTGGATACTTCAAGCCCTAGAATACATTTATTAAATTCAATAAATTGCTATGTGCAATTAAAAACCCTAGAAAGGAGATTATGTAGACCTGGGTATGTGGAGTGCATGTACTTTTCAAGATAAGATATGTTTGTTCATAAGATCAGATCTGTTTATACATTGATGAAAGGACACTCAAGGCTCATTTTGATCAACACTGTCATCCTATTTGAACCTTATCTCGCATCTCCCTATATCTACATCTAAAAGACAGGAACACCACCTCATGCTTGGAAGAAAGTCCAACATGTATGTCAGATGAAAGTCATTTAATTAAATGACATAGCAAGTGTTATAATGCAGTTG
Organism: Streblospio benedicti; assembly: GCA_019095985.1. Lineage (NCBI taxonomy): Eukaryota > Metazoa > Annelida > Polychaeta > Spionida > Spionidae > Streblospio > Streblospio benedicti. The sequence continues at coordinate 22,610,682 of CM032662.1, forward strand.
CCCATAGGATACCAAAAGAAAATTACACACTTGCCACAAGGCCTTCCCATTTACCCCGGTTGTGATACATGGTCAGTTAATTAATTCCCAGCCCTGCTGAGAACACTAATAGAAGTAGACACAAGTTTCTCCATTATTGTACCACTCTTGAGGCAACACTCCAGTAATATTATTATATAATGAGACTAAAGCGTTGCTAATTATGAAGTACATGTACATGTCTTTGCTTCCCGATGATAGATCTTGGTGATTACTAGTGGGCCCCACAGTGTTAACAGTTATATTGTTTATTCTTTTGTTTTATCAGATAACATTTTGGCTCAAATACGTACAATATATTATTAAAATGAGATTAATGCTATTTTGTTGCCTATGAAACTTCGAAGACTTGAACCAACAAGTTGTCTTATCCTGCAGCATAGATTTCGAGAGCCCTCTGTTGATGCATAATTTATGATAAGCCAGATAGATAATTTGATCAAACGGTATTATAAGGCCTTATATGTGTCCAACAACACATTCAATAGTGCACAGTAACTGCAAATTCAAACCAAACTTAAGTTTACCACTGTGTGATAAACCTACCAAGTTATTTGTCATGATAGATTATCAGTACTTATTACTAAATGTATTTGAAGCTTAATTTGCAGTAATAGTATACATTTCGTTAATATTCCAATGTTTACGACAGTTGACTCTAGCAAATCTGTGATATTCACCATACTAACTTTTTGTTATCAGAACTATAGGAGGAAGATAAAAAAGACAGCCATCTTTTATTGTTAATGTAATGATGTAATTATTGTGATAATATTAAATACTAATGGATTACAAATACTGATAAAGTATTAACAATATAATGGATTTGCAAAATTATCTTTAAGGAATGTTAATCACAAAATGCAACATAAAAATATACTGTTTACAAGGAAATAAATGAAAAATGTGCTTGGAAAGAAACAAGTTTAATCTAATCAATGTGGGTGTCACAAGCAATGTTAATTTGTTTGGAACATTGCTTATGTCACAGTGAGTAGTTATGGCAAGCTCATTAACATTTGACCAGATCAATGATCTGGAAGATGTAATGGAAGCATTTGACCTACTTGAAGAATTGAACATAGATGCTGATGATGTTGAAGAACTTGAAGATGCACAGAAGAAATTGAGGCAATATTTGCAGCAGCAGAATCAACAGGAAAATCCAAGCTCAGTCATAGTACGTTTTTATTCCTCATATCATTGGATAATGACAGTATTAGTGTTATTTATCTCTTTATTTTTGGCTATTCCTGTATGTCAGTAATAACAAATTAAATATAAAACATCTATGTCATTTGCATTATAATAATGTTATTAGTTAAGTAATTCTGAGCAGACTTGTGATGAAGGTGACAACATTATCATCACAAGTCTTCTCAGTCAGCTCACACTATGGTACTGATACATACACAAAGCTAGTTAGACAATTATGGTCAAATATTGCTATCAAAAATTCAATTTTAAAGGGCTCAGCACTTCGCGATATTGCTGTGATTAATCAGAAAACTCAAGATGAACTTCTTAAAATTCTTCATGATGTTCATGATGTAGTGAACAAAATGCCAGAACGCTGTAGGAATGGAGTGAAAGAGGTACTATCTTTAGTTCTCCAACTCTTCTATTGTAATTTTACTTTTATTTCATGCCTACAAAAGCAGTAACATACATGTAAAGTATCAATAATACCAAAAGGTTTGGCCAACCGTTGAAAGAGATCTGACAGGATCAATCGAACAATTGAAGACATCAAGTCCATCAATTCTAGTAGCAGGTATTTACTATTATCTTTTGTCATGCATTAAAATGATGATGGCAACAATCCACAAATGTGGAGATGTGATGCTTTATTAATTAGACTTTGAATAATAGGAGAAACTGGATCTGGAAAAAGCAGCTTTTTGAATTTACTACTAGGAGAACTAGCAAATGAACTTTTACCCGTAGCATCTTTATCTTCCACATCGGTTATAACAGAGTTAAGGTTAGTATTTTTTCCACAGTACTCATCTTTGTAAATTAGCAACATAGTTTTAATTTACCTTTGATTTATTTATCATAGATGGTAAATGATTATATAAAAATTAAGGGTGATTGACTGGTAAGTGATAACTTGAACAAAATAAAACTTATATCTGCAACTGTTTGTTTTCTGTTTTAATCTTTAGATATGGAGCTGAAAAGTATTTGGTTGCTTACCCAAGAGATCCTTCTCGACGGCCAATAAAAAAGGAATTGGGAAGTGATGCAAGTCAAGTTCTGTCGCAATATATACACCAGAAGGGCATGAGGTAACATGAACTGAGCACCTTGTGGTAATCACATACATGTTCAGCTAAAAGAACTCAACAATGTAAGCATGTATGACATGTCATTAAACGTAATCTTCACACAAAACTATTGTGAGCATTACTGGCCCATTACTGGTTCATAACCATTTCAACTAATTTTAGTTTCTCAAATTGTGCTTTGCATCGTCTGTAATTATTCTCTTAGAACAATTCAAATATATTTTCTTTCTCATCATAGGAATAAATTAGACCTAGTGAAATTCTGAAATAAATGAACGAGTTAATGTTTTAATGATATTTTGATTAGACAATCTTTTTTACATGATGTAATATATTTTCCGTTACGTAGAAGTCAAACATTCCCATACATCCGCGTGGAGGTTTTTTGGCCCTGTGAATGGTTACAAGGCGGAATAGGTAAATGATTTCTTAATTGAATATCAAATTATCAACACCTATTAAGATACATGTTCAGAAGATATAGTTGTGTACTTATTTTCAAGAGTATGCTTTAAAATTACATAGTGACTCAAAATAGTATCAATGATTTTGCAGCATTCAAATATTTTATATTGTTTCTATAATAACAACATATTGTAGGCATTGTGGATTCACCTGGTGTAGGAGAAGATGACGAATTGACCGAGATGGTCAAAGCGTACATTCCACGTGCAGCAGGCTTCATTTATGTCATCAACACCCCCAATGCTGGAGGAATAGATCCTGATAGGGTACCAAGAGAGAATTTCATAGTTTTCATGTTCATTGGTGTTAAGTTTCATTTTGTATTTCATCACAAATCAAGTAGTTCAAAGTGTATTAAAAATGATATCAGGGCCCGGGTATCAGGGTAACCTGGTAGCAGGATATTGTGGTATCTAAATGTGGTTTAGTTGATATGTGAATAGGGACATTGAACTTGTGACACAAATGGTGTGGGTTTGAGTCCTGACCTGGGATATATGGTGGGTATTGAGCAACCTCATACTAAAGTGGTTGCTGGCTGCTCAGTGGTATCTACACAATACGTACGTGCAGATCAAGTAAGTTAACACTACTGTGAAACAATTACCACCATGCTTGACATACAAAAATGGTGTAAATGTAAACTCATTTGCATGATACATAGCCAATATCAATCACTCTAAATATTCCTGAAAAAGTCTGTAAGATTTTAGGTTGAACCAACTTGGTACAATGTAGTGGGCAAGGAACCTTCAATGGATGTTAATGAATGAGAACTGCATATCTGATGACTGCATGCATGGAGAAAGTACATAGACATTATAACTGTACTTAGTTACATGTATGAACTAAGAATAATTATCATTGTTTAAAAAAACAGTGTTTATCATTACAGCTGCAGGACCTGGTGCTGAGCCACGTGGCTACAGCAAGCAGCAGCCAGACGGACGAGGACAGCGCCTTCCACCCGGCAACAGCACTCTTTGTGTGCAACAAGTGGGACCAGGTGCGTATGCATGATTGTGAATCATCTTCACCAATTCGGGGTTCTGGTCAGTACCATCACACATCTATATACATGTATAATATGATATATCAAATGATACCTTGTTGCGGCAAGATAGATTGTGAATTATGTGTGCAAGTTCTTGCACTTCGAGTAATAATACGAGTATGGATGAGCGCTTGTAACACTAGATGAATTGTCATTTTTGCCAAACTGACTAGTTCACTAGTTATTGAAATATGATTATTAGGTTTTAATCACCTGTAAGAGTAATGGAATTTAGTTAATGAAAATTAACTTAATTTTTCACCAAAAGATAATTCCTGTGCAGTGTGGTACCAGCTGTTTAGTTTGTAATTTTATAATATTAGTTTTAACAGATGCTTGATTTCCTAATAAATCGTGAAGTAGATACGAAAATTCATCTAAATAATATTTAATATTATTAATGATTCAAATGTTATGTAGGTTCCTATGAAAGAAAGAGACAGAGTTAAATCTGTAGTTAAAGAAAAGCTTACAGAGATGTGGCCAGGGTTTCAGGAAGATCAACTATTCTTTCTGTCTACTAAACAGGTGAGTAATAAATTAGTTACAGTATATGAAAAAAAGCTAGGCAATCGTTTTTGCACCTCAATAACCAGTAGTAAAGGCCTCAATTTGAAATATCAATATAATCTGAAAAATACATATTATTTGTTGTTGTTCTTTTTCTGCAGACAATGGAAGAACTTCAGGAAAATATAATGTCCGATCATTACAAAAAGTTAGTGAAAGGAATAGAAAGACTCATACCTATTGGATTTATAGCAAAAATGATGCCTCATTATCAGTAAAGTTCTTTCTTTTTTATTACAATATCAAACTGATGGATTTGGATAACTTGAAATTTGTATTCATTCCCTTCAAGTTCAAATTAAACACGTGCAATTGTATTTCTTTCACATTACAAAATATGTCATGGGGAAATTTGGTTTAATGAATGTTAATTTCTTAATTCTAATTTCCTGCACAACAATAAAGCTCTAGTCCAATTTCAATTCAGCTATGTTGTCTAGGTTTGCAATGAGGGTGTTAGAGAGATGCTTGCTGGAGATGAGGACTTATATTCGCAGCAAAGAGATTCATGAGAAAAAGGCTTATCTTGAAGTGGCTAAGGATAAGCTTCATTACTTGAAAACACGCTCAGATCAGATTGTGAATCAGTTGAAAAATAATATGGCTTGTGAGATCAGAAAAGTGACCAGAGGTAAGAAAATTTGCACTACTTGTATTAAGAAAATAAAAGTAAAAATCTTTGCTTCTCTGATTTTGAGAAAAGGAATGATTTTTCAAAAATTCTTTAGACTTAGAAGAATATCTTCGCAGTCGAACCGGTCAAAGTTCTATTTGCCATTGGGATGTTGAAGACTGCCCTCAATCACGAGATTACAACAAACTTGAAGCACTTAAAGAAGCCTATGTCCAGAAAAGGATAAGAACAGAAATCTCTAAGTGGGATAATCGAAACAGACAATTAGAAAAAATCCAACAAAATCTAAGCAATGCATTTTCTCAACATTTCATCGATATCGATCAAGAGCTACATGACATTGAGGACTATATTGTTGATGGCAAGCTAAGTTCAAATGCAATTTATGGTAAGGACAGCAATTCTTTTGATCCTGGACAAAATACACCATTGCTAACAAATAGGCAGCGAGCAATTATTATAGGGTCTGTGACAGCACCGATTTGGGTCCCACTGGGCGTTGCTGCAAGTATTGTTGTGTTGCCAACACTAGGCATTAAAAAAGTCATAGAACATAAAAGACAATTAAGGATTTCAAGACAGTATAGTGTTGATCCTGCAAAAGAAATGTCAGAGCTTACAAGGCATGCTCTTGATATGATAATCACTACCAAAGAATTGGACCGCATTGTAGAATCACACTTTTCTCAAGTGTTTGAGTCATTTAAAAGACTGTTTCAGCATCTACCTCAGGTTATTCAGGCCGATGAAGTTTTGATCAGGAAACTTGCTATATATATAGAAGAAAAAACAGAGGACAGGAAGATTTGTGCAGAGCTGTGTAAGGCAGCTGAAAGTATCAAAGACGACTTAAGTTATCTGTATCTAACAAGGTAATAAATAATGTACATAACCTAATGTACACCCACAGTTCAATAGACCTTAGCTAAGTATATATTTATGAAAGGCCATGAATTAGTCAAAACAATGAGTATTTTTACATTATATTTTAAAATAATCTAGGTTAGGACATTATCCTACGGACCTGGATGAATATACGGACTGGAAGTTTTTAGGTGAAGGATCATTTGCAAAGGTGTACAGAGCAACACAGAAGAATGGGAAAGGATATGTTGCACTCAAGTCACTTATAAAGCCAATTTCAAAAGAAAGTGCTCATGAATTCCTCACTGAGGAAAGAAATCTAAGGTATACATTATTATGGTGTATTCATCTGTTCTATTTTAATGCATATAATTTGTTTATGGGTACAAGAAAGGTTATGAGGGGAAAATATTCAGGTTTCAACTGTTTAATGTTAATTTACGATAAAAAATAACATGTGAAATGAATTTGATTTAGTGCTCTAGTCTGTCAGATTGGTGGAGGAGAAAAGACACACATAATGTGTTTACTTATATAGCTACCTATTGGAACCTGTCATTTTGTCCTTGGCAAGACTTTTGCTCTTCTCTCAAGAGCTTAGTCTGGCCGAATGAAAAGATCCTCTCACTGGGTCACATGACCGCCACTGATTAGGCGATCATGTGACAGCAGAGCTGTGTACATGGGAGGCAAGTCGTAGCCGGTGTCACGGTTCATCCGCGGTCGGCGCTCTCTGATTTCAATGGCCTCACGGATTTTCCTGCGCAGCTCCATATCCTCACGTGTTACCACTTTAAAGGAAGAGTGAGAGGATCTTTTCATTAGGCCCGACGAAGCTCTTGAGAGCAGAGCGAAAGTCTTGCCAAGGACAAAATGACAGGTTCCGATAGGTAGCTATGTAAGTAAATGTTTATATGATGGAACCCAATAGAAGCTTACATTCTCTGACACATAATGTAGTTTAGAACTTTAGATTTATCTTCAACATATAAATGTCAACATAGAAGTTGCTAAAACACTGTTGTGTTTCTTTTCTGCCACACTTGATTGTTCTTATGGTTGTTGTTTTCTGTGTTTTTTAAATGTTCTTACTTTCATCCATAAGAGTGGAACACTTTGAAAAAAAGCAAATGATCTGTACATATTTTTTTAAAACTTACACATAAATTTTTGAATAATGAAAAGTGAGCAATGTGCGTTTTAACTAATACATTATAACTGCTAATTTTGTCATTTAAAAAGTGGTTATAATAATATTTTAAAATAATATCACTTCTAATACTTCTATACAGCATCTCATGGATCTCATTGTAGAACTCTGCAGAACTGTGATAATGTGATTTCATTTTATGGAACTGTGATAAAAATAGTAGACTCTGAGTGGTATCCAATTCTGGTCATGGAATACTGTGATAAAACTCTTGACAAGGTACAGTCACTGCTTTGATAAGAAATTATTAATTGGTAAATGGCAGAGGTTAAGTGAGCAACAAATGTTTAAATTAATTGAATAATTCATTACTTTTATTTCAGATTGTCTACAGTCATGAGTATCAGTCACCAGGACGATGCAATCCAGACAAAAAAAGGGTGGCAATGAGAAATGCTGTTGGCTTTGCCACTGGTATTTGTAAAGGACTTCATCACATACACAGCATTGGCTTCATACACAGGGATTTAAAGTTAGAAAATGTATTGGTATGTGTAAACAAATAAGTTGTTTTTATATTTTGTGCTCAGTTGACTTAGATTCCTTTAAACCAAATCATTTCTGTTCATGCTCAACCCTCTGAAACTAGTGACAGACCAGCTACATGTATCTGACAGTGCTCCCATCACTATTATCTCTCATATGCCAAAAAGCTTGTACACAACCATTGGGGATGGTCTTACTCAACAGTCACCATCACAAATCCATGACTGTATGAACACAAGACTTAGCATGAGCTCAGTCAGATATGGAAGCTGCAAGTTCAGAACACATTTTCATAATGATTATTTTCATAGAAAATACATAAAAATATTTGTGATTTCAATCAAATATAAAAAATTAGTAGACAATAAACAACTAGACATTTTATACATTTTAAAATGATACATATTTTCATAAATGATATTTCTTCACAGGTTTGTGACAAAAAAATGAAGTATTTTCAAAATGATATTTCTTCACAGGTTTGGTCTTGTAAAAAAGTATCCGTCTTGCAAAAAGTATCCGTGAAATAAAAGGAACTGTGATGGGCACACCACGTTATATGGCGCCTGAAGTATGGCGAGAAGAAAAATATAGTCAAAAAGCAGACATTTTTAGCTTTGGCATGGCCATGTGGGAACTCTGGTTTGGTTGTTGTGTTGCCGCAAAGTAAGTTGATTTTCTTGCAATATGTAAAATACAATTACTAAATTATTGTGATTTTGTGATTATTGCTAAAGCATATTGGAAAGTAAATATGTGATAAATTATCTTTTCAAAAACTTTTCTACAAAAAAAGCAATGGCATATTTTTAGATTCAAAGTATGGAAATTAGATGAATTCAAAGAAGATCCTTACCCAGGAGGTAAACCACCTGATCCTGCGTGGAAGGTATTTCACTAAAATACATGTAGTATATAATCTGTGATAGACTGTGAGAATGATATGTAGCCAAGTTTGAAAAGTTGACACTTATGTTTATATATCATACTTATGCTTTGCAGGCACCGATTTGTATCTGCACCTACAATGTACATGTATCTGCACAAATTATAAAAATGATTAATGTTTTTGTTTTGTTTTTACTTTAGGATTTGATGCAACAGTGTTGGGAGATGAACTCTGAAGCTCGACCGTCAGCTGACCAATGTCTGGAAAAACTTCGAAAAGCTTATGGCAGAGAAAAATATTTTGCTGAAATGCTATAAAATTGAGTACAAAAATACATGTACAAGTGGTACGCATATCAAATGCATACCAAATATTGTTAGATTTAACATACCACCTATGTGTATTGTGATATTATTTTGTGATAAATTTTTGTATAAACACTATTATGTTGTTAGAAAAAAAATAATGAATTAAATATGTATACCTCACATGAAATTGTTAATTTTGACATTCAAGATTGTGATTCCACAAATACATATAACACAATTTAGTTAGTAAAATGAATGATCAATTTGATGTGATGTCTCATTAATTGTCTTTTTGCACCTTTCATAAATCTTTATTTTATTTTATTTATTTATTATTTCCTTTATATTTTATTTTATTCAGAATATAATTTAGAATTCATTTTCAAATATTTTTGCAATTTATATTACATCAGGAATCAACTAACTTACAAAAAACCCCAAAAGATTTATCAAAGGTCAGGTGAAGAAAACCACCTACTGGCGGATAAAACAATAGTGTACAATTTGATGTAATTCCGAGTGAAATAGATAGCATATAAAACATACGTTAATACTATGTTTGCTTTTGGTTGTTATCTATATAGTGTAATATGATAACATATTATATTATACACTGTACATGTATATTATATTAAATATTTCTATGTAACCCTTAACTTATAGATGTGAAGTTTTCATTATGTTCAGGGAATTTTCGTTCTTTAATAATTCCAGTTTCAACTTTTTATTTAATATACATTATTGTACAACAATTGAACTAATACATAAATAAAAATGTTGAATCAAAGACATAAGAATGTGTTTTCAAGTAAGTTCTGTACGATATTTGATATGGAACAATGTGTATCATATCAAACAATAAAATACAATATTTCGTATATTATTATATATGGTACATGTCAAAATTACTCCTACAATTGATCTGAGAATGAGATGTAAATTTGAATTTTCATTTCTTTTTATCTCATATTCAATAAGCCCCATTCCCAGATAATTGTCATCAAATGTCTAGACTTTCGTAATTGCAATGTTATGAATATTCACTACGTATTTTCACGATTTACACAATTTACACATTTAGTTGCAATGAATCCTCCCTTTTTTCTGTTGTATACACATTCCATTCAACCTAGATATGGAATTTGCTGTCGAGTGTCAAACATTAAGTGAGCCAAGCTGTGCAGTTTTCACACTGTGTCACATCCTGCTTTACCAGAAGATACGTTCACATCACATTAGTTTCTGTTCATTTCAATCACCCAGATATTTGATTTGCTCCAATGATTAGAATGACTGTGTCATGTCAACAGTCATGTCACTTGTGAATTTCCACTGAGGCTATTTAAAGGTACCTACTTTCGGTTTGTTTATCAATCTGGCCGTTTATTATAAGTATTTGCACAATCTGTGTACTTTATACTACTATTATAAAAGTTAAACCTTATCAAGTTGTAACAGGAAATCAGGTATGTATAATTTTCCTTTTGATATTGCCAAAATCCAGTATATATTACACAAGTAATAATAGTAACTATGTTTTAGTTCCAACGTTATAAGCTATGGTAAATATAGAACTTGATTTTAAGGTCTTGTGAGGAGCGAATGAGCTATACTATATTTACTCATTTGTTGATGTTTTTGTATATATTTTTCTGGTATGGACACTTCTAATAATATGGTCCACAAGGATCAATTTAGGCAAGAAATATGTAATATTCATGAATGAAACAACGAATATTTTGTACAAGAATCAAATATAACATAATACATGATCAAGAACATGGATAACTATAGAAGAATTTACCATTGTGAATAACACAATTCTTAAAACTGTTGAAGCATTGTTTGTCAATGAATACCCATCACTACATTTCCTTTTTAGACAATTGTCCAGTGCATGCATTTCATATGTAGGCTCATCTAAAACAAAAAAATATATGTAACAAATTATTAGCATCTGAATTCATAATAGATCATAATATAGTGAAACCAGCATGTGACATCATTTGCAAAGATGATGAAGCGGGCAAAAAAATGAATTTGTCATGTTATGATTTTTTTTGTCCCTTCCATGATGGCTACGACCTCTGAGAAAAAAATTGAATGAGATTGATGCCCTCAATGATGATTTAAATGGAAGCAATTATGCTACTAGATGAGTAAGAGTTCTTATTTTCTATAAGTGGAACTGTGATTATTGCCTGATTTTTTACAGATGTTTCACTTGCCTTATCAGTGTTGGCAGTGCTCCTGGCAGCTCATCCTCAGTTGGCCAACATTGTAGACTTGTATCATGTAACCTATTATATGGTGGCAATCTCAATCTGCAGTTTGATGCTGATGAGACATCAGCAAGATCACCCTAGTTTATTTAACATGATGACACTCAGTACTGCGAACTCCTACTAACTTGAGAGTTAACCCAACAAAAATGAGGCACGGTCTGTCAATTCAAATGTTTTGCTGTTGATTACTAGTATTAGATGTCAGCATTTATATGGTATTAAAAATTTAACATGGTGACAATTTTAATACCTAATTTCTTAACTGGATTGAAGAGTTACCATATGTGCTCCAGGGCATGTGCTCAATATAAACAATCACACTGTCCCTGCATAGTGTTGAAACATATGTCACTGGCTAACTGCCAGGGTTGTGACCCAATCAGTGAATGTATATGCACAATATATGAAAATACGAGAAAAATGAGTGTGGTTGACGATGGATCAAATGTTTTTATACAGCCTTTTTATAGTACTGCCACAGACGGTGACAGACAAAATAATATTATACTAATTAGACCAAAGTCCCCAAAGAGAACTGAGGCTACCAACGTAGGACAAATTAAACATTAACTACTGGTTACACATTGTTGCAACACTGAAGCCTACGTTCAATGTCATCTATAGAGATCTAAAAAAAATCTCATAGTTCATGCATATTTGACACATAAATTCATTTACAAAAAAATTTTTTACCACATAAACAATTTGATTTTTAAAAAAAATTTTTTTAGATGATTTTTTTTCAAAAAGTGCATAGTCAAATATTGGCGACGCCAAGACCTTTAAAAACCCGTGTAGAAACAGTCAGCTATATGTCACTTATGTAAATTCTGTGGTTCTATCTTAGATTAAAAAAAAATCTCAGCCAGACTTTTTTTTTTTTTTTCATTTTGACCTTGACCTTGTATTCTGCAATTGATGAAAATTTTCTAACATCGTTGAACACCTGCTGATTGTGTTTTCGTATGCTCAATGAACGATATAGTTTATGTCAACATTTTAATCTGCAAGCATTTATGCCATAAGCCGGGATGTTTCATCCATTTTGAATGTTGTTGACACAACAATGCCCCACATAAAAAAATCAATGGATTATAATTGGTATTTTACGTTTACGCTTCGGATGTTTTAATTCAACAGAAAACTATTAAAAAGAGCAGACCGATTGAAATCTTCAAATATTTTGAAATTAATGGCAGTAGTTACAAGCATGAAATGCTGAAAGGAAGGTCCGAGGTACAGTCGGGCAACCTGTAGATGCTTAGGCAGATGAAAAATTTAGGGATATCCAACCGATTTTTATCAGCTGGGCATAAGTTCCCAGTGGGCGGAACCAGTGAATGCCGGCTTTTACTATGGCCAGGTGAGCAACATTGTCCCATTCGCGTGAATAATTTGTACCAATTCGATCCTGTCTAAGTGGCATTTCAGCAGGTGAAAAAAAGTACACGTCCCATGCCCAATGAGAATGAAAAATCATCAGGTCCCCCTACTTTGCACCTTGAAAAAAGTACCTGTCCCCCTACCAAATGCACCAGTCCCCCTGCCTGGTAAATATTGCACCGTCCTTTAGAAGCAAAGGTGGCGCTCCATGAATTTTTGATATGATGATGTGACAGTTCAATAGCGTGTTTGCAAAAGACTAGATGAAATGGGGCAAGACAACATCCTATTGAGAAAACCAAAACCTAAAATATGTTTTCATAACTTTATCACTCATTTTCACTAATTAAATTGTTATTTTTTTATCAAGTCCATGATGGCTACGAAAAACTTAAGCCTCGATGAGATTGATGCCCTCAATGATGATGTAATGGAAGCAATTATGCTACTGGATGAGTAAGAGTTCTTATTTTCTATAAGTGGAACTGTAATTATTGCCTGGCTTTATTGATGTTTCACCTGCCTTATCAGTGTTGGCAGTGCTCCTGGCAGCTCATCCTCAGTTGGCTAACATTGTAGACTTGTATCATGTAATCTATTATATGGTGGCACCAACTGCAGTTGACGCTGATGAGACATCAGCAAAATCACCCAGTTAAAGCCATGATGACACTCAGTACCGCTAACTCCTACTAACTTGAGAGTTAACCCAACAAAAATGAGGCACGGTCTGTCAATTCAAATGTTTTGCTGTTGATTACTAGTATTAGATTCTGGTATTTATATGGTATCAAAATTTAAACATGGTGACAATTTTAATACCTAATTTCTGAACTAATTGAAGAGTTTCACATGTGCTCCAGGGCATGTGCTCAATAAAACAATCGCACAGTCCATGCATAGTGTTGAAACATACCTTTTAAACCATGAATTTTAGTACCAGAAGTTTGAATGATCCAGAGAAAAACCTTTGTATTAACACAAGTATTAAGTCTTTGTTGAGGCAACTCTCGAGCTAGTAGGAGTTACACCAGTGAAAATGTCTGCAAAGGCCAGTAAAAATCATGGTTCCAAAATATAACTAATTCAAAATGGTAAAATGGTAACCTACAAATGACCTCCAATTCTAGAACTTTAATATGGTCTAATATAGTAATGATATTTCAAATTTGTATTATTAATTTGGAGGGATTTTATCAATCAAAAGTAACGAATTGAGCTTTTTGAATCACAAATACAATGCAATGTATATATGACAAACACATATTGCAGTTATGGTATTGACTCAGAAGGTGTTAATGATGTGGAGGAAGCTCAGAAAAGACTTCGAGCACTCTATGTGAAACAAAATGGAAACAGAAATTCTACATCAAATGATATAACTAAAGAAGTAAGTGATTTATTATGTATTGACATCAAATATAATAATCAAACATAATTTATTTTCTAAATTGTCATTTTATTGCTTTATCATAATTGCTTGATGATGTTTATTGAAATTTGCAGATTCTAAATCTCCCTGAAATCATTGAAGCTAATGAAGAATCTAGGCAGATGATAACAGAAGCTATACAGTATGTTAAAAGGTTTTTGGACAAAATTCCCCCCAAAAGGTGTAAAGGTGTAGAAAAAATATGGCCTAATGCTGCAGAGAAATTTGAATCTCACTTGGAAGAGCTTGAAAATGTAAATCCTGTGATACTGATAGCTGGTGTGTTTTCACTTTTATTTTAGACTACTAATATTTGGACCCAATTTTGGTCAAATACTGATATAAGAATGATTTGAGTTATGAGTTAATATTTGTTAAGTTCACTAATACCTTACTGCTAAATACTTTCCAACCTGTACATGTATGTCAGACATATGTCAAGTGCATGCGATCATACTATACAAGGCTGAGAATTGGAAGAGCTGCAAAGGCAAGGGGTAGAGACACTCCATACATTACAGGACTCTAGAAAAATAGACAGACTGTAACAAAAGTTGTTTGGTTAGGGCTTCCAGTGCGCGGGTTCTTTGCGGCATGACTGCAGAGTATAAATTCTCCTATAACAGTTGCACTGGACTAGGTATAATATCCCAGTTACACACACATTGATAGCTTTGTTCTCTCTTTATTATGGCCACTGTAGGATTAGAGAACCAGTACTCTCTTGTACTAGAATAGGCCGATTAGTGGCAGTTTACTCTTAGACTCTGGTACAGCAGCATGTAGGGCTGGCAACCTATTCCCGAAGGGAATAGGCCCTCTTTACCTGTTTTATCAAGGTTGGCCTGTGGCCCTCCTCCCTCACCATCATGGACTTTGTCCCGCGTGGCCGTGCGTAGGGGATGCCCGTAGCACAGCGTGTCAACACCGGTGCGAAGTGGAGGCCTCTCGTGAAACCCGAGGATGCACCCCATGACCTACGGACCGCCGGTGGTCCTGGTAGTGGAGCACGTTTGGATTATAGGAAACACAATGAGGAGTAGTCAGTAGAGAAACGTTGCAGCACATCGAGGGTCACGCAGGCCGTGAGGCCAGGCATGAGCCCTGGTTGAGTGTTGCCACTGCGAAGTGGTTGGCACTACATTGTTCCAGACAACTTTGTTGACAAGACCACTAAAGAATGAACTCATTTTTCAATTCCCAGTTGCGCGGGAGGTGTTGCGCAGTAGAATTAATCAATATCAATATTCTCATTGCTATTTCCGACGTCATTGTAGACTGACACGACTTAAGTATTCTAAGGTAATTTTCATGTATCACTTACCTTGGGGTCGTGAGTTCGAGTCCCGTCTTGGCCACTTGATATAGTCAAATGGCAGATGTGTCTTCAAGCTATGTCAATATAGTGGGTTGGAGCTTGCTTGCCATAGAAGAGAGTGAGAAGAATATAATTGTATCCGCAAGCAAACTTGGGAAAAACACATTAGAAAACTCCACTAGCAGTAATCATCATCATCATCATCATCATCATCATCATCCTTGTTTATTTGGGCAGGCCTGAATTAATCCGCTGCAGAGGGTGCAGCCTGGCTGCCTAGTTGTGACCGAATGCGAAGAAATTAGAACTCCCAAAATTTCCATCCATAGGTGGGATTCGAACCCACGTCCTCCAGGTTGAGATGATAATTGACCAAGTATGTAGGTTGGGGGCTACAGAGACTGCTTGGGATGATGGTATCGTTCTGGTCTCACAACCTTGGGGTCGTGAGTTCGAGTCCCGTCTGGGCCACTTGATATAGTCAAATGGAAGATGTGTCTTCAAGCTATGTCAATACATGTATAGTGGGTAGGAGCTTGCTTGCCAAAGAGAGAGAGAAGAATAAAATTGTATCCACAAGTAAACTTGGGAAAATTACATTAGAAAACATTTTGAATGATATACCAATAAATGCGATTTTAAATGGGCTTATAACATATACCGGAAGTGCCCATGGATTTTGTGTCTCAAAATCAAATAAAAAAAGACAAGTGCGCAACTTTTCTGCGCAATTGGGAATTGAAGAATAGCACTGCATTGTTTTGTTTTCAATGAATTTAACAAATATTAAGTCATAATAAAGATCATAGAAATGTATTTTTTCCAATATACATGTATATCTTGATTTTTGTTTTAGTGGCAAATTTATTAATTTTTCTTGTACCGGTTTCAGGTGAAACCAGTGCTGGTAAAAGTAGTTTGCTAAATCTTCTTCTTGGTGATTTGGCCAACAACATTCTACCTGTATCTCACTTGAGTTCTACATCAGTTATCTCTGAGCTCAAATATGGAGAAAAAAGAAGAATGATTGCCCATCCAAGACGTGGAATTATAAGTACAAAAACACTTGAATTGACTGAGGAAGATGCTTCTAAAATATTATCTGAATTCATACATCAAACAGGCGACCGTGATAGAGTCTTTCCCTACAAAAAAGTTGAGATTTTTTGGCCATGTGAATGGCTCAAAGGAGGTGTGACAATTGTAGATTCTCCTGGTGTTGGGGAGGATGATGAATTAACAGAAATGGTGAAAGAGTACATTCCTCGCGCTTCTGGATTCGTTTATGTTATCAATACTCCAAATGCTGGTGGAATAGATCCAGATAGGGTAATTTATCCCAATAGAATAATCATAAACACATGTGTACTACATTTTGTATGATGTTGACATCTAGATTAAATGTCCTTTGAATATATGCCTACACTCTCATATTGAGGAATAATGATGGGGTGCTCAAATAAACTGACAAGTTGATTGATGGATTTCATTAGAATGATATTCTAAATTTGCTTATTATATAGTAATTATTTTCTAACTTTTCAGTTACAAGATCTAATGTTAAGCCATCTTACAAAAGACAATCTAAGTGAAGACAAAAGTGATTTCATGCCCTCAACAGCCATGTTTGTGTGTAATAAGTGGGACCAGGTAAAATCTTTTTGACTAAAATAATCTGGCAATTGCACATCAATCTCGTGTATGCGCAGTTATTATAGGTTATCCTTGAACTAGAAGATAACATGATCAAATATATATATATGCTATTCATTATTTTCATCCTAGACAAGTAATACAAGTTGGTAACGCACATATATACAACCATAATCTATATGTTTTCAATCGTAGATCCCAATTGAACAAAGAGAAGCTATCAAAGATTCTGTGTTTGTAAAACTTCAAGATATATGGCCACAATTTAGTGAACAGCAAGTATTTTTTATTTCACTGAAGCAGGTATGATAATATTTTTGATGTGAGTTGTTTATTGTCATGTAATCTAATATAAAGATTGAAGCGAATTCAAAGAGTTGAATAATAACAAAGTTGACATTGATCTTTTTTAGACAGTGGAGGAATTACAACAAAATCTGATATCTGACAATTTTCGAAGATTGTTAAAAGGTTTTGAAACTCTCATTCCTATCAGCTTCAATGCACGTTTATCTTCCTATTATAGGTAAAATGTTGGCTTTTTACAAATGACTAAAACCACTTAATGGTTTCATTTTTTACTATAAAAATGTACAACCTTAGTGTGACTCTCATGGTACTAGATTGCTTATTAGTCATCAAGTCCACTTGCTCAGGCGCCTATGTAATGAACTCTACAATTTATAACAATTTCCTCAACCCATTATAATACTATTTTCTTGATATTGGGCAAAACCATGTATAACTTGATTTACAAAATCATAGAAAGTAATTGTAATGTCACTTTTATAAGGATCGTGCAGCATATTGCGCATACACACATTGTATAAATCCCTGTGACGGTAAAAAAAATAAGACTACACCACTAAGACTTCCTTCAAATGGTATCCGACGAGACGTCTTAAGTAGTTTGATACAAATATGTAAAGACGATTTATCTTTCACGGAGCCTGTCTACACCGCTAAAACCTTAAGACCTTAAGTCATGCACTTTCTGATTCTAGCAACAAGACGCGTGGTTAATGTATCATGCGTGGAAGGAATGTTGCTCTATAATTGGTTAAATTACGTCCCGACGATCCGTCTTGTCGCTAAACCTGTCTACACCAACACCAACTGCTGCTCGACTCCGTCAAACTACTTCAAACTACATCAAACTTCATATGACCAAAACTTGACATGTCAAATACTCACGACGGCATGAGACGAGACGGAAAATCATGGAATATTGGTTTTAAGCGTGTCTACACCACAAAAACGTTGTCCGACAAGACGTCTTGTCCGATGCTGTTTGATGGAAGTCTTAGCGGTGTAGACGTAGACAGGGCTTAAGCTTCAATAGAAATTTTATATTTTCCATGATATTTAGACCTTATTGTGTTGTAGATTTTCAAAGAAAGTTATGGAAAGGCTTCTTTTAGATGTGAGAAGCTTTGTGAAGAATGAAAATGATGATGTAGACAAACGAACCCGGTTAGATGAAGCAAAAGAACGACTCATGATGCTTAAGACCAGAACAGATGAAATTCAAAACAGTTTAGAACTTGCTTTACAACATGAAATGTCTACAATCACAAATGGTAAATTACATATACAAAATCAATATGAATAGTTGGCCATTTATAACTTTTGTGCTTCATTTAACAACTTTGAAACTAGAGATATTTATAAAACATTCATCTAATAAAGCTTGTTAGTAGGATTGTGACGAGTATTTCAACTCTCAGCCACAAGTCACGTTTGCATTTATTTGAGTGTAGTTTTAGGCACGCGAGTAGATGCAGATAAATTAACCTAATTAAATACTGAAACCAGTGCTGCAAATAGGTCAGTGTTGCTGCTAAATTCTCCACCCATCTCAGTCCTGATAGATTAATACATTGATATTTTCAAGTATTGTTATAAAGTATGACTTTTTTCAGACCTGACAACATTCCTCAAATCTGCAGAAACGCAAGCAAATATTTCACTCTGGGATAAAAAGTCATGTCCAAAATGGGTCGATGATGAAGTACGATTGCAACAAATGCAACAAGCATATGCATATAAAAGGATAAAGAAACATATTAGTCAATGGGATGATCAAAATAAAAAATATCAGCAAGTTCATCAACGGCTGCTACGATCTGCAAAATGTTACTCAACAAACATTGAAGCCCATATAAAGGAAATCGAAGATCAAGTGACCAATGAAAAGGCATACATACAGGACTTTGAAGTAGTTGATACTCTCTTGGAAACTCCCATGGACCTACCATCTAACAGTTCTTTTACAGGTAGTGAATACTCTGCAGTATGGGTGCCACTAGTAATGGCTATTGATACACTATTCAGTCCTTTTAGAAGAATGATAAATGAAAGGCAAAGGGAACAGCGGCGATTGGAATATGAAGAGACATGTTGCGATCTAATGAAGAAGAAAACAATTGAATTGATGCAGTACATGTTGAAAGAATCTCGGTTGGCAAACATCATTGAAGACAAATACAGTCGACTGGTGATAGTTTTTCAAAGACTTTTTAGTGAAATTCCAAAAATAATTGAAGCAGATGAGATGCTATTGTCGCAGTTGGCTAAAACACTTGAGCTTGCTGATAAAAATAGAAAAGAATGTTCTGATCTTCTGCAGTCAGGTGAAGCGATTCTTGGCAATTTAGATTTCATTTACCTAACAAGAATTGCAGATAGAACATCATCTGTCGATGAATATAGCGATTGGATGTATATTAATGAAGGTGTATATGCTCGAGTGTATAAGGCTACAATGAAAAAGACAACAGAAACAAAATATGTTGCTCTTAAAGTTAGCAAGAAACCTATCACTTTAGATAATGCCACGGAACTCCTTGCTGAAGAATTCAATCTTTTGTAAGTACATGTATAGTATATAGTATATAGGCTGATTTTTTCTATGTTTCCAACTACCTAAGCACATCTTCAGCAAAACACCTTTACATGTTCTTTATGTGGATTCAGTGTATTATAGACACCAAAATAAATATGTTCTTATCATATTTATCTCCATTCTTTGATTATTTAGTTTCAAATATTTTGATTATTGTATGTGGTCAATTATTACAGAACTCTGCAAGGCACCAATGTGATAGAATTTTATGGAACAGTACTTAACACAATTGGTGATTCCGTCTTCCCTATTTTTGTGATGGAATTTTGCAGTGGTACTCTTGACAAGGTATGATATGGAGAAATATTTGTTCATCTCATAAAACTATTGTTGTGTTATAAATGATGTTTTATGTGATACAAATAATCTGTACATTTTAGATAATATATTCTGAAAGCTACAAAGCTCCAGGATTTTGTGACCATGTAGATAACGAAGAAGCTATTAAGATTGCAACAAGTTATGCAATTGGTCTGGCTTCAGGATTAGCGCACATTCACAGAAAAGGTTTTCTTCATAGAGATTTAAAGCCTGAAAATATTCTGGTAAGTATACATGTAACATTGTCACAAGAGTTTCAGAAGGAATAATCAATTACTGATATGGGAAAGGACAGCACATTTTAAAATGTGTGCTGTTAGGACCAATAAACTGAAAGAAAATACACAATACTATAGCATTTAACAATTCCAATTGATTACCTACATCTATTGTCATTTCTCACTACCCACAGTTAATGTACTATAAACATAGTAATCTACATATGAGAAAAAAGACAGAATCTTTTAAAGATGAAGATGGATGAACAAACACATTTTAAAATCGTAACTGCAAACACATACCAATATTTGTATATCTTGCAGGTAACAAATGGAGAAGTGAAAATTGGTGACTTGGGACTGGCTAAAGAAATTGATAGCATTTCAGGAACTTTACTTGGAACCCCTCTTTACATGGCACCAGAAGTATGGGAAGGAAATGTCTATTCAGAAAAGGCAGATATGTTCAGTTATGGAATGGTTATATGGGAAATTTGGTATGGATGTGATGTTAATGAAAAGTTGCAGTGCAAAAACATTGCTAAACTTGTGGAGGCCATTTCAACTTTTGCCACAGATCCTTTCTTGAATACAGGAAGAAAGCCCCACCCAAATTGGCAAGATATTATGATTCCTTGCTGGAGCACGGTACCAAAGGAAAGACCTTCAGCATATCATTGTTGGCAACAGCTGAAAGACTGATCAATTAAAAAGAACATATTACTAAAATTCTTAAATTTAAGAGATTTTGAAGAATATAACACTGCAAAATGCTGACTTTCTCTGCTACCATTCATAAATCTAATTAAATTTCCCTTACCTTTGAACAACATAGTAGCAGTAAAAGATAGTTGCTGAGGTGGTATACAATTCTAGAATAAGCAAGTCAATTTGAGTGACAATGTTTCGACTTAATTTTTCTTCTGAGTTATAGTCATGATTTTCATAAGTCACTTAAAAAGCTTTAGTGTGAAAAGTTTAGTGTGAAAGAAACAAACTGTTCATAAGTATGGGTTATTTTTTCACTATAAACTCTAAAACCTCCAAGGAAGGATCTATAGATATTCATGTAATAACTCACCATTAGAAATAGATCACATCAAATGTGTCAAATATGGAGATGTTAATGTATAAATATCGGTTCACATAAAAGCCCACCCCTAAATTGATAAATGTCCAACTTAAAAGCCTCTTGGTTTCAATGTTTAAGCTAGGATTAATTAATAATCCTAGGTTTAAGGCAGTGTAAATATGCAATTATATTTGTCAATATCTAGAATTATTTGTTGATAAATAATGTAGATACTATATAAAAGTCATTATTTGTTGTATAATTGTATTGGCCTTTCCATGAATATTTAGAGCATTTTAAATATGCAGATATGTTTGTTAATATTTACAATTACATTTTGATAAATAATGTAGATATGATATACAATTCAATATTATTTGTAAAAGTAACTTTACTTTTGATTACGGGGAAATGTACCGGGTATTTACTATGGATATTGCAATGAAGAAATCCAAAAAGAAAAAAAAAATGCTGTAAGATTTCCATTATTTAACATTCATATATCTGGTATATATCTGGTATTTACAATTACATTTCATAGTGTTGATGGCAGAGTTGTGCCTAAGTACAGTACTTCCAAGTACTGTACTTGCAAGTACAGCGATTTGCTGTACTTGGATTTGGACTCAAGTACATTAGAAAAAATCCAAATTTACTTGTACTTGTACCCAAGTGCAACCTAAAAGTACTTGGTACTTGCAAGTACACACTTCAAGTACAGGGTTTCATTCATATATTGCCTTGCATATGTGATGGACTTTGTACTTTTCTATTACACATTTTTTCATGATTGATTGAAAAAGTTGTAAATTTTGGTACTTTTTAAGTTTAACCTTAATTTAGTCTAATTCTCTCATAACCATGGTAAAACATTAAATGAAGCTTCTACATCATTATCACCATCATCAGGCATTTAAAGTCCATGTTTTATCCTGCCATCACAAAATGTGTGCGTGTTGTGCTGTTTTAT
Source organism: Streblospio benedicti (assembly GCA_019095985.1). Taxonomy (NCBI): domain Eukaryota; kingdom Metazoa; phylum Annelida; class Polychaeta; order Spionida; family Spionidae; genus Streblospio; species Streblospio benedicti. The sequence goes on from CM032662.1 coordinate 22,633,049, forward strand.
GGTTGCATT
>CM032662.1:22638057-22678152 GCA_019095985.1 Streblospio benedicti
ATTCATTTATCAAAACTAAGCTGCTATTACACCCATTGATGTGCTGATTCATCATCATCATCCTTGTTTATTTGGGCAGGCCTGAATTTATCCTCTGCCGAGGGCACGGCCTGGCTGCCTAGTCGTGACCGTAGACGTCCCCTCCATGCTTGACGGTCCTCGGGGTCCATTCCTTCCATGCCGAGTGATACTCGGTCGCATTTCTGCAGCTCATCCCAGGTCAGCTTTGGCCTGTCTGGAGCTTTATGTTTCATGATCTTGTATTCCCTCACTCTGGCTATCCAGCCGGTGCTTCGCTCTACATGGATAAGCCATCTCATCCTGTTCGCCCGAAGCACAGCTTCGATGTCCTTTATGCTGAGCTTTTCTAGAAGGCAGTCAGAGCTCAGGTCATCCTGGGGCCTTACACTGCAGATCCATCGTATCATGGCTCGCTCATTTCTTCTCAAACGGTTCAGGGTCTTGGAGGAGGCAGCCCAGGTTTAGGATCCATGTAGCATCACACTACGTACACAAGTGGAGTAAACTCTGCCTCTGGATACCAGCGGATGATGCTTGTTTATGAGTATAGGGAGGAGCTCACGGAACTTCCCCCATGCGGTCCTGCATCTCACGGTCACCACCGCTGAATAGCATGTCACCCAAGTAGCAGAACTCGGAAACAACTTCTATCTTAATCCCAACTACTGTGACCTTGACTGGCATGCCATCTGGCAGCACCTGAACATCTCGACAGACCATGCAAGGATGTTTCCCAGTCTTCTGCAGTCTGTCGAGCTGTAACCTAGAGATCATACACTTGGTTTTTCCCATGTTCACACAGAGTCCCTTCTCCTCCATACCCTCCTTCCAGACCTGCACTTTATCCAGTAACTCTTGTTTTGTGTATGCAATAATGACTAGATCATCGGCGTACAGCAGTTCCCAGGGGCAACCCGTGCGCAACTAAAGGGAGAGAGCCTCCAGAACTATAATGAAGAGCAGTGGGCTTAGAACCGAGTCCTGGTGCACACCGACCTCCACACTAAACTCTTCACTGTACTCATCTCGAAACACGTACGCGACTGCGTACTGTATTGTACATTGACTGCACCAGCACGACTAGCCACTCCTCGACACGTAGCTTGCGCAAGGCCCACCAGATGACCTGACTTGGGACAGGATCAAAAGCCTTTTCAAGGTCTACAAAGGCTAGGTACAGTGGCTTGTTTGCTGCCAGGTACTTTTCCTGCATCTGGCGCACTATGAAGATGGCATCCGTCGTCCCTCTTCCTGGCATGAATCCGAACTGCATGTCACTGATCTGCGTCTTCTTCCTAATCAATTGCTCCACTACTCTCTCCAGTAGTTTCATTACTTGGTCTATCAACTTGAGTCCCCTGTAGTTTCCCCTCTCGAATGCGTCACCTTTGCCTATAGTAATAGAATTAATGTCTGTATTTATTCAAATATATGTTTGAAACTAACCGTAGAGTGAGCAGTACTCTTACTTTGACATGGATTTGTACAAGCGTGTTCGCAAACTCCCTTTCTTGCAACCATTCAACTATAGAAGTATTTGGATAGAATTACCTGGCCAGATCTGTCTGTATTATTTACTGTGTCTGGGAGCTATGGTAGAAGGTAGTGGCTTAGATACTGCATGGGTAGAAGCAAACATATACAGCAATGTCACAGCAATTCAGATAATAAATGGTAAGCACTACAAGCGAGCAATTGAATGTCATATCATTACTCTTGAGGCATTGATTGATTTGTGGTTGGATGCATTCTTTGAAAGATACCCTGAAACTCTTGTTGCTGTGAAACATAATCTTAAAAACCTTGGAAGTGCTGTTAAGATGGAAATAGGTATAGCTGAGGCCCACAAGGAATTAGTAGATAAAGATGAGTTTTTTTTCAAATCTTGATCAAAAGATAAAGGAGTTGGATGCATCAAATGGAAACCGTACAATGTATAAATGAATAAAGATGTACAAACATCAAGTGGAAATTAGTCTTCAATTCTTAAGGAGCACACGCCAACGAGACTGGGCATTACATCTGTCCTCTTTGGAAGAAATGTGCACCTATTTGTTTTCATTTAATAGATTAGAATATACAATGCACATTCCAGAATTTCTTGCAAGAATGTACAGTTTACTGCAAGCAGATCCAGAGGTATGGCAATACTTTGTAGAAGGTGGTTTTGTGGTGCAAAATTAGTCCAGTTCCTTTCACTGCACAGGAACATCAGAATAAAAGGAGCTGGGGGTATAGCTGGATTGACAACTCACCCTGAGTCGTCACTGCGGTATTGTTTGAGCAGTCCTGTATTGGCAATTCAATCTCAACAAATAGAACAAATTTTAAGCGTGGAATGTCCATCACAAATGCACCATCAGAACTTGAATGATAAAAAAAGTACAACGTCAAGAGGCAAACATTAAGTAGTTTCCAGTGTACGTGTGCAGAGAGTCCACAAGTAATATTCAGATATTTTATTATATCCACCAAGCATACAGACGTTCACACATAAAAGAATAAGATCATATCATTTGCTGTGCAATATATACAAGTGCTGGTCTTGTACTACTACAATACAATGAGTCTACTATCGGAAACCCTTATATAGCCTGGACATAGAACATTCGAGAAGCATCTATTAATAGTATAACCTGTATAAACCAGTATGTACCAATGTTGAGATGTCAAGGTGTGAGCCTGATTAATACATGTGCCTATGCTGCAAGTACAGTTTATAGTCAGCAATATGTGTGTGTATCAAACTTACAATACATTGCCAAGGTACATACTATGACAACCCCTTTCTTTTCACAAATTAATTATAGATGTAATTAATTTAGTAGCATGTACAAGGTTAATAACAACCACTAAAACATTACTATTTGAAGACTAAAAACAATACCGTTACAATCATTAAACACACATACACTATTGTTCTAACTGTGCACAAATTGCACTTACTGATATATAATGACATTTATGAATGACCTAGTTATACAATAATATAAAATGTGGGCTGGTGACAGTTCTAATTTTCTATACCATATCTCACTACGGGCCTTCTAACTCTTGCCGATCTTCTTGGCTCCATGGGTGCAGGGGCATCACCTGCGGAGATACCTATATTAGTGTTTGGTTGGGAATTGTTGGACTTGTTGGGGTCACGTGTGGCTTTACATTCTACTGGGTTACTAGGTGTGACATATGCCATATCTGAGTATTCTGTAAATTGTCTCTTACTACGCTCCAGATCGTCCTGTATCAACCTCTCTATTGCATCCCCTTCCCTATGTTTCTTAGCTAGCTCTGGGCTCACTTGTTTTATGAACCTACGATTTCTTCTGACTATGCCACCACTACTGTTTTTGAGCAAATAGGACCGGGGTTCTTCTGCTTCGCCTACCACTATAGCTGGCTCCCACTTGGATCCTTGGGACTCTTGGTACATGACTCTCATGTTGGGGAGTAGATGACAGTATTCTCTGTTTGTATTTCCATTGTATCTGTCAGCCATCTCCTTCCTCTTCTCCTCAAAATGCTCGTATATGTTGTCAGGTAGTGTTCTTTGGGCAGTTCTGACCGGAAACCTACCCCTAATCTGTCTTCCAAAGAACAGTGTGGCTGGTGATGGTATATTTCCATCTATGGGTGTTGTTCGTATGTCCAACATAGCCTCCAGAATGCATCCCCCACTGTTCACTGCCTTCTCCAGTATTGGCTCTATATACCCCACCATCCTTTCTATAAACCCGTTTGATTGAGGGTACCTGGGACTTGATGTCACATGCTCGATCTGCCAGCTTTCTGCAAACTCTTCGAATTCCTTGGAGCTGTAGCATGGTCCGTTGTCAGACACTATGACAGCTGGTTTTCCGTTCATGGAGAAAATTTCCTTCATAAACCTTATTATATCCTCAGACTTCTCAGACTTTGTCCTCTTGCAGTATGGCATTTTCGTGAATTCGTCTACTATGAGAATGAATTTGCTGTCACACATAGTGAATATATCAGTGTGAACTATCTCCCATGGCATGGTGGCATATGATCGCTCCCACATCACTTCTTTGCTTTGTGATTTTTGATACTTCTGGCACAACTCACAGCCTTCCACTGCTTTGATTATGTCTTTAGTCATGTTAGGCCAGTATAAGTTTTGTTTTGCCCTTAGTATACATTTTGTTTGCCCCTGGTGTGTTGCGTGTATTTCTTCAATATACGACCCCCGACACGCCTCTGGTATCACCAGCCGCTCACCATAAAATATCAGGCCGTCTTCACAGTTCAAGGCGTCTTTAATACCCCAATATGGTTTCAGCATGGTCGGTAGATTCCGGGCCTTGTCCGGCCACCCTCTCATTATCTGTTCTTGTAGTGCCCTTAAGGTCTCGTCTTGCCAGGTGTAGTGCCTTAGCTTTGTTAACATTTCCGGGTGCTCCACTATTGCATGTATAGTATGCTCTAGGGCTATCTCGTCACCTTGTGTCGGTGCCACTCTTGACAGATAATCTGCAAATACCATTTTTGCTCCTGGTTTATATATGACTGTCACGTCATATGGCTGTATTCTTAGAAGCATTCGCTGCAATCTCGGTGGGCATTCACTCATCTGCTTGACTACTATGCTCTCCAAAGGTTTGTGGTCCGAGTAAACAGTGACATGTTTCCCATATACATAAGTGTGGAACTTCTCCAATGCATAAACCACAGCCAAAAGCTCACGCTCTATGTTTGCATAGCGTGACTCTGTATCGGTCAGTGACTTGCTTGCAAACGCAATGGGCCTGTTGTTCTGTATTAGTGCAGCTCCCAATCCATTCGAGCTTGCATCTACTTCCAAAACTGTTGGTTCTCGTGAGTTGTAATACTGTAATTCAAGGTCTTTATGTATTGCCTGCTTAAGATCATTGAAAGCTTTGTTGTGTTCAGCAGTCCACTCATAATGGCTAGACTTCTTACAGAGTTGCCGCAATAGCTTAGTTTTCTCAGACAGATTAGGGACAAACGGCGCCAAGTATTGTACTAATCCCAGAAAAGACTGTAGCTCAGAGACGTTTCCAGGTGCCGGCCTCTCATGGATGCTGTCGCACTTCTTGGGATCCGGTCTCATACCATCTGTGCTCCACAACAAGCCAAAAAAACTGACCTGTTTTTGCCTAATCTTGCATTTCTCAGACCTAAACACCAAGCCATTAAGCTTTGCACTCTGCATTAACCTATTTAATGCATTATCGTGGTCCCGCTCGGTACGACCATATACCACAAAGTCGTCTGCTATCCCTATGACACCACTCTTGGTGTCACTATGCACACGTGACAGTATGTCGTCCATGTGTTTTTGGAATATATCTTGGCTTACACATAGTCCGAATGGAAGCCGCACGAACTTGTACTTTCCCACTGGGGACTGGAATGTACATAAATCTGCACTTTCATCATCCAGTCTGATACCCCAGTAGCCATGTTTTGCATCTAATTTGCTAAAAATCCTGGCCTCACACATCTTGTGTGTGATTTCGTCTAACGTTGGTGTTTTGTAATGTGTACGCTTCACCGCATTATTAAGGTGCCTGGGATCTAAGCATATTCTTAGCTCACCATTCGATTTTCTAGAAAAAGCCAGACTATTCACCCATTCTGAAGGCGTATTATCATCCACTTTCTCTATCACTCCAAGCTTTCTCATCTCTTCCAACTTTGCACAGATTTCTTCCCGCAGATTTATTGGGTATTTCCTCGGGGCTGCTACAACTGGACGGGAATCGGGCCTTAACTGTATGTGATATCTCCCAGGTAACTTCCCTAATCCTTTGAAACACTCTGGATACACTCTCATAAGTGTTTCTACATTTTCTATTTCGGGCCCATAATTTGATGACCTAGACATTGCACCTAAATTATTCTTATTTGGTTCCCTACTTTTATTACTAATGGGATTACCTGTCTCGTTTCCTATTGTAGACACAAATATTTTATCATTTTCACTATGTTTTTTACTTTTGGTATACACATTTTTTGATTTACATACACTCACAATTCCTAAAGCTATGCTGTCCTGACAGCTCAATATTGCTGTACCTACTGTCTTTACTACAAAAAATTTGCAATATCTCCAATCTGACTGTTCAAATTTACATTTTAGGCCAATAACCCCTTCCTGCTTTAGTTCAGTACCGTTTACAGCTGTTAATTTACATGAACTACTATTCAATAGCCTGCCTAACATGTGTTCATTAACGTTTGGGTATAACTGCTTTAGGCATCTATATGGTAGTACATTGCAGTTTGCACCAGTGTCACTTTTTACTTGAAAGTCATACACATTAGATGTTCTTGGACATTCCAAACTTAATTTACACATTATTTGGCTCATACCGTGAGACATGTCATTGTATAGTCTATCATAACTACTAACATCGTTCACTCTAAAAATAGTCTTTTTACTCACATTGTCCATGTCCCAGGGGGTACTTGCTGCGCCTGGTGGTGGGCTTCCTGTTGGGCTCTCCCACTCACAGTCAAGTTGCTTGACCTGTCTGTGTCGGTCTCTGGCTGGCTGCCTGTGTCCGTGCTGTACGGCTGTCTCTTGTGGTGCCACCGGCTGACGGTTCCGTTGTTTGCACACTTCCGAACCCGCAAAATGTCCTACTGCCTTGCATGCGATGCATGTCTTCTTCCACGCCCGGGCACTTCCGCGGCGGGTGTGTCATCCTGCAGAACCTGCATGGGGCTCTTGCCGCTCCTGTGTGGTTGTTTACTAGCTCCACGACCTTCTGCTTATTGACGTCAAAGTGTGCACTATTCACCAGGGATGCCTCGTATGCTACCGCCATCTCTGCCGCTTTTTTTTCCTCGAGGCCGTTCCCTTCGGCTATCAGCTTTTACGTAGGCCAGGCCACTGTGTCCCCGTATCAGCTGGAACGTGGCTGCTCTGTCCCGGCCTTTTGTGCCTTCAAACTGTCCTTCATTCGCTTTTGTCTTGATTTTCAACATGAAATCTTTCACGCTCTGATCTGTGGCTTGCATCATGCCGCACAACTCAATCGGGCTACCCACATATTCGCAGTGTCGGTCATGTATTCCTCAAATTTAGCAAATACTTTGGAACTGTCCTGCTTATCGGCGTCTTCCATATTCCATGACTGAAATAGTTCCATTCCCTGGTCTCCCGTGGATACCATAATGTAGTGCCATTTTAATTGTTCCTCAGTTTTATTTATCACAAAGAAACTGTCCATCGCCATTTTCCACTTGTCAAAGCACCTCTTCTGGTTGCCTTCCTCCCATTTTAACTTAGGTAATGGTATCTGCCCATGCCTAAACTCATGTCCTGCTTCTTCGCCCATTTTGCTTACTTAAAATATCCACTGCACTACACTTTATCACTAATTTTCGGAGACTGTCCTTTTAACCGCTGCCACCATGTTATAGTTTCCAGTGTACGTGTGCAGAGAGTCCACAAGTAATATTCAGATATTTTATTATATCCACCAAGCATACAGACGTTCACACATAAAGAATAAGATCATATCATTTGCTGTGCAATATATACAAGTGCTGGTCTTGTACTACTACAATACAATGAGTCTACTATCGGAAACCCTTATATAGCCTGGACATAGAACATTCGAGAAGCATCTATTAATAGTATAACCTGTATAAACCAGTATGTACCAATGTTGAGATGTCAAGGTGTGAGCCTGATTAATACATGTGCCTATGCTGCAAGTACAGTTTATAGTCAGCAATATGTGTGTGTATCAAACTTACAATACATTGCCAAGGTACATACTATGACCTGAAAATCGTGGTAGAATTACATATGAAAAGTTTGTTAAAGAAAGAATATCTGGACCTTCAAATCTTTGGGACAAAATGTCTAAATTGAAAGTCATTGGATGGACCGACGGGGCCAAGCCGATTAAAGCAAAAGTTGGAGCAGAGGAAATTGTTCTCAAACAGTCGTCCTCACTATTAGCACGGCTTCTCATCATTGCAAGATCTTCCCGTGATGTAGATCTAAAAGATGTCATATCAATGTATGAATTGTCAGCTATTATTAACCACACACTGCAGGAGATGGATCTCTTGCAAAGCACTGAAGATGATTGATTGGTGCAAAAAGAAATACTTCTTTGTACTTTTTAAGCAACCCATACCATTATTTCTCTAATAAAATGTCATCATTTCACACATTGTTTGTGCTGCTAATATATCAATATTATTAATTCTGCATTAAATAAACATATAAACATTTACAAACATAAAAAACATGACAGTATTATATAAATGATCATTGTTGAAAACAATATTACTAATAATGATAAATAAAAGCACGTTAACCATTATGATCTAAAAAAATAGGGATTTTTTACTTACGGCGGCCATCTTGGATTCCAATATGGCGTCTTTTATGACATGTTCGTGTTTCTTAAACTTGAAACATACCAAAAAATACTAAAACCATCCTTTTGAAGTATTTCTGAGGTGGAATGGACAATAAATAATCTCTCTTATTATAGTAGCAGCAGCCATTTTTAAAATGGCCGCCAAATATCGAAGATGACTTAGAAAAAAAAAAAAATGGAAACATCACTTTTCTGCAATAATGCACCATAAACTATCATGAAAAAACAATGTTTCCAAAAATCTATATGAAATTCCCACAAGAAATTAAGTTACAAATGAACGAAACACAATGCTTGCTTCAGCAGCTGAGCTGAAGCGACACAATAAGAGACATGAAGAATACCACCTGGCAGATAAAACAATTGTGTACAATTTGATGTGATTCCAAGTGAGATAGATAGCAAAAGGCCAAATAATGTGTGGAATGAAATTCCAATAAGTCCTTCAAACAAATAAATAACAAATCTTATTTGGCTGGCAGGTCGGCGCCGCCCGACCTGCCAGCCATACACCAACATCCTACCAGCCTCTGCCGACGACGTCACACCACAATCACGTGACGATTAGGCAGTGGCAGACTGAAGAAGGACCGGGGAAGGTAACGAAAGGCTATCAATGTGAGCTTATAAAAACTGGCACAAAAGGATAGTTGTAGACTATATATATTGAAAATAGGACACTTCACAACTAGATCTAGCAAATAAGGGGGCTTCTTAGTTGACTTAATAATCAATAAATTAACAATAGCATGGGGTGCCAGTCACCCCTAGCTTGCAGATTGAGCTTTATATGGATGCACATCAAAAAACCCTTGGTAATATAATTCTAGCCCATTTCTGTTTTCCCAAACTAGTTTGTGCTGAGAAATATTACTACAAACTTGTATTCTATTCATCAAATATTATGTTTAAGATGCTAATTTGAAAGATATCCAGTCTCAAAAATGATATTCCTAATATCAGACAGTGGTGTGGCTATTTTATGCTTAACATTACAAAGTTGTGAAAAGTCATTTTTCTATGAATTTGGTGTCTACCAATTCCTAATGTTATGACACATTCTATAAGCACACTCCCCTTTTGTTGTTTTTCATGTTTTCCTAAAAATTGTGAAAAAAGAGCTCACTGTTTTGAGAGCTGTTGTTGAATCTGCCATGTTTTTAACCCCTAGGGTGAGATGCTGCACAATAGTGTGATGATTCCACTCTTAGAGTGGTGATTGATGCACAATTCAGTTGTTAAAATCCTCCCATTTATCGGTTGTATATATATTGCATTCAACTTTAGATATGGACAACTTTAGATATGGAATTTGCTGTTGAGTGTCATAAAGTGAGCCAAGCACTGCAGTTTTCACACTGTCATGTCACTTGTGAATTTCCACATGAAGCTATTTATAGTACTTTTAAAGATACCTACTTTCGGTTTGTTTATCAATCTGGCCGTATATTACAGATATTTGCACAATCCATGTAGTTTATACTACTCATTAAATCTTATCAAGCTTTGTAACAAACAGGAAATCAGGTATGTATAATTTTCTTTTTGATATTGCCAAAATCCAATTGCCAAACTTCTAATTATGTTATGTTCCAGCGTAAGTTACAGAAGTTTTTTGTATAATTCTGGATGCAACTTCTATTAGGCAAGAAATATGAATTGTAATCTTCATGAATGAAACAACAAATATTTTGTATAAGAATCAAAGTTGGTTAACTTATAGAAGAGATGGTGAATTTAACACAATTTACCATTGTGAATAACACAATTCAATTCTTAAAGCGTTGTTTCTAGCTGATATACCCACTACAACATTTCGCTTTTTAGGCAATTGTCCAGTGCATGAATTTCATATGTAAGCTCGTCTAAAACAAAACAAAAAATATACGGATCGAATTATTAGCATCTGGATTCATAACATAATGAAACCAATGATCATTTGATTTGATTTTGTTCAAAAATAATCATACGGACAAGACCTTTACCCTACTTTTAAAAGCAAAGGTGGCGCTTCATGAATGTTTGTTATGATGATGCCACTATGAAAAAGTTGTGTCACGTCAGATGTCCTATATGCAGGAGGCATTAAACCTGAGCGTGTGAGAGTTCAATAGCGTGTTTGCAAAAGACTGGATGAAACGGGGCAAGACAACACCTTGTTGAGAAAACCAAAACCAAAAATATGTTTTCATAAATTTATCACTCATTTTCACTAATCAAATTGTTATTTTTTGATCAAGTCCATGATGGCTACGAAAAACTTAAGCCTGGATGAGATTGATGCCCTCAGTGATGATGTAATCGAAGCAATTATGCTTCTGGAGGAGTAAGAGTTCTTATTTTCTATAAGTGGAACTGTGATTATTACCTGGCTTTACAGATGTTTCACCTTCCCTATCAGTGTTGGCAGTTCTCCTGGCAGCTCATCCTCAGTTGGCTAACATTGTAGACTTGTATTATGTAACCTATTATATGGTGGCACCAACTGCAGTTGATGCTGATGAGACATCTGCAAAATCACCCAGTTAAAGCCATGACACTCAGTACTGGTAACCCCTACTTACTTGGGAGTTAACCCAACAAAACTGAGGCACAATCTGTCAATTCAAATGTTTTGCTTTGAACTAATTGAAGAGTTTCACATGTGCTCCAGGGCATGTGCTCAATATAAACAATCGCACTGTCCATGCATAGTGTTGAAACATACCTTTTAAACCATGAATTTTAGTACCAGAAGTTTAAATGATCTAGAGAAAAACAATTTGTATTAACACATAACACAAATATTCAGTCTTTGTCAAGGTAACTCTCGGGGTATTAGGAGTTACACCAGTGAAAATGTCTGAAAAGCCCAGTAAAAATCATGGTTCCAAAAAATAACTAATTCAGAATGGTAAACTAGTAACCTACAAATGACCTCCAATTCTAGAACTGTATTATAGTAATGATATTTCAATTTTGTATTATTAATTTTGGGGGATTTTATCAATGAAAAGTCACAAATTGAGCTTTTTGTATCACGAGTACAATGCAATGTATATGACAAACACATATTGCAGTTATGGTATTGACTCAGAAGGTGTTAATGATGTGGAGGAAGCTCAGAAAAGACTTCGAGCACTCTATGTGAAACAAAATGGAAACAGAAATTCTACATCAAATGATATAACTAAAGAAGTAAGTGATTTATTATGTATTGACATCATATATTATGATCAAACATAATTTATTTTCTAAAGTGTCATTTTATTGCTTTATCGTAATTGCTTGATGATATTCATTGAAATTTGCAGATTCTAAATCTCCCTGAAATTATTGAAACTAATGAAGAATCTAGGCAGATGATATCAGAAGCTATCCAGTATGTTAAAAAGTTTTTGGACAAAATTCCCACCAAAAGGTGTAAAGGTGTAGAAAAAATATGGCCTAATGCTGCAGAGAAATTTGAATCTCACTTGGAAGAGCTTGAAAATGTAAACCCTGTGATACTGATAGCTGGTGTGTTTTCAATTTTATTTTAGACTACTAATATTTGGACCCACTTTGGTCAAATACTGATATAAGAATGATTTGTGCTATGAAAGAGTTAATATTTATTACGTTCACTAAAAACTTACTGCTAAATATTTTCCAACCTGTATGTCAGACATACATGAATGTCAAGTGCAAGAGATCCTCCATTTATAGGTCAAATAACAGCTATACAAGCCTGGGAATTGGAAGAGCTGCAAAGCTAAGGGTATAGACACTCCATACATTAGGGGACTCTAGAAAAATAGTCAGAACACTGAAGAATTAAAACACAGCACTGCATTCAATGGTTTTCAATGAATTTACTGTTAGCAACCAGCTAGAGTAGGCCAACCGGGTGGCAGAGGATCAGCCTCTCTCAGCTTAATTAGGCAATTAGTGAATACTGATTGCCCGGGTGTAGGTACGAGGTTACGCCCCTCGCTCACACTCCCCACGTCTTATGTTCTTCTTACACCCGTACGTCCCCAGGGTTGGCCATGATGGGATCATTGCGGTAAACAAGTACTTCTTTTTGGCGGCTTAAGCTAAGATAATCTGAGGTGGATGTGACCACATAGTAGGGACCGACACCCTCCAATCTAGCTAGATTGGGGGCCTCATAAACTTAGCTCATTGTCGTATTAAAGGGAGGACACCTCCGAGCACACGCCCGTAGGTGTTTTACCATTGATTCGACTTTTATTGCCTGTTCTCGGCCCGTTAAGTCCGTGTTGCCACCAGCACTGGTGCGATCGAAGTCTTTGTGGAGAGCCGTTGACCAGCCTGGTGGAGGGCTTGGCAGACTTGCCAGACCTCTAAGTGAGTTTAAACCAGATCAACACAACAAGGAGTATTCTTATCAATTGAATTAGGTATACTTTCAGGTGGTGAACAGCAGAAAAAGCTTACATTAACAAATAAAAAAGTCATAATAAAGATCATATAAATACAAGTATTTTTTTTCCCAATATATATCTTGATTTTTGTTTTAGTGGCAAACATATATTTTTTTTTGTACCTGTTTAAGGTGAAACCAGTGCTGGTAAAAGTAGTTTGCTAAATCTTCTTCTTGGTGATTTGGCCAACAACATTCTACCTGTATCTCACTTGAGTTCTACATCAGTTATCTCTGAGCTCAAATATGGAGAAAAAAGAAGAATGATTGCCCATCCAAGACGTGGAACTATAAGTACAAAAACACTTGAATTAACTGAGGAAGATGCTTCTAAAATATTATCTGAATTCATACATCAAACAGGCGACCGTAATAGAGTCTTTCCCTACAAAAAAGTAGAGATTTTTTGGCCATGTGAATGGCTCAAAGGAGGTGTGACAATTGTAGATTCTCCTGGTGTTGGGGAGGATGATGAATTAACAGAAATGGTGAAAGAGTACATTCCTCGTGCTTCTGGATTTGTTTATGTTATCAATACTCCCAATGCTGGTGGAATAGATCCAGATAGGGTAATTTCTTCCAATAGAATAATCATAAAGGCATAACACATTTTGTATGATGTTGACATCTAGACTTTCGGAAATATGGCCACACTCTCATATTAAGGAATAACTACGGGTTGCCCAAACAAATTTACGAGTTGATTGATTTGATTAGAATCGTATTCTAAATTTGTTTATTATTAATTATTTTCTAACTTTTCAGTTACGAGATCTAATGTTAAGCCATCTTACAAAAGACAATCTAAGTGAAGACAAAAGTGATTTCATGCCCTCAACAGCCATGTTTGTGTGTAATAAGTGGGACCAGGTAAGATCTTTATGACTAAAAAATCTGGTAATTGCTCATCAATCTCAAGTATGCATAGTAATATATATGTTATCTTTGAACTTGACGATAACATGATCAAGCACATATGCTATTCATTATTTTCATCCTAGACAAGTTGCACAAGTTGGTAAAGCACATATAACCATAATTTATATTTTTTCTAGTGCCAGAAGGCAAGTTGGTAAAAACATCTTGACTACTAGTGAACTATATTTTTTCAATCGTAGATTCCAAGTGACCAAAGAGAAGCTATTAAAGATTCCGTATTTGTAAAACTTCGAGATATATGGCCACAATTTAGTGAACAGCAAGTATATTTTATTTCACTGAAGCAGGTATGATAACCTTTTTAATGTCATGTAATCTAATATATGTATAAAGATTGAAGCGAATTCAATGAGTTAAATAATAACAAAGTTGACATTGATCTTTTTTAGACTGTGGAGGAATTACAACAAAATCTGATATCAGATAATTATCGAAGATTGTTAAAAGGCTTTGAAACGCTCATTCCTGTCAGCTTCAACGCACGTTTATCTTCCTATTATAGGTAAAATTTTGGCTTTTAACAAATGGCTAAAACCACATAATTGTTTCATTTTTACTATAAAAAAAAATTTATAACCCTAGTGTGGCTTTTATGGTACCTGTTTGCTTTTACGTTAGTCATCCAGTCTACCTATTTAGGCCCCTGTGTAATAAACTACATCTACAATTCAAAACAAATACTAAACCCATTATATTATCATTTTTGTTGCATTGCAAAACAATGTAATGTATAACTAATAAAATCATAAAGTAACTGTAATGTCACTTTGATAAGGATCGTGCAGCATATTACATAAAGCACATTGCATAAACTCCAATAGATATTTTATATTTTCCATGACATTTAGACCTTATTGTGTTGTAGATTTTCAAAGAAAGTTATGGAAAGGCTTCTTTTAGATGTTAGAAGCTTTGTAAAGAATGAAAATGATGATGTAGACAAACGAACCCGGTTAGATGAAGTTAAAGAACGACTCATAACTCTTAAGACCAGAACAGATGAAGTTGAAAACACTTTAGAACTTGCTTTAAAACTTGAAATGTCTACAATCACAGATGGTAAATTACATATACAATATCAATATGAATAATTGCCCATTTATAACTTTTCCGCTTAATTTGCAACCTACAACCTACAGATATGTATGAACTATTCATTTAATAAAACTTGTGAGTAGGATTGTGAGGAGTATTTGAACACTCGGCCATTAATCAGGTTGGCATTTATTTGAGTTTAGATGCACATAACTTATTCCAATTAAATACTGAAACCATCGCTGCAATCAGGTACATACGCTGCTGCTGCTAAATTTTACACCCATCTCAACCCTGCGAGATTAATACATTGACATTTTCAAGTAATATTACATTGCATGACTTTTTCAGACCTGACAATATTCCTCAAATCTGCAGAAGCACAAGCAAATATTTCACTCTGGGATGAAAAGTCATGTCCAAAATGGGTTGATGATGAAGTACGATTACAACAATTGCAACAAGCATATGCATATAAAAGGATAAAGAAACATATTAGTCAATGGGATGATCAAAATAAAAAATATCAACAAGTTTATCAACGGCTGCTACAATCTGCAAAATGTTACTCGGCAAACATTGAAGCCCATATAAGGGATATCGAAGATCAAGTGACCAATGAAAAGGCATACACGTACATGAAGGATTTTGAAATAGTTGATACTCTCTTGGAAACTCCAGTTGACCTATCAACCAATAGTTCATTTACAGGTAGTGAATACTCTGCTGTATGGGTGCCATTAGTAATGGCTTTTGATACGATAATGAGTCCTTTTAATAGAATGAGAAATAAAAGCCAAATGAAAAAGGGGAGATTGGAATATGAACAGACATGTTGTGACCTAATGAAGACGAAAACAATTGAATTGATTCAGTACATATTGAAAGAAAATAGGTTGGCAAACGTCATTGAAGACAAATACAGTCGAATGAAGATAGTTTTTCAAAGACTTTTTAGTGAAATCCCCAAAATAATTGAAGCAGATGAAATGCTATTGTCTCAGTTGGCTAAAACACTTGAGCTTGCTGATAAAAATAGAAAAGAATGTTCTGATCTTCTGGAGTCAGGTGAAGAGATTCTTGGCAATTTAGATTTCATTTACCTAACAAGAATTGCAGATAGAACATCATCTGTCGATGAATATAGTGATTGGGTCTATATTAATGAAGGTGTGTATGCTCGAGTGTATAAGGCTACAACGAAAAAGGATAAAGAAACAAAATATGTTGCTCTCAAAGTTAACAAGAAACCAATCACTTTAGATAATGCCACAGAACTTCTGGCTGAAGAATTCAATCTTTTGTAAGTAAACGGATCGTGTATTTAACTGTATTAGGCTGATTTTTCTACATTTTCCAACTACCTAAGCACATCTTCTTCAGGAACACACCTTTACATGTTCTTTATATGTATTTCAATATATTATAGACGGCTAAATAAATATGTTCTTATCATTTCATTCTTTGATTATTTAGTTAAGTTTCAAATATTTTGATTGCTGTACATGTATGTGGTCAATTGTTACAGAACTCTTCAAGGCACCAATGTGATAGGATTTTTTGGAACAGTACTTAATAAAATTGGGGAATCCATCTTCCCTGTCTTTGTGATGGAATTTTGTAGTGGTACCCTTGACAAGGTAGGTTATGGAGAAATCTGTTCATCTCATAAAACTATTGTTGTAATATAAATGACGTTTTATGTAATACTAATACTCTTTAAAATATATTGCAGATAATATATTCTGAAAGCTACAAAGCGCCAGGATTTTGTGACCATGTAGATAACGAAGAAGCTATTAAGATTGCAACAAGTTATGCAATTGGTCTGGCCTCAGGATTAGCGCACATTCACAGAAAAGGCTTTCTTCATAGAGATTTAAAGCCTGAAAATATTCTGGTAAGTGTACATGTACATATAACATTATCACACAAGTTTCAGAAGGAATAATTAATTTCTGATATATAAGAAAGGACAGCACATTTTAGAATGTTTGCTGTTACAGAGCTGTCATTATTTATGAGGGGGAGGGGGGCGGTACAACACTCGTGTTATTAGTTTACACCAAAATTTTACCCCCCCCCCCTCTATCTGGAAGTTCTGCACTCGAAAGTGCCCGCCCCCCTCACATTTTGTGCATTGAAATCACACGCGCGCGCGCACATGCACACATTTCAAAGTGAATGCAGTATAGCACTTAATATTGAATTTGATTAAAGACTACATGAAAAATATAAACTGTATCACAACTTTAATGTTCACATACAAATGCCTCATTACTACCAGTACAACCATTTGAATTTCACCAGTTGTATATCATGTCAGCATTTTGTTTTTTAAGTAATACATGTCCAGATCTGGATGTTAATATACGGGTAGATTGAACACTGATAGGGTCATTATCACTATCAACATTATCAGTTTCATCTGAACTGTTATCTGATTCTTCACTGACATCACTTGTTTCACTATCTTCATCAATGTCATCATCATTGGGAACAACGTGAACAACAATTTCTTCAGCACTTAATTCATCATTTGCATTTTGCAAGTACATGTAATGTTAAAATCATACATGAAAGTCTGAGATCTAATAACTGTGATGCATGCGCGAATTTTTTGCGTGAAACGTAATGCATTGAAATTTGACCTCCCCCTCCCCCTCACATCCATTCCCTTGCATTCAAATGTGCCCCCCCCCCCTCCCATAAATTCCTTGCATTCAAATGTGACCCTCCCTCAAGGGGGGTTCCTTCTTGCACTAAAATTGTTCAACCCCCCCCCCCCCAATAATAACAGCTCATAAATAATGACAGCTCCTTTAGGACCAAAGTCAACTGCATCGGTGGACTTTGTGTTTATCACTCTTAATTATAATTCTATCATATCAAAGCCAATGATACAGTTACCTTTGGTTAGGATCAATAAACTGCAAGAAAATACACAAAATTATAGCATTTAAAAATTCCAATAAATTACACACATTTAATTTCATTTCTCACTACCCACATACTATGATCATGGTTATCTACATATGAGAAAAAAGACAGAACCTTTTGGAAAATGGATGAACAAATAAATTTCAAAATCTTAACTGCAAACATATACCAATATTTGCATATGTTACAGGTTACTAATGGAGAAGTGAAAATTGGTGACTTGGGACTGGCTAAAGAAATTGATAACGTTTCAGGAACTTTACTTGGAACCCCTCTTTACATGGCACCAGAAGTATGGGAAGGAAATGTCTATTCAGAAAAGGCAGATATGTTCAGTTATGGAATGGTTATATGGGAAATTTGGTATGGATGTGATGTTAATGTAAAGTTGCAGTGCAAAAACATTGCTAAACTTGTGGAGGCCATTTCAACTTTTGCCACAGATCCTTTCTTGAATACAGGAAGAAAGCCCCACCCAAAATGGCAAGATATTATGATTCCTTGCTGGAGCAGTGTACCAATGGAAAGACCGTCAGCATATCATTGCTGGCAACACTTGAAAGACTGATGATCATTGATCAATTAAAGCAATATATTACGACAATGCTTAAATTTAACATATTTTGAAGGAAAATACACTGCAAAATGCTGGCTTTCTCTGCTACCATTTATAAATCAAATGAAATTTCCTTAATCTTTGAACAACATAATAGCAGGAAAAGATATGTGCTGAGGTTGTATACAATTCTAGAATAAGCAAGTCAATTTGAATGACAATGTTTTCCCCTTAATTTTTCTTCTGAGATATATTTATGATTTTCAAACTGTTGATAAGTATGGGTTATTTTTTCACAATAAACTCTAAAACCTCCACGGAAGGGTCTAAAGATATTCATTTAATATCTCATCATGAAAAATAGATCACATCAAATGTGTCACATATGGAGATGTTAATGTAAATATCGGTTCACATAAATGCCCACCCCTAAATTGATAAATGTCCAACATTAAAAGCCCATTGTTTTCAATGTTTAAGGCAGCGTAAATATGCAATTATGTCTGTCAATATCTAGAATTATTTGTTGATAAATAATGTAGATATTATATAGAAGTCATTATTTGTTGTATAATTGTATTGGCTTTTCCACGAATATTTAGAGCAATGTAAATATGCAGATATGTTTGTCAATATTCACAATTACTTTTTGATAAATAATGCAGATATGATATACAATTCATTACTTTTTGTAAAAGTAACTTTATAATTTTGATTGCGGGAATATGCATTTACTATACTATATGTATATTGCTGTGAAGAAATCCAAAAAGAAAAAAATGCTGTAATATTGTCATTTTTCAACTTTCATATGCAAGATATTTTCTGGTATTTACAATTATATTTCATAGTGTTGATGGCAATCACTTAGACAAGAATGATAACTCGTAATTTCCATATAGTTACAATATATGAAACATTTGATTATTCTTAGATGCTAATGATGAAGTTTTATATTTTATTTATCATGGATATTGCAATGTAATGAATGAAGATGCTATTAATTGGTAATTATTTCTGGCATTCATTTGCAAGATTTGTTTTAGCTACTGATTGGAGTTATTCAAAATGTAAGAACTGATTTATTAGGCAATCAGATATTTACATAGTTATACATGATATGCTACCTTCAAATAAACACAAATATGATATATTTAATTGCATTTTGGGTAGGTAACTTTGAAAAATTCGTATCTATCTTGAATTTTACAATTATATATTTGGTGTCAATTTAACCCTCAACGGCACGGAAAGGTGTTTTTTTGACCTACACATGCCACAAGCATGTACAAACCATTGTGTGATTAAGACTTAGAACTATAGACACATCGCTCTGTTTTATCCTTTGCCTTTTCTGTGGATAATTGTCTGATAAAATATTGAGTTGATTGAACAAATATCTATTAAGATATGCATCAAAATCCATACTGGGTCATAAAAGGCTCAGGGCCTGTCAAAAATGACCCAAGATCTAGTTTTATTTCGATTGTTTCACCTATGGATTGTATGTATTTTTTACATGTTAATATCTGAACTGAAATGAATAAATAAAGAATAAAAAAAATAAAATCAATTATCAAAATAAGGGTCTTACATGCGGTCACAAAATAGGTGCCGTTTACGTGGGCCTCCTATACATTATTAATTAAAAAATTCCTGTGTCATTTTTTATTATGATGTCCATATAAAAGAAATATACATGTGTCACTGTATCTTTTTCAATCCATATAGAGGGCTATATTTGTGCAAAAACATACTAGTATTAGGCAGAAATGTATGATGACGAGGATACTTAATTGATACACATAAAACATAATCATGATAGTATTTTTATAAATAATTGAAAAATTGATTGAAAAAAAACCTATTGCTGTTTACTTTGTCTTGTCCTCTAGTGATATGTAAGTATTTCTATCCATGCCGTTAGGAGGTACGAATATCACATATTGTATAATTATGTATCTGGAGTGTTACGTTGTATATATAAATAGCAAAACCACATACTCATATATTTTTACCTGATATAGATCAAAGTCAAAATTGGGTTTGGGCTATTTTATGGTATAATCATCGCAGACAATATAATATTGCAGACAAATAACTATAGCTAGGTGAGTTGCAGCTTTATATGTACATGTACCATATCTACTCCACGGAAAAAAGTGTAGACTCTAGCTAAATATATTCTTGTTGTTTATTAAGTTAACAGAAATTGAAATAAGATTTGAAATGAACTGGACCTATAGGCTAAGAATAATAACAACAGAAAATAAAAAGCCCATAGTCTAAGAATAATAACAACAGAAAATAAAAAGTCCTCTTATGCTGCCTCACTGGTACTAGTCACGAACAAGGACTGATGATTAGTTTTAAATAATATGTTTCTGGCCCTCACAGTAAATATATACTGAGTTATATTTACTGAGCCTGAGGGCCAGAAACATATTATTTAAAACTAATTATCAGTCCTTGTTCATGACTAGTACCAGTGTGCTGCCTTAAAAATAGCACACACAGACACAGCAGCAATTTTGTAATTAGATCTACTAGTGTAGTAATCAGCTAGATACAGATATGATTACATATCCATATTCATGCATTCTCCTGCAACCAATGTTATTTACATTCGATGTTTAATATTTACATTCTTTTCTTCTTAAAATTAATAGATAGACCCCCCTCACCCCACCTGTTTTGCTCTGCGTTTTCCGCGTTAGACTATAATTCCACCGTGACAACATATGGCTAATTATTTTGCAAGTCGAAGCAACCAATCAAAAATTGCCTTTCCACTCATTCCGGGGTATTTACCATCATGGCTTCCTGGGAAAATATGTGGCAGTTTTTTGTGATTTGTTTGTCGTCGTGTTTAATTGTTTCCGCTCAGAAGACAACAAAAGCTATTAAACTTACTGAAGAGACATGGACTGATTTACTTGAAGGAGAATGGCTGGTTAAATTGTAAGTGTACAAGCTTGCACGTGATTGAAAACGGGGATAATATTCCTGACAGATTGGAATATATGACCAAGAAAAGAATTTAAAACAATATTTGCGTAACTGTCTGTTGTATGGAGGGGAATGGGAGATATATTCATGCAATTGATGTCATTATCTTTACATACGTAAATAAATAAGTAGACCCTCCCATTAGGACCACCTCTATACAGAGACCACCTCTTTAATAGGACCACTTTTCACGGTGTCAAACCTGCATACATGACATAAAGCTACAAAAATTAACCTCCATCAAGTAGAGACCACCTCTCTATGAGACCAACTAACACTGGTCCCAAAGATTGTCCTAATAGGGAGGTTCTACTGTATATGTGAAACAAATGTAGGCACCCTCTTAATGTAATAATGCTCCAATAACCTCAACTCTATACCTAGTCGTCAGACTACATCTCTACAAAAGTATATCGAATAGATTTTGATTTATCCTTGCAGGCATGCAGAGTTATTGGCAGTGCTGAAGTTATTAAAATAATGTATAAATAGAACCACTGGAAAGCTTTTATCACATTCACCAATCTAATATTTATATACCCTCTAAGGTAATTCCATCCACTACGTCTCCCATAAAGTGAAACGTATCGGTTACCGTGGAGATATACGTATGTTTGGATGGTGCCAATAACTTGAGCACTGCCAATAACTTGACCACTTTACATATATAGAAATCATTTGGTGACTTATTTTTTTGTTTTGTTTGAAAGCGACTGGATATGTGTATCCACTTTGATAATTAGGCCTATCACAGTCTTAAGTTGATATTTTTACAAATGTGTCACCCAGGTATGTCCAAATGTGTCACCCCAGTATGTCATTATTGCAAGATCATTTTTCATTTTTCTAGCTATGCCCCATGGTGTCCTGCTTGTAAGGCAATGACTTCCACATGGGAATCTGTAGCATCATGGAGTGCTGACTTAGACATCAAAGTTGGAGACATTGATATTACGGAAAATCCTGGATTGAGTGGACGATTTTTGGTGACAGCTCTGCCTACTATATATCAGTAAGTTAAATGTTTTCTGTAAACCTATTGATCAGAATGTGTACATGGCAACTACTACTGCATTATTAATTGTATATTTCAAAACAAATTCTATGTATATTACAATATGTGACAATTTTTATATCTTATTATACATACCCAGTACATACCTAACTAATAAATATCATTTGGAATGCCTGGTTGAGCAATGAACATGTTTGTTGCCTGTGTATATAACAACTTTTGAGGCTACATGACTCTTTGTGCATTGGAATGCGATGACTTTCACATGGGAACATGTTTGCTATGCTGGTAGGGAAGGAGGACGGCTGCCAATATGATTGATAATAATAATAATATTGTTAAACTTATAAAGCGCCTTTTACAAATGGCTCAAAGGATGCTGTATATTCCTGAAAAAAGGGCTACAATAATGATAGGTGAATAATAGTAGTACACAATCAGCTGCATGAAATACTCAAACAATTCACTGTTCATAGGCTAAATTGAACAAACGTGGTTTTAACCTATTTTTAAATATATCTAGACTTGTCGATTGTTTGCACTGGGGTGATTATACTCAACTATGATATGAAATTATGTTACTTAATACATACAATATTGTCAATACAGATATGAAATGGGTTTTAAAATATATTTATTACTCTTTATTTAGTGTTAAAGATGGTGAATTTCGCCAGTATCGAGGATCTCGTGAAGAGAATGAATTTATAAGTTTTGTTGATGAAAAAAAGTGGAAAGACGTTGCACCAGTTGGATGGTATACACACCCAGCAGGAGCACAGTAAGTAACTGAATACTTTTAAATGACTGGTCTATTTTTTTTAGTAAATATGAAGAAAACACGATTTTATATACATGTATGTAAGTTTATGGGATGTTCTATTGCAATTGTTGCTGCCATATCATGAAGCTGTTGTATTGTAAGATTAAGATTAGATACTAAGTAATTTTATTTCAGAATTGAAAATAAATTGACTACAATGTAATTTTCTTTCATAAAACAGTTAATGGAATATAAACAAATATTTACACTATGACCACAGGATCATAAAATCAGTATTTATTTAAGAGTATAATAACCTTTAAATGAGCATGGGCCCTTCCATGGATGATTAGTGTAGTACTGTTCATGTGTACTATGCAAATGCATGTCAATATCAACTGCTGGATAGATTAGTTTCACCTGTGAATTTTTGCATTTCTTTTTTTTTCAGTATGGGTGCATTGTCATGGTTCTTCCGATTGTCTGTAAGCATTAGAGTGAGTTGCTCATGAATGTTTTGTAACAATATTATTAACATTTCTGGAATGGAGAATTTGGCTAATTTTGTTCTCAAAACAAACATAATAGTATTGATATTTAAAGAGAAGTGATTTGGTTATGGTTATTTATGATATAGAGTTTCTAAAATTTACATTCACACTCGTTTTTTTATCAAATATTATGTTTGACGTTGTAGAAATTCTCATTCTAGGATTTACACAACACTATGACTGAGGAGTATGGAATACCTGTCTGGGGATCATATGTCATCTTCGCACTTGTTACAATACTGGCTGGACTTATTCTTGGCTTGGTTTGTATTTATTCATCAATTCATAGAACTAAAGATTAAATTCATAGTATTGAAGGTATTTAGCTTTTACAGAACTTCTAAGTATCAATACATTCCAAGCAAGTTCTCTGTTGTGCTGCTCCTTTATATCATCCGGCCCTTTGCAGTGGTCTTTTGTACGTTCAGGTTCAATACCTGCATATTGCAGGTGTCATAAGATCCCTCTTTTGCTTGTACAAGTACGGAAAGGGTCTTGTTAGAGTGATGCCCTTTCACACAATAGAATACATTAAACTTTATAACTAAATAGACCAACAGCATTCATATTTTTTTAATATTCCATTGTTTCCAGATGGTGGTTTGTATGTGTGATATGGTTTACCCACCAAAATATGCTCCGCCTACTCCTCAGCAATACAGTTCTATCAAGCGGGATCAAATGAAAGGAAAGGAAAATGAGGTTAGATTTTGTCATTATGATTTCTTCCAAATCATCCTATTTTATCTAAATTTTACCATAGATTGGAGCAACATTTTCTTGGAAATTAATTTAATGTGATGTATAATTATTTATTATGGTTAATGAGGAGTATAATAATGTATAAGGCATTATCAGGGCCTGTCCAAATATATTTAGGATTTGATTGATTATTTGATTGATTGATCCCTTTGACAAGTGCACACTTTGACATTAGGAGTAATATGATTGATAGTGAAGTACATTCTATTTAATAAATGTTTGCAGGACAGTGAATCTGATGTAATAGAGGATGATCGTTATGACGCCGTTGATGCTACAGGGGGCGACATGGAGAGGCCTAAATCTGCCAGAAGGCGTGTTCCCAAAGCAGATTGATGTTTAGCTAGTGATTTATTTTAAAGTTGTTCAGGAAGATTCTCCAGGTTTAAAATCTTTTTGTGCGAATTTGCAAATTATAAAAATCGACTCTTTCAGTATTATATTTCATTTGTCTCTGTAGAAAAATGTACATATAATATATGCATATAAAGTTTTCTATCTAATTTGTCAAAAAATATTAGGTGCAAATGTCAACGAACATATTCTGTATTTGTAATGTCCTTGTTTTTCATGCACTGTATTATTAAGCTTTTATAATTGTGTGAGTCAATGAGTTGGTGTGGCATGGTTTGGATTTATCTGTAAATTGCCGTTTATGGAGACGATTCAAGTTTCTTTTTTTCATTTTTTAAATAAAATATGTTGAAACCAAGTGAAAAGCATGAAAATTAGGTAGAATATATGCAAATGTACTTTTCTGACATGTGGAAAATCAGCTCTCTCCTTGTAATACTATTTTGATAAAGTGACTGCCATTTACTGAATACTCCATTTTCCATTAATCAAATAAGCTAAAATATGCAAGGGGGGAAACTATTTGTCATGAAGGCAAAATTGTCTGGATCTCTTCATAGTTAGGAAATATGCAGTCAGTTTGTGGTAGAACAACCTTCCAAGCTCAATGTTGTGTTTCCTGTAGAACTTAATCCTCATGTTCTCAATTTGCATAGCTTATGAAGTCATGACAGAATAGTCCATAATCGAAAAAATAGAAATGTCATGTCTCATCATATCATTGATAAGTTTGCACGCCATGCTTATTTTACTTTTGGGCTGAAACATTGAAATATTATATATATATATATATATATATATATATATATATATATATGCAAGTATATATTTATTCTGCAAATTGCTTTTTTCCTGTGTATAAAATATACAATGGAAAGTTTAGGAATGTGTAAATATTGAAGTTATATGTCAATTGAAGTGACAAACTTAATATTGTTAAGTTTATTCTAAAAGTTCCATTTTAGTTTCACATTCCACTTTGGTTTTTAGAAATTAAGCTTGTGTGCAGTGGTTTATTGAAATCAATGTGGTTATGCCAGCGTGAATGCAATTGTTTTATGAAGATTTTGTAAATTATTAAAAACATACATTTTTGTTTTTGTTATTCAACTATTTTATCACCTAATAATCAAGAGAAAATTCCATTCCAATATCTAAAGCTATACAAGAGACCAGTATTCATTATAATTCAGGATATGACCAATAATTTTATGGACATTTAAATTGCCTATTGGTGATGATTTTGGGAAAATAGCATCTGAAAGTGTGTGTCCACGGTCCGCATGTGTTTCATTGTACTCTTCAGCAAGCTGAGTTGCACTCAAAAATCTACCAGTATTTCAACAAATGTACTCATTCTCCTTGCATAAACTTACCTGTATGCATGATTGACCAGAATTTGTTTCTCATCAAAAAAAAACAAG
This sequence comes from Streblospio benedicti, assembly GCA_019095985.1. Classification (NCBI taxonomy): domain Eukaryota; kingdom Metazoa; phylum Annelida; class Polychaeta; order Spionida; family Spionidae; genus Streblospio; species Streblospio benedicti. Next base: position 22,664,225 of record CM032662.1, read on the forward strand.
TTAAAACTTTTTACTTGCCCTCCACAAGGTTTTACTTGTCAATACGAGAGGAGTTGAGTTATCCAGACCCTGCCAAATAACAACAGTAGGGAACCAAATAGAGACCAATTCCTGCCAAATATTTTGAAAGCCCCAGACCAAGATATCAACTTGTGTTCTGCATGTCAAGGACATCGCCATGAATGGATTTTATTCAATAATTAAAATTCAATAAGTTCAATATTTTTATTACTATATAGATATATTCATTTACCCGGTAATTTTATTGTAAAACAGTTTTTAAAATGAGTCTGTATATTATTAGTAAAGCTTTCAAATGACTGATCTACAAAATACCAGATACATGAAGATACATATACTAACAAATCTTAACTTCCAGTTGTCAACTACCTCAACAGCACCATTTTATTAAAAATATCGTAGAAAATATACATTCACTCAAATAAATGTAAATACAAACACGACCTATTGTAACAGTAAATTATTCCACCTATTGTAACTGAGTTAATTACTGAGTTGAAATCAGTTTAACTATTGTGGTAATGATCTTGTTTCCTCTCGGACAATTGCACAAGTCCATACTTGGATTTTCAATTTTATCTTCCAATAGTTGATCTAATTCTTGTCTAAGTTCTTTAACAAGTTCTGCAATCTGCAACAAATTATGGTAATTAAAAAATAATTAGGTACATGTAATTTGGAATTTCATGCATTTCCAATAAAAGCCCGAACTATTCCTCAATTTGAGAGTGGCCCGTCTGCCCACCATTACAAGCTTTTTGGTCATTTTGATCTGTTCAGCCATACCCAGATGGGCTAGCTATTTTTAAATTACTGGATCCCAAGTCCGCCTTGCTTATAAAGATAACAGCATATTCTTATATTCACTCATGTAAACAAGCATATATAACCTGATGGTTGTCTGCAATGAAGCGAATCCAGCCATCGTCCACACTGATAACAAACTGGCCCTGACTAAGATCAATTGAAATTCCCGCTCCTCCAAATAACAACAAAGGATAGACAGACACCATGGTGCAGTCTCGAACGTACACCTAGTGAAAAAATCAAATTCCATTTCAAAACAATTGTTTGGTCACATTTGCACTGAAAAACGACAATTGGTAATAGCATAATAGTATAAAATAGTAATAAATAATGACAAAAATTATCTCACTGAATAGTTTAAAAATTCAAAATTGCAATATACATATAGCTTTAGTTAATATGTTTGTTTGATTACCTTCGATGTTTTCACTTTTTCATGATAAACAAGATACGGACTCTCATAATATCGCACTTGAAAATTCACAGATGATGGATGAATATTGATCTGTGAATAAAACATATTTATCAAAGTCATTCTCAATGATCTTGCTTCTATGCATAGTTTCTAATTCATAAAAAATGATATTCCACTTACATATCCATCAATTTTGGTCCTAAACTTTATTTCATCTGGATTTGGAGCTTTCGGAATAGCTCCTGAAATTAAACAAAGTTTCCATCATATACCTGGTAATTCCGTTGGACAAGCACTAAAGCACAAACACAAGCACTGTGCACTAAAACTTCGTTTGTGAACAGAAACCCTACCTCCACTACTGGCTTGATATTTGTTTTCAGGAATCGATATTTTAACCACATTTGGATAGAGAGCTGCCACAAGTATTGCTGCCACAAGTTTCATATTGTTGCTATTCACGTTTGCCTGAAAAAAAAAAAAAAATCTTGTTCTTGTGTAATACATGTATCAATAAAATACAATGTATGGATGGACATAAAGAAAAAACTTAGTTCTTGTTCTGTCAAGGGAGCAAAATTTTGTTTGTACATGTAATTTTGAATATATCCACACCTCTTTGCCTGTTGCAAATGACACACCATCACCATTCTGATTTCTTGCCATTCTTTCTATATCCTTGTTTGTCAAACCTTCTTTAACAAATCCAATGTCAGACAACAGTTCTGTGAACTGACGCTTCATACTTGCCAGCATCTAAAAAAAAAAAATCATGATAAATTTACAATGAGATTTGAGCTACAAAGAGCAAAATCATCTACCTGAATGTATACATGGAATATGTAATATTATGTGTAATAAAAATACCTGACTGTTCTGATATATATAATTGATATACCTGTAAAGATTTTATAGAAAGAAAATTGTCTTGGCAGAAACTATAACCAGCGTAGTTACTTCTGTCATTTGCCTCCATCCATTGCTAAAAATAGAATAAAAAATGTTACATTACTCTAAAATCACTTTTATATGACAAAGGGATCATTTTGGCAGAACTATTAAAACAATTATCTATACTTTGTAAGCTTTCCACATTGTGAGGTGATCACTATTTCCTGTGGCAAACTCCAATTTCTTGGCATCAGCTGCATCCCGCTTTTCAAACGGAGCGACCTGTTAAGTATTTATGAAAAATAAAGTAGTTATCCAAATTATACAATTCAATTATCATGTGTAATATATTGTTGATACTTACAAATGGAGACTTAAAGCTCAAGCAAGCAGCAATAGTAAGGGCTGGATCTAAGCACCGGAATATAGCACCAAACAGCATCAGTTTACCAATTCTGTCAAAATTATTAATAAGTTAGAAAAATTACTGTATTAAATACAATTACAGATGAAAAGATTTTGATATGAAAAAAACAACAACAAAAAACAAAAAAAGATTTGTACCTGACATCAACTGGTAAGGCAGCAAGATGGTAGCCAAGAGCTGTCAGTTGCCAATCAAAGTCTAAAGCTCCAAGATCTTGCAGTCTTTGCATTGCTGTATCGATACTTTCTAATGAAGGTCCTTCTATAAGCCGTTCTAATACACCCTGGAATTTTTGTACACTTTATAAATAATAAGTTATGTTACATACTAATGATGAACTAAAATTTGATTATAGTAATATTTTTTTTAATAATAGACAAATATAAATAGTATGCATTACCTTAACATCTTCTCCAAAAAATATATCCAACATCTTTATCTTTAATACCATCTGCTCCAGTGGTGCCCGTTGGATTTCTAAAAGTGGTAAAAGCAGTTTAATTGGTGGTTATCGCAAATATTGGCTTTCTCGAGCACTTTACTAAGGTACTTACAGGAACTTCGAAATAACAAGGTTTTACTGCACAATAACTTGTCAAAATGTACAATCCAATTTGAATTTACCGTAACAAAACCACACAAAAATGATCAACCTGGAATTGGCTGGTCTCGAAGGTGAAAGTCAAATCTGTGGCCTGTGAAGAGATGGAAGCAGATTCCAGCCATCACTCTGCCCGCTCGCCCACGACGCTGTAAAGCATTAGCTCGAGACACCCAAACCGTGTCTAAACTCTCCATGCCTTTACTTGGGTCATATCTGCAATAAAGGCCTGATTGACTCAGAGTTTACCTCCTTAAACAAGAGGTCTTCTTTCAATCAATAAAGTATATGTACTAATGAAATGTCATTGTTTAATGTACATGTATGTAAACATGGCGGTTGTGCTCAGCGGATGAACTAGTGTGCACAGATAGAAGCACAATGACTTGCTTTGGGTGTAATGAGAATTCCATCCTTTAAATACATCTAATAAAAGTACATAAGCTACAATAATTCGAAAATCCTGCCTTGCAGTTTAGAGTAATGGAACTAATCATCTGTATCCATATGTTGCCATGAAAACAATTATTGAAATACTCCTTGCCTTTTTTCTTTCATTTTGCCAGCATCAATTACAAACACAATATCATCAATGGTGATGGACGTCTCTGCTATGTTGGTGGAAAGAACAATTTTTCTAATGCCAGCAGGTGGTTTTCTGTAGAATTTAAACATTAATGTAGTATCTGTTTGCACCACAAGTAAATATATGTGTAGTCATGTATCTTGCTATTAGGGCTAGGCACACCAGTTAGAGTGGGAGCAGAAGCAAATATTTCTGCCAAAGTTAGAAACTGCCAATCTTGGTAGTGGATGATACAACACATTACATTCTAGGATCCTTTAACTGATAACATTTAATCTATTTTGTTGCTGCTAATTTTATGCACAAAAGAAACTAATTCTTATATAAACCTCACAGAAAAATCTTAACCTTTATTACAAAGGACAACATGATTGATTTTATATACAACAAAGCCATTACATGCTGCTAACCATCCTATAAATCATAATGTTCTTGGACTGTAAGAGACTGATTACTAATTCATCAATATTCTGCTCTAAATTGTTTGGTGCAAGTATTTTATTTAGTATATTTTAATCCAAAGAAAGCATGATTAAAATTGAAATTTTCTATTAAAATAAATTGAAATTTGAAGTTATTAAGTTTGTTGATCAAGCCGATTAAACTAAATTCCAAAATGTTTGATTAGATTTATCAATTATTCCAAAAGATTTATTAATTAAAACTAAATTATCCTCAACTCCAGAGTATCATGAAATTGTCTTATTCAAAGAAAAAAAATATTTACTGAAACACGATGTGCTGTTCCTCACTCGAAAGTGTAGAATGCAGAGGAATAACCCGAGCTTTGTTCTTATTTTTGCCATTAATGAATGAATTTGCCTGTAGCTGCTCATACAAAGTCGTAATTTCTGCCAATCCTGGTAAGAAAACTAGAATGGCACCTTCCTCAGGGAACTGAAAGTATGAGACATTGAACACAAGGGTGCATTTGTATGTGCCTATACATACAGTTTAATATTCATTTTCAAAAAAAGCTGAAGCTTTGACTAACAAAATTGGTAAAATTTGACATCTCTACTTTATATTCCCCATTTATTTACAAATAAAACCATTATTACTATACACATATTTAAAATAAATCCATAAGACAGTATTACATCATGGTCTCCGCCAACAATGTACTCAACAAGTGTTTCAATCAGGTCATAGTTGATTTTTTCATGATCCATTATACTCATGCATTTTACTGTTGACTTTTTATATCCTGCAACATAAATATTGTTTGTACAATGACGTAATGATTGTTGCATTCGTAAGCAGTACATCAATTTTAGTTTAGATATTACAGAACAACCAATGTAGGATATTTTTCATAGCATTTCAAAAAGTACTGGTAACCTGAATATCTCCTGAATAATTGCTTCACAGAAAGATTTTGGTCCAAGACATTATCTTTTGGTGGGGCAACGGATTGTACATTGAGATTGGCGAGCTCATCTTCAATATCTTCTATGCTGGGTCTCGTAGCTCCTTTGTCAGAATTTCTTACAGCATTCATTTTCTTAAGAGGTCTTGCAAAGGGCGAACGATCTTCTATTACAAACCTAATTAAATTAGAAATATTGTGAAATTTTCAGGGAAGCATGTATAACTTTTGATGACATGGATTCTCCCGTTCTACCATACAGATCAGTCTATCAAAAGTAGCCGGGTGTGTTAACCATTACAACGATCGCCCCGGATGCTTAGACCCATTCATATTTGGCCAGCTTCTAATCCCTCAGGATTAGGTTCTGCCCACTTGGTGGCATGACTAGACGTCTGTACCTTAAACCCGAACCTTTCTAAGCTGTCAGACGTGCGCTTACCACTAAAGAGTGAGGTTACCGTGCACTGGGCCACTTTGTTTACAATAACAGGAATCACTTATCAAATATAACCTTGGAAAAATACCCATACCCAATTAATACTTATAAAATATTTATGAAAAAGAGAAAAAAGGGAAAAGAATTAATTACTTACCCTGTCATTTCAATAGTATCTTCAAGAAAGAATTCAACTACAGGAAACGTTTTACCTGAAAAATTATTCATCAGTTGATGCTTGTGAGAAATTTTAATTTTTGTTTACAATTATGCCTACGACACAACATGAATAACATAGAAAAACATGAATAATATAGAAATCTCTGTTTGTCACCTGGTATATCAATGACTGCACAATCATAGAAATAGGAAGAAAATAAGTCTGCATTCAATGTAGCACTCATGAGAATCACTTTCAAGTCAGGTCTGTTAGGAAGCATATCTCTTAATATCATCATAAGAAAGTCGCTACAAAAATATTGATGTAAAACATTATCATGATAATCAGATTAAGCACTGTAGGCAATAGTGACATTTTCATCTTGTAACATTATATTAAATGTACCTTTCTTCGCTCCGTTCATGCACTTCATCAACAATTATGTGTGTTATATCTCCTAAGTTGGTATCACTTTCTAACCTTCTTAACAAAATACCAGTGGTGCAAAACAGTAATCTTGTTCTGGAAGACTGAGAGATGATCAGATTTAAATGTTTTGTATTGTCTGTATTATACAACTACATAATATCAAGGTATAAGTCTTACAAAGTAATTAGATAATAGATATCAATGTAGCAGCCTCACCATTACACTTTCAAGTCTTATTTGGTACCCGACAATACCACCAACTTTCTCTATTCTCTCCTCTGCAACTCTTTCTGCAACTGCCATAGCAGATATTCTACGTGGTTGAGTACAAACAATGTTGCACATATGTGAACCTTTTGCCAATAAGTGAGAATCCAATATATATTGAGGGACTTGGGTAGATTTGCCACAGCTGGAAAATGATTGTGAAATTCTGAACAAGGCATTCATTATATTCTAAACAGTTAGTCCATAAATTTGTTCTATCACCAGAATCAACCATTTCTAAATTCAGTTAGTTTACATTTATATTAAAGCTTTTGAAATAGATCGTAATTATTGACTGACCCTGTCATTCCTGAAATCACTACCACTTGATTTTCTCTCAAACTTTGAAGTATTTCTGCTTGTTTTCCCCAAGCAGGCAAAAGTCTTCTTTTCCCGACCATCTTTTCATAAGCTCCAGTTTTCTATTACAGAAATATCTTAATGTTAATCTTAAAATACAGTAAGCTTATATTAACAATTGTATGTATTCTACATAGCATAAGATTTCAATTACTAAGCTATCGCTTATCTAAATATGAAAAACTATGTATGGTTTATCAGAATTACATGTAATATTAAATAAGATCATCATGAGAATATCAATAGTATTCAAATTTACAAAAATGTTCATTTAATCAATTCTTAACATTTGCAAAAGCAGTGATGAAAAAGTGATAATGAAGATATTCTGCTGTATATTGATACTGTACAAATATTTTAAAAAAAACTTGGCCCAAATGCTTTATACATCTTATCTTAATAATAATCAGTTAATGTTGAAAATGGGGAAACATTCCAATGTCTCAGGAACAAATGGATATGACAAGGTATACACTCCTCTAAATGGTATTACATAATCACTTTTTACCTGAGTTGATTTGAATCTTTCTTTTAACCGCCGATGCACTTTCTCTCTCTCTTTCGGATCAACAGGTCTTGACACAATATCTTTTCTTCCGTATTTATGCTTTAAATTTTCTTCTGTTTCCATTTCAGCATCCAAATTATCATCACCTAATGCATTACCACTTTCTTCCATGTCATAATTAGTGCGCATACTGCTATATCCTGCAGCAGATTTCCTTACATTTGCCAACATTTGTTTTCGAGATATTATTGGTTCAGGAACACTAAAACGATGTTCTGGCAAGCCCAAAATTACTTTCAATTCATCTTCATTTTCCAAAATACTGACTAGAGAAAATACTGCTGCAAGACCAGATTGGGCATGAACTTTTGCTTCCATCATCAGTCTTTCAGATATATTGAGGCATATACCAGATGGAAGCAAATCATTATTGCTACAAAATATCACATAAGGTGCTTGAAATGGATAAAGATTTCCAGGAGGAAACCTAATCTCTAAAGTATAAAGAGCATTTGCAAGTGCCTCCTTTTCTTCTTTGTCTTTGTTAGCTTGCTCCTGCTCCTTTATCATTCTTTCCTGTGGCGTTTCATGACGATACCGACAAGATTCTTTGCTAAATTTACAATTCCCTTTCATGTAAAATCTACATACTTCTTTCCTTTGCTCTGATAGTTCTTTTTGTATATCTGCTTTGGATTTACGATTTAATCGTTCGCTAGCCCATTTAGTTAAATAAGGAATTTCTAACCCCAAAGCCCATACATGATTAACAACCTTTTCACAAAATCCATCATACATTGATTCTAAGACTAGCTTTTCTTGATTTCTTTCCTCATCTATTTCATCCCAAGATGCAAGTCCATCAGGAAGTGGTTTAGAACGTGGGTTTGGATCCGTGTCTGGTGGAGGTAGATTAAAGCATTGCGACACAAGATATTCCAGAGACTGACCTATATCACCATTGCATTTCTCTAAGGCACTTTGACATCTTACTTTCTCAAATCCATACCTGGAAGTTATTCTCAATTATCAAAAACAAATGGAAAATGATTTCCTTAAACAAAAAACACATCTACAACATTCATTAAAATAACAATATTTAGGTTGATCTATATAGTAAATACAGAAATCTAGTATCTTTGTCAAGGTATGCCATATGTTGTAAGACATACTATAAAAAATATAGCTATATATAGTCTACAATAAGAAGTAATAATATCTATGTACATTGTACTTCATTAAGTCTTATTTACAAGTTAATTGTTTGGATCTACCTGTACATTTTAAAAATACAAGGTTTCATTTGAATCTTACTTCTGTAATTTTTTAAGAGCCATCTGAGCAATAAATTCATCATAAACTTTGGCATTTTCTAGTTCATTCTCATGATGTGCATGCTGTTGTATCACAAGCCTGTTGTCAGTCATCCAGTATTGAGAATCTGCCCTCCAATCCAACTCATCATAATCTGCTTTTCTGAAAGAAAAGTCTGATATGGTAAATATAACAAAATATATGTTACGTCACTCAAAATTTTGTCAATTGTCAAAGTTTGATTATGTTCGTTGATGAGTCTAAGAATCTTGCTTTTGTTTATGGCGGGTGACTATTTTACATTATTTTTGAATTTGCTACATGAAATACCATCAGTTAGCATATTAATTCCTTTACATGATGAAATAGAAAGAAGTATAATGTTGAATGATTAAATTAGACTTTAAGTGTAGTTTGCGTTGAAGCAATGGTTTGTGTCCCCGACTGTGTACCAATACAGAGTTCGCCAGTTTGACTTAATCAGTTATTGCAGTTGAACATGCAATATGTGTCACCATACATTTTTTTAATCGTCTGGATCTACACTTTAATATAAACAATGGTTGCATTTTTTCCGAACTAATTTAAGATGAAAAATCCAAGATGGCCGACAACATGGCGGTGAAGACTGCAATTAGTCATTAATCCTTCTTATCTTTTACTATATAATGTTATATTAGTTTAATGTTGGATTCTAAGTTGTAGAAATACTTAATATATTTACAATATTCAACATTATATCTTTTTTAACTATTGATAAAAAGATTCAAAAGACCTGAACTGCTTATGATCCATAAGCGCGTTGCTCCATTGCAGTTACAAATTAGTAAATGTTACTTTAATATTGCATCAGTGTTAGATGTAATTGCTGGAGAAGATTGCAATTATCCTTGCTATCTTTGCTATCTAAAATCAATAATGAGACTGGCTGCAAAAATAATAAATATTTGTAGCTGCTAATGCAAATTTATAGTACTCTTCAGTACTCACAATTTATCATGAATTCTGTACATCATCGCAACATTTAACTGAATGAAATTATCATGCTATATGTAACTAGTTTTGCTGATATATAATGAAGTGTGCAGTTTGTAAACAGCAGGAATTACCCTGTGTACAAAACCCCAAAGAGACATCATATGATAGGTTGTATGACAGTGTTCAACAATGTGCTAAATAGGGTGTCATAGATAAAGAAGCCTACAATTTTGTAATGATGTTGATTTTATGGCCACTTTAATTGATCATAAAGCAAAATGGCATTTAAATTGCTATAAAAGAGTTACTAATATTTTATTCTACATGGATACCAAGACTGAAAAAAGACATATGATCAAAGTCTTTCAAAAGAAAAAGCCTTATGTGTAGGTGTTGCTTGCACAAACTCCTCAGCAGTATATACTATATCAGTATCTGTATTTTTTATAACAGCTTGTGTTTTTTTCTGTCAAATGGTATCTTAAGACAGGCTCCAACAGATAAGTACAGATAATGTAAGACAAAAATTGAAATAAATTGTTGTGGACAGCAACAACCATCAGTGGAATGTTCAATCATCCACTGCCGCAGATCCCAATGATGCACATGCTTATGATGTGAAGTATCATTTAAAATGCTTGATTACAAATGATAGGAAATCCAATGTTCATACAATTGTGTGTGAAGATATCAACAGAAATAAGGAAAATTTAATTGCTGCTGGAATCGAGTTTATTAATTTTTTTAAAATGTGACTTAGAAGAAGGCGGTGAGTGAACTTCATGATAAGTATTGTTCGATTATGACACAACATCACATTGATAAATTAATCACAAGAAGATGGTTATTAAAGCATGATTTCAAATATATTGAAATCATAAAATCTCCAAGAGCTAATAATCCTGAACGTATTTGTTTGCCTCAAATAAAAAGTTCATGTATAAAGGATTCTCTAAATCAATGCTTGGAAATTCCAAGGTTCAATGACCGATTTTGAAATTCCCACCATACCTAAGACTATGGTATCATGGATAATAAGAAGATCTGGCAATACTGAGATGGTTGAAGATAAAATGAATACAATTGATAAAACTATTGATGCTATAGCCCAAAATATAATGTATGCTACAAAATCCTGTAAGTAAGTAAAACATAAGGATAAAAGTCAGTCCACTTCATTTCTTCACACAAATGAGAATCCACAATTAGTTTGATTGGGATTAACTGTTCGCTATACAAGAAGTAAATCTGAAATGAACCTTTTGCATAAGTTTGGTCAGAGTGCTCAGAATGGAATGTCAAATTTCTAATGTAGTGATAGCAAATGCAATATTTAACAAAGGAATGTTTATTCCACCACACATAGTGAATGGTAGATATATCTGTTTTGGAATTATAATAGACAACATAGACTTTCCAAAAGACACCAAGATGGTAAGAATATAATGCACGGAACTGTGATGGTTGTATTTCAGCAGAAACAAGAAACAGATACCATTAAAGCTTGATGATACAGATTCCACCGGCTTCATAGATTTCGAGTTATTTTCATATGTTGAAGTACCTTCTAGTCTACAAGGGAATCCAAAACCTAAAGAACATAACAAATTTCAGAATTTTCAGCCACTACAAAACAGAGAAATACTCCCGATCTACTCTGCAGAGGATAAGACTTGAAGATCTTCATCCACATTTTAAAGACAAATATATCTTTCGCATTGGAGAACTTCATACTGTAGTCTGTGCTCTTCGAGCCATTGGCTCTCTCATTGAAAGTAGCAACATTGATGATGCATGGATATGTGCTGATGTGTATGGACCCAAAACTACTCCACAAATTACTGCAGGAAAGCACACGAAAAGAGGTGTCACAGCTCAAACAACAACATTGATAGCACAGTCAAAATTACATTTGTCACATTTCTTTGAAAGTCATCCTTCCTTGCTTGACAAAATATCGCCAGCTATCCATGCCTTCTCAAATGAACTAGCCAATGGCACAGAGAACATTAACTTCCCTGATTATGTCATTGACTTGTTAGATGATTGCAATGTATTATGCACCATTGATGAGTGGAAAAAAATACTGTCACCCATTCTTGCTTCCCTTCTCTATTAAACTATCGTTAGAAAATTGAAAACAATCACTTTTACCCCATAGTATTAGACAAAGAGGTTGCACACAAAGTTATTACTGAGCTAGTAAAATGTGGCTATACTACAAGCCAATGTAATACTCAGATGTGCTCTTGTCGCAAAAGTGCAATGTTATGCACGGGGATGTCTAAGCGCTAACACAGACGTAGATTTACATATAATTCGAACACTCTACTTGTTTCAATTCCAATGAAAAGTATCTTTTGTATGTTTATCTTATATAAATTCATTTTATATCTGTATAATTGCAATAACATTAACAATAAAGTTGATTTGTTTAAACGTAGATCATTACTAGACATGTATGTGTACATGTATGACCTCATTAAAACCCATAGTATATATTATGGTGTAAAATTGATTTTAGAGTCTATAGTGAAAGGATTAAATTATGTTAAACATTTTGAAAATAATAAACAAAATCACTATCAATCACAAATTATACTCAAACAATTAATTATTATGCATACATTAATAACATGAACGAGTTTTTTCATGATATTCATATATTGGCGGCCATTTTGTATGCCATCTTGGATTTTTTACACTAAATTAGTTCGGAAAAAATGCAACCATCGTTTATTTTAATCAGTAGGTCTTTAGTGCTGTACTTGAACTAGTCTCATCAATACATGAAGTGAAAATTGAAAAAAATCCATTGTTGAAAATACTGTGACAAATAATTAAGCCACAAGCATTGCATCGTAATTGCATACATTGTTAACAAATGTACAATGTACTGCTAACCCTCACCTTTTTCCAACAGCCTGTCCTCTGCCTCTAATCCCACGACCCCTTCCTCCACCCCGAGGAGCACCACCTCCACGATTCCCTCGACCACCTCCACGATTAGGCCGGCCTCTTCTCCTCACACTATGATCCATTCCTGTAACAATAAGAACTTATCAATCACTTATACAAATTAGGTTATATTTGAAGGCTTAATTCATTTATATATGTCAACTATAACCACTCAACACTACCCGTACAGTACTAGTTAGTAATCGGACATATGAAGAAATTCAATAAACCAATTTTTAACACTGCGACATGAATCAACAATAGAGGTATCAACACCAACATGTGCTCTCCCTTTTACCACTTATCTATTACAAAAAAAAGAAAAAAAGAATCATATTTCAAAGTTCCACTAGACACCTGAACGGAAATCTGTGAATGAACGTCAATTTCGTGAATGTGTTTATAACATTTATCAATCAAACATCTTACAAATTTTTATATTTGTATTTCTCATGAATATTGGCATAGACATTCAAATTATCTTCAATGTATCATTTTTAAATATTGGAAACAACATTATCAAAATCGATCAATGACAAATTTCATTCATGACTGGGATTTTGTTACCTTCTCTATATATACTCAGTCAGGGCCACGAATAAGTACCTGTCTTATAGTCTGAGACGGGTATCAGTGTTGTAAAAATTTTGAGTAACTTGTTCTATGGACGAGTATTTTCAGTTACCGCAGACATCAGTTTCAATTGAATTTACATGAAGTTTGTTGGTTTGGACGTGTAAATCCTCGTTAGGACGGGTGTATTTTTCAGGATCCCGTCCTATGGACTGTAGTAATTTTACTTGGGGAAGAGCAACAGGAAATTTGGATTATGGTGACTAGTTTCAGAGTAAGTGAGAATATCCGGTGTTGTTATTAATGGGGTGAGGTAGAACGTATCCACGGACAGTGTGGTAGCTGTCTTAATCGTGTACGCCCGACCTCGTATTTGGATTTGTGTGAAAATGTGTGCTATGTTGGTGTCTAAGTATTTGTGTGTAAGTAGTGATGAGAAGTAGGCAGAAATTAATTCCACTGACAGTGTGGTGGCTGTCTTAATAGTGATTAATTCTGCCTTGGGGTTCTTTTTGGTGTTCTGTGATGCTGGATATTCTCACTCACCTTGAAAATAGATTGAGCCTGGTTTTAAGATGAATTGACCATAGAGTTTTATGATTTATTCACAAAAGGTACAATCTAAGTTACCTTGTTGACAGCCAGATCCAGACTGACTAAACAAAATTCAAAAACTGAGGTTTACTCCAAAGTAAACCTCCACAAATAAATAGTGCTTAATAAATATCATACTGTGTTGTTCTTCTTACTAACCATATGTACAATAATATTTATAAATAATATTTATCATAATAAAACACCATAATACACAAAACTAATGAATAA
>CM032662.1:22678252-22737140 GCA_019095985.1 Streblospio benedicti
TTTTAGTGACAATTTGTCTCAGGATAATGATTGCGATTGGTAGATATTTGACTGCACTCTCCATACAGAGCTTTGTTCCTGTTGTCACTCATTTTGAAAAAGCCGGTGCGCGCAACAATCTCGATAAATCTCTGGGTACGAGATTGATATGACTGCTGTATATTATATTATGGAGGAGGAAAAACTGGACCAAAGTCCTGATTTCTAGATCTAGATTCTAGAATCGAAACACGCGGATTATGTATTGATTAGCTAATTATCATAGCTCAAATATATATTTCATATAAACGGCAAATTTAAATAAAACTAACTGTTAGTGGCAACCGAGTTGTTATGTATCAAGAATGTGCCAATTTAACATTTTAAAACATTAACACAAGCAGTTTAGTTTGGAACGGCACTATCTGGGTATACTAGCACCGGACACGTTTTATTTTAGGTCTTTAACAAACAGTTTTGATTCATAGGTTATCATTGAAAAGTTCTATTTATGATATTATAAATTATGTTGGCACACGTAACCTCTACCCCAAGTATACTTAATAAATTAACAATATTGTGTATAAATGACAACTAGTCCCTCTCGATATATACAGGCATACATATTCGGAGAGGAAATAAAATATCTTACATAATCATCAGAAAACTGTCCCGAGACCTATAACTTACACATCGTTGCTTACTCACTTTAGAAGCTAGTCTTAATCAACCGGGCCCTACGTTGCATATATGCAACTTTCGGCATTGTTAATTGAGGCTATTAGAAAACAGGGCTCTTTGTAAACATGGCTTCATTTGCTGTCAAAAGTGGAAGTGTAATTTCCATAGCTGTGTTGTTTATCGCTTATTATTATAAGAAACAAACCGATGATGAGTTAAATGAGCATTTACAGAAAGTTTTATCGGGTTTGATTAGAGCTGAGAAGAAGGCTAAACTCCCATATCAACCCAAAGTTGCTGTTGGATTTGGTGCCTGTCATGATATATTTGCAAATGGAATAGACGTTTTACATAAACTCAATTCTACAGTTCCTGACAAACCTATTCATATTAACCAAATTAATAGTTTAGAAGATCTAGAAAGAGGTTTCACCTATTTCTTTCAGCATGGAGCTGCGGCAGAGTAAGTTGAACATCCTGATAACATTATGTGCTTAGAACATTCATTCAATCATCATGACTATGCTAAATATGAAATGCACATGTAGACATTCATAATAGAGAGCTAATTACACAAACTATCATCTATTTCAAATGGCCTAAATTTATAGTCTTGAATTTCTGGGGAAAAAAAGATGTTATTAGTAGATGTGGTCACCAGAGTCTCGACATACGTCAGAGCTCTGATCATTGTCTCATCACACGTACTGCTACATTTTAGTGACATGGCGAGACTTTAAGGTATGTCGAGACTCTGGCGACTGCATCTACTTGATCTATTAGTATGTAGACCCGGCCTATCTATCTTAACTTATTTATTTCAGTTCATTGCCTGCACGTGGTTCATTCTGAATCTGAGTATACCATAGTTGACAGTGAAAACATAAAATTTGATATGATATCCCCCTATTAATGATATCCCCCTATTAAATTGATTTGCTAATTCACTTAAATTGCAGAAGATTTGTCCGCAATGAAACTCTTTTTTCGGATTTGGTGACAACTGCAGCTAGTTTGACGGATTCCAGATGGGCCTTGGGTGGTAATGCTCCTGTCATGGCAAAGCGATTTCATATGGAAGGTTGTGAAGTTATATTAGGCGCCAAAGTAACTGAGGTTCTTCGTCAGCACATTGACCAAGAAATAATTGGTGAGTAATTTAAGTAGACTTGGTGTATGTGCACATATATATATATATATAGTCTAGAACACCAATCTCTAAAAAGGCCATACACACAATCTGTATGACATGAAATTTAGTGACCTCTACAACGGGAAGTTCACATCATTCACAGATTATGTGTAGATCTATGGCCAAACAGTGCGATTGGTGATCTATGCACTATGCACAATGCTATCTAATCTGAAAAGACGCATTAAGTAATCAAAGTTTCATCAAAGTTTCAAATAAAACGTGATGCATCATTTAATCACTTCTATACTCTATTGACATGCTTCTTTTAGAATAAGTGTGTTGTGACAGCATATTTTTCACAAGTGTAAAAGTAAATATTTTCTTACAATTCTGGTCGGGTTTACATTGTTTACCTCATATAAGTTTTCATTTAACAAGAACTACTTTTGTAGATATGTGAATGTGTTTTTGTGGCTGATGTATTGTTTGTATTTGAATGTTTCATTTTGTTTTTGAATTGTAGTGATAAGTCCTGATGGAATAGTTGAAAAAGATGATATCCACTTAATTCTTGAGTATGCAAGGGGGGCTAAGTGGGGTAACTTAGTTGCCCCACGTGCCAACAGGTGTGTGAATGAATCTGGCATGCATGCTTAACTACTGTTCATATATTATTCTTTACTTTTCTTTAATCTGACTTTAGGTTTCAATTCTTATTTTAGGGTGTGTGTTTTAGTTTTGCTTTTTTTCCCCCTGATACCTGCAAATTATAACAAAATCATCTTAAAACTAATGACTTTGAATTTTATGAAAAAATAAATACTGGCAATGGTGTTTAAAACCGCTTTTTGGTGGAGGCTTATGTATGTGATTGAAAGCAACAATGAAATTTTATAATCAGCTGAAAACCTTTGAGATTTATTGATATTGTGACTTTATTTATATATTTTCTGAATCTCTTCAATTTAAATTTGTATTGTACCAAAATTGTGATTCATTTCTTAAATCATACCTACAGAAAGAAAATTAGATTCTCTTTGTGTACATTAGTTTATGCTTTGTATTCTTCACATAGTGGTAGGCGGGGAAACAGAGAAAGATGATATTCATTTACTTCTGGAGTATCAAAGAGACGAAAAGTGGGGAAAATATACTTCCCCTCGAGCAAATAGGTAACTAACAATTTATAAAAATGTTGCATACTGCTAATTTGTGGTGGAACTGTGTATCAATTTCAAGACTGCTAATGTGGCATGAGAAAAAATAAATAACAGTCTAAATAGGAATAAATCACAATACCTGCCCTCAAGTGGGGCTTATGACATCCAATGGGCTAGTGATGCAATGACTACCCAGTAATAATGGTTTCTAAAGACACGGTCACACTAGATTTTAGAGCATTCTTTAAATATTTTATGCCAAGGCAAGCGGACCATTTCCATATTGAGCTGTAGTTCTTCCCTATTTAAGACTACCCCCTTTTTTGAGGTTCGTGTACTGGACTATGATATGGAGGCATGAGTGTGATGCATACTATCTGATTATACTCGAGTCAATAAATCAAACAGTTGAATGGATTTTTTTTCATTTGCTTATAATATATTTTTACAAAATCTTGATAGACTATGTATATTATATTTTTGTTAAATTATAACAATATTAAGTTAATATTGATTAATTCATTAAATGATTATGGTATTATGACCATTTCTCTACAGAATAGCATATGAATTATTTTTTATGTTGAAATTGCATTATATATTAATACTTGTTTAGGTATATAGTACACAGTGATAACAACAATCCATACATCACTACGCTAGAAGCATTTATTAGAGAAGTTCGTGTGTTTTCCCCAACTCTTCTGGTCATTGGAGGTCTTCAAATGCTGGACAACTTCCCATTTAATGAAGGTAGTGTTTTTTGTCCTTAATATAGCAGTGGATGTTACTATCGATTGGGCCTGTAATTCATATTAATGTAAAAGTGAAACTATTAGTCATAATGTACACTTTCATAGTTTAAATAATTTTATATCTATAGCTGGATATTGCCATTCTTGTTGCTCTATTGCCTTACCTCCTCTCTGGGGAGCACACAGCACATTGTAACTATAGTGTATAGTGCTTATCGCATTACTCACTAGCAAGACAAATGTCTTAAATGTCATATGCAACGTCACTGAAACACTTAATACGTAACAGTTAAACTACAAACGTACGTCTACAACAATGTAAGCTAAACGTTTGTGTACGTCAGCAATGCAAATACAAATTTGTGAATATGTGAATGGTTAACAACAATTGTGAACAAGTGAGTTTATTTCATATAGAGATTAATTATTTACTATGTAAATGTCGGCTACAAAACATTAGGGGGCTATTAAATTTTGCTTAAATTGCAAATTATTAACTCAGTTGTGTGTTGTGCAATACAGTTTTGCTGTTCTCCTTTTCTGTATCCAGTTTAAAGATGCCAAGAAAAAGGAAAGGCCCCATTGGCATTGGGTACAATCCGCCAAGGCAATAAAAAGGTCACATGTACAATCACACATGAGGGAGCTGGGGAGGGTGGCCCCCGGGGAGGGTAGGCGCCTGTGGTGGTAGCAGAAAGGGTGTGTATATGTTCATATTATAGGGAGTGGGGGTGGGTAATGATATGGTAGTTGGTGAGGAAGGGAGGGGAAGGGAGGAAAATTAATCTGTTCCAGATCTCATCCGTTTCAACTAGAGTACCACCAAGAAGGGGGTGAGGAGATGCATTAGTTCTGACCTGTTTAGATTGGGATGGGGTAGAGAGGGCTTGGGAGAGAAGAGGTGGTGGCAGCGGAAGGAAGGGTAGGGGAGGGTGGAACATTTAATCTGCTCCACACGTGTTTACCAGGGGTAGCAGTAGCTGGGAGGAGGGATATAAGAGGGATCAATCATTGTCATATTCAGTGCATGTAGTGTGTATATGACTGTGACATATGACAATGGGAGGGCGGTGATGGAGGTGTATTTAATCTGTTATACTGACGGGAGCTGGTGTGAGGGATGTGGAACAGGGTGAAGGATAGGTAGGGGGGAGCATTTACTGTGATCCAGATTTCATCTGTTTCAACCCGAGCAATGCCGGGTAGACAGCTAGTAGATTATACTTTGTTTCTCAATTCTAATAGGTGAAAGAGAAGATAGGCTTGGTCAACTGGCGACAGCATTAGGCGAAACGTCAAAATCTACAAGAATTCATTTCGAAATGGCTTCCTATGCAGAGGAAGCTTGCATGAGAGACATCATTAAAAATGTGGTGTATTACTCAGATTCTCTTGGGATGAATGAACAGGTTTGCACAAAACTTTATACCACCATATCTTTGCATTTTATTTGTTTCTCAATTTTGTAGAAAGTATAGTAAATGACATATATTGTGTATTACTAATTTGTGAAGGTAACGATTGCTAAGTTTTGATGGGTGCTACATGTATGGTCGGTAGACTCTTAATATAATTTCTAGTCATTCTTTGTCCAATTATTGTAGGAGTTGCCAAATCTTCATAGCTTACTCACCAATGGATCTGTTACATTGATTTCTGATCCATATCCACGTATTGCCACCACACTTGATCATATGAGAGCTGTATATGAGATACTCAGGAAGACTGATGAGTCTGAAGGTGAGCATCTGAAACATTTTTATATTCTGTGTGCCTTTATCCTGTTTTTATTGTCTTAAAGCATATGCATAGATTTTGTGATAAGCATTGTGTAAAATAATCAGACATTGAATTTGTCTATATAGTACCGGTAAACATCAATTTCACTTTCATTATTTCCCACAGGTTCCCTGGGGGAAATGATTGTTTTTGACTGGGTATGCACTGTGTGAGGGTGCTCTTCTGACACACCTCTTAATGTCCAATTCTTATTGGCTCAGCCCGACCTTGAGACCAATGTCAAACCCTAGTCTTTTTTCATGATTTTTTGTTAAGCACCGCCCTCGGCTTTAAAGTACTCTGTAAACGGTCAAAGTCGCATGATCGAGAGTGCTAATGAAGCTGTCTATTGGTGAAATTATGTCACACCCACCAGTCCTCCACTCTAAGTGGCCGAGACAGATTTCTTGCATAACAATTTCGAGGTGACCTGCCCGCCCCTGAGCTGTCAATCACGTCGCATAGCCAATCAGAGTATCGTAGTAAAAGCTTTCATTCATGATTTGGTGTAAAATGGCTGGCCCGTTCTGTGCTAGAGTACGCTTGCCAAGTATGGGACCCTCACACCAAGAAGAACATTGCAAAACTGGAGCAAGTCCAACATAGAGCAGCACGATTTGCCATGAGTGACTACTCTACCTACAGAAGTGTTACCGCCATGTTTAGACAGCTACAATGGGAGACACTATCTGCCCGCCGGAAAAATCACCGTCTAGCACTTATGCATCAAATAGTGAACAAGAAAGTGGCCATCCCTGCAGATGACATCGTCCTACCAGCTGACCAGCGTACACGGTCATCATACCATCACAAATTTAGACATTTAACAGCAAATACAGACACATTCAGGAACTCCAGCATTGACTAGACACTGCCAACTGCAGTTCTGTAGACACTTTCCGTGCCAGGCTACAAGCCTTGCACAGGAGCGACTGAGTAGCGTTGCGCCCTCCCATCCATCTGCCCATATGCTGATAAAGCCCTGCAGATTAACTTACAGATACATCAAAAATAAAAATTACTCCTCCTAACCTGGGCAACCCAACATAAAACGTGTAACACCCGGTGGGGTGTGTTGGTGGCTTTGCCCCTCAGGAGTTGGGTTTAGTTGAGGGTGCCCGGGGAGCGTCTGGGGGGTAGGCCCTTGGCCTTATAAAATAAAAAACGGGGGGTTCGGGGGGTACCCTCCCCATAATAACATTGAGAAATAATTAAAAAAAAAAGGTCATAACGTCCTCCTGCCTATGATACTGCTATCAACTATAGAGAGGTGATCTTATATTTTTAACACTGAATGTGCTTTCTGAACCTGTTTCATCATTCACTAGGGCACCTCTCGCTTAATTTTAAAGCCATATTTACACATGCAGGTGAGCGATATTAGGACCCTTATGGTCCTCTTGTTCATTTACTCCTATGCGCATAAAAATGGCCGCAGTGAGTGCAGATTAACATGCTCTCAAAATTAAACTTCTTTATATTCTCTTAAAATAAAAACGTAACACTAAAATGAATTGTGCATGATGATTCCTTATGCGATTTTACATATAGTTATCTAGTTTTAAACATGATTGCACCGCCGTTATACCCCAAACGAATTACTTGTACGACGAAGCTTTTGACAGCCAAAACGTGAAATGGTATAGGATGATGTGTCAATGTACTTGGCGAAGCCAAGTATGCGGTGCCTCGGGGGTGAGTGCAAACGGGGCGGATACACCCCTCTTGCAAGTGGGTTTTTGTGGCATTTCCCACCAAATTTTTTGAAAATGTGATGAATTTTTTTTTACATCTAGAGCTACTGGTTGCTCACATATATTTTGGTATATTATATTGCGTTTTTGCTTTACATATCCATCATCCAGTACACGAGACCCGCTTGCATGTCTTCTATGTACGTCATGGCAACCCGGTATGCAGTATTCTTTATAAGGAAAATTGCCGTAGTAAAAATAAACATAAAAATAACAAAGGTATCATAATAGTCGAAGATTCATGTTACCACCTATATACAGGTTGAAAAACATAGATTCTGGATAACTATACATTATTACTGTGGTAGGATTCAGAAATGAGTAAACTCCATTTTTCTTGTATGCCGAAATATATGTGAACCACCAATAGCTACACTTTAATAAAATTAAAAAGATATATATATTTTTTTTAATTGGAAAAATATGTATCATGGGAATGGTTGACATTTATTAGAAGTGTTGTGCTCACGCTCTCTGTTCATGGCAAGTCATTCACACCCCTGTGGGAAATTCATACGTTCCTTGAACGTTTGCTGATCTAGCTTACTATGCTGTGTAGGTTATACAAATTTGCCAACTATTGCTAACATATCCTATATTTGATTTGCAATAAAACATATAAGAATCTTTTTCGTTTACACATACAAAAATCAAACTGTAGCATTCATAATACATAAAAAATTATTAATTTTGATTAGATACAAAAACTTAGTGAGAACATTTTCAGTAAATAGCAGCCGATGGATATGTGTGTGCTAATCATAATTTTTTTTTCAGGCAGAAGAAAGTTAACAAGACTGCATGTCCATACATTAGCATATCAAGCAATTATGACCACCAAAGGAAGCTCATGGTATGATTCTTTAAGTTTCTACATCGTTGACCTTCAAAATTTTAAGTTTATTTATATCACAGAAGAATGAAAGTTTAAATGTACACATTATATTCTTTTCATATTTGTAGGAAAAACACAATGTCTGCTGCAGCAAAATCTTCCTTAGTTGCCAACAGACACACATGTGGATCAGACTGGATTCATGCAGAAAAAGCAAAGATATTGATGGATGAATCCTTCAGCACCAGTCGTGAAGGAAAGGAGCGTATACCACTAAGTAAGAGGATTTTACAGGATGCTTTCTTATTTTCTACATAACATTGAACTGGACTCGTATTTTTTGTACAGTCAAGTGAGATATCCATGTATATTCATTCAACTAACATCTAAGAAAAATACTGTGGTACGATAGACACAAAATATTATCTAATTACCCTATCATTACTTTATATTTCATTTCGTTTGCTTCTAGATGCAGATCTATAATGTATTATTTTGTACTTCATTTTTTTTGCTTCCAGATGCAGATCGTCCTGTGGCGTGCTGGGAGGAAGATGATGTTGAGATCTGCGTAGCTCCAGTGTTGGTATGCACACACGTAGTGCAGACTGGTGGTGGAGGGGACAACATCTCTTCTGCAGGATTAGTCCTTCAGATTTAGGATGAAAATATCATGCCAATAATGCAACTTTATGTATGGCTGTGCACTATATCAATATGCACACAAAAGAATGTTAGTAACTGTTCTGTCAATATCCAAATGATGTAATTGTATTTTTGTTTTTTTATTGGTTTGACGTTTTGGTATGTGCTTGATATGTGCATGCATTTTAAAATTACTTACATTGAAATTTGAATATTATTCATTGTCCAATTGAAGTGTGATAAATCATTACCAGCATTGTATGGTAATTCAACATTATGTCTGACATATTTTTTCTAGTCTGTGATACTGTTAAATATTATTGAGCCATCACAGTTCTTTTAGTATAGATTATTTATTTTCAATTTTGTCAGGTTTTCATATATGCGATGATTGATGTCGCAATATTTCTTACGTTGTGTCCTAGCAATGTTTTAAAGTGAATATATTAAAGAATATATTAATTAGTTTGCTTTGTTCTTAACAAACAATTGTTTTTACTTTGTATTATGTTTCTCAGAACTTTAACTGTATAACACTAACCGCTAGACCTACACAATCTCAAATGGGAGCATGATGCCATTTTGCCTTGACTATTTTATGAATTGTGAATTAAATGGATAAATGTCATGTTCTTTACATGGTACAAGGTATAACCATGTCTATTCATTACTTTTGTGTGTAAACCATTTCTATGTAATATATGATGCTGTTATTGTGAATTTTTATTCTCTTGATTCACAAGCGTTTGGGGATGAATCATTCTGCTGTGGTCCATGATAATTTGTGTGTGGCTCTTACATTTTTCTCAACAAATTTTAATGTTCATTTTGATCTGAAGAGTATTGCGCTTTATTATTAATTTTCATATTATTCACTTGAAATATTTTTATGTAGATGTTTTACTCTTGTGGAGAGAGTTGTGAATAGCATGGCAAAATAGAATGGTGCCAGTGTAATGCGGGTGTCATCATACTATGCCATATAATGCATTCTCAGTAATAAAAAGTTGTGTATAGTCATTTTTCATAAATCAATATTCCAGTATATCCAGGGGTACATTATATCATGTAACATTCCTAAATGGCTGATACCATGGGCTGGTAAAAGCATTGCCTAATAATTTTTTCAGACCAGTAAGAGCTGGCAGAAGTCAGATCAAAGCAAAAACCTACTCTGATTATCAAACTGATAACATTGTAAGTGACCATGTGATTAAGAACTCAAAAGCATTTGATTTTCCGCATTCAATGACAGATTACCAGGCATAGTGGTTCATTCTTTGTAAAAACACCTTGTGATTGGAACTCTCTGAGTGATTAAGCTGTACAGGCAGACACTTGATTATTTCTAACAAATGATCAGCCAGTGCGATTGAATCATGGTATCAGTTCGCGCCCCTCCCCATCGACATGTGCCTTTTAAGGACTTCAATTGTTCAAACAGATACAGAAATGTCATATTCAATTGAAAAAAAAAATAAAAAAAAAAAAAAAAAAAAAAAAAAAATATTCAATTGAAATATTGCAAAATTTATGCAAAATGTACTTTATAATTATGTACAGCTAGTATAGGTGTTATATTTAAGACAGAAGTGTGTGGCTGAATAAAAGAAATAATTATCAGTATTTTTTTTTTTTTTTAGTGTTTCTTTGCCTGCATGAATTAATATTAAAACAAATGGTAATGCATATACATGTACTTGCGTCTGTTGTTACACTAGTTTTCAATAAGAAACTTAAAAAGTAAACAGGAATTTTACACATTTATTTTACATAAATTCTGTATCCTCTAATTTCTAACATACGCATTTCATCTGAATTAATGCCATTTGTTAAAAAAATTGGTCTGCTGATAACACTTCGCTATATAACTATAAATACTCATGCAGAATAAATAAATCACAAAAAAAAGTGAAAACAAAAATACTAAAATGCATAGTAAAATAAGTCTAGTGACTAGATTTCTAGAAGAACACCAGATCCTTTGGCACCTATCAACATTAATGAAATCAAACAAAATGTCCTTCACTTAAAAAAAATCATTAAGTAGCCAAATACCAAAGAGCAAATAAAACACTACTGTACATTGAAGTTCCACATCACTATGAAAGTTACAGAATGTCACTGTTCCCGTAAAGCAACTTATAATCACAGGAAGAAATGGTGGGTTTATACATATACATTGCACATCAATATCACTGGTCTAAAAATTATTCCTACTCACAGAAGCACCTAATAAACATATAACTGTATAAAATTCTGACATGACATTTACATCACACAATATCACTAACGTAGTAAAACAACACGTCTAACTCTGCAACCGTACTAACATTTCAAATAAGCACTCACACTATCTTTAACACAGACTACATGTAAATGTAAAATGAATGATGATGATCATGTGAATATGTTTATGCATTTTACTACAAGTTACGTTATTTACATACCCAAAATCACAAAACAAATATTGATAAAAAGGCCTCAGTGCTAATGTTACAGGTGATTCAGTGATACAAAATCTCAATACTAAATACTGCAGGCTACTTGTATATTATACATATATACACAAACTATACACAATTTTTTTTAAACACACACAATTGTGATATTGCACTACCATAATATATTGTCCACTTCCACCATCCACTTGTTCAACACTTCACTGCAGAGTTTCATTAGCTCATTATGATTGCAAATAGTATGATGAAATGAGTATTGTCAACAAAAGGTCATAAAATGATTTAGATTACTGTACTATTAAAGATTTTTTTTTACTATTTTGCCTTATTAACACTCCACCAGCACAATTATTTATAATTGCACCTTACACACACCAAGCAAAAGTATCACAATGTCATGACACACACACTGAACTGTTACAAAAACAATTTCAACAATTATCTACATTTATTTTGAAATACAAAAAAAAATATAACACTACTATCTATAATTCATCCAGTTTTGCACGTCAAGGTACAAAATTCACCCAACGATAATTCATAATACTATTAGTGTAATGCACAAAAATCTTACAATATCTCAAAATTGCATGACAATTGTGGAATTGGATCATTTACTTTCCACATACTATTACTTTATTTCCATCATGTTCGTTTATGTTGTCATACTTAAAGAATAAGAGATTAAAGGAGGACAACTAATGGGTGATAGCTTACAAGAAACAAATTCAGAGAAATTCCTTGTAGTTCAATTTCCCTCCAGTAGCATTCGCGATTACCTGATTCCAATAAGTAAATGTACATATTGAACATTATCATACAATGTACATATACCTCAATTCATGTTTTGAATTTTTTTTAAAGAATAGCAATATACGATTCAATCAAATTAAATTTTTTGGCAACAATAATTTTACTATGCACCGAGTCATTATATCTAACTACCAAATTACATGTATGTTTTTTGTGTATAATTTCTATATATACTGCATTCATTAGAGTTACTTAGAATTATTCAGATTTTATCAATCTATTGTCTCTGTGACATTTTCAAACGTACCATTTCTCCTACATTTTGTCAGAACACATCTTGCATCACATACAATGCTAGAGGGATGGTTCTCTTACAATCATCGTAAATCTAGGTAGCATTTGACTTTAATTTGTAATAGGAATAATAAATATATTCATTTTGAAAATGTATTAAAGCTAACTTACAACATTAGTTGGTAAACGTGCTTTTTTCCACTAATAAACCTACTGGTATACAATTAAAAAATATCTAAAGATTTTTTCACAATTAATACACTCATTACACTCAATTATACTATTTATTGACAAACAAGGGTAGTTGAAAAAATATAAAGATTTTTTAATTGAATTGATTTGATAGTCATCATTTCCACAAGACCGTTATACTACTTGTAAAAAGTAAAGGGGGCCCCATGGTCATTGTGATTAAGCCACCACAAAGGAGTCAGGGGATTGAACAAATAAAATCATTTTAGACCTTGCCTTATTACATCAAAAGAAGTAATCATGAAATATATTTTGGCGTTTGGAATATGTTCATATAATTCCACATAGCTCATTGATAGTATGCTAATTTAAACTATGCAAGAATTATGCACCCAATATTTCACATACTCTTATGATAAGAGTGAATCAAATCTGATCAATAATCCAGTTTTTGCATCACCATCATCTTTTTTCTTTGGTTCTTCCTCAACTGGCTTTTCAACTTTTTCTGCTACTTTATCTTTAGTTTCCTCCTCGTCATCATCTACCTCCTCGTCATCATCTTCCTCCTCGTCATCATCTTCCTCATCGTCATCATCATCTTCCTCCTCGTCATCATCATCTTCCTCATCGTCATCATCATCTTCCTCCTCCTCATCTTCTTCTTCATCATCATCTTCATCATCCTCATCTTCTTCATCCTCATCTTCCTCTTCTTCCTCTTCATCACTTTCAACTTTGACCTGTGCCTTAGATTTTTCAACTTTTTTATTTTTGTCATCTTCCTCCTCTTCAGAAGAATCTGATGAATCTGAGCTGTCTGATGTATCTGGGTCACTCTTGGCCAATAAATCCTGAAAATTGGATTCAATAGTTAGTTGCATTCATTAAAAATGTTGGGACAAGACAGATTTCACCACGTTTAATGAACTATTTCTTGATTTATCAAGAGCACAAAAGAAGCAATGATCGTGAGCAATGATCTTAAAATCTGCTCGTCCAACAGGTTGTGACAAATATAGGAAAATGTATTACGTATGACATGGATAAATCAAGAATTAGACAATAACTAACATAATTTAAACTAACAGCTATAAAAATAACAAAATTATTAAATAAAAAGCAAAATCAGTACTGGGTCAATGTCATTGACAGTAGAAGCTGCTGCTGGCTGTTGATCCGTGGAATCCTGTCTAGGTGGCGACACTGCACCAAGCCCAAGAGCAAAGCGTGAATTGGGGTCCACATGAATCTCATCATCGTCAATTGGCGATGTGAGCGGCTTGTCTGTCATCTCCATTTGCACACGATACTCATACTTGGCG
Organism: Streblospio benedicti; assembly: GCA_019095985.1. Taxonomy (NCBI): domain Eukaryota; kingdom Metazoa; phylum Annelida; class Polychaeta; order Spionida; family Spionidae; genus Streblospio; species Streblospio benedicti. The sequence continues at coordinate 22,692,002 of CM032662.1, forward strand.
TAATGCTTCACCCACCTGAGAACATGGAAAAATAAATGAGTACAATATATGAGTATAATTATAATGATATTGTCATAAAAGTGGCCAAGGGCTCGGTAAACACACTATTGAGTAGCACAAGCACATCTGATAGCTTAAGAATTTATGCTCAGGGTTCTATGAATCCTACTTTCATAACTCTTTATCTTTATGAATAATTCAACTCACCTATCAGGTGGATCATCGGCACCACAATTTTCAATCGAAATACTGCGAATTTGTGCCCTGGAAACAGTACTGTTGGCCATTGAGTACTCAACATATACTGTTGTGTCAAAGCTCTCAGGGATTGGATCATGTTCTCCAAGCTCCAGGTTGATTGAGAAGAGATGGGTTTTGTATGCACCTGTTGACAAAGTAAAAATGAAAATCAATTTGCTGTATAGTTATGTCAGTGAATATTGAAAAAAACACACCTATGAAGGTATCATTTGTTACAGTCACTGAGTCCCAATGTTTGTTTACATCTAGAGACACACACCCCAACCTACCGTATAGGTAAGGAGTCCCTACCTATACGGTAGGTCGGGGTGTGTGTCTCTAGATGTAAACAAACATTGGGACTCAGTGACTGTGATTTGTTATTTCTTTTTGCACTCCATATGTATATACCGTATATGACCATCCAAGTGCCCACCCTTGTGTAACAGCCCTCCCCCTCTTTTTCATATCAAATGTCCATTAGAATTATGTAGTATCTGCACTCTTGCCCACCACCCAGTTTGAGAAAATTTCAATTTAACGACTATGGGCGCTTAGATGGTCGTATACGGTAATATACAAGGAAAAAGAGCATTGTATTCTGGATTGTATATTGGACATCAATAATCAAAAGTATGATTGGCCTCTCAATAAACAACACATGGTTACATCAACTTTTAAAATGTGTTTATATAACTATAGAAATAATGTTTATTTTTAGTTATAAGGTTACTTAAAACATATTTTTGACAACATTAATTACATGTATAGGGTTGACAATTTGTTAAAATGATCTACTGCAAACCTTGATTTCTCTCAGGAAGTTGAGGTATTCTCCATACAACACCTCTGAACAGATGTTCATATTTGGCACTTCCTGTAGATACTTCTATCAGGTTGGTTGGTAACACTCCTTTTGCCAGCATTGTCAGCCGTTCAAACCCCTATTTTCAGTGAAGCATAATCATGTATGACCACATTCACTCATTTAAAGAAATAAGAACAATTAAAGTGGAGTTTATATCCATTTCTTTTTCTCTGCTGTTCTATAGGCAAGTACGTGCTGAATTAAAGTTTATAAATAAAAATTCATAATTACAAATTGTGCAATATATAGTGCTGAATATAATTTTACATATACAATATTTACATACCACATACTCACTTAATATTTGCTTAATAACATGAAACATTATTGAATTGAAAATGATAAATTACCTTTATCTTTCCAGGCTTCCTTTTTGTTGCGTGAAGTGAGCCATATTTGAAATGTTTTTCAACTCTGAAGTAGTATATCCAGGGTTCAGGGATCGGGAATCGAATTTGAATATCCTCACAAGGTGTCTGCTGTGCTCGTCGACTGTGACTGTAGTATCCAGGAATGATCACTTCAGCTCGCAGTTCTAACTTTCTTTCTACCAAAGTCTGTGTAATTTTAATTTGTAGAGGCAGTTCTCTGTTTATTTTAGGTCGAACACGAAATCTCATAACTTCATACTTAATTGCATCCAGTGGCTCAAATCGAATCACCTTGTGCTCGTCAAAAGCACTTTGATCAACACTTTTGTGGTATTCTGGATTTTCGATGTGAACCCATTCCTCTGTTTTTATGGGTATAATATCGTGGCGACCAACAACCTCTTTCCCTCTTCGTTTTTTATCATTAAGTCCTAGTTCAACTACTGGTGTGCCAGTTAAAAATGCTAAACAATATATACGCACTCTCGCTTTATGATCTAATATATGTCCATCTTTGTCAAGATCACACCAATATTCATCTACAATATCGGCTGTAATCTCATCTTTTGTATAGTTTAATGCATTTTTTTCTCTTTTTGATGGTAATTGAAAAAGATAATCCTCTAATGTCCAATAGAAAAACTTAAATTCATCATAGTCCAAACCACCAAACTTTAACAATTCAGATGTTTGTGGTGCATGGTCTAGAATCATAGTAGTTTTTGGCTTATGCACTAAATCTTTCAGACCTTTGAAATTGCGAACTCTAGTAAGATCACTCAATGTTGGAGTGATTCGATCAGCTTTCATCCCAACTCTTTCTCTGTAAAATATATATTGCACTTTCATTGTATGACACTTTCCAAACTCGTCAAATTGTGACAAACCAAGATCACAAAGATTATAAGAAGATTGTAACTGCAGTTCTTGCATAACTTCCTTATCTCTCTTTGCAGGTAACCACATCCTAATATTTGGAATTCCATTGACATCTTGTATTCTAACATAAACTGCTTTCCAAAACCTGTTTTGAGTAAGTTTCTTTTTGGTTGGCTGTCGGAGAAATAGCTCCCACCCATCACCCTCCCATTTTGGATGGTAAGGAGGTAGTGGCTGTAAATCTTCTTCTAAAACATCAAATGAGCTAGCAGTGCTTGTTACTTTACTATCTGAGCTATGTGCTGCTCCTTCCTCTGCTGCTGGTTTAGCCTCAGTACCAAATGCAGCAAACTTTTCATCTAATGGTGGCTCCTTATCAAATGGGTTTATTCTACCTGGTGAGGTAACTTTATCATCATCTGGGAAATGAGCAACAAAAAATGCATCTTCATCATGGATGGTTGTAAATGGGTCAAAGCTACCACCATCTGTTTTCGCTTGTGCTATATCATCTTCTGTCACAGAAGCAAATGGATTAAAACTACCTTTAACAGCTTGAGCAGCAGATAAACCTAGAGGGAAGACATCATCACCTTCATGATCATCTGCATATGGGATATCATCAGCTTCACCAACTATATCTGCAAATGGATTAATTGTGCAACTTTCTCTTGCTGCACCTTCTGCAAAAGGATTTATCTTTGCTTTAGCTGCAGCTTCTGTAAAAGGATTAGAGGATTTCGTTTTTGCAGCAGCTCTTGGTCTTGCCCTTGCTATTGGTTTAGCCCATGCTTGAACAATACCAGAATCATCAGCAGCTTTAATTCCTTTGATTTCTTCATCATCTAGTTCAGCTCTTGGATCAAAATCATCACTTCCATCATCTCCATTTTCTTTGAAGATCTTTTCAGCTATTTCATCAGCAATCCCTGTTTCTCTAACTTTTATCGGCACACTAAACACATCTTCGTCATCTTTTTTACACTTTGTGTCTCCAAAATCATCAACTATATTGGCGGCTAGTGCTGAAATTTCTTTTCTCACATCATCATCACCATCGTCTGTCGTGGTCTGATCATTGGGAATGGGTGATGGGTTTGTTGAGTCTCTGTCATTGACAGGAGGGTTCCGTGATAATGTTTCACTAAGTCCCAAACTCAATAATTCTGCACTATTGGAAGCCCCATTTGTGTCATCACCTGAATTCCGTCTACTATTGTGAGGAGGTAATGGTGACGACGTGGGTGATGATGTGTTTAACTGATTCATCTTTTTGCCAATGTCTTTCTTGCTTGCTGCACTAAAATCATCATCAAACCCAACCCAACCCTCACTACTGGGAGTTACTTTCTTGTCATTTTTGTTCTCTGGTGACATCATATTTCCCCAAGGGTTAGCAGCAGATTCGCTGAGCTTTCCCAACTCTTCTGAAAAGCTCTCCTGCATTTTTAGCAGCTTCTTTTTTGATGCTTCAACTGCTGACTTTGCACCACCAAGGATATCCTAAAATAAGTAAATGTGGTTGTTTATAGTCGCAAAATAAGTGTGGAAATATGTTTAGTTATTCTTGTAATTACAAGGTAAGAAAGTTGTGGATACTCTCATTGATATGACTCCAATGGTACTTAATGAACAAACATTTTGGTGTCTCAATTTTAAAGACAGCATGATAGGCTTTGCTGACTTTAAAGACATCATGATAGGCTTTGCTGAAAATTGAACTCTCAGAAACAGCAGACTGATCTATTTGTGGGTAGCTCTCTCTGCTGTTTTATGCTTTGAAACTTCTTCAATGATCTCTTGATGGATGTATTCTAGAAAAATACATCAGAGTAAAGCATTTGCCCATACCTCAAATACAGATTGGGAGAGAGAGGGTGAGTAGAGAATAACAATTGTGATACAATTTACAGTGCTATTCAATTAACATATTTAACACAGTAACTTATATAGCTATGTTGGCATACTCAAAATGCTGTAGAAATCGTAATTATCAGCTGAAATCTATAGTCTACTAGTTGAATTGAAAGATGTCTACCATTTGCAATGTTGCTGCATGCAAAGTTTGAGTTACATGCTTTACCCTGGTGAATATTTTTTGTACTTGCATTCATATTTATACAAAGCTATATGTCATATTTACACAAATATGCATGCAATTTTATGGGTAAGATTTCACCTCATCCTATGTAGTGATTTACTAGATATTTTATCTAATTCCAATGGCGGATGTATGATTTTCTGAAATAGGTGCCCTGTACATCAAAACATACATTTTGTGCATGTGCCCTGTGACCCATTTGTTATTGCACATGGTCAAAATGATAAAATATTTAGCCGGAGGGTATGCCTTTCTACCTACTAGCACCACTGGATCTACTACTGAATTATGCACTTTTTTTATAATCAACCAGTACTGTTCACTATCTTTACTTACAAAAATTATTATATTAGTGAAAAAACACTGTTAAAAATATCTACTTGGTACTGGTATACATACTTTACCTGATATTTTTTCCATTCTAGGAATTTCTCATCTGTCTGTTGAGAAAACTGTACATCAACATTGCTTTTTGCTTTCTTTTTTTCTTTCTTTTCTTTTTTACCTGTCTTCTTATCAATGAAGCTTTTTACTTTCTTAGGTGAAATCAAGTGCTTCTTTTTGTCTTTGAATGGTTCAAGAAATTCTCTTGTTTCTTCATCAAGTTCATCATCATCATCATCCTTTGCACCACCTGCAAATGTATACATGTAATTACAATATCTTTTAGACATCAAAGTATAATCTAATTACAATGTAACTGACCAAAGTTGAAATTGTAGGTATTTAATAATAATTTTGTTATCCAAGCTAAATTCTGATGTATAGTAATACTATTGAATGCATGAATATATATGCATACTACATGTATATGAGTAACATGAACAGTTCTTGATAATATATATTTGGTAGACGTATTTTACAGATGAAATTTAATTAGGGTTGACTATAAAATGCATCTAGTTCTGTCAAAATTGCTTATACATTGCAGAATAACATTTTTGCTACAATTATACTTGTTGATTAATCTTTGTGAATATAAAATATATTTCTAATTTCAAAACAATGGTAATTAATTATTAAAAAGTGTCTTTATCATATATTCAGATCATTAGTATAGGATTAATATTTTCCTTAACTTGGACAAAAGAGACAGAGTTCAAAATGTTGATTAATCTTTGTGAATATAAAATATATTTCTAATTTCAAAACAATGGTAATTAATTATCAAAAAGTGTCTTTATCATATATTCAGATCATTAGTATAGGATTAATATTTTCCTTAACTTGGACAAAAGAGACAGAGTTCAAAATATATGTATTTTTTTTCCAAATTAATAAAACTTCTAGTAAAAGATACAAAGTAATTGTATTGTGAAGTCTTTCATTAAAATATTTGAAGATATTGCAAATACAAGCGTGAAACCCTGAAAGGTATTGTAATAGGATATTAATATTGTAAAGCTAATCTGAAATGAAAAATGTGTTACATATTCACTGATTATTCATGTAACAAAAATTTGTTGGTATGAAACCAACATTATTCTTTCAAGAAGACATCTCTTGAAGACAATTTAATGAGCACTGGGATGATTCTATTATTTGCTCAAGACTTGCACAGTTTCAACATTGTTTCAATAGGCATTGTCAATGTAAAAGAATTTTGTTGGCAACATTGCCTCACCACAAAAGGATGGCTACACGATGTAACATGAAATTTAGATGCATTTGCAGTTTTTTCTTTGATGCACCACTCAACAGAAAAGATGGCATTGATTTATATAGTGAAAATACACAGTGTGTGGTTTTAAAAATTACCACAGAACTCACATGATTACAATCATCATCATTTTGTGTTTATTGAAACATAAAATGTAAAGTTTTCTATGAATCAAATATAACTAAGAGCTTTATAACAAACCATGAACTTACACAATTGCAAAACTATCTAAGCAACATACATGTATCAAATAGACGATAGAAATAATATTCCAACAGAACAAAGCATTACTATTTTGTAAATGTTGTACAGATGAGAAACAACACAATATGATGATGAGTTTTCTTGCTCTTTTGGATGATATAAAACAAGCACCATAGAAAAAGAATATGATCTTGAAGGAATGGGCAGTGTTCCATAATTCTTTGCGAGGCCTTGCACAGCATTTTGGTGGATTTCACTTTAACTTTAAAGATATTTCCCTTCAGACCTAAGGGGGATAAGTTGCAATCGGTCAACCCTTACCCCTTATTAAAGAAGCAGCTGTGCATTGTTTTATCATAACTGTCATGCTCATAGTAAATATATATATATATATTTTCTTCTTACCATGCAATAGTGAATCAAAGTCCAAGCTTGTAAAGTTTATAAATAAAAACTTTTTAAAATTTAGAAGCTTGGACTAATTATTCACTATTGCATGGTAAGAAGAAAAATATATGTATCATTATGAGTTTGTTCATTATAAATATGCTAAATTCCAAAATTAAAACCATATAATCACTAAATATATCTAAAAATTATTTATTGAACTGTTTTCCACTGTTGTCCTTATCAGAATACAATAAAAACATAAGTACTTAAAAGACACCTAACAGTAAACACATCTTAGAAAGGGGATTTTATACTTTGCAGTACATGTATGTGACAGAATAATAATAGAGATTAAATTAGATTAATCTCTGGATCTGGATCTGGATCTGGATATGTAATTCACAAGTAAGCCAGTCTCAGATGAGAGACTGGCCTCCTCTTATGAGGCAACGCGTGAATGGTGTTTGTACATGTACCTCACCAGAGGCAGGCTAGGTAGCCAACTGAGCCTCAGGGTTGGGGGGGGATCACACTAGCTATAGTTTTCAAACTAGGTGAGTTCTTTTACGTGCAGAGGTGTGGCTCTCCTCTACACGGGACACGCCTTTTTAACGAGGCTTCCGAACCTCCGCTTGGCGTCGCTACCGTCTAGTAGTAACACTGTACGGTGGCGACGTGCTCGGTGGAAATCAGCAACTCAGTGGCAGACGCATGACGTAACGATTTTGGTGACACTGTGTCTGCCATGACCGGGCGGCGAACTTACGACGCAAACAACTCCTGTTTTCAAGTCGTACGCTCTAACCACTGAGCTACTGAGGACCTCTATTATTATTCTGTCACATACATGTACTGCAAAGTATAAAATCCCCTTTCTAAGATGTGTTTACTGTTAGGTGTCTTTTAAGTACTTATGTTTTTATTGTATTCTGATAAGGACAACAGTGGAAAACAGTTCAATAAATAATTTTTAGATATATTTAGTAATTATATGGTTTTAATTTTGGAAGTTAGCATATTTATAAAGAACGAACTCATAATGATACATGGTTTCCAATATGCTATGAACCTTGCTCAACAAATTTTCTGTAAGAAAAATATATATATTCACAATGAGATCACATGCAGTTTACCGATTAAACTCTGTATAAAGTACCCGGGTAATTGTCATACTGTTTCTCGTAATTATCTCATTCAAAATATAGATAGGTACATAATGCAATAGAAATTGCTGATGGTATACAAATTTTCAATTTTAATATGCCATTGTATCATCATGCTTCATTATACTAGTTTAACATTATCATATGAAGATGATATTCATTAAAATTTTATGTGTCTCTTTAAGTGAATTGCAAACAACTACTTTCCAAATTTTCAAAAAAGCAGATTTGATATTCAGATTTAAGTACGTTAGGGTTTACTCATTATCACAAGAGAATAAACATATCATACTCCCCAACCAGAGAGCAAACCTGATTTATCTCCAATTCTTTATATACTTGACGTCTAGCTCCACAAAATTGAATTACTTCAACTCAGGAGTCATGAGTAAAACATGGACAAACCTTCTTCTGTTCAAATGGGGAGAAAACAAGGACTTGTGAGACTTGTGTGTTCTAAACTTGATGTTTGTATACAATTCCACAAGATGAACCTAAATTCTATCAAAATCAATACAGTAAATATAATTTAGCTATAGACTGAAATCTTAACTTTTCATTACTATCAGCATTTGACAATATGTTGTCCATTAGTAGAAGACACAAGTTGTATTTGAATGATGACTTGGTCTTATTTCAATGATGACATTTTGGTCATTTTTCCATGTTTTGTACAGCTACAGATATTAATTATGTTTATGCAGTTTATCAAAATATTAACCAATATATGTAACATGGTAGCATTCATCATGTACTGGTCTTTCTTACATAGCACATCATTTACTGTCTCCAATAACAATATAACAAACAAAAAATAGACCAATTATAATAAAATACAGTAGAACCACCTCTATAATGAGACCACCTCTATAAGACCACTTTTCATGGACCCAAACCTTCATACAGCTACCAAAATGAACCTCTGTATAGAGACCACCACCTCTCTATTGAGACCACCTAGCACTAGTCCTAAAGGTGGTCCTAATACAGACGTTTGTTTGTACATAAGAACGAGCTTGGGGAAGTATAAGCGCGACCTTTCCATTAATTTTTTCTTAGTTGAATATTTAGTTGCAATATCAAGAAGAATTGTCATACATGGGAGAAACAAAGATTTTAGATCCACATATTCACACATTACAATTATTTGCTTGCATAGATTTTTCAGGAGTAATTTTGAAAATACGAGTTTAGCCTCTTCATTTTCCAATTAACAATATCATGCAGAACTAAACATCATTATGTGACCAAATATACTGTAATAACAGTTCATGTGCTTGGTACCACTTCATAATGTTTGCCATCACTACGATGTTACAAGCACTATTCAGCTTGGCATAAGATAACATAAATCATTTTTGATGGATCTTACAGAGAATAAGCTGCAATTATTCCAGATATCACTGTGTAAGACATTACCTATATAATCGAATTTTAATAAGCTTTTCTTTTAGATATATATCAAATATATAACATTCCAGTTAAATTCTGAGTAGTAATCATCATAACTAGTCTTCTTTTGCAAATTGGTAGTGAACGTCAACAACATACTTATGCAATTTCCAAAATAAGCTCACAGTCACCAATAACCCTACATATAGTCCCATTTGTATCATCACAGAAGGTGAGCTACCTATACATGTACATGCACATTACAAACAACATTGGGCATGCCAACCAGCCCCCCATGCCATTAATGAATTAGATACACACACAAACTTCTTCGTTGGATTTTATATACAATACATAATATTATGCTGATTTTTGTTCATATGAATGCTATGATCATACACTGTCTTAGTGACATTTTGCACACGCATTCCAAAATGGATTAGAGTTGTTCCATCCATTCATGATATTGTGTGTTTGGACTTGATTCAATGAAACACCGAGCTGTTCTTCTGCCAAGTGAATAATCAGACAGGGCAATGTACAAGTATACTCAAGAATGATCACTTCTACCGTATTGAGTGATTTGTATTGAAAGAAAAATTGTATAAGAAAGTCATAATTACAAGAACATAGAACAGTCATATTTGATTAAAAAAAAGTATAAGTTACTAACTGTACAGAACGATACTTACATGAAGTAGGTTATCAATGTTATCAAGACAGGAATAAGAGTATTTGTGAGATGGGTGATGCTGGGTGAAGATGGTTCTCAACATGTTACCAGGTTACAATTGTTACATTGACATAAATTGATTCTCTTTTTTATTTTGAAATTGATTACTTACTCACTTGAGATTTGAACAAATCTATGTCTCATGTCTTGATGAGAAATATACCTGGTAAGAATTTCACCATGATTATGCATGCGTTTTGTAACCAACCAAAAGAAATGTAGTCGTATCACTTTGTTCTCTTTTTATAAATCTAATAAAAGGTGAACTACACTGAGGTAATACTTTGTATAATAAAAGAAATGTTTTCAAAGGTCATAATTTTGCAGGCATTATAACATTATTTCGTTTCATTCTACATTATAGGAACAACAGACTAATTCTTTGCAATGCCCACTGTTAGAGTTTTACAATCTCAGTGACAGTATGTAAATAATAATTTAATTATATACACTGAAGACAAAAACAGTGATAGCCATCTCATAGGCAGATCCAGGGGGGCACAGGGGGCGCGCGCCCCCCTTTTCCCACCAAAATACTTCATTTTCATAGGGTTTTTCATGAAATCCCGTAAGTGCGCCCCCTCTTTTCCTTAAGTGTGCCCCCCCTTTTCTGAAAACCTGGATCTGCCTATGCTATCTATCTTCTTACCAAATTGATCTGGGTGCAAGTAGAAAAACGAATAACACAAAAATGTTCTGAACAGTTCACGTGATATTGCCTTTGCAATTCGTCAATTCTCTACAGACAATTTTGTTCCAGAATTTGCAGCCACCAATAATCAAACTTTGCATACTCATTTATTCTTCAATTAGTATTACATTTGCACATGTTTTACATTGTAAATGTTCAAAAACACTTTAATGTAATAATAAGCTGGTATATTCTTTTATCTGGTCTTAGAAACTGCATTGCTGTAATAAGTTTCTCTGAGAGCCATATGAGAATGTTACTTGTATGATGATATCCAAGAGACACGGCATAGATGACATTTGTAAAGAAAATGCTTTTTACACTTGTATAAAACTTTTAACTATACACTGCCATCGACTGCAATGTATATCTAAATATCAGATGCATCTATTTATATAAATTCAAATGACATGTATGATTATCCTTCCTACATCAGAAATGCTTGACTACAGTCTTTAATTATTTGGAATTTGCAAATGAGATAAATCTGATATTAGTTTTGCACTCCACTGATATTAGCTGAGAGTTCATAGTACATGTACATGTACATAACATGGACCTAACATAACGTACTAACTTCAGAAAGGTAGAGCTCAGAAAATAGTGTCTTACTGGTATATGGCAATGTCATGAAAATGAAGCTTACTTATGATTTGTGGGTTTCGATTTGTGCACCCTGGCACTTTGAAATCAGACAGTCTTGTCGCCATAAGATGAATAAAATGACATCAAACCTCTCATATTTCATGTTCATTTCTATATGCCAAACACTGCTTTTTCATTGTTGTATGAAATTACCCTACCATTGTTGAGTAAAAAGTCTTAGTTTAAAAATTACGTCTTGCCAATATAAACACATAGCATGAGAAGTGTCTATACTTCAGATGAACAACAGTTCAATTTGTGTGTGCTTCTGTTGCATTTTAAACAGTTAAGCTGACGCCGGACAATTTTATTTCTCTTCTCTAATATACACACAAAAGACACATTGCTGAGCATGATATTATGTCACAGTGGTGCTGAAAACAAAACAATATTAATGATTCGGTCACACGTAGTTCATGTCATTCAACACGCAGGCATCTGTGGTAGCAATACAGAAGCCTACATGGGATATGAAAATAAGTTTTGTATCTACATGTACATGCATTTGGTTTAAAAACATTCATCTCTAGCATTTTATTGGATGTACATGTAGATGTGTACTGGGTATATACTAGTTAAATGACCAGACTGGCCCCCAGAAATTTTGAATTGGAGTTGGCCATTTAGTGAGATTAAATACCTTAATTGTGTCATCTGATACAGACTTAAAAATGGCCACTTGCCCGTGTTACATTTTGCCCATGCTGAAGCCAACTATTAAAAGCACTATTTAAACACATTATCTCCTCAAAAGCAGCTTAGAAGATATAAGCTGCATAATGTTGGCAAATCAGTGAGCAGTCTCCTCAATTGTCGTAAGTGATATTTTCCTCCCTACTCCACCTAGGTGCTCATTACAGCAATGTAATCATCAAGAAGTGCTCCGCTAGGAAAGAGGTATTTCAATTAAATATTGAAGTGATGAGTGTATCATTCTATACGGATCCATCGGAATGTAGCAAGAACTTAAATAAAATATGTAAAGGGTCTCGTTTCAAAAGTTTGCCATAATCTAAATGTTTAATCAATTAGTTATTGATAATTTTTGTGCTCCTAATCATAAATGACATCTCACGACCGCCAATGGAGTTGAACAAAACATGATTATGATATGCTTGAAATAACCCGACAGTCAAAAAAGCTGCAACAGAATAAAAAACAAGGTTAACATCTAATTATAGATATAGTGTAACCACAGTACGTTTCCAGTCATTTAGCTCAGATTGATCCTTGCCCATGTAGCACAATGAGCAAACACTCTGAGATCCATATTTGGAACATATCTTGCTCCGTTATTGTACCAACTTCTCCCGAAAAAGGATCAATATTCTTCCTACCCGGTAACTGCCTGTGTACTACATGGCACACATGTTCTCAAGGCTCCCATCCTGTCTAAATACAAGCATTTGGAGCCATGGCTTCTCTCATTGTGCCTTTCTTCTGTTCCTAATTGTTTATAAGCATAAACTAATTATTTCAATGATTTTGATGCAAAATAAAAGTACAGTTCAAGCCTCCAAAATTTTTATTTTCCTGCTGAGTAATTTCCAAGAAATAGTAAGGCCATTGTTTTAAAGCTTTCTTTTGAGTTGTTATCATCCTTGGCTTGCAATTTTCTTATTCCTTATAATACAGACGTTGTTTGATTACAATGTTCTTGTATAATAGGAAATCTAGTTTGAACTTTAATTATATGTCTATCACACGATTAAAAAGCAAAGACCAAGATATTTTATGTCATTCAATATTTGTGCCATGCATTTTGGAATAAATAAATTGGCATATCATTTTCTATTGTACATTTAGAAACACAAAACGCAAAGTTTTCACCTGTCAATTGAGGCCAATGATGTTGGTTTTGTCAGGTTTCTAAGAGACAAGAACAAGATGATGATGTTCTAAGATTTCACTGGCTCTACAGCAAGGCATATTGACTTGATTACATTTACAATTCAGTTGTCAGTTTAAAAATGTTATGCTCTATGTCATGAAAATGCTGCATAAATACATGAAAAGGTTTGCATTCCTGTTTCCATGTGTTTGTATACCTATTTCAATAAAATTGTTCTCAACCAGCATATCTATACAAGTCTTATCAGTGAGATCAGAAGGGAGTCTACTTCTTGAAGAAGTCCCAGACCAGATGTGTCACTGAATGCATGTATCCCAAATGAATTTTCTAGCGCGGCTACCCCTCCTCTTCTTAAAAGAATACAAATCTATGCATATTTGTGCTTTGAAAGAAACTTTCTCAGTATGATAGGCATATTGCTGTTTGATAACCATTGAAGTAATTGAACTAATGCCTAAACCCATAAATTGATGATGTCTCGATCATGTCATTGTCTGATATTGGTGCCATAGAAGTCTCGATATACACAATGTAGATGTTGTGCGGAAGCTGGCAAAGCCAGATGAAGACCCCCAATACATTGACGTTCTTGTGTGCATACAAACAGGTAAATAACATCATCATGGATATTATCTACGGTTATAATGTACAAAACAGTACACCTAGTGATATAGATGTCATATAACTGATCGTGCATTCTACATATATAAATCACAGTCCATTTCATTTTTTTCTTGGCAATGATAACTAATATTTCAAATAAATATAAGACACAAAAGTAAGACTATGCAAAGTACAGGTAGATATACAAAATAGAAGTATGGGCACTGATTATGCACTTCAAAATGTAAAAAAAATTGTTTTGTCTCATATCATACAAACACACACACACAGACAAATTGTACGAGCTTTTACATTGTATTACATTGCCATGTTGCATCCATGGTAAATGGCTCACACCAATTGATGTATTACATGTGTGCACAGAGAATAGTGTTAGGGAAGACTGCAAATGATATTTTTGTAGTCTATCACAATGGTTATAGATTTGATTTGATGTTTGATATCAAGCATTGTACAAATCATGTTATGATGAATTGTTAATATTCTAATAATTGCATGTATCTCTATTCACTTGTGCTTACAAATTTCACGTTTGTTTCTTATACAATATCAACTGAGTTAAATTTATGTTTTTTTTTAACCAGAACAATATAATATGCTTTTAATTTGATTTTTGTTTTGGATTTATGATAATCTGTGAACTTTGATTATATTAATAGCAGTAACAAGAAGCAAATCCAATCGGTGATGTTAAAAACCCATCTAGGGTTTCACACTTTTTTATGAAAAGAGGTGATACACTCATTCTGCCCGACTCATATACCAGTAGGTGGTACTTTCTCTAGCCCCATGGTCCATTCAACCAAAGATGAAAAGGTTAGCTAGGCAGATCACTATGTTCTGTTTACTACTTAAACACTAATCCCAAAATAAGAGCTATTCAAATAATTACCAGATGGTATCTCAATGTAGGAATATACAGATGAGATTACGTTTGATTGGGGAGTAGTAACTATGTATTTTGCTGATTGCATTGATAAATGACAAAGTACACAGGGGTGCCATGGTCATGAGTAAAGCCTTAGTACAGTTTTGTGGACCTCCAGTTGAGACTCAAAGCAAGGACCCTGTGTGACATTGTCAAACAAAAATAATGCACTTAAGGACTGACATGGGACTCGCGTGCAAGTGCAAGAGTTAGATTAATCTTACATCACACCAGAAAAAGAAAAAAATAAGATGATTCCCTATCCTTATCAAAGTATACAGAAAATGATCTGCATCTCTAACTGGTTATGCACTTAGTATAAAAAAATGAAAACATTTGTATAATCTATTTAAAAACAAAAATGATGGAGCCTCTGGCAGCAGTTCACTTACCCTACTCCTTAATTGGGGACTGGTCTTGAGCATAGGTTAGTCATTTAACATTACATGCAGTCCAATTCTGTGTCTCCTTAGGCAAAAAGTAATTAATGACAGATCAATCCCATATTGTTATTTCAGGAGACAAGATAATTTGTTCTCAAATGGTTGTGCGTTTTAGTCTTGTGTGGGAGGGAGCACTGGCATGTTACTAGCAAATTACAATGTACTTCAATATTATCAATGTGCAATAAGAAGTTTTCTTAGATTGCTAAAGGTGAAAACCTACTGAAAAATGTACCCCAGTACATAAAAACTTGTATCTATGTCCTAATTAAATCATAGCTATACTAGAAACAAATATACAAGTCATTGAATATTGCACTAAATTTTTAAGTCACCAGGAGTGTAAAAATACCAATGTCACCAGGAGCAATGCTATATAGTGACTTTTTTCCATTTACAGTAATATGAGAATATGAGTAGTCGCAAATTAAAGGTGACAAGACTGTGCTTTGTGTCTGTTTTGAGCTAGTTATCTGTCACTAACGTCTACCGTCAACGAAAGTCGCTAAATTATTTCATAAAAGGATCTTATTTTTCTTGTCATTGTACATTTTTAGTTACTTGTTAATGTTGCAAAGACAAATTTATAATAATTTGATGTACATATACAATATGTATATTGATTGGAATAAACAATAATAAACATGATGGTCAATATATCTATGTAAAGAACATCATAAGGTTTCATTACTTTTATTGTACACCAGTGTAATATATGTCTTCTGTTCTATCTGGACATATGCATTAGGCATAGAAACTGATAATAAATCTTAATCTCAGTATTGTGAAAATTATGTATTTTCGAATTTGGTTTGGATTTATATATGTTCTGAGAGATTGATATGAAGCTGTCAGAAGCAATTCAATTGATACATGTACATCACAGAATATATAATTCAATGTGCAAAACATGAAACAACCATTCTAAGTACATGTATACTCATAATATTTAAACTTCAGTTTTCGACACAAAGGAATGTGATATGCATAAAAGGGTAATGTTTTCAAACCTCAAAATCCCATAAATAGACAGCCCAACATGGCATGTTCTGGCTGCTCCTGTCAGTTAGACTGTTACTGATAAGTAATGAGCATCACCCCAGGATATTAACAATCATGACTGAGCGTCCAATATATTGATTTCTCCTATGTAATGTCTATATACCTGTATATATGTCAGTCATATGAGACACTCAATAATTGAGTTTACTGTTTCAAAGCAAATGGCTAGGTTCAACTTGACCGGTTTCCATGATTCAAGTATTTTGCAGATGCTTATAAAGCACATGACATTTATGAGAGTGGAAACTGGAGTGCTCTTATGGGAGTATGCATAATTTACTATGAAGGGGAGGTAGGTGAGGTAGGTCATTTGATTGGGAGGGGGTGGGGGTCAAATGATTTCCCTATTGGCTGGTGGGGGGGTCGGGGGGGGGGGGGGGCACTCAGTTTTCTTTAGATATGTCCTGATTTCGCTGTGTTTTGTATTCTCTACTATTCGCTCTTTTTGCTACTTTACTTATGCTGCCACTTATTGTGGCTTTTGTGACTGAAATCACCCATATTGCAATTGCTGTTAACGCGCCTTGAAGCTGAATGTCTACTAAGAGTATGGTTATGTTGCAGAAAATTATTATTCAAGTGAAGATAGCTGTCACAACATAAAAAGAGTAATAACTATGATCAGATGTTAAGTTAAAGCGAATGATTCCATCATGGTCACATGGTCCAGCTGTGAGGAAATGGACTAAGCCCCGTAATATTGATCTCACCATGATCAATCTACTGCAGCAAGTTGCTACTGAAAGATTACAGAGGTGAATAGCTCCTCTTTGATGGTGAAGAAATGCATCTACAGGAGGTAAGTAATTCACAGCTTACTATTTATGTAACTGCACATTTAAATATACGTATACAATACATATGCTTGATTTTACAATCTGCAGTGCATTTCTTGTAAATCCACAGCACACTCACATTGACAAACAGATCTTTTCATTATACAAAACTGTATAAGTCTCATACACATTCAATGTTACGACTAAAATACTGACAAAATCAAACAATATTAGATTAATACATAATAAAACATGAACTAATTATATTCGAATTGAAAACTTCTCAAATATATATAAACATTTACATCTCTTTTGGACAATACGTTTAAGAGATAGATGTCAACATGAGCTACCCAACATGCCCAAGACATTCTGTTATTGTGTGTTTTCTCTTTTCAACACATACTCAGTTAAGTATCCAATTTTAGCAACTCCTTTCTTGAGCATTTGAAGACTCCACTAGAAAATGCTCACTATTATCATGTGACGTTCTTTTTTATTACATATTACATGGAAAATTGAAGTTCAAGCATTAATTATTCTCAATTTTTATCCTTCACATTAATATTATGTGGTAATTCTAAGATTTTAGTTCATTTTGGTGTCAAAGTGCTCTTTTCTAAGGCCCTTTATTCACAAGATCTACTGCTACTACACTTTTATGCACATGTGCATATGAGCAATTTGATTTATGGTTTTCATTAGCCCAAATTAACAATGTTATTTCATCTTTCACAACGACATATTTTTAAAAAATATTTGATCCACAAGCGGAATCATTTTATACATGCAGCATTATATATTTCAGCTACTGTGTAGGGTTGGTGTTCCTCCTCATTTCCTAATCAAGGTCTTGAGATGCACATTTTTCTCTAATTCAGAAATTACTATAATTCAGAAATTACGGTTCCACTCCTTTTTTATACTGACATGAGTTTTGGCCAATCAGAATTAAGTATTATTAGCAAACTGGATGCGAAGTGCAGTAAAACATCAACAGTTTATCAATTAATGGCTGTTGGTTAGGATGAATATTCATTCTTTTTTATAATTATATATCTATCATGCCACTCATATTTATGTTTCTGGTATTTTCTTGTATCTATTTTTCACTTTAAAATATGATTAAATTAAGGATATAGTTTGTAGTTTTAGCAAGTAACTATAAAGATAATGTACCTTATACATGTATGATGCTGTTAAATCGGATCCACTTTACCATTATGAAATCTTGTTTATGTTATAATAGCTGTACAATATAATAATATCAAGACACTAGCTTTATTGAAGTGAAGCTCTATGTACATGTATGTCTTATTTGCATAATTTTGTTGGTGGCAGCATTGCTCTAACTATCAGTGGAATTAGCCTTGCTGGGTTAGAATCCATCCAGGCTGATTCTCATGGTGCACAAGGACAAATTGTCCATGTTCTGCAACTTACGCTTGTTTCCTGTTGTTTACTTTAGTTTCAATGCAGTTTCAAGCAGCACATAGAGAAACTATAGTTTTTGTAGACCTTGTAGATGCAATAAAGATAAGAATTATTCATAAATATTTCCAGACTCTCATCAAAAATATTTCTGATAGGTTCAAATTAAATAACCAAACCAGTTTTCAGGATTTTTGATAACTATTTTGCTATAAATTGGTATGTAATTTAATCAGCATACACAGTCAAGGCCTTGTCACACACATGACACACAGTATCCTGCAGCCGATGGCACCACTCCCACCACTTACCAACTTTATAATGAGTGATGAAATTGAGTATTTTCATTCTATTTAAATGGTATTGTCATACAGATTCTGTGATTGCACTTTTTTGCTGGTGCCTTAAGGAACTTAGATTGTATGATTCTAAGCTGGGGTCATATAAAAAGGAATAAAGCAACAAACCAAAACTATTGCATAGATTCACTTCACTTTAGATAACGATATGATTTATAGCAATCTTTCAACAAAAAAGCACCTTCATTTGAAAATTTTTTCACTTCTTCTAAAGGTTTACTGAGTGGCTGTAGTATGGTTTCTTGAAGAAGCAGATAGCTGCGAATCCGAATCCGTATTGAGGAATACAAAAAGGACATTGACATAGCTGAACTCACAGTGCTCAAAGAAGACAGTGAGTCTTAAATAGTGTGATTACTCTAAGTCAGCAATCACAAATCATGCAGTTACTGCCATGATGTTTTAGACTGGAACAAGATTGAGGGGTAGATTGAGAATATGATAGGATCAAAGAATGGATTAAGGTAGCAGTGTGGATCTGCAAATAGAAGAACTTCAGCAAGGATAAGTTAGCTTAGAACCTCAATCAACTGTCAAGAGTGTTATTGGTTATTGGTCATAGTGCCATCTGCTGGCCTATAGATGTTGTGTCATACAGCTTTGAGAAAGTCTGCAGCAAGGACATGAAACATCAGCTAGGACAATCTACTTTTCATATACTATATGACATATAGGAAAAATTTAAATGTTTTTGTCCTGTATGTATCGATGTATGGATGATTATATAAATCTATTCAAAATCTGTATTTTGAAGTTGTAGATCAAAAGTGTCAGTTGAGTAGAGAGAACACACTAGAAATTTGTCATCTTCAATCTTCAATCGTTATTTCCGAAAGAGCCAATGGCCTTACAGGAAATTTTGTACATTTGTGACATACCATCCGTTTCATGGATGTACCAGTGAGTATTGATACTGACAGACAGAACATAGATCCAGGTTTCGAAACACCGGGTTTGGGGAGGGCGCAACTGAGGACATGAGGTAACATTCTATGAAATACATACCGGTAAAAGCAAACTTGAATGGCAATGGGGAAACCCACCTATCGTTTACATTTACATGGGTTAGGGAGGATGGGTTATGCCCTGATGTCCTGCCTAGATCTGCAAGTGAATGAAGCAGCCTAATTGGAGTAAGACTATTACTGGAATATATTCAATTATTTTACATCTATTTATATCATATTCCTCCAAAAGCCTAATGTCAAATGGTTTATTTCTTACCACAGATTAAATGATTTTAAAGTAATTAGGTACATATATACGAGACAGAGCAATGATAATATATACGATATATACGAGACAGAGCAATGATAATATAATAGTATTTTCCGTACAGATAGTAAATATTGCTACACTCTTGAATCTTCCAAGTTTACCAATGCAATTTTGGGAGACTGCATTTGAAGCATCTGACAAATGACATTATTGATTTCTCTCTTGTTTCACTTAATTCTCAGACAGTAGGAAATTCTCTATACAAATAACTGTCATCGATATGTAATAGCGCTTTTCTATTTCCCTTTAGTTTATGTAAATCATTCATTTTTAAATTGGAATATCTATCATATAAACTTGAAAGCAGAATAATGCACACACAAAGCATATAACCTAACTTGAAATGTTTGTGTACAGGCAACAAAAATTAATACTATGAAACAATAAATATAACATGCCTCTTGATACACAAAAGTGATGCATTCTACAAACATACTAGTATAACATCTAATAGGGCACGTGCAAAAACTGTCCTACATGTGCTAAAGCAAGGAACTGTAATCATCTAATGGATGTCATCATGATAAATAAATGGCAAAAAATAAATCTCACCTTTTTCAGTAGATGAACCTTGCTTTTGTTTACTTTTCTTTGGTGGTCCTGATGGTCTCGGTGGAGGACCTGACCCTGCTTCAAATGTTTCCCAGCTCTTGGGTGGTGCTGGTCTAGGAGGCGGTTTTCCTCCTTTAGAACCCTTGCTAGGCGGAGGTGGCCTTGAAGGTTTTGGCTTTGCTACCAAAACCTTTCTTCCTTCCTCCTCCACAAGTTCAGCAGATGTATGACTAAACATTTGTCCTTCAGTAAAGAGGTTGCCACTTTCATCCACATCTTTATTTTTACGACCAGGTTTTGGACTTTTTGGCTTTTTATGGTGCTTCACACCGGGAATGTTTATTTTCATTCTACCTTCTTTATCTTCGCCATTTTCATCTGCATTTTCTATATAGTCATCAAGCGTTGCAAGATTAATCGGTGTAGTACTTCGAGGTCGCTCAGTTGAAGCAGTCTGAAGCTTTTCTTGTGTGTACTTCTTTTCTATAAAACTAGGTTCCATCTCTTCTTCCTCAAATTGCTGATATTGATTCTCCTCATCCTGAATTTCATCATCGTAATTTGAATATTCAATAGTAACGTCTGCCTCGACTTCATTTTCAGTCTCTGTCTCTGTGCTTCCCTTGGAAGATGATTTTTGTTCTGTAGAAGCTATTTTTGGTGGAGGTGGTCTAGAAGGTGTTGAAGATTTTGCTGGGCTTCCACCAGGTGGTGGAGGTCTGCAAGGAGAAGGAGATCTTGATCTGTTCTCCTTTGGTGGTGGAGGTCTCGAAGGAGATCCAACAGGGTCCTGGGACTTCGGTGGTGGAGGCCTGCTAGGAGATCCTTTAGAACATGGGGAAGGTGACCGTGACCTAACTGAAGGAGGAGGTGGTCGGCTTGGTGATCCAGTTGTATTAGGTGATGGTGACCTGGATCTTGCTCCAGAAGGAGGAGGGGGTCTTACTGGCCCACTAGGTACTGATTTGCCTTGTTCTTCGGTGGGTGTCTTTTCAGCATCTTCATTTACAGGAGTTGTTGGTTCATCATCGTCATCATTTGCATTCTGTTCTTTGACTATATCTGGATTAGATGGCGCTCCAGGAATAAACAGGTCTGGAGATTTTGTACCTGAACTATCCTCAAATACATCTTCTTTGGCTGCGTCTTCACTGGTGGTACTTTCGTCCAAATCTGTCATGTGATCAAAGGATGCCACAGGTGCGGGGGCCAGCTCTTTTGCCTCACCAATGCTTGGAACATCAGAACTTTTTCTTATCCGGATTTCCGGCACATTCATTGTAGGCACATCAAATGTTTCTTCCTCATCAGCCATGTTTGAGTATCCTGTTGCCTTACAGTACTAATCCATACACCCACAGCACCGAGCGAATCTGGATCTTGTTGCAGTATCCAGATATATTTAGTGACACTATACACCTTTTCCTCTATCCAATTATACACATATCACCCCTTTAAAAAAACATCCATTTTTATCCTTTATATCCTTTTATACTCTTAAAATTATTTCTTTTTATTTAGTGATGATACAAGCGAATTAAAACAGTGACATCTACGAGCCACTAACACATATAAAGCAGCCCGGCAATGCCCCGAAATTGCTCCACGATATTGAGTAGGGAGAGCTCGTGTAAGGCTACCCAGGCTATACCGGGCTCACCAATCGATAAGGATTTGAAAGGGGCCGCCGCTCACTACCCTCTCTTGCTACTCCGGGGTTGTCGTATGCTCGGAAACAACTGTGACGTCATTTTGCAGGGAAATTCCAGGAGAGCGGCTCGGCAGCAGTGAACTATGAGAGAGACGTCAGCCCGCGGGTACTCAACTCATATTTGGATGTACAGTCGTAGGCAAAATTATTACTACTAGTCTACCGTGCGCGTTCGTTGGTGATTGCTTTTGTAAAAAATATTTTTACTTTTAATTTCTGTGCATGTACTTTATTTAGTTTGTAAATATTAATATTGGATTTGTTAAAATATTGATGACAATCTCTGTTTGGTGAAAACAGAAAGATGAGTCAGGCATATTTTCTCTAGTTGTAGGCCTACGTACGTGTTTCTTTTAATACAACGACAGCGTTATCGTTACTATATTTTTATGTCTAACTCGTCCTTTGAGGCTTGCTGTTCAAAGGAAATTACATCAGTGAACTTTGTCAAGAAATATGTAAATGAGAGGCACTCCTTCTCTATAATTTTATGCCACTGATCAGTGATTAAGGTGGGCCTCGGGCTCTATGTCAACGTGGGGCCCTTTGACCCGTGATGCAAAATTAATCGCGACATTTTATGGAGCCCCTGAAAAAATATATACTTGCAGCTTCTATTTTGGTGCTTTCGCATAAAAAAGAAATATGTATGAAAATGTTGGCAAAGTCTAGGGCCCCATAATAATGTGAACTAGGACCCCTTGTTATTATAGGCTTTGACATAAAAGAAGTACAAGGAAAATGTTGACTAAATTTGGGGCCCCATAGTAACTTTTATTACAGTCTATTATTACAGGCTTTCGCGGCAAAAATTTGCGAGCTATTTTTTTGCCAAAATCTGGGGCCCATTTGGTGGGGCCCCTAGCTGCGGCCCGCTCAGAATGGCGAATGAAAGAGTGTGGAGGAAATACTAACGTCTTATGAGATGTTAACATTACCAGTTTGTTCGAATGTCTTTCTCCATATCACTCTATTGTTGGGACTTAATGAGCCTCGTGATTATGGTCACCCCTCGAGGTTCACACACAGGAAAATTTGTGACCAAGATTATACTGCACCACCAGCCATCAGGCTAACTCTTCCCTTTCACAAGATATTCAGATTCACACGCGAGTTCTTGAAACAGTTCATCATCATTGGTCCTGCCTAGAAATGGGACCTGGGACCGCCACTCTCCAACTCTAACGATATCCATCGTTAAAACAGTCTGACAGCATGCATCCATTCCTCTTCAAACTACATTGTAGTTTTTAACGTTTGTCTTGTGCCCGTGAACGACCAGCTGTTTTGAGGCGGGTATTCGTCCAGTGAGTACCAAATCTTACATGCTTCTCTTGCTACAGATATGGCAAATAAAGGGCAGTTGACACGTCAAAACTCCAAATTCTGTGCTTCAACAATGGTTAGAATTCGTTCTTACTCTTTTTCTGATACACCTTTCAAATAAAAAGCAATCTGTAAAATCTGTCTTGTCTCTGTCTTTTTTCTTATCTTTGTCGAGAGGGGCCATTGCCAGTGGGGGCTATACACTACTCGTATCGAATATGTATTTCTGGCTCTCTGTCTTCAGCTTCAACGATGACGGCCCTTGCAATGTATTGAAGCGTATGGATATCGCGCATCTTCAGCTAAAAGGTATGGTTCGAAGTGTGAAATGTCACACGCCACAGTGAAGCACCTAATCGGTAGACTTTCTGTTTCCACAATCTTTACAAGCTAAAACCAGTGAAGCCAGCTTTTCAGACTAGTAAAAGTGGTGGAACTCCTTCAGCAATCATTTTTAGTTAGTTTTTAAATGGTGAGACAACTTGAGTTGAGGTGACGGGCTACTACTACAGCTGCTACCGTCATCGAAATGCGCATTGTACATATGGTAGTGGTTTTGTTACATATGTCATTGTGTTCATTAAATAAATAAATAAATAGCAGGCACCCCCAAGAGAGCATAATATATACATTTGTATGCTATGAATGATTAAGCTGTATTATATTGAATGAAATTATAAATTCTCTTTCGTATATATTTAGAACTGTGTGTGTCCATTGTATTGCACAATAAATGTCAATTCTTATCATACTAAAATTACCTGAAAATATTATAAATGTGCGTTGATATTGTATGAATAGTTAAACAGTGAGCGCGAGTGCCACGCGCTATTTGCCGGCGCTACTGACACCCACAGCCTCGCTCTGGTTGATCCATGCCAACATGTCAAACAGCGATCCATATTTGCAAGTATCTATACATCATGTGGATCAACTTCTTGTGATAAGTGTTGGATTCTAGAGTTGAGGTGTGTGTTAACTTTTCTCTAAATACTTAGGCGTTAATGTTAATTTAAACATGGAATCGTCAGTTTGATATACACAAACTCCTGTAGTTAACGTTAAGTTATGTAATTATAGGTGTATTTTATGTGAAATTCCTAGTTGTTTTACATGTGAAAAATAGAACAGGTTTTAAATGTAAGATTTATTTATATGTTTTTAACACATGTCAGGCTGGTGTTTATTTAATGCACTGACAGAGATTTTTAGTTTATTTTGCTGGGTGTTAACAGAGTAACCACTGTTATAATATTGAAAATGTACCAAATATCCTGTTCTTTTATGATATAACAATTAATAATTCTACACAGATGCCTCACTAAGCAGGCCTTCTGAGTAAACAGTGCTCTTATCCAATTATTGCTAATTTTTAGCTGCATAAACAGTATGGATCTACCAAACCTAACAATTCTGCTTAATCAATGATACCAGATTTTATTGCTCCATGGTCATTCATTATATATGGTTAATCAAATGACAGAAGCGGATTTTCCTACTGGCTAAAACTGCATTAGGTATAATGTTTAGAAAAGAGTTTACCATTACACACGTAATTTGCCATTGATTTTACATATATTTGAAAGCATATATGGTCAAAAGGTGGTTAGTGTTTTACTTGGAGTGTCCAATAACGTTTTTGGCTAAAACACTACATGCTAAGTATATTGGCATGTTAACTCTTGGTTTATAGCCACTCCATATAATTTTAGGACCATATCAACAATGATGTTATTCCGGAATTCACCCTCTTGCTCTTAAGAATGTTAGTGAATCGTGCCTATATCAAATAAATTTAATAACTTATCAAGTTTTATCACAATGTACAATCTGAATCATGGGCTTTTGATTACAGAATTACAAGAGCTTGGATTAGTGGTGGTTAATCTTCACTGTATGTCATTAATATGTATGGCACATTACCGTGAGGGATACGAAGCACTGAAGATGGATAAGCACATATGTCTCAGAATAAGCGGTTAGATGGATACGCGTCCAGATAGTATATCCAGCTAACCATCACGAATTGGATACAACTTTACTTACAGCAACATATTAGGTGTCTGCGGTTTCATATGAAGGAGTCGTGTGAAAAATAATAACTAAGGTAAAAAATGGTAGTGATCAAAAGTCATACGCACATATATGTGTTTGTTCCAGTGGATCTATAGCAAGGAGTGTAGTGTGATCCTTTCAAACGAATGGATCCATGTTTTCTTTGTTGCGTTGGGCAAACCAGATTTAAGCTTCACAAACTTCGACATTGATTGTAAGGCACACGGGGACCCAAATGTTGTTTTAAGTATGTGAAGAGGAATGAAAAGGGTGGAAGGTGATTCTGTTTATCATTTATGAGAATTTCGTATTTTCAGGTACCCTCCAATCGTCTGCGTTCACAATGTCTCGACCAGGATCAAGGGCCGGGTCAGGGAAGAAGAAAAAGGAAAAGCCCAAACCTCCAAAGGTCATTATAAAGGAACTGACGGAGCAAAATGAGCAGCTCACCACCGAACTTGAACAGTTGAAAGTAGAGGCTGAGCAGATGAGAGTGAAAATACAATTGGTGACGCAGAAAATTATAGAAGGAACCAACAAAAAGGATTTGTTCAGACTGTACCGAGTGGATGACAACTCCAACATCATGCTCCTGACTCCCGACGTTCTTTTGGATATGTTAGAGAAAATGATAGTGAAAAAGGATATCAAAGAACAATCGGTGGAATCTAGAGTAGAGGAGTTAGAAACACGCGTTACAACAATGAGTTTGGATATTGCCAAAATGGCTGCAAAGACAATGGCATATGAAAATGGAATTAGGCAAATTAATAAAAGTTTTGATATAGAAGAGATCAAAGACAAACTAATGGACTTAACCTTGCTGGCAGGTATAGCACTTGATATTGCATTAGTTGAAGTGTGATGCACAAAAGTAGTTGCGTGTGGAGTTCGGATGTGTGGGACGAGTCATTTATTTTCTTTTTTTTTCATCATATTTTTTCTCCGTTTGTTTTCCAAATTTGTCTTTATCTATACATATTTGTAAGCGTATAAATGCCGTATGCATTAATCATGGTAATGGAAATTATGAAACATGTTTCATTGATATCGAATATAGCCGTCAGCAGTGTACCTTGAAGATTACAATGCGCAAATAGGGCTAATTTAACTGATAATAACGTTTCATGGGACCACTTGATAAAGCCGGCAATATATTGAAAGTGTTATTGTTTTATTTACAAATGATATTTCAACGAGACAGATACAAGAACCATTGCAAAACGAAAATGAATCTTGTTACGACTGTATTCGAGTAATGTTCTAGAATTGTATATACACGTTAGATTTATGTAAGCAGAGAGTGCGCACTTCTTCTGGTTATACATGTACATGTATATAAAACTGCCAAACATTATCTTTCAGGCCAGGAATACAACATATTCACCACTCATGACCCGACTTACACTCAGAATCATTTCCCTGCTATACTCGAATGTAATGGTGTGGAGGAGAAGAAAGAAACAGCTGCACGAAGAATCCTGCACAGTGCACGAGAATATAATCTAGTCCCTGTGAGTGTAAATGTTTAATGTTTTAAATATTAAGTTGATCATGGCCCATATATAAGTTCTCCTAGACAAACGATGTAAGTTTCCCGCAATTTTATATTGCATGTATTTGTGTATATTGTTACTAATTGATATTTTGAAAACCCAAAGATTTACATAGCCACAAAAACTAGCCAACTAGAACTGCCCATGTTAAATTCTAGTGCACGTACAACAGACCTATAACAGAACGAGTTGTTTGTAAATCTGACCATTAGCATTTATTTACGTCTACATTTGATCCACTTAGGTTTGATCTACCATGGACACATTCCATTTTGTTAACAAGTTTCCCCCAATAGAACCACATTGACTTGGTTTAATTATTTACAGCCAGCGCAAACATCACCCGGTGAAACGCACATCTCAAACATGCACAAAGATCTACGCCTGTTCTTAATGAAGGAATTGAGCATAGAAAAGTCTTCAGGTAAGATCCAATCAGCTAGAGATACCCTCCATGATGTATTATTGATAATTGATAGGTAGTAAATTATATGAGTTGATAAGTGCCACTTGCACGATCCGGAATTATGGAACGACTATAACATTGTATAAAGCAATGGATCACGGTAGGATCACACAGACATCCGTTCATCGGTTTACAAGAGTCTCTATTAATCATGTAGGGCCTAGTTGTACCAGGGATTTTTATCTTGGTTGTACACTGCATACGTGTCACTTCAAAACACCGTTTCTTGTAATAAAAAATGACAACCATTACATTGATTTGCACAAAATAGGAAAGATCAGATCCAGTAGGATCACGAGTTTTCAAACTTCTACCCACACTAGAAACACCATTCATATTAATGTACCTCTAAATTGCATAAATACGCAAGAATATCAGAAACACAGTCATGGCACACTCGATTGGTGAGAATAGGGGGGCGGGGGTATAAGGCAGTGGAGTGCGGAAAAAAGGCCGCAAAAATAGGGATGTGGGAAAAGGCCAAAAAGAGGGAAGTGGGATTTCAAGGAAGTGGGATGTGGGAAAACACCTTAAACTTTGAGGGATATTGGAAAATATGCAAGAAAAACAGGAATGTGGGAAATAAGGCCACAATAGGGACGTGGGATTTCTTGACACCTTAAAACCCACCCCTGTGTGTGATTGGACAGAGAAACACTATTATCGTGTATTTTTCTGAACATTAATATCTACAGTGTGACGGGGGCTTATTACACGTCAAATGTCTGTCAAGGTCTTTCACAGCGCTGCTTGTGCCAAGTATCATTAGAGTAACACAAAATTGAAAGAGCACTTGATTGCTCATTCAATCTCGATCGATCACTGATCAGAAAACCTTTTCAGTGCAGACTTACTTATATAGAAGGGCTTCGATTCGGTATTCTGATAAATATATAACTTGTATAGCAAGGACAAACATTGATATATGTTTCCGTACTACAGAGGATCGTATTGGTATGTATGCATTTAATTTCAAACTCATTGTAACACGTACACTATAACAAGTACGAGCCACGCACAAACAGACATACGACTATACGCTTGTATATACATGTACTTAGTGAAGAACAGCAACATCGGACCAGTATTTCTGTGCGCGTGCATTTATGAGAAAAAGTTCTCTATTGCTATCCTTGCATGTATCCGCGAAAACAAATAACTATCTCAGCAAATTCATCTTGTGTCGCTGTAAACTTCTCCGCATGTAATAATGATATTTAACTGATCAAGTGATGTATATTTGAGCAGGTGCAGACTGGCGGATGTTGGCAGAGAGGGTGGGGATCCATCCTGACGACGTCGCCTACTGGCATTCTCTCAAACTGGACTGTCCAATGGGCAGGGTGTTCGGTAATGTACTTGAGTTACTGGTTTTACGGCGTCAACATCACAGCTTTACATTAAGAAACGTTCCTCATACACACACGTGGAAAGAATTAGACAAGCTTGCTCATATATGATAAGGAATATGCTAGTAATAAAGCACACGGGTAAAAAAAATCACCGCACTATTTGCTCAACACCCACACAAGAATAAAACCTGAAGTCCCAATCAAAGTTTGGTATGTTTTCCGCTTGAAACTCAATATATTAAGTACCCTCCTGTTTCAATTTTATTTGAGATGATTTGAGTTCACACCGTGACCCACCCTCTAGTGTGAAGAGATAACGAGGAAATGACTATTTTTTTCAGGTGCTTGGGGCGTGTCTGAGTCTGCGACGATGCGGATGCTCCACAGACACCTCATGTCGCCCCAGATGAGGTGCACTTTGCTGGGACGCAGGATCGCCGATTTTTACAACGTGGAATATGGCTAATAACAAGCCTTGCAGGAGACGGCTTCTGCTTTTTTGTATTCTACATTTCTAAGTGACAGTATTGGATGTTACCAGCAAGAAGCCCAGATTTATAGCTCTTAGATATTGTTATGTAACCGGTAAAAAGTATTACAGGGTGGAGAAATATAATAATTGATGTAAAATATGTTATTGGGAATAAACACCATTGAAATATGTTAATATAATATTTGCACTACACCTTGAATAAATATTTACCCAATTCTTAATGATAATGTTGTTATGGGCTATCTTATATACGTATATTGCACAAAAGTTCTGTAGGCCTATACTGAAGATCTTTATTTGGCCACAGACTCCCAACCTAACCCTCTTCTCACAGCTCATAAAACGAAAATCTGTAATAGATATTTAGATATATAATAGATATACTAAAATATTGCACTGCGTTGTAAATGTAGTTAATGAATTAGTGTTTGGTATTTTGTTGATTTGTAATTAACAGTCACAGCGGGTAGGCCCCTACCATTCATCATCGCTCAAGAACGTTGTTCCTAATACACCAAATAAGTATGATGAATCTATAATCATTTCACATTTATGTTCTGTAGTCGTTTTACTTAAAAAAACATATATATAACAGTAGTTATGTGTACGGTATAGTGTGTGTAAATCCATAGTTTATATAGCCCTCCTCGCTCCCATGATGTTGTGGTACATGAGTCTATCCAAGTGATCAGGACAAAGGACGTGGTGGGGACAAATGTGGCACCCGCTCTCATGAACATTTGTTTCTATTTGTTAGATTTGAATGTCCATTTTTGAATGCTTTAATGAAAAAAAAATGAGAATCATTTGTAATACAAAATGAACAACTAACAAGTCACTTTATTTGGGATATATCCAATAAAAAGTCAAACTTGGTCATCACTACACTCCATGCTTTGAATCGTATGTGTCTACATACACCATTTAGATATGAAGTTGTAAAAGGTGAAATGTAAAGAAAGGAATAAAATAATATAGTAGTAATAACGATATATAAACCCCAAAACAAAATACATCGGAACATGGAGACGGTGTCCGTCAGAATGATACAAATCAGAGTTGGGGTCAATTAATTACAGTGGTGAAATTCCATACAGTTCAATTCTGTTCATAATTCTTCATACAA
The DNA here is from genome assembly GCA_019095985.1 of Streblospio benedicti. NCBI lineage: Eukaryota > Metazoa > Annelida > Polychaeta > Spionida > Spionidae > Streblospio > Streblospio benedicti. The sequence continues at coordinate 22,722,729 of CM032662.1, forward strand.
ACGCGAAACTATTATGCTTCAATAAGGATCTATCATTTTCAATTTCAAACACCAATTGAATTGAAATTCAATTACTACTTCAATTACAAGTTAGATTACACACGCAATTAACTATTATCTCATTCTTTGAATTTGAAGCAATCCTGGAAAACGTTGTTCTGTATCTTCACTTTCTTCACTTCTGCCTAGATACTTTTTTTCGAATGCACAGCTTGTTGCCTGCGCCTACCTGTATACAGTCATTTTATTACCGTATGGTGACTGTGCACACACTATTACAAAATTACTATTAAAAAATTACAACAACGACGACAACGACGACGACACAACGACGATGACAACGACAACAACAAAAACAACACTGTTGCATATATGAATGAGCCACCAACAAGAAGAATTCCAACACTGCTTTTTATTCTATTTTTTCCCCTTCAGCCCGCCCCTCTAAGATAGGCCTACCATCTTTTTGATCAAGGAGGCGAACGGCGATGTGTTTGATACCACCATATGAGTCAATCTCGTAACATGATTGCATTGCGACTTTAAAAAATATGATAGCAGGTGTGATTTCATGCCATTTTACAAACACACTTGTTGTTTTTGTTTTTGTTTTTTTTTTTGCTTGTTTTTGTTCAATTTTAATATTTATTTTATTTACGGGAACAGTCCAATGTCTACTTCCCTGTCACTTATGATCACATTTACATGTACAAATATCTGCAAGTAGAAGCAGATTTGAAAAGGAATTGTGATTTGTCCTCAAATCACATGCAAGTATGTAACCAACCTATTATGTTGTGCACACAGTGTAAACATTTTAATTTGAGCCTATTAACTGAGATACCCTTCACCTGCCTGGTCTGCATTTGGTACCACCTAGTGACCGTTGACGGGGTGTTTATTTCAGACACAATCATAATACTATATATACATAGATTATACCGGTCCATAGAAATATTACACACACACACACACACACAAAAAAAAAGAATACATAATGCATTTATATATATATATACAATTACAAATTACAAACACAATCGCAGAATACACAATTACAGAACTTACAAAGCAAAAAGGAAATTAATCAAACTACAATACATAACGACACATTTTACCGGTGAAGTAAACAGTTACAATACTGTACATAATACTTTAAATCAAACTACCAATACATAACATCACATTTTACCGGGGAAAGCAAAAAATTACAATAATAGACATTACCGGGGAAGTAAAAATTACATTACTAGACATCATACTTAAAACAAGCTACCATAGATAACAACACATTTTACCAGGGAAGTAAAAATTATTTTACTAGACTTAATAATTAATAATATAGGAGATAACAGAATTAATTAAGGTACCATGAACGAAAATGCTGGTTGAACATAAAGGAGTTTAAGCCAGTGACACCGGATTCTGGACCTCCATCTCATTTCTGAGTTTAGCACTGAGAGCACAATTTTATTGCTTGAGTTCTCAAGTCTCTTCATAAACTTAAATATTAGATTTCTTATTACCGCAGAACAACTTTTTACGTAATTCTGAGCAAACATGTTGCTTGCACTACAATCTTTTTTCAGGCTGAGTAACATTCTAAAAACATTGTTATATGCGACAGCTAGTTTTCTTATATAGAAGACTTATTATAATTCCACCATAGTTGAGAGGTGTAGAAAGAAGAACAATACGTTCGGAATAAATATACCTTTGTGTTTACATTACACATATGAAATTTTCTGACTAGCATATTACCCTGAGCATACATTTGTCTGCATTGTCTGATAATGTCCTTGTCATCCTTAGTATCATCACATAAAAAATGACCAAGGTATTTGATGTGAGACACTTCATTAATACATTCCCCAGATAAAGTAAAGGGTGCAAATTTGACATCTTTTATACATTTATTACGACATATCATGACAGCACTTTTCTTTGGATTATATTTAATATCATGCTCTACCCCGTACCTTTCACATATTAAAATTAGTTCGGCTAGACCAACAGCTGATGGGCATATCAAAACTAAATCATCGGCATACATTAGGTGGTTAACAAGACGAGAACCAGATATGCATCCATAATTACTCACATTAAGATTGTTACTCAGATCGTCCATATAAACATTAAAAGAGGTACGGCGAGAGTATACCTCCCTGTCTCACTCCATTGGAAACTTTAAAGGTAGACGAGATAACCCCTCCCCACCTGACACACATATTTTGGTGAGAATACCAGTACATTAATATTCTGACAATATATTTGGGTGCACCACGATTTAAAAGTTTGGTAAATAATATTGAGTGTTTCACTCGGTCAAATGCCTTAGACGCATCTAAAAAACACATAAAAATACTTCCATTCAGTTGCCTATATCTATCAATAATCTCTTTGAGTGAGTAAATGCACATATCAGTACCTAGTTTGGGTTTAAATCCAAACTGGTTACAATTGGTGCTAATAACATCTGAGAGTCTGTCTAATAGAATTATCTCAAACACCTTTGATATAATACTGGCAATGGCAATGGGCCGGTAATTGTTTTTATCATTAATTTTAGCCGTTTTATCCTTAATAATAGGTACCAGGACTACTGACATCATGTCATCCGGAAGGAATCCATGAGTCAGTAGAGCAGTAAAACATAAACTTAGCAAGGGTAATAACCTGTTACTGCAACATTTTAAGTGTTCAGCATAAATTCCGTCCAAACCACATGTTTTATTGCTGTCAAGACTTTCCACAGCTTTGGCAATTTCATCAACAGTTACAACAATACTTTCCTCATCTGTACAAACACATTTAACATCATTTATATTATCTTGTAAACAATTGAAGAGACTAATGAAGTGTTTCTTCCAGACCTCCGTAATCTCGTTACTGCCAACAGCATCATCAATGTTGTTTGGTAAGGGTGTCTTAGCATTGTTAATTTTTCTCACCTCTTTCCAGAAACCATTAACATCTTTGTCTGAAAGCTTATCTGCAAGAGATTCACCACGGATCTGATTTTCATGTCGTTTTATAAAACGGAGAGAATACTTAAACCTAGCTCTGGTGACAGACATTAGTTTAAACAGCTGACCATGCCTAGGTTTACCAGCATCACGCCACATTACAAAAAATTCTCTTGCACATTTGTGAAGGTCATGAACATAATCGGACCAGCCGGGTCTGCACTTGAAAAGTACCTTTGTTTCTGCCTTGTGAGGCCTCATTAAAGGCTTGATCACTGGCCTTACACATTGCTTTAGAAATATCACTATATAGTGTATTTAAATGCTTCACATGGTTGGCATCCTTACAGTTAACATTGTTACAGCCCAGAGCCTCTGCAGGAATATGTATGTGACTTAAATATTTGTCGGATAATTGGACATAGTCCTCGATTTTGGAATTCTCCATCTGATCCCATTTCAACCTTGGTGGAGAATCGTTACTTATATCCTTTACTGTTGGAGCTGCATCTATATCAACTGAACATGATAGTGGGATGTGATCACTAATACTTCTTGAGTAAAGGATATCCATTTTTTGAATGATGTCGTGCCCGTCAGCAGAGGTTACACAGTGGTCTAACCAGGATGTTGTATTCCAACTATCACTTTTAAATGTGAACGAGTCACTTGGTAACAACAGTTCTGATGATATTTTTAAACCACTTTCAGAACAAAACTGCCTCAGTAGACCTGAGAAAGGGTGATTGGGGTTGCTGATATCTGCATTCCAGTCTCCATAAATCTGAATACATGTAGCTTCCAGGGAGTCAATAATAGAGCTCAGAATACCTAGATATTCAATATAAGTGTCCCCGTGTTCCCTTGAGTTACTAACACAGGGCATATAAACATTTAAGACAATAAGAGATTTTGCATTTGCTTTCAAGGAAATGCCAGTAATCCAGTTATGGTCAAATTTTATGGGTGTTATCATGCTGTCCAAACGTTTATTCCACAAAATGGCAACACCACCTGGTGGGTGACCACTATGTAGGGCATCTTGAAAGTCGACAGTGGCGGCTCCATGCCCATGGAAGTCAGTATGTAGACTATTAATATGCCCAAGGTTCTGCTTAGCATACCATGTCTCCTGGAGACACACAATATCACTATCCTCGAGTATGGAGGCAACTGTTGGTCTCTCATAGAGTTTATCACTGTGACGTGGGAGACCTCTACAGTTATAGCTGACAATATTCATGCTTGTCTATCACTATGATTACCACTGTGTCTGGACTGCTTTTTCATGGCACTCCACCATCTAACATATGCGCCTTCGGGCCATATCTCACTATTCATAAAACCTTCCGGTTCCTCGCATTCACACTTTATGTGAAAGGAAGAGTACCACTCTGTGTCCTTCACTCGTTCCACACTGCACCTCACCTTCAGTATGTCGTCAAGGTATTTTTTAAGGTCATCATCCTTTAGACCAGGTTCCAGACGTGAAACAAAGACATTTGCCCATCTCTTCTTAGCGTTAGCTTTGAAGTTCATATTGTTGCCACTGCCTGTGACCGCAAATTTTTTCTTTTTATTACCTTTGGCACTGTTTTTTGTAGTTTTTATTTTCGGGTTCGGAGCCTGTTGCTGCATTGACAGGCTCTTTTTGGCTACTTCTAAGTATGACCTTCTCTTTACCCACTCTGAGTCAGAATTGGTAAGTCCGTCATCGATGTCTGCATCATCCTTCATTGTTATGGCTGAGTCTTCTCTCTCATTCTCATTTTGGATTTCAGTGACCTCCAACGATGGAGCAGAGGGTGATATTTTTGCCATGTCAGACAGCTCCTCTGAGGGGGGAGCAGAGGGTAAGGGTCTAGACCTGTTGATGTTGGGGTCAGCTGTGATTACCTGTTCTGGGCTGTTGACAGTGTCTAGAAGGGGAGCAGAGGGTAGTGGTCTATGACCATTAATAACGAAATCAGTTGAGTCAGCGGAGTCAGCTGAGCGTACCTGATCAGGCCAATTGACAGAACCTTCACTGCCTTCATTGGTTCTACATGTGGCAATCTTTGATTGCAGTAATTGCACAGACGTGGATAGATCATCACATATTGTTGTATGTGATTCCATGTTGTTGCTCATGGTTTTAACGGCATTTTTAAGGATGCCCAATTCCTCTTGAGTAGCTTCTATTTTGGCAAGCAGAGCACATACATCGAGGTTGTTGAAGCTGATTGGAGGCATGTTGTTGAGGTTCACTGCTGCAAAGACCACTTTCAAGTTGTTGCCATTCCCAACATTGTACCGTCTAGTTGGTAAAAATGGACTAAAGGAGTAGATCGAGCAATTGGCATCATATTAATTTTTTGGCAATAAATTTCATACCCATACTTCACTCCACTTCTCAAGGTAAATTAGATCATTTTGCATTTGAACCTGATCGTCAAATTTAGAGATCTGCCTGTATATCAGAGTCACCAGCAAAAAGCCTGTATTTAGTACCTGGATCTAATACTAGCAAGTCATTTATAAATAACAAAAAGAGTAGATGTCCCAAGACTGCCCCTTGTGGCACGCCAGATGGCATCGGTGCCTCATCAGCACTACTACCCTTTACAATCACTCTCTGCATACGCCCTGATAGGAAGGCTTTTATCCAGGTATGTATTCTGCCTTGGATACCATCCCACCAGAGTCTGAGCTTTGTTATAGGCCGCTTGTGGGACATTTTATTGAATGCCTTGCTGAAATCTAGCACTGCTTTGTCTACATGTAAGGCTCACTAGTCGATAATTTTCTGCCATACAGGTAGCACCTTAATTGAAGATAGGAGCGACATTTGCTGTTGACCAGGCTAATGGTGGACGTCCAGTGTCCAATGATTGGCAAAATATCGTGTTAAGCATTGGAGCCAATTCCTTCAATATTCAACTGGGGATATACTAGTCTGGTCCTGATGCCTTGCTGGGGTTAATTCCAGCAAGGAGTTTCTCTACCCCTTTGACATTGATATCTAATCCCTACATTAGACCGAGAGTGCGTCACCACACGGTTTCATGCGGTAAAGCGCGTCATGGTAGAAAAAAATAAAAAAATAAAAAGACGACACCACATATGATATTTGTTGTACGTACTGCATCACAGTCACGTGTCATGCAAACAACTGGAAGTAGGCGGCGCGAGATTCAAATGAGCTCCGCACTACCAGCGGCACAGCACGCCACGCTGCAGCACTATTTTCATGACGTTTTGAGCACGACGGTAGGCCTACCATACATGATGAAAAGCGGCACCGGGTGGCAGCGGCAAGATCAAAGAGATTTTCGATCAATAATGATTGATAATGCCAATTGCCACACAGCACAGGTTTGGGAGACAGATTGGCACCTTTCCTTCGAAGTACATAGCATATAACGCGCTACTTTTTGCTCATGGCATGGGTTTGGCCCAAAAACGGCAACATTTTCATACCGCACTGCACCGTACCGTGACGTGCGGTATTGAGCGGTGCCATATATGCAGCAGCGCCCCCTCCCCCGTGTAGATTTTTTTGGCACTTTGTCGTTTTTCCACCCAAAAATCACCATTTTCAACAAACAAACAACAAACAAATCATGCGCGGTACCGCAGCTTGGTATAGAGAGTCTATAGAGTCTATATGGGGTAGGTACGTGGACTCAATGATTACACTAGGGGATTGTAAGATTCCACATTTGTTTGTAAAAGTAAGAAAGGGGGACTTGCGCGGGTATATATGATAACTATCAAATACTAAGCATAATGCAGTTACAATGGCCGGCTATATAACATTGACAATTTGCCAAACGAGTGTGTAGTGTTGTTGATATTATTTTCAAACCCTGTAAAGTTATTTTACGGAGTTTCCAAATGACGTCATGAAGGGGTATTCCCGAAAGTTACGAGAGATTAACAAAAATAAAACATGGTTTAATTATTTTCAAAATACATTACTTGTCGCGGTCTATTAACCTTGTTAGTGCATTTTATTAAGAAAATGATAGAAAAGGGTCAAGTTAAAGGGGTGCTGTTTGCGATTCAGCTCTTTTTAACCAGTTTTCTAGGCGTATTTATATGTGGATTTGGCTTATTACCAGTGTTTATATTCAACCCACCATTGTACAGAAAGTTATTTGACAACTTTATAGCAGCATGGATGTGTTATTGTGCGGTGAGTGGCGTTATACTTTAAGTTTAATAAAGATAGTTAACTGTGACTCAGTAGTTTTGTTTTATGAATTGAACATATTTACATAGTAGTAGTACTTGAGTACCTGGATCTAGAACAGTGGATCTGAGTGTGAGTGAAAACGAAAACATCAACTATTTGATGACGATCTCCCGTTTGTACAATTTACGACATGGTTTTATTCAAAATATGCACATAAATATGAACCATCTTCAGGTCGCACCACAAAAACCGGAATGTCGGGATTTGGTTTGTTCGTAACGATATGTAAAATGGGTGACCACTTATTAGCAAGCTTGTGTTTTCCTTTTTAAACCTACATTTTTGTTAACACATAGTCTCCGACCTCAATATTTGAACCTTGTACTTTCTTATTGTAAGATGTGGTTTGTTTTACACAGGCTTTCTTCAGCGCATCACGAGCAATTTTAAACGCAGAATCTAGATTTTGCTTCACAAGGTTCACAGTTCGATTACTTGTTTCAACCTCTGCAGTCCCTCAGTAAATATCAAGTGGGAGTTTGGGAGACCTACCAAACATCAAGTAAAAAAGGTGCATACCCTGTAGATTCATGTTTACAACTATTGTATGAAAACACCAAGGAAGCTAGGTGGTCCTTCCAACCAAGTTTCTGCTCCTCTGTGAGTGTGCGCAACATGGAAATCAGTGTACGGTTAAACCTCTCAGTGGCACCATTGCCTTGAGGGTGGTAACAGGTCGTCCTTGACTTGTCAATTCCCAAAAGTTTGCACAACTGATAAATTACTTTTTTGCTTCGAAGCTACCCCCCTTATCAGAGTGGAAACGTTCACAGATACCAAAATTCAGAATAATTTCTTTGAATAATATGTTAGCCACTGTTTTGGCCTCTTGGTCTTTGGTAGCGAAGGCCCAACTATAGCGGGTAAAATGATCCGTTATAACCAAGATATTTTTAACCTTTCCTTTGCTTTCCTCCAAAGACAAGAAATCCATACAGACTAGCTCAAATGGTCTTGTTGTTACTACACTTACCATTGGGGCATAGTGTGGTGTATAAGGCGTTTTTGCACAGATGCAAACCTTACAATTTTTTATATAGTTTTCAACAGATTTATGTCAGACCTGGCCAAAAGTATCTTTCCTGGGCTATGCTAATGGTCTTGTCTCTACCCAGATGTCCTAGTTCATCATGTGAAAGGGATAAAACCTTACCTCGTAGATGTCCTGGGACTACGTAAGCACTTGTTGTTAACACATTTGGGATTGTTATGCCATCTTTCACGACATGTTCTCGAAAAGTCAACAATTTTCTCACAGGGATTCTCGTTTGAGCTCTAGACAGTTTTTGCATCCTTAATACAAGATGTCGAACTCTTGCTATGTTTCTGTCCTTACCTTGTTCAGCACCCCAATCCACTGGAGGACTACTCCCCCACCCTTCTTGACTAAACTCGCCCTGGGGTAGCTAAACCTTCAGCAATTCCATCGAATTTGAATCAACAACCGACACAGCTCATTGAAACATATCTTGACTGACATGTCTTGTACACTCACTCTGTTTCTGTTCAGGCCCCTGTCTGGACATGACTGTTCTAACCACATTTGATATGCCAGGCTTATAATTGATGGTGAAATCATAGCTAGATAACTCTGCAAGCCACCGATGGCCCAATGCATCCCGGCTTAGCAGTAGTGCTGAGATAAAGTAAGGGGTTATGGTCAGTATATACATGAAAAGTATTTCCATACAAATAATACCTAAATTTGCTTGTAACCGCCCACTTTAGAGCTAAAAACTCTAACTTGTGTGTGCTATAGTTCTGTTCGGACACTGACAGAGTACAACTCCCAAAAGCTATAGGGTCAAGCTTACCATCACTGTTTTTTCTGGTAAAGAGCACAACCTAATCCCTGTATACTGGCATCAGTGTAGTATAAATGGCTTTTCAAAATGTGTTTTCTAAAAAATTCATAAAGCCTAAATATTTTTTGAAGTTCTTTGATATTTTCAGGGGCAGACCAGTTACGTACATCTTCTATGTGTTTGTCACTGATTTTTACTCCATCTTTAGAAACTTCAAACCCTAAAAAGTCAACACGATCTGAAAAAAAAACTATTTTTTTTTGATTTCAACTTAAGATTGGCAGTTCTTAAGCGATCAAACACTTCTTGTAAGTTGCAATATAATTCTTGCTTTGTTTAACCGTGTACAATTACTTCATCAATATAAACACAACAAGTTTCCATGATCAAACCATCAGTACCTTGTCCATACATCATTGATAAATTGCTGGAGAATTTTTAGACCCTGAATGGTAATTTCAAGTACTCAAATAGACCACATGGTGTACTGAATGCCGTTCTTTCAGTATGAGAGTCATAAATCTTGAGTTGTTGAAATCCACTAAATAAATCTAAAGACACAAAGTATTTAGCATCCTTTAATGAGTCAATTAGAGTATCAACTCGTGGTATTGCATAGCTGTCTCGAGTGCATAAACTGTTTAACTGGCGGTAGTCAACACACAAAAGCAGTTTCCCAGTTTTCTTTCTAACCATAACTATGTTAGAACTGAAGGGACGTTTTGACTCCAGCTGTCAACAGTTCCAAAATGTGGGATTTCAACTCCTCGTATGCACCTGGCGGTACAAGTCGCATTTTTCTGATGGAAACGTGTACTATCATTCATATCGATCTTAACTTCAGTAACGTTCGAACATCCCATTTCCATAATGTCCATTGCAAAAACGTCATGATTTTTTGGTAAGAAATGCAGTTAATTCTGTTCGGTCATTTTCATTTAAGTGAGACATATTAAATGTCCAGTCGCAGTGGTAGTGAGGGCCATCCGTCTCATGCTAGTGGCTCCAGACACTCAAAACCAGCGTCAGTTCACGTAAAAGCAGATCGGAATCAGCGTATGATCTTCCCGGAAAGAGATCCTTCGAATTTTAACTATAAATTGTCAAAGCGTTAAGAAGAAGAAAGCTGAACTAGAAACCGCTTTTGAGTTATATTAAACCGGACGTTGTTTGTGGCTCAGAATCCTGGCTACGATGGCATAAAAACTAATGAAGTTTTCCCGTGCAACTACGTAGCATACAGGAATGATCGGGGATCGTTGGGTGGAGGAGTTTTTATCCTGGTCGATGAAAACTTAGTCTCAGAATCTGTACCCAATCCTGATGATAATGAACTGGCATGGGTAAAACTAAAACTACCCTCGAATCAGGACCTTCTCGTGGGATCCTTTTATATGCCCAAGAGGACCGTAGCAACTGTAGAACATCTTGACGGTGAACTCCAGAAAGTGACCGGTGGCCCAAACGAAACGCTGTTCTCCTCGCAGGAGACTTCAATTGTCCTGATGTGGATTGGGAAACTGGTATCGCGAGATTGGGCTGCGATGATCGGCCGACACAGCAACTTTTGGCTGACGCCACATCAAACGCCGCACCTTAAGCAAGTTCACGACGATTAGGGGTGATAACGTTTTGGAACTTGTGTTCACAAACAGACCCTAGTCTCGTAAAGTCATCAGTATCGGCACCAGGTATTTCAGACCCACCACATGGTAGTAACGGACATGGCGCTGAAACCAAACCGGAACAAGCGTAAACAGAGAACAATCCTCCAGTTTGCACGAGCAAAACTGGGAAGCTGTGTGTGCAGACATTGACAAGGCGGAGGTCGAGATCGACCAAATGTATCATGCAGGATGCGACGCGCAAAATCTGTGGAACTGCTTCATCGATTGTGTAAACGAAAGTGTGAAAAAAAAGCATGTACCGTCTAAAACAATGAAATCCAAATATTCACTGCCCTGGGTAACTGGTAAAATCAGGAAAATGCTCTATCGGAAAAAGTGCATGTTTCGCAAAGCAAAAAGACTGGAAAGTGGAAGACATATAATGCCTTCCAAAAGACTGTAAGCGCGCCATCAGGAAAGCTGAATGGGTCCATGTAAACAACCAAATACAGTCTGGTTTTTGAGGAAGGCAGTTCAAAACCGTTCTGGCAGTACATAAAAAGTCTCGCCGTTCAGATAACGCCGGTGTATCGCCTCTTAAAGACCACGGTCAGTTAGTTAGCGATAGTAGTGGTAAAGCACGAATCTTATTAGAGCAGTTCAAGTCAGTATTCACCATCGAAAGCAGAAACCCTCCCGACGGGAAAGACTTGAAGGAGTATCCACCCGCCAGTACCCTCCAAATAGTTGAATCTGGAGTTCTCAAACTGCTAAAGCGTATCAATGCTTCGGAAGTCGAACGGCCCAGATAACATACCCAACAGGGTGTTGAAAGAATGTGCGGAAAGCGTAGCGCCGATCCTTACCAAGATCTTTCAGCGTTCAGTTGATACGGTGTGGTCCGGAAACCTGGCGAAATGCCAACATCTCATGTGCATTTAAAAAAGGGGGACCGCCATCTCGCAGAGAACTACCGCCCTATTTCTCTGACATCGGTGTGCTGCAAGCTCCTAGAGCACATCATATGTAAACACATGCTGAACCACTTTGATATCTATAGAATTCTCACAGACTTGAATCACGGTTTCGCGCTGGCTACTCATGTGAAACACAGCTGGTTACGACCGTAAACGATTTCTATAATCAGTATGACTCTGGGAAGCAGTAGACGCAGCAGTGCTCGATTTTAGCAAAAGCGTTCGACACTGTGCCACACCGAGCGCTGCTAGTGAAACTAGAGAGATATGGCATACGAGGCCACCTTCTCGATTGGATAGCAGGATTCTTGTGTAATCGGAAAATGCGTGTTGTAGTAGATGGTGAAACATCTGACGAAACAGATGTGATATCTGAGTACCCATAGGCACCGTATTAGGCCCGTTACTTTTTTCTTGTTCATATTAATGACTTACCGGACTGTGTAAAATCTCAGGTCAGACTCTTCGCAGATGATTGTCTGCTGTACAGGACAATATGCTGCTTTAATGATCACCTTGCACTTCAGAAAGATCTCGATGAGCTTTGTATATGGGCTGAGCGTTGGGGCATGAAATTCAATGCCAAAAAATGTTACATTTTGAGCATCCGTAACTCTTCCCAACATATGTACCAAATTGGTGGGGAATCTCTGAAAGTTGTTAAAAACACCCCATATCTCGGGGTCACGATATCGGACACTCTCAGCGGGGAAGAACACATAACTGAATCAAATCAATGCAAAAAGGCATCTTCCGTGCTAGGATTTTTGCGGAGAAATCTCAAAATGTGTCCCGAAGACACCAAGCGCATTGCATACCTCTCACTTGTACGTCCCATCTTAGAATACGCAGTGCCAGTTTGGGACCCGCACAAAGCTCGAGATATCGACCATCTTGAACGAGTCCAGAGACAGGCTATCCGTTTTATTACTGGCGACTACCGCCGCGAGACCCCGGATGTGTTACGCTTATGATGCTACGGCTAGACATTCCGCGACTCCAGGAGCGAAGGGAAAGCGTGCAGGCTCACCCTGATGTACAAAATCGTGGAGGGACACCTGCCTGCCATGCGTCCGGATGTTTTCCTTGTACCACTGAGGAGAAACAAACGTCCGATTCGAGACAGACATTTGCGGAGCGATTTCGTCAACACGCAGTATTGTGAGCCGCTCAGTTACCATCAACTCTAAGTGTTTTGCTGTTCCACGCTGTAGAACCCAGCCATCTGAGAACTCTTATTTTCCACGAACTATTCGCGAGTGGAATCAGCTACAGGAATATCAAGTCACTGCAGAGTCCATCGACCAATTCAAGGCATCCCTGGTCGGTGGCGCAGTGACAGACTAAATTAAACACTGCGCTCTCTCTTTCCGTTGCCAATTTATGTCACTTTTGATTGAGGCAACGTAACCTTACAGATTACAGATTACAGATTACAGAAATGAATGAACAAAGCTAGCATCTATATTATCTTCTATAGAACCTAAAGTTGCCTGATATAATTTTGCTACTTCCTGACCTTTTGGAATTTCAATTTCAGTATCAGACTGATTGAAAATTTCACAAAAAATATCATTTTGCCTTGCTTAACATTGACAATACAAGGGACCACTGGTAACTGTCCACATTCTGCTATTGCTATCTGTTGGCAAATTGGAACTTTGATGTTAGATGTTCTGGGGAACTATTTGACTACTATAAGGGTTAACATGCACATTTTGTGAAGCACAAACCTTACCAATTTCACCCTTATTGTCCTTCAAATATGAATGCGTGGAGCTAATAGTTTTTATGGCAAATGCTAATGCTGGGTTCTCAAAAGTTGAAATATTAGAAAATCTTTGAAGTAAATTTGTTCCTAAGAGTAATGGCACTCTGTTGTTGTAGGTAGTGTCTGGAACTACAAACAATGGAATAGATTTTGACACAAACTGGTTATTGTCACATTGGAGTGATATTATAACTTCTATATAACCAAAATATGGTAAATTTTCTCCAGAAACTGACTCAATTTTTAACAAATTATCTATATTATACAAGGGTAACTCTCTCAAATTTTCCATGTAGAATTTCCTTGAAATGCTAGATATTTGACTTCCTGTGTCTAGTAAGCCATTAACAGTAATGTTATTGATTTTACAGGAGATCTCTGTTGCATTGCCAATAAGTGTAGGAGGCAATGTTATGGGTCTATTGTGTCATGTACGGTATAGCTTATGAGTCTATATCAGACTCATAAGCTTGGCTTAGTCTAACCACTGGTGCAAGGCTTATCATTGTGAGATGCCGTGAGCCATAGTAGACTAGAGGACAGAGGATATAACGCTGTGTAGTTGATTGTAGAGATCAGATAATAAATAGTATCCAAACCATTTCCATGGTCTTTCTACTTCCTTATGTCTTAGAGTAAAACCACTCATGACATACTGGTGTAGATAGCCGAGAATTGACAATTCCGAGACCAATCTTTCACTAAATGCCCCATCCATAGAGCTCACCCCCCATCTGCTCTACCCCCATCGAAATCCACTGGACATCTACAAAGAAGAAGATACGCTTCTGCCATCACCAATTCATCAAAAAGCGGATCCGCCGCCAGCCACTTCAGCGCCACTTTCCACACCCATACAGGCACATTAGACCCAACTGCCAATAACCTCAAAAAACGCCATTCTTTCCACCCCATCAATTCAAGACCAAACATATGATGGATATTCAGGATGTCATACGAAAGGTGAGTGCATTTTCATAAAAATATGCAACAATTAAAGCAGGAATTTGAAGATTGTCTTCAAACAGTAGATTCCATTATTAACAATG
>CM032662.1:22737240-22761455 GCA_019095985.1 Streblospio benedicti
ATACTACAACCTCTTTAAACCGTACATGTTGGGAAGCTGGATGGACATTCGGATTATTGAGGTGTATGGATGAAGGAGTATACGGATAAAAGAGGTTGTATTGTAATGTGTGGTTTAAAACATTTCAAACGTTACATTGAAGACATATTGAATCTCTATGTTGAAATGATTCGTTCAGCAGTCTAGATCTAATGTCATTTCATTATACCCCCCCCCCCTCCCCAAACAAAAACAAAACAACAATAAGTCAAAAACCGAAACATTCATATATTTGTGTATATTAATTAATCAGATGTAGTCACTTTCTTGAAAGATTTTATAGTATGTGCATATATATTCTACATACCTAATTAACAGAACTTTGAAAAGACTTTAAAAACATATCCATCAATATTAGGTAAACTTTCTTCTTTATTGGTTTTGTTATTGTGTTAGGAATTATACTAAGTATTTTTGTCTGTTCATTTAGACGAGGGGACGGAATACGATTATGAACATTATTTTTGATAATGTAGTTTTAAACATCTCTTGTATTATCATCAAGGATTGGCTCGTCTGATATCATAGATAAATACATTATGTTGACTGAGCAGTACAGCCCCTGGGTAGTAGACTATAAACTTCAACATTTACATTTATGCCCAATTGTCTATGATGATTGATTGTTACATGTGTAAAAATATTCACAATAATTGCATTCATTCATGAATACCCATTCACCAGTCTTTAATTCTATATCACAATCAAATAAAAGACAATTTAAAACGAATCCAATGTAAGAACATAGATTAAAAAATTCTATTGTCTTCAATTTAATTTTCTGCTGAACTTTGAATGTTCTTTACTTGAAGAAATATTACATTTCCTCAGTTATATTTGAGTTAAATATTTTCCCTGTGTCTTTTTCAAAGCCGTGTCTTTGTCAGCTGTGTATGGTATATCTGAATATATTAAATGTGTGTATTATACAGTGCATAATGTGCATATCGCTCGAGCTATCATAGTTGTGTATATAAAATTACATTGATGTGTAATAGCATGCTTTTGCCATTTTGCACAGATATAAACCAGACTACGTTAATTTCCTTCAAGGCTGTAACAAAATATCTATACAAGAGTTAGCTATCAGCAATTGCTGTTTGCATTGTGAATGGATGCAGATTCAGAGCCAAGTAGAGATTCATTTTCAATGTATAATCTATATTTAAAATCATTAATTTGAATTGTAATTGATAAAATTTACTTTTTTAGCTTGCATAAAAAGTAGAAGTTATATGTGACAATATGTTTAAAACTAGAATTATATTATTCATTTATTATGATGTACTAAAGAGTGAATCCATATGTTACATGATGATGATGGTAATATGCTTTAGACCATAAAATACACTTTTTACAGAAATATACCTTACTGAACATATTGGCTGCATAGTACATAGCCTATTATGAAACTATTAACTGTAATTTTTATTAAGGTTTTTAGGTGGCATACTTTGAAAGTTTTTTCAACCGTTAAAGTACAACAACCAATGCTGCTATTTTATGGACCATTTTACTGATTGATTGTGACCAAAGTGCATGATTACCTGTGAAATACTGATAATTTAGTTGGAGAGTCAGTTTTAGATTTTAAACAGTAGCCGTTTAAAGCGGCATGTTAATATATCAGCATCATTTTCTCTTTTAAAGTGATACGTCTAGAAACATGAAAATTAGTTAATATTGTGAAAAGAAAATGAATTATAGATGAAATATTCATTTTAGGATACTATTATATATTCATCTGATGTGTGATTACTTTTTTGTATACTGCAATACTATAGAATACAAGAGCCTAAGGATAAAAAAAGTCTGTTGTGGTTCAATTATTTTGTGCATCAGCTGACATCAATATAAGACATAAAATAGTCCTAATCTTTAGTTACATATTATTTTATTATATACATTCAGTTTGAGTGCCTTTAAAGTCTCAGACATGCTTGATCGATGTTGAAATTTATGCTAGCAATCATAGTAAATATAAATAACTAAAGATAGACATGTGAGAAAAATTTGATGACCATCACCATTGATATTTCAAGAAATAAATCGTAAATTTAAATGATCATTATGTTAATCTATGATGACCGTGCTAAAAGGGATTTTAATTGGAATAATATTATTGCTCACAAGCTTTCTTGGAGTCATCTTTTTCCATCCATTTTTATTTCTGTTCATCTGGATAAGACCTCGACTATATAGGAAATTAGTGGATGAACTGATTGGATCATGGTTTATTTTTTGTGCAGTAAGTCTCTTTTTATTGTGTTTGTTAGTAATATGTAGTTTATAATTTTATGATAGTGAATATTGGTATTTGAGTTACAATATGTATTTTTCTAAATAATTTTGTTTTGAATGGATACGATTTACCCAAATTGCACCTAAAAGAATAGAATTATTTATTGTTTATTAATAATGAAGACTATCGGATACCCATGTCGATGAAAAATCAATAATGTCCAATCAAGTCTCGTGCCCTATTTCTGAATTAAATATCGCTCATACTCAGACCTCACCCCTGTTGAATGTTCAACTACAAATGTTGCTTTAGCATAGCTTGGATCTTCAGCAGCCGCACTGTCCTAACACCCCTACCCAAGCACCAACAACAGTACCACTATTCTAACAGCCACCTCCACCTCCTACACCGACCACTGTAGTAACAACGTCAAATCGCCATTCTGACACCACCTGTCCATGTTCTGATAGTACCTGCCCAGTGCCCACGTCACCCACATGCCCCAACAACTATGATTCAATAATAACTTTTGCATAGCACCGGTCTACAGCATCTGCACTGTACTGACAACCCCGTCCATTGTTTTTGTAATGCTCAACCCCCATTCTGACAGTACCCAACGCTGTCCTGATAGTACCTGATCACATCCTGATAGTACACCACAGTCATAGCCAAGATAGACACAATTTAGGTACTTACTGCAGTAGAGCACCTCATGTAGTCTTAATAGAGAGGTTGTCTTTTAATGTAGGTATGCAATGATCTTTTTATGAAGGATTTTGATGGTAAGATTTTCGTCTTATTATAGAAATGATGTCTTTTTAGAGGTGGTCTTAATTGAAGGTTCTAATAAGATATAATGATACAACTTTTTTTAAAGCTTGGT
Organism: Streblospio benedicti; assembly: GCA_019095985.1. NCBI lineage: Eukaryota > Metazoa > Annelida > Polychaeta > Spionida > Spionidae > Streblospio > Streblospio benedicti. The sequence continues at coordinate 22,740,408 of CM032662.1, forward strand.
CTTGTAGAAGTTAACATTGATTGTTCTGGCTATGGCAGCCTTACTTATTGAATGTGTTTATAAATACACTTCTAAAGTTCACCATTGTCACATTGTCACATTCTCTTTGAACCTTTTTCTTGATTTGAACCATTTTTCATTCAACTCATCAGGTCAGTAAGAACTGAAGCAACTACACTCAAGAGGTCGGTCTACTACATGTATGTACAATGAGTTACGTTTGTTAAAGAAGTCACGTGATCAAAATTGAAAATTAATATAACATTCGGGTGGGCACTGTTTGATTAGGAAATATTGAACCGCAGTGGTTAAGAAGTTTTAACTATAAATTACCACCCGAAAGTGACATATTTCAGCATTGTTTATCATTTTATTTAGAATTCTTTTTGAGAATACTTTTCTGCTACTTTCACTCGAAACTAGTTATAACTTGTCTATGGTGTAATATTTAATTGACATTAAATTCTATTTGGTATTTGAATTACTTTTCTTACTGTGTATGGTCCATATGAATTTGAAATAATATTATTTATTTTCTATCAAAATTTTTAATCAATCTTCAAAGTGAATATTTTTTTCAAAACTTTGTGCTTTTCTTAAGACTGTAACAGTGATGTTTACATTATGAAACAGACAACATAATATCCATGAGCACCTCCAGTCAACTATGACATGATCAATTGTAAGATATTGATCTATTATAAATAATATATTCCGCTTGAACACAAAAAAGCATTTTCAACATTTCTATTACATAATGTGCCATTCCGCAAAGTGGAAAAAAAATATCCTTGAACGCCCTTCTTTTCTTCTTCTCTTTCTTAGTTTTTTAGTCATAAGAATTGCTTGAAATCTAAAATGATATTGTGTGACATTTACATACTTTATGTGACATTTTTCCTATGACAAGTTAATGACAAGTTAGGTTATCACGTTCATTATTTACGTGTTTATCCTTCAGTGCTCCAACATTCAGTAGATATGACCATATGTTTGTTAGTAAAACATACTGACTCTGAATATGAAACTAACAGAATATTACTCCTCTCTGTGATTATCCATACAGCCTTGAATAGGATAGGAATCAGAATTGTGTATCTACACTTATTCCAATAATCAAAGAGGTCTCCACCCATCCGTTCTATAAAAAAACCAATACGTGAATAGCGACAGTACATTCCTGTACCAGGAATCTTTACAAAGGTGGAATTTATGGATTACAATTGTTTACATCTTTCAAATTCAATCTGTATACAAGATTCTATTGTGTGCTAACATTGAGCGAACAGGCAACTTTGAACCGCAAAGCATCCTCTTTCCTAAAGACTGCAGAACTTTTATCACCTTCAAGCAAAACAGATGATAAAAAGCTGTATTTTGAGATAAGGTTGAAAAGTCGAAGGTCATTTACAGCTGTAATTTACCACTGTTGAGTACATAGACTGCATATAGTCATTGTGTAAATCAATTATTACCTGTCACTGGCTTTTGTGATTTATTTTTATGGATTTAACCCCAACAGTGAAGTAACCTATGTGGATATACACAAGACAGCAGATAGCTGCAGATGATAGGTCCAATAGCCAAGTGATCTGCTTTTACTCTCTGTTTCACATTTCAGTTTTGAGTACATACATGTCCGCTTCAGTTGTATGCTTGGCACTAGACGCTTTGTGTGCAAGTTATTAAACTTTGTACAAACCTCATGTAACATTCAAATGGGATGACAAAGCGGATAATATTTTATATGGAAAGTATAAAATGTGATTTTAGGAAATAAAAGTATGGTATAGTGAAAAGTAATTAAAGAACAAAACAAAAGTTAAGACAAAGCACTTGGCTTCATAATGGAAGCAAGTAAACATGTACCATCAAATAAAGATAGGTTTAAGGGAATATTCTTGATTGTGATATTTTGTACCTTTTGCATTCTGGGATGTATTTACCTACTAGGAATATTTGCATTGCCACTTTTTTTCTTACCAAAAGTGTTCCGAAGATATACAGATCTAGTGATTGGATGGTGGTTTACATTTCTCACTGTAAGTAACCTGCTGATACCTTGCCACTTTATGATAGCTTCCATCGGTGAACATCTGTTAGCTCCTTATTTTGATACACTATATTCAACAATACATGGTGAAAATCCAAAGTTGATAAATCGTTTTACTCAAACAAAACATTTTTTAGCATATGGACTGTGGATTTCATATATTGTAAAAAAACACTTTGTGCGCATTACAAGAGAAATGTAATGTTGAAATCTTCAAAAATGGCTTTAAAAGACGACTCATATTATTAATTATTAAGCATGATTATTTAAAATTGGTGATTGGTTTAAATTGTATGTTTTCTATATGTAGTTGTCTATCATGTAATTCTTGTGTAAAGTTGATAACTTGCACTCTAAACCGTTTAAAAGTTTACACTTAATTTAATATTGACTTTTTCCTAAGTTGCTCACTAACAACTCATTTTGAAGCTCATTGGTCTGCTCAATATAACCTCAGAATTATCTTATCTCTGCCTAAATATCTATTGTAGTATGACCTGGACATGGTAATCCAAGTAACCACTTCCATAATCAAGTTGTTACACAAAACAATATGCATTATTTCATGTGAATAATTGACATATTTTGTATATAACACTAATAATTCAGTCAGAAGATGTCAAAGTAATTAGAAAAATACCCAACAAATTTAAGAAGTCATGAAAACAACAACAACAGTTATTTTACTGTGATTATTGAACTTCTGAGCATATGCTGACTTGAAAATGAGCCATTATGATGAAAACGTGCTTAACGTTTGAAATTTATGATCCATTTGTGTCAGTTCTAGAATATTTCTGCTGCAAATATGAGATAAGTTACAAGTCAGAATAGATTGTGTTTTGTCTGGAATGTTGTAAAACAACAGTTTTACTGTCTTGTGTTCGGTTAAAATGACAATGCTATGATAGGATGAGCTATTTACCTATTGTTTCCATTTGCCATATGGAAAATTTGTAGTTAAAACTTTTTGTAAACATAATATGTAACTACCTTATTAGATCCCTCGAGATACTTGTGAAAAACTGTAAATAAATGCCTTCAGACTCGTTACAATCTCTTGGAATGTTCAATTGCAGTCTGATGAAGGGCTTCTTGATTATATAGTAAAACATTGAAAAGTAACACCCCAGATGACAAGCAGTTAAAACTGTTTAGTTTGTGATGAAGCATTGACAAGTCTGTGATCTTTTCAGGCCTTGCTCGAACTGTTTCTTGGCATCAAACCTGTGATCACCGGTGACGAGATCCGTTCCAATGAGGCTAATCTGTTGATCATGAACCACCGGACAAGGCTGGACTGGATGTATCTCTGGCAGGTGGGTTTATCTATATCTCTTCAGTTTCTGGCAGTACATACTGTAAGAATTGTCTCTATCTACAAACTTTGAGGGATTGAAGCTAATCACATACATTCCTCTGAGTTATGTTTTTTTTTAATTATTATAATACATGTACTTCATTTTCCAATTCATAGTAATTGAAATCAATTGATTTCGCTCACTGAAATATCTTGATCTCATTTTCATAATTCTGGAAAATAAAATGAAGATCGTTACAGATTAAATTTGAAAACTGAACTATTTTTCTATAGTTTATTTTTTATTTTTCAGGTTCTTGTGCGGCAAAGTGGAGTAAAAACTGAGAAAATTATCCTTAAATCAATGTTAAAACACATTCCAGGAGCAGGTAAAGAGTATTTAATGTATAGAATATAGATTAAAATATTTGCTTATGGATTTTTTGTCCCTTTTCCTCACTTTGCACATTGAATCCCAGGCATACTTTCAATGCTCCCAAGTTTTCTGTTTCTCTCAATGTTTCAATGTTATTTATGACAGTTCGATGTGATTTTGAATTCTATTATTTATTATATATTTTTAAAGGATGGGCAATGCAAGTTGGAGCATTTATTTTTCTTGCAAGGAAATGGGAAGAAGACAAAGAAAATATGCATGTTATGATGGAGTACTTTTCACACATTAAACACAAAACACAGGTGAGTAATAGATACTGTTATTTTTTGTGTGTGCATTATTATATTTAAAGATTTTATTTGGGGGAAGGTTTTACCATATCTTTGAGTATACCAAGTGTTAACAATAATTTAAGTTATCATACATGCGTCATCTTTAGGTCCTGCTGTTTCCTGAAGGAACAAATCTTACTGATGCAACCAAAGCTAGAAGTGATGCTTTTGCAAAGAAAAATAACATGGAGCTATATGAACGTGTTTTGCACCCAAGAGTAACCGGCTTTACTTACCTTGTGGAACAGATGAGAAATAGTATGTATAAGTTCCTTTTTATCAATACATGTATATTTCAATATTTTATAGTTAGCTACAATGTGAAAATAGCTTAACGTTTTGCTGGTGGGCCAGTTTATTAATGCGTATTATTGCAGCCTAGAATAAAGTTCAAAGTAAGCTCACACTTACCAAGATGGATGTCTTACTTAAATGCAGCTAGAGTGAACCAGACATTGATTATGTTAAATTGGAAACTATTTTAGACCATATTCTGAATAGGGTGAAGTAGTAGCACTGTTTACTGCTTCGCCCACTTGATGTCCTCCATGCTATCTGTACCACATAAATCTGTTCATTTTTCTACTTGATTCAGATGACCATATTGAAGCAGTGTATGATATCACGATCGGTTATCCATACAACTTCCCCGTGACCGAGCCAGAGCTTGTCATGGGAAACTTTCCCAAAGAGGTTCACTTCCATGTGAAACGATATGCCATAGAAGAACTACCTGCTAATGAAGAAGGCCTTCAGGTAATCATCTGTAATTCATTTATAGGAAAGAAATCAATTCTGTTTAATAGTGTAGCTTATACAGTACATGTACTTCATTCCATTTTATAAGTTTTTCATTTTCAAAGGCTGTGTCTAAGACACAAAATATATTCAAATAAGATATGAATTGTTGACTCAAATTTATCTGTATATTTTGGAATACTTATTAATATACATAATATGAAATTTAAAAAAAAATATAAACGCTGCTACATACATAAGTATATAAAAATATTATCTGTGCTATTTCATAATCATATTACATATAGATGAAGTGACCAATTATTTATCTATATGTGCTCTCATTGTAGAAGTGGTGTCAAGATGTATGGAAGGAAAAGGAGGCAAAATTGAAAGAATTTTACAAAAACAAGAATTTCCTACACGAAGGAAACAGTGGTGGCGACTATAATGTCAACAACAATGAAATTCTTAGACGTGACCCAACAGTGATGCTTATTGTGGCCATTGTGTACTGGTAGGTACAAAAACAATTTGAGGAAAGAAGGAATTAAAAACAAGAATTTTACAAAATTTTATTGGGTCATATGATGCATGTTTTTATGCGTTATGAATGACCCTAAAGCTTTTTGCTGATAACTCTGTCAATATTGAAGATAGTCGAATTCTGTTTCATGCTTTATAGGTTATCGTCCTTCTGTTTTAATCTAGATGGTATAAAAAACAACAAAGTGATGTACAATATAGTACAACTTCAAGATATTTTTGGATTTTTTTTTACTTGTCTTTACTGATATTTTTATTTGCCATTCGTACAGTAGAATTCATAATGCAACCTTTGTTACAAAATAGTGTCTACATCTGCGAATTGTGATTTCAGGACAGTGTTTGTTGTTGGTATCTTGTTTCTTCTCTGTGTCTCATCTCTGGCCAGATGGCTCGCTCTTGCACAGGTCAGTTATTATTTTTCAAAATGATGATTAGGATTTGATATACAAGGATGTATGTTGTACACGTATATTGAATTATACATGTATCTATTATCATGTGATTCATAGAAATACTTGTGCATAACATCAAGTTCTCATAATATTCATTTGTTTTTAATTTAGTCGATCATTTTATAATTTAGATGTTGTATTTTTTTTTAGTAAATTAGGGTTCATTTTATCATATTTTTACATATGCTCAAATGTTTGAGCAAAGTCACGGATAATTAAGTTATGGTCAATTGTTCTTGCCATAACTATAGATAATGTATTTGATAAATAACAAGTCTGAGGGTCTTGTGGTGAAAGAAAATTGTTATCTTAACATTTCTGGAATTCACAGAATATAGCAAATTTTTATTATGTCTTCATTCACAATTGTGTAACAATTTTATAATGGCAATGCATACTTATAGAAAATGTGAGCTTGAATATAATATGAGAAAAATAGTAATAATTAGTCATGATCTATTAATTGTATAGCAGTATTTATATTATATATATATATACTATATTTATTTGTGAAATAATAGATTTTACTGGGTAATACACATTTCATCAAATCTAGTTTACTGACAGTTTGTATTTTACTTCCATTATGACATATCATATTAGACAACTTCCTCAAGAAGTGTTCAAGCCACATTTAACTTTTTTTTTTCATTTCTATTTTTCAGATAGTGTTCTTTCTCTACATGAGTCGAACGGGTGGATTTGAACTTTTCCAGGCTAAATTCTACCTCAAACATTTTGCACAGAAATTACATAAAAAGTCAACATAGTTAAACATTGTTGCAATATAATGGTAATAATTCATTTTTAATCTTTGTTATATCTCAGAAGATTAGATTTTATTCATTTATAACACTTTTGCAGACCTTACTATCATCAAGCTAGAGTAAAAGCAAAATAATAATAGCTATCATTGTTAAGCTATTGATAAGGCCAATCACCTAATAGTATGACATTTCTGCTCACACTAGTACCACATACTGTAAATTACCCAAATACCTGCTTAATATCAATTATCATAGTAGTGTTTTTAATTCTATAAATATTTGCAATTGAAACTAGATCGAATTGAAATTGAATGATATTAGTTTGTGTTACATATATTATGTAGGAACATGTGGATGGATTGATTTACTTTTTATTGATAATGAAATGCTACATTCTGTGTAATGGTACTGATCACGTATTGCAATTTTCCGACTAGCGACCTGATTGTCAGTGATTTTCATTTCAGAGTTTCTTTTAAAAAATTGATTCCTTTTTTTGAACCAAAGTAATCAGATACATGTAATGTTTAATGGACTGACAACTCACATTTTCGTAGCCAAAATTTATGATTAACATTTTTATTCATACATGTCAGTGTGAAATGAACATCTCAGACCTATGATTTTAAAGAAATTTACTAAATTACATGAGTACATATTAACAATATTTTGTGTTTCCGGGAACTGTATAATGAACTTATCTCGTATACATTTTCAAAGCTGTCTTAAGATTTAGTCTGTTGACCACCTGGTGGATTATTGACCACAGTGTACCTGTGTCTAGTAATTATTGATAATTTAAGCATTTTGTTGGATGGCTAATTTCCTGTACATTTGACTGTTGGAAGCTATATCTTTATTGTTATTTATGTAGCACAAATAATTTGTTACTGCTGAAATTCTTAACTGCTTATTGCAATATCCTCTTTCAAATCAGGACCCACATTGACATTACGTTTTGTGGAGGAAATAAATTATTTTTGGGTATTTATCGATAACTTAAGTTCATCCTGTCACGGTATTGTGAGGCTACTAGCATGGAAAACATTTACAATGTAAATCCATCTGTATTTTGGCTGCATGATGTGTCTCTGGATGGTTATTTGATTTTAAATCTGGTTTTGATGCTGAACATCAAGGTCACTGTCAAGTCAGGATGATTTTTGGTTCTTGTAAGAATTGAAGTAGATCTGACCTGTTATTAAACAAAATATAATTCATGTTATGTGAGAAGTTGAAACTGAAACAAACATTCCATATTGTCTTATATACATGTTTGTATTTATTTATGTCTTCTTTATCTAATTTATTGCTTTTTATACCAGCTTGTTTTTAATGTTGTTTTGAGTTGGGCATTTCATTTATACCTGTTATGATGGTTAACATGTATTAATTATGGTACAAGACATTGTGCGGTAATATCTTAGATATGATAATTATGCGTGAAGTTTATATTACTCTTGGGGGGGGGGGGGAATATCATGCACACTGCTTCATTTAATGTTCAGTGCAATACACAAAACTAAGAGGCTCAGTGGTGTCATTTTGAGTATAAAATTTGTGTAATTATACCTGTATATTTGAGCACTAAGTTTTTCAAAGTCAAATTAATTAAAACAAACTCTGTTAATAATTCTCACCGCAAAAGAATATTAAGTGTAGAATGCAAATTTGAAGATTTTTGTGAAATTATTTACTTAGAAATTTTATTTAGTCTGTATCAGTAGTAAACCTGTCTCACACCAATATAATTTAGAGAGTTTTTGTGTGTTCGATCATTTAATGTGTGTGTTTTTGTAACTTAACTACTATACTTGCCTTACAATGTTCTAGTGTGATATACTTATGGAATACACAGGGATTGAAGCATAGAAAAATATTACCTGCAAATTGTATTCTTTCACATTTTTATTTTGCTATAACGCTGTATGATACTGTACATCTATAGTTGTTATTATTTTCGAATGGGTGTTTAGTACACACATACGTGTATATCTAATTGAAAAGTTACTACTTTCCGTTAAATCTGTAATAACTATAGTCTATTTTATTGTCTTGAAATAACAACAACTTCATCAATGAACACATCATTGTGCTGCAGCTTTGTACAGATATTGGTCCCTAAATGTATGAATGAAGAGTTAGTGTTGTAAAAATCAGCCACTAATAGCGTCAACTTAAATCACTTTTGGTTACACTGTTGTCATTAATAATCTGCATTCTTGTGTATGTCCAAATGACTAAAACATTACACACTTGTCGATTATAAATGGAATATTGAATATTTCGTTTCTCAATATTCTCACAGTCTGCTCATCTACACATTGTGTCTTGATATTTTCTGGAGCCATTTATGAAGCTGTGAAAGACAAACACGGAGGCAAATGTGTACATTATTTATGAGTCGTGTAACAAAGTCTCATCTGTTATTAAGTAGTGTACATAAAGCCACAGCTCCGAGTCTTGTGTTGATAATACACCGTGTCATATTTCAGTGCCGATGTCTCCTCTTACACTGTAGCACTCATGTGATATTTAGCTAGATGTGCTGACATCATGTCCTATATTGTGGATGCTTTAGGGGAGTAAGCCATTTAGTACGAGGGAACGTTTAAGCCATTTAGTAGATGGGAGCGTTTATAAATGTATGTAGTTTCTTTACATGCTTCCAAGTGTTATTTTTGGTGAAGCACAAAATGGTGTTTATCTATTTTAGTGTTACAGATTGCTCCTGTGTTAGTGTGGATGAGTTTTTGCACCTGCAATGGTTATTTGTTAAAAATTTCTTGAGAATGTGATACTTGTAAGGAACCTTGAATATTGTCCGTAGATATAGTGCCTTGCCAACTAGTCCATCTTTGATGTACTCACTGACCTCTTTCTATTGACCAGTCTTTGTTTTAACAAAAATTGCCAAGTTATTGGCAAGTTATTAATACTTTTCCTCTTTTTTTGGAATTTTTAACTTTTGATTGATCAAATTGAACTGATGGATGTATTCTGTATGGTTAAAGAATGTGCTCACTAAGGTATTTATTGTGTGTTATGTGGACATTTTTAATTTAAATACTGTTTTTGTAAGTTTTATAAATGTTAAGTTTATTCAGTGAGCATTTGATCACATGAATATTGATATTTTTCTTTAAAATGCTAGTTAAGGTATTAGCAGTGGTCAGTTATTTAAAAAGTGTGTTATTAGTCTTGTCACCAAGAGAGATGTTAGTCAAATAAATAACCATACACCATTGCTGTTTTCCATTTGTTGAAAAATATGCCAATCGATCGTTATTAAAGGTTGCTTGATTTACAGATGATATTTACCAATATTCTCCAATTTTACGTCACTTGCCAGTTGCCCTAACGAATGGGTAGAGGGTACATGTTAAGATGCAGTAAAAATCTACAAGTGTCCCGATCCTTTGGGTCAGCAGTTGTGAGATGCCAGCTGGTCCAATAACCAGTTAAAGAAAAACTATTTTTTAAAATGTGCGACCAAAATGCGAACACCAATTCCACATTAAGTGCACCAAGTCATGAACAGGAGCTATTACATCATGCATCATTATAGATACATATGATCGTTTGATAATATTAGGTGACTTGATTTGCATTGTACCGAACCAAAAATTCAAGGGAAAATGCTTTCGTGTCAGGGAAGAGTGAGGGAAATATTAGAATTTTGTCTGAAAAAACGTATATGAACCCTGTATAATAAGACAGGATAACTAACCATACAAAAACAAGGGGAGCTAGGGCATCCGTTTTGGGCTAGATTTATACTCTAAATGTACTTTATCACTTCACACTATTGAGAAAAGCTGACACATTCCTATGCAATAATAATTTAATCATTGTCTCACCAAATTTTCACAGCTCCAGAAGTTGAAGTATGCATTATTTCATTCTGTGGAAACTTTTACAGAAAATATCAAAAATAGGCCTTAATGGCTTTCTAGAAGGGATACTTTATTTGGCAAATTGCTAAAAATCGAATTCCCTAGTTGGCTCTGCAACATAATACGTGTGTAAAATTAAACAAAATCTGTGCATCTGTAATAAGCTAAAAGTGCAGGTTGTATGGGCCGGTTTTCGAGACACGCACCAGCTGGAGGCACACGAATTTAAGATACATAGTGAGGACTTACCCGGTACTAGGTGTACATGTACAGTTTAAGTCTATATCAAACAACGCCTTGTAAATTAAAAAAAAACAAACTATTTTTTAAACATACAACCAAAATAAGAACACCTATTCTAGATAGAGTGCACCAAGTTATTAGCATAAGTTATTACATCATACGTCATTATTCAATAGCAAAGACGTGCTCGTTTGATAATCTTTTTGATCTATGATATTTTAGTTGTTCAAAAAAGAAGAAAAATGAAATAAAAAGAAAGAGCACATACTTAATGGTGTAAGAGAGTTGATTTGGTTGATAGATAAGCATTAACAAGCATCAATGCACGCCTAACTGATGATACTAATTATTCCACACGTGACCCACGGCGATTCTGTGTCCGGGAGATTGTCTGTTGGGAAGGAGCAAGTTCTGAACATTGACACAGATCTTAAGCCGCGTCTTTCCCGTCTAAAGGGTTGCCCACAATGGTAGAGGATCACGATAATTACAGGTGCCTCTCGCGGGACTGCCTGTAATGGAGTTGGCGAGGTAGCTTTGTTTCACTTTAATATAAAAGACGGCAACAAAGGAGTCGGGCTTTCGTCCTGAATGGCTGCTTTGGTGGACGGTTCATGGCGGAGCTATGTCATTTCCGCCTTTTATGGCTGGCGTTTCAGCAGGAGATGGGCCGGCCATTCTACTCGTATTCCGGAGAACGTAAGAAGACTTCAATGGAGCGGCTTTAACGGTGACGCAGTTAAATTGTGTTTTTTTTTGTTTTGTTTTTTGTTTTTTACTTATGGAAACTGTGTACAGTATTTCCCTTGTTTATCTACCAAATGTTTTGTATAAAAATCCCACACGATGTGAGGATAACGCTCTAGATCTCGAAGAGTGAGTGATTGTTGATTGCGTTGCGTCCCACTTTAGCAAAGTGCTGAATGGTGTAATAAGGCTCTCCTCAGCATGTAGAATATATTTCTACCACACCTTATGGAAAAAATAACCACAGCCTATCGGTTTACAAGATACACGGCTAACACCTCTGCCAACTGCTCCAGCGCTCAGCTGCAGTAAATTAAAGACCAAGACGCTCCCAGACGACACTGTGAACGTAATCACGCGGTCACTTGTTGATTACGTCAACTTCTCCATCTTTAACCTCCGCGCAGGCGACATCGGGAGGCGCGCATATGGCGGATGTCAGCGGCGACTTGGGCCGCCATTGTCATGCCTGGTCCCCGGCGCCAATTACCGTCTGATGCAAACAGCTACACGACCCGCTTCCCGTTACCTGAAGGGCCAAAACAAATCAAAGGGAGCGTGGCCTTCTAATGAGCACTGGGGGCATTGTTCAGCTTATCGCTTAAAGAGAAGCATGGCACGGGCGCGTGGGTGTGATGGAAGGAGAATGACAAGAGGTCGAGGAGTGACGCTACGCCCCGATCCTTGCACCTGAGCCCGGCTGTAAAGGGATGAAAGAGTGGCGTGCCGACTGGTTGTCTCTGGCGGGGAATAGTTTCCAGCCATGCTGATCTTTATTGGTAGATAGCGTGACGACAGGCATTAGCGTGAACACTTATGGTTGATACATGCCATCATTTGTCAGTGATTTGTTGTTAACATGTATACGAAGTTGAAGTTTGGAGTAGGTTGACTTGTTTGTATCAGAGATCTTTTTCATTGATTGAACATTGTAAATGTAAGTCGTGTGTTAATACTAATTTAGATAATACGGGTATTATCAAATAGATTAATATAAAAAAGAGTGACACACATGCAAAACGAGCTACTCTAAATGAGCATTTAAAAAAAAAGATTTAGCTAATTAATATGTTCACATAGAAACTATTTAGGTTTTGTCTCTTCAGCTGAATAAAAAGGTTTGTGTGTGTTTCGTTTCTACGTCTCTGGATAAACTATATATACATTAATTAATTTAACTTATGAACCGATTTTGCTCGAACTTGACACATTTATTACATATATGTATGATGAGGGTGTTATATACCACCCCTAAATCTCAAAATCTCAATAGATTAATGTTACAAATCTCAATGCAAAAGCCCTTTTCTCAAATCTCGATCAATTGATCTCAATGAATTAAAAGGTCAAATCTCAATTCTCAATGAATTGAAAACCCAAATCTCAACTCTCACTAAATTGTATATACCGCCCTCTATGATGCGATACCGAAGAGATCAGATGTTGAGTACTTTGCCTATGAAAGTGTTTCTTCCATAAGAATATTTAAAGTTAAGTTTTTCCCAAACAGTTTCAATACAGCGTGCAACATGACCGACAAAGTGATGCATTGTTTATATTATTTTTTATTATCGCCAGTGCGCAATTTTAACATTTTACCAATGAGAGTGTGGCTTCCAGAAAGCCATTTTACGTATGAAATAGTGCAATGGGTTCAATGCTGCTTGCAATATTGCTTTCAAACTTGGTATGCTATCTACATATCTAATGAATATGACATGTGCCCAGTGTTGGAGCATCGCTAATTAAAGCGTGCCTTTAAGACAGCTATTTTATGTTGATCGTTCATATTTTCTGCAACATTGGCAATACTGCTTGAAGAACAACGCTCAAGCTTGGTTCCATATTCATGAATATATGCACGTATATATGTAGTGGCAATTATATGTAATCACGTTGGTAATGTGCCATTGAAAATATGGCTTCCAGAAAGCCATTTATTGTGCGGGTTAACGCTTTCCCAGCGAGGCTGGTGTGCTTAGAGCACTTTCGATCAAGCCTCAATTTTAGTTGTTACTTGAATAACAAACTGTGTTTACAGTACTATTCGACTTCTGTGTATGCATGCAATAGGGTCAAAGTTAAGCATCACATTGATAGCATTGCACATCACGTGTTTGTTTGTTTTTTATTTCGTAACGAGTTCCCTAAGTTAAGTGGGGCCCTGGCTATAGTTCGAAGTGGGGCCCTATATTGTGTGTTACGAATGAAAATTGTATGCTGTACAAGTTGTAAGCTTTCACCACATTTTGTATGTCTTGAATAAGAAATATATGTACTCCAAGGCATTCTTTGAATACGGTGCTTACATTAGAACTCCACACAACCTCACTGTACATAGAGTATCAACGAGATCACACGACCTTGAACTGTTTAACTGGGGGAAAAATTAATAATAAATGGATTGGTTCACATCTTTGGTATCTTTTATGAAAGATTTCATTCTCACAGTTTCATTATTCACATACAAAAAAAAAAAAAAAAAAAATCAACAACGATACATAACACATTTTATTAGTCTGAAAGTGTGTGTTTAATATCATTTTCTACCATTATGATAAATCATTACGAATCGGTTAGCAAATTCTGGTGATTAGATTTGTATTTACAAACTTACAAACTTAGGCTATTTTTATGCAGACAGATGTCTGAAATGACAGCAAATGGTTGCAAGTATACCTGTATGTATGTGTCAATTATAAGTTAAGCTTAATTTAGCTCCATGCATAGTGTTAATCAACATTACATCTTCGGTGTGCATGGGATTAAGGGTCTAATGTTCTGACCCAAACTGTGCAGAACAACAAACAATTAAAAAAGTACGTACAGTTACAAGAGGATTTTAAAGAAAACTGATGCCTACATACATGCACAATAATGAAGAATTGGTCAAAAGATCAATGAAATGTTACAAATAGGATTAAATGGGCATATTTGCTTAGTCATCCCGTGGGCACACCCATAGCAAAGCTTAACCTTCACGCCCAAACAGCTTTAGCATTTATTTAAACAGAAGATACCAGCAGGAGTTGACGATTAGATATGTTTTTCAACTCATTTCCTTCTTTGAATGATCAACAAAGTGCCTTAGATATAATCAACATCTATAATCTGGAACACGGGGATTTAAATTACGTATGCATTCACGACTTTAACGACACTAGGATACCACAGCCGTTTATTTCAACCACATTGCATTATACATTTGATATATACGAACAAGAATAAGATATCATAGTTATGCAAAAATAAAATGAATACAATGACATCATATGCACCAAAAGTAACTCTTTTAGATACAGTAAGGAAAAAACTTCAAGCACAGCAGAATTGCTCTGGTTCTAAATTAGGGTGATGCACGCTACTTATTTTATGTGCTGGTGTATCTGCACTCCGCCGTGTAAATACACATAGTGGTATCCCCTGTATATAAGCACATCGAATCCGTCAAATAGTCATTCAGCTTTTCGTTGTCAATGCATGATAATTGTTTTTCACCTATCCGTAGCGTGAACAATTTTACAGTTTTTCTCAAGCCCATAAAAGAATTAAAACCATCAAAAATGAAACCATGTCATCTTGCTCCTTTGCCGCAGGCCGATCTCGACAGCGATTGGCTGATGCGCTCGCACCAACGCACCAATCGGCGTCTACGCAAACGACTTACCTGCCCATTTTCAGCGTTGTCGTCTGGAAATCCTACCTGGATCATGTTATTAATGGCCATTAGGCGTCGGGTGGGTCCACCGCTCACGTGTCTTCCTAGAGGAGGCAGCGAACACTGATTGCTTTGATAACAATAAAAGTCAATAGACGCAGCGTCGAGAAATCAGACGTCATTTGAGCACAGTTCCAGTTACAAGCAACACGTAGTGGCGGGTCCGCCTGTTGATTGTTAGGGCTCTGGGGCACGTTTGTTGTAATATTGACAAAACCTAGCACTGTGTAGTCGAGAAATATTGACATAGCATATGTATAAGGCAAAAAACGTGCAGTTTATATCAACGTGTGTTTGGTATACACTTGAACTATATTCTCTTGCGCGTGAATTTAGTTGAATAGCGAGTGTATGTACGTAATAGTTGGCGATATACGCGTGATCAGCAGACTCGCTGAATATTGAGTGGATATCGTCCATGGAAGAGATGATCACCAAGGTAGGGGACGACCTCAAGGATATCATGGACGGACGCACGTCTGTAGGCCACGGCGGCCACGGCGGTGACGGCGGCGGAGACATGACGGACATGGACATGGTGGTGCTGGCGGCCGCTGGTCACGCCGGGCCTCGCTCCGTGGAGAGAGGTGGCATGCACACGCCTCCGTGCACGCCCGACCACGACTCTACATCGCCCGGGCTCGACCTCAGTGGCGGCGGCTCCCCAACAGCGGTGGCAGGCCACGGTCACGACAGCCTCCCACCGCCCGGAGACGAAAACAGCGCCCCGCAGACTCTGCAGGGCGACGACTCCCCCGCCGGTGGAGGGGTAGGCGGCCCGGGCAGCAACGCGAGTAGCAACACGGGAGGCGGGGCGGGCCTCGCCACGTCCGGCAAGAACCTCACCTTCTCGCCCGAGCAGGTGGCGTGCGTGTGCGAGGCGCTCACGCAGAGCGGCAACATCGACCGCCTGGCCCGCTTCCTGTGGTCGCTGCCGCCCAGCGAGCTCCTGCGGGGCTCGGAGGCCGTGCTCAAGGCGCGGGCCACCGTCTCCTTCCACAGGGGCAACTTCCGTGAGTTGTACGCCATCCTCGAGTCCCACAACTTCGACATGGCCAACCACAACGTGCTGCAGCAGATGTGGTACAAGGCGCACTATATGGAGGCCGAGAAGATCCGGGGCCGGCCTCTCGGTGCCGTGGACAAATACAGAATCAGGCGGAAGTACCCGCTGCCCAAGAGCATCTGGGACGGGGAGGAGACTGTGTACTGCTTCAAGGAGAAGTCCCGACAGGCGCTCAAAGAATGCTATAAGCAGAACAGGTGATTGATTACCAACAGTTCGGTAAAAGCACATCTATGTGCTGTAATTGGTGTTTTTTTGCTGCTTGGTGCTTTCGTAAATGGAATGATATGCAATTAATAATGTATATATCAAATTGGGCTTTGTAGAAAAATGCAACAGTAGACAAACATTGCAATAGTACATTCTATTAGCGTGGTAAATAAAACTACCCATCAAGTATCACTAATTTTAATTAATATATTTCATTACACACATACCTAAGAGTAAATGTAGGTTTTGTCAGGATTAATTGCACCATGTATATGTACAATGTTTTTGTATGTCTTAAGCTTTTTCATCCAAATGTCGTTCAGTGTTTGTAGGGCACTGAAATAATCGTAGCCACACCTCTATACGGGCCGTAATACATTCTTTCTACATTATGTGTACATGATGTTTTTATGGGTCCTAATACGATTGCAAAAATGTATTTAGGTCTAACATAATTAGCTTCAAACTTCAATCTGTTTTTGCATCTTTACATACAGACATGATACATGACACCATCATTAAGTACAATGTTCAAATACGAGCAGAAAACGTGATAATCTGGACGGAATAGCACACGGATTTTTAGTTTGTAAAGACCCGTTGGTTTGGAACTGTGCTATAGCTTCCGCTGTGCGCTTTGGGGCAAGGTGTTATGTATCAGAAAAGTATACTGTTATAGGACACTGTGCCGCAACAACTGACGTTCTTCTCATATATCTCTTTAAATTACAATTATAAAATGTACATCATATTGCTGTGATGTAATTAAAGGACACTGGCCAGTTAGGTTTGGTTTTGCAAACTAACTCTCTCCGTGAGCTCGTTATATATACATGTATATTGACCAGACGTGATGCGCAAAATTGCGCATGTATTTGTTTTAGTAGGCTGTGCCGTTCGTGGAGGAATTTCGGTTTCCATTATCTAGTAATAATAATTGGGCTGAAATGCTATAATTATAAGGATGTTTATAGGATAAACAGAATTATAGTGCGTATGATTATTATGGTATTTAAATGCTCGTTGCAAATCATTTCTCAGGCGGCCAAAATTGAGGGTAATTTCTCCTCGGTGTAGTCCCCTATACAGAGTCACACCCTAAATTATTGAATAATTCTTGTGAAAATACCCTTTTAATGGAGAATTTTACCCTGTACAAATAGGCGGTTATGTGACGTTATCGATGCTATTTAACACTATGAGATCGGTGTATGATTCTGAGAGGTTCCACATTTCTTAGGCGCGTGCCCATGCCGTACACTGATGTCCTTATAATTTCAAAATACTACCTTTATCCACTCACTCCAGCACATGGACTAACGAGCTTATACTCCTGTACGTAGTTATTACAGTCTTAGGAGTCAGCATATTGATATCAAACGTCGCGTTACCCGTAGGTACCCCACCCCAGACGAGAAGAAAGCCCTAGCCAAGAAGACGGGCCTCACGTTGACGCAAGTTTCCAACTGGTTCAAAAACAGACGACAGCGAGACAGGACGCCGCAGCAGCCGCCTCAGTGCAGAGGGTAAGTGCGTTTTATGCCAGAGTAACGTGCTGGTTGAGATGCACGTGTCTATGTGTATTCTGTTGGTAAATAAAATAACAAGTAAGTACATCAGAACCTCAAATTAAGACTACCTCTACGAAGAGACCACTTTTTGTTATAAAATGACCATTTATCGTGTTGGCAAGCCTTAAATCCCCAGTTTCACATAGCATATCCTAGCTGCAGATGCTCCAAAAGACACC
Organism: Streblospio benedicti; assembly: GCA_019095985.1. Taxonomy (NCBI): domain Eukaryota; kingdom Metazoa; phylum Annelida; class Polychaeta; order Spionida; family Spionidae; genus Streblospio; species Streblospio benedicti. Next base: position 22,758,626 of record CM032662.1, read on the forward strand.
AGAAATGACAAAACAATATTGTCAGCCCTTTTAATGCGCACCGTGTGCATGTTTTGTGACCAAAACGAATGGGGTCGTCTGGGGAAAAGGTCTATGACGTTTCTAATAAACTGGTTGAAAAATCAGACTCATGGGACCATTCAGAAATAGCACACCATAATATGGAACATATTTATAAATATCGCCAGCAATGCCGCAACATTTAAGCAGAAAGACCTCACGATGATCAAGTTAGACCTCCAGACGACCCAGAAAAGCAAAAAGATGAACAACCCAATAATCCAAAACGGGAGCCCACAATCCGAAAAAGGTCAAAATCACTTCCCCAGAGAAGTGATGACTATTTTTGGACCAGAACCCTGCAGACGTGTGCCATTTCATCTAGGAAGACAGCATTAACCATGGAGCATTGTGAACAACCCACCTGTTGGAACAGATTCTTCTGTTTCATGATTCCATTGCTTCAGATTGTAACGGCAGTGGCAGCACTTATGGTTTCATCCGTCAACCATACATGCCCCAAAGCAAACTGGACCACAGTGGAGCAAACCGACTCAGAACCAGCCAAAGTGCCCCATTCTAAACCGAACCAGCCAGATCACTCTAATTTTGAGCCCACACACCCACGCCCACCTCGAAATGACACTAAGCTTCTGGCTTCTTCTTAAGCACCTGGAGCTAGCACGTGAAATTGGGAGAAGGGGGGGTAATAAAAAGACCACTGCAAACCTCCGTGCAGCGGCAACCTCTTCATTCAGTCCTATAGAATCCAGCCACTGATTGGTACTAATAGAGAGGTTCTGCTGTATGTGAATTCAACTTCTACAATGTTAAAAGGTAAGAAATCCTTTTCAGAATAAGGATAATATATTACCATGTTAACACGATTGAATATTCATGCACCCAAAGAAAAAAATCACATAATAATACTTGGAATGATCAGAGGTTATTACAGACACAATTAAGTTAAACCACCTCTAATTTGACTAGTTTTGTTTCAATTAAAAAAAAATCACACCCCCTATTTAACATGTGGGTTGCATAATGCTTGGGGGAGAATTCACCATAATCAAGGAACCATTAAACTCTCCATTTTCCTAATTTTTCGTCAGTAAGTAAAATGTTCCTGAATGTGATTAAACATGACATCACCGTAAACAATAAACGTAGTTCAAGACAGATTAAAAAACACCACGTTGCCACGCGTGCCTGTATGAAAATCCGAGAAACCTACAATGACACACGCTTATTTATCTATTATTGCTCATGTTTCTGATAAGTCTGCAAGAGAAACAATTACATGTACAACTAGATTTTACATGACGGCAAATTGCGGTGATCTGTAATCAGTGTCAAGCAAGCTGAGCACCAGTTTAAGGTCAAAGAGCAACGGCTTAAGCGGACTTTAAAATTTAATCATAACTTCGAAAATATCTGCAAAACTTCCTAGTGTCAATATTCAATTTCCATTAAGAAATGTGAGATTATGACTTGATGTTTCACCCTAGAAGTGGGCACGAAATATGATTATGCTGTACCCTCCAGCACACGCCGCCATATTAATATTATTGCTTCCAGAAGAAAATGTCGTTTGATGCGGATATTTACGTTCGAGGTGTCGTGTTACACGAAAGCATTAAAATTGTGTTAAAATTAAGTGCATTTGCGCCAAATATGGCCAAGTCAGAAGTCTTAATGAAGAGTAAAACTGGGGAAGGATGGTCGAACAAGAATGATAAGAACAATGGCGTGCTGCTTTTTTCTGACACCATGGCACGTGTACTAGTATTTCAGTGCGTTCACAACTATTAATCTACACGCTGCCAATTTAAACGAGGTAATTGTATATTAACTCCATCAGCACCACGGCGAGAAGATCAAAAGAAACGCATTTTCCCTCCATACGAATCTTAAAACTTTCTGTCAAAAGGAGGGGTCAAAGCCGTAACAATTTTCCGCCAAAAGTTATCACACCTTTGGCCATTGTGTATATTTGTTGCAAAAGCAACAAGCTGTGAAAATTGAATCTTCCTCGTCGTCTATCTAATTAAGACGCCACCACCAGCCAAAGAGAAATGTTGCAGATAGACAATACATGGCGCCACCGCAAAAGACACTTTCTCTCGCGCTTCTTTTATGGTGGTTCCGCAAAAATACGCGCTGAAAAGCTTGTGGTTTGCGCTAACTAGCTGGTGATATACTTTGCCGATAACATCTTCGCAGCCACATCAGTCGTCACATACTGACACTATCACCAGTCGCCAACTCAACACGGCCAATTCGTCGCAGTGTCCGCTGTAGGGGGTAGCCTCCTTTTCGCGTTTCACATTTAACGGGTCTTTTCGCTCTACCCGCGGGGTTCCGCAATTGTCCACTCAGCTGACCGATTCACTAAACACAGTGAAATCATATGGATCATAATTGCGTTAATTAATCGTTGAGCAGATTAGATTCTCGTGTATTTAATTTGCCTCGGACTGCTATTTTGGCTGACAGGTGCTACAGTGGCACTTGTTAGGTATGATAGGTGCATACGATGGCCAGGCGAGATACTGCTGGCATAGCAAGAATACTTGCTCACAGGAGGTAGATTCGATTATACCAGTTTCTTTATGCAATAATTATTCACTTTAAATGGGTGGGAATTACCGATGGCTATTAATTGCTAAATTGACGGTTACTTGAAGAGTCATTAGTGTCCGCGGTTTTTATGAATCATATAGAGTAGTGCCCTGAGTATTTTGCGCATCGTCAGTCTACGGGAATCTTAAAGTTTATACAATCCAGTGTTACGGTATCTACGTTATTTTCAATGACTAGTGAATTGAAT
>CM032662.1:22761555-22783087 GCA_019095985.1 Streblospio benedicti
CAGATTCAACACATTCACTCTGTGTAATGTGCGCTATTACCTGTCTTAAAACATCTAAACACACACTGTAATGTGTTATATTCATTTGAATTGGTTGAATACATAATACCACAGTCATATATTTTAAAATAATTGCCAAAATATTCGTGTTTAACTGATGTTAATCAATGCAATTCAGATCTATAATTTCAGTACGCAACGTCTGTTGATTATTTCTGTCTTACCTGCATTTTCATTATTTGTAGCTTCTTTTTATCCTCCTTTTTGTGCGGGCTTAAACACCTCACTGAATACCACAATTGAAGCTAGCTAGAAGTCATTAACATAAACATGATGCCCTACTGCTCGTGCTAATTACACTGGCTTTTATACCTGCAGCCCGATGGGCCCGATGGACGACAACATCATGGGCCATCACCACCACCACCATCACCACCACGCCATGGTGCAGCACCCCGGCCACCACCACCTACACGCCGGTACGTACTTTCTAAACAACTACTCTCCACACCCACACACACACACCCACTCCACACACACGTTTAGCTACACACTTCAAACCAGTTCATCTGCAGCTTATTAATTATGCCATATCCGTCATGGATATTGTGATAGCGCACATTCCAACCATCATTTTTCCGGTGCGACACTCCAAAATCGGTGATATTATGAAACCAAATTGAAAAACCAATGTATTTGTCATCGGAACTTTCGTGAATGTATTCATAATTCAGGCATCGACCATGTGATCTCGGGGGGCAGCTATTTTCACCATAGCTTCAATTATTTTTTTCATGAAATTTGACATCTAATTTTTTTTTTCTTAGATTACTGAACCTCAATTATTTTTTTAAGCTGTATAAAGCTGTTTAAAGCCATATTTGACAATTATCTATTTTTTTCTAGCCAAATGAAACCTTATTATTTTTTTCACCAATTTTCAGCCTTGCGTTATTTTTTTCAATATTTTGCTGCCCCCCCCCCTCCCTGAGATCAAATGGTCGATGCCTAAGTTAATAGGAATGCATTGGTTTTGAAAATATTATTTTTTTCATATTCCTTATATATTCTGTAAATTGACATTATTGCTAATTAGAAAACTTTTAAACCAACGATCTGCTCAACAGTAAATTGTCATGGTTTTTTTTGTGTTTTTTAAATTAATACCATAATTATAATGTCGGTTTTTAAACGATTGCTATGAACGATTTAATACAAATCACTTTAGGCTATTGAATTCATCAATTTGAAAAGTAAAATTGATTAACACTCCAACCAGTGATCCACATTTACACTGCAATTGGATTGAGAGATCCATTAGCTCCTTGAGGGTTCCTGGAGGGGACACACGTACAACTGTGACCTGTTCAAATAGACGCCCCCCCCCCACATGTCCCAGAATAGATTTTGATGTTTCCTTCAATATCACATGGTGACGTTGCATCACCAGTGCAAAACGTGCAATCTGAAGTTGTGGTGTGAAATAATTGATTTAACTGAAGTAGCACAACCAGATCTATATTAGAGAAAGACCAAACTTTGTAGGTTTGCAACTTAAGTTGAATTACCCGTACCAATGAATATGAATTATGTAAAACGAACACAATAAAAAAAATAGTGCAATCTAAGACTCAATGCACGATACTTATTATTTTTTCATCATACACATATGCCATCATCGACTAACACAGTTGGAGGGAATTCTTGTGCATGTTAAATAAATGATAAACGATTACGATTAGATGCAAATTCAATATCATGATTACATCAAGATGTGCGACAGGAATTTCTGATCATATATTCTCGTGATATGTGCTTGCATTTTAATTGTACACGGATAAGCTATGACTAAGGTTTGCGTGATCAGAGACTAATTCTTAGCTTCTAAGACTTTGTACCTCACCCACCTTCTGGCCCGTATCACACTCCAATAACCCGTCCCCGTCTTCCTCCTGCAGGCAACATGAACATGAACCTGAACGCGGCCATGAACCTGGCGGCGGCGGCCGGCCACCCGGCGGCGGCAGGCGGCGGCATGGGCCATCCCCACGACAAGTACGGCGGCGGCGGCTTCTCCAGCGGCAAACTAGAGGTGAGCTGCTCACAGGAAGCATTCATCCCTCAATCCGCATCTTTCTAGCTGCGTTTAGATATCATCACATTAAAGAAGCTTGAATCACACTGGTTGGTTTCGAGACGTGTGTATTATATACTACGTTTATCGATGCATGTTCCACTTTTCTTATGACTTAACAATTTACACGTGATTTCTTGGTAGACGTACTCACATTTGTGCTCCCGTCGACAGTCCACATAGTGTGTCCGTGTACTTATTCTAACATTTCTCAGTTCTACAACCAAATACAAACCTGTCAACTGCCTGTAGCCTTTTGACATACCTACTTACATGTACCTGAGCACTATTTATTCATAAATTGATGATCAATTGGTGGAATAAATAATTAATACATAATATAACAACATATATATGCAGAAAAAAACGAATACCTATAGGTCTATTTTTTAATCTAAATTTCCACTGTACTGTCCTCCAACATCATACCAAGGACAACTTATTTTGATTTCAATAAAAACAATCAAACAGAAATGTAATTACTTTAATTCATACATACATTTGTACATTTGTATTTTAGGGGAAAATCTACTGCTAATTCAAACCACGGCAAAGTTTAAGAAGTCTGCTTCATCCACTACCATCGTTCACTCCACACCTATTCACGTACACACTGATGTACAACACATATCGTCTTCTTTTCTCCAGGAGCACCAGTACCACCTGGCGGCCGCTCACCACCCCACCCACCACCCGGGCGCGCACCACACCCACCACCAGGCCGCCGGGGTCATGAACCCAGGCGGCGGAGGCGGCGGCAGCATGACGCTCAACCTCGTCAAGTCGGAGGCCGCGCTAGCGTCATCACATCACTACCTGTACGGCGGCGGCATGGACGGACACGTCGTCACCACAGCAACGCCCATGTGATAAAAACAATGACAGCTTCGTGGCGTGCTGGTGTATTGGCAGGGTTGTCTGGAGGTGCTCTCCGGGGGAGGTTGCGTAATTTTGTATGGTTGTGATACTAAGATGTCTACATTTTGAGGGACACATATAATGAATTCGTATGTATGGCAAGACTGGATGGGGATATGCATGCACGTCAGCTGCATGATGCATGTGGGATTCTGCATTACAATGCATTTTGGAAGTCATCTGGCAGAGTGGAGCTAATCCACTAATATATGTAGTCTTGTACATAAAGGAAAGCCCTTTGTTCACTGCCCTTCAATGTTTGTTTCTTAAACGAAGCGGTATCTTGATGTTGTGTTTTCGTTGGAATACGCACTGCAGGTGAACGTGAGTGTGATGTCGTGAGAATGCATATTTTAGAGTTCGGTATCTCAAGTCATTTCATGCGCTGCATTGTGGGATAGTTTATATGTCTTTCCCATTGATACTGCATAGTGTATACACGTCAATGAGCATGTTAATCTCATTGTGTGAACCATATAGCCCTACTGAAAAAGGCTTGATGATGGGGGAAAACATACACGTAGAAATATTTTTTGTGGAAAACTCGCGAGTAGCACGTAAATCAGAGTATCACTCTATCATTGTCTGTGCTGTGATTGTATTTAATAAATCTGCATGTTGTAAGTTAGTAACTTTTTAAAACGCAGAATTTTACTTGTAAGAATGGAGAATGTTCAATTTGATTGGGAGCCACAAATTTAAGAAATAAACGAAGCAAAGTTTATTTTGGAGATCGTAAATCAATGTACAGTAAAAAAAAGTCTCATATCATAAGACAGGGTTTTCTAATGTAACCCGCATCTCCATTTTAGGAGGTATTAAAACTTTGGAGAGACTACAAAATCGATTGCAATTCTATGTATTTTTTCGAATGATGATCAGTGTTGTATCGCGAATATTAATGTAGCCGTTCAAATGTTTGTGTATAAAACAACTGTGACAGTATTTTTACAATTAACATGTAGTGTGCAGTGAAAACATTTGCATTGTATATGTTGTTTCCTGTATGTATTAATACTTGTTCAGATTAAAGTTTTTTATCTATATTATTTGCCAGGAGACTTCATGTGTAATGCAAATGCTCACAAAGACGAACAACTGTGTGTTTTGATAGAATGTGAAGGTCAGATAACTAAAAAGATATGTAAAATGTTGATAAAACGTATGACTGCGCGAGTGTTTCGTATAATCGTACGTGGGAGTGTTGTATTTATATTTATACATTGTTATTTTGTGTTGTTATTTTTCGTCTGAAATGTAAATCGTGTAACGTGTTAATTGGCAAAACAATTAAAAGCGAATAAAATAAGATTAAATGAATATTAATATTTTCGTCTTTTAATTGAAGTACAAGAGACAAATGTGATATCATGAGGCTAGTTTGTGGTGACGTAATGTTAAAATGGAATAATAGACCCATAAGCTTCCCCCGAAGTGATGTGCAATTTGCGAGCAAAATGAAATGATACGACTTTCTAGCCTTTGGCCACGTGTCATAGTTAAGTCTGACCATTAAAATAAAAACAATATACATTAATGAGTCAGCGTTAAAACCACGGCACAGCATTCAAACGCACCTAATATTCCTACACACGAAAACTCATAAATGTCATTTTCCATGTAATTGAAATAGAAAAAAATCAAGTAGCGTACCACTATTAAAGCGACAACAGTCTTCGAAGATGAAAGGGAAATATATAACAAGAGGCATTAATCGAATGTAGATTGTGGTGGAGATAGTCCGTGTCTCGTGGTAGATGGTGAGACAACGGTAAGCCGGCCACATGCGCACATCAAGCAGTGCGTGTTGTCATGCGACACTATGGTCAATTCCCACCTGAACCATCTAAACAACGATCACAATTCACTGGGAAAGATCCGTATCGCGTTTCAATCACAGAGTCAATTCACTAGGATAAACACAACCCTAAATGCATAAAGCCAATTCCCGTGGAGAGAAAAAAAAAGACAGAATTAAGCTTGCGGCATCGATGTGGCCAATTGCGATATAGATCTAGATGAAAATCGTTTGGTGAGAATAAAAAAGGATGACTCGCTTTGTAAGTGTGCGCGTAGGATCGTTCAAACTTCTTGGTTATTGAAAGAAACTTTAATTATTGTTGTCATATGTGAAGATAATGGCACAGAACAGCTGGCATAGAATAAGAATACTTGTAAGATATTTTATTTCGATGATGTACACTGCATATATGTATACTCATAGAAAAATAAGTTAATTACAGAAAACACAAGAGATTAGAGTAGCCCAATTTATATAATTTTATAATTGTTAAATTAAATTAAAACTATAACTATGATTTTTAACGTAAAATTATATATCACATGAAATTGAAATATCCCAGTTCTTCAGAAGGTAAATAAAGTGCTATTAACATAAAATTGAGTAGAATGTTCACTGAGGATTCAAGTCTCTTTATAAAACCTGTAATGGCACTTGTCAGCAAAACTTTAAAATGCTGGACATCACATTCATGAAAAGGTATCTAAGAAATACTATGATTCATATGGTGTTTAAGATTCATGAGCACACTAAAAACTCTATTACACACGACTTTTAAACGTTGCAGTGATTCTGCATTAAACTTAGATATCAAATTAAAGCAGTAAAAACTAGTAACTACTCTTAAAAACCTGTAACTTAACCTCATCACTAAATGCCTTTAACTCTAACATTACTATTGCCCCTAGAATATATAGTCTAATGATTAGAGTATTAGACGACTGTGTAAAGTTGACAGTGAAAATTATATACAAATGTACAAATTATATACAAATGTATTGCACGCAATGTGTTTGACATAAAAGCGAAATATGAAATATAAATATGGTTTTATGTAATGTAAAATGTGAAAACCATTTTTAGATATTTTAGAAAAATTGTAATGGTAAAGGTAAATGATGTGGGCGCTATTTTCTTGACTTTCTTTTTTCCAAACTCTAATTGTTCACCTATTTCCTTACTGAAAGCACACCAACTTTGTTCATGACATCACTATGAAAAACAACACTTCTAATAACTCTGAATTTTCTTTCTTAGACACATATGGTATGGTATAGGATGTACAGGTATGTATATCTATATTTAATAGAATTCAGTGCATAATAACTAGAATATCGCATGAATGGCTATCTCGGTTGCCCTGGTCATAATACCAACACATTAATTCTCAGGGTAAACAGTTTTACTAAGCCATTAGTCGACACACCTACCGGGTTGGTGAAGGGTAGTATTTGAATGAGAATATGTTTGACTTATTTGTGAAATATAAACATTGTCTTCATTGATATTAAGTCAAATAGAAATCCTGGTAAACACGGAGGAAACTGCAAACAAACCGCAAAGCTTCACGAATAGCACAGATTCGAGTGCAACTTATTATCAGAGTATTAATTTCAAACTAAACGATTGGTAACACACACAGCGATGATTTTGAAAGACCAGTTATTCAATAATATTGCATGATCATGAGGCTCGTGAATAAAGGATAAGAGGTATCATGATAAGTGATATATGATACAGGTGTTGACGTGATTCTTCCAAAGATCATTTATCTGATCATCTTAAATGTTACGGCCGTGTATAGTAAGAAAATGATTTTGCTATCACTGGCATATAAATAAAACAACAACAACACGTCTCTGGGTGTGCATCTGATGACTATCGTGTTATAGGTACGTGTTTAGAGGCCAAAGAGAAAAAAAAGTATCCAGCATGTATTGTCATAAAGGCTACAGTTAAAGAAGTTACTATATATAGCTATATAGCTTCTATAAATTTTGTACCGAGACTCAAAGGAATATCAATGACTCACTTCTCGCCATACGAAATGCGCTATGAGAAAGTTTTACACCACCAAGCTTACTCTCCATTTACAAAATTCACACATAATATGGACTGTCTGCTACTAGAGTTGACCTGGTGACACTGTTTTATAGAATGAAAATCCCTCCCTCGGGGCGAAAATCGCAACAAGCACTCGAAATCGAAAGGCGCAGAATAATTTCACATAAGTCTTCCTTTATGAGTTCCATTTTGTGTTTGGCGAAAATCAACAAGTAGTGAAACCTGAGCGATAATCCGGTTCCTAATGCGTCTCTGATTTCAGACAATGGATTATACGGCGAGGGAATAGTTTGGCCTGGCAAATAGAGCCTTTACTCTCGCCAGTTTGTCACAGAGTCACTTTTTGTGATACCTGCGTTCACAGACAGAGTTGGAGAAGATTTAAACTGTCAAAATAAATACAAAGTCTACGCCATTCATTTAATCAAAGTCCAAAGTGTTGCAAGCTGATGGTGGAAGTGTCAATGTCATATAGGCCTAGAAATTGAATGGTATTTTATGGGTTGAAGTATACAATAAAATAACACTTGGACGTATTTTACTGTAGCGGTAGATGACAGAGAAACTATTCTGCCACACTTTATCATATCCGTTGAATTATGGACGATTGATACATGATTAGAAACCGAAATGAAAATATATATATATATATATATAAAACCCATCTAACTAGACCACTTGCAATGCATCAGCACAATAGAGTTATATCAGTTACCACACTGGCAAATTTGTACACCATACATAAAATACACCATTCAAAAGTAACGAGACATGGTACAGGTTTTCACCCATGTGATACGGTTTTGTTGATGTTTATTTGTTTTTCCAACATAGTGTAACCAGTTCCCCCAAAGCGCTAACAGATACAATCATCACCTCGAAGATAAGAAATCCCCCAAACCAACACAGCCCCTTATCGCAGATGAAATCACAAAGTTCACAACCTGTTGAGAGTGATAATTACATACGCACACGATATTGTTCCCGCGTCCCCTGGCGAAGACACTTTACACCCGATCACTTTAGCCAAGGTGTATTTAATTTGTTCGCTTGTCAAAACCTATCACGGTCTATGTCAATGGAAATCCGTCAATTTCAGACAGTAGCGTGTATGGTCTATACAATGGTCGAACCGCAGCTCATGCATGTGTCACAGTCTTAGAGACAAGCGGTTAATAAACATTTAATTTCTAAATTAGATAGTGTGTTTGATGTTAAACAGACGTGACTAGGAAGGAGCGACGAGTCTATCTTGTCGTGACTCCGTCAACAAGTTTGTGTGCTCGACTATACCCAGCAATTGTTCGCAGCGAACCCTAAATGAACCTCCTCGGAGGTGTTATCAATTATATTTGCCAGCAGAGGTTTCGTATAAACAAGTGTGCCCGCAGTTATCAAATGAAAAAGTTGATTTATGACGTACGTAATATACTCGACCAGTATCATCAGTCGCCCAACGCACTTACAGAGAAAAGTTGCATAACTCAACATTTAAAACACAAAATCCCATCGGTCCATTATCGAAACACATTATCTTTTATAACGTTGGTGAAAGCACTTTTTCTCCTACTTATACCGCACCATTATCCTCCTGCATCTTATAAGCATTCATGTCACATAACAATGATAACTCTTCAAATCTATTGAATTAGCTCACCACAAGATAGGGGTAGCGATCGTATTACCGCACAATTAACATGGAAGCTGCAGCCTTGTTGGAGAAAATTGACGCCACGCTTATTGCGAGCCAGACCCGCCCTGTTTCTCACCTAGCTGTTCAGCGAAACTCTGATTATAGACAAGGCAGTCAGTGTTACTTAAGAGGTTACGCAAACGCATAACAGACCGCATGTTCGCTCCTAAATTGGTCCTAATTTTAGCGTGATTTTAAAGATAAAAGTGGCCACTATATGAGATCGTCTGCCTTGCAATAAAGCCGCAAAACTTCCGCGCCCGCCGAGAAAATAGTCCCTGAGAAAAGCATCTAATTGCCAGAAATGAGATAGGTGTGGGAGGGGATGGGATAATTGGGGGAAAGGGAAAAGAAACATGTTCTTTGTGATTGGATATATTGAACGTTGTCAGATTAATTGACGTATTGTATAAACTGTTTGCAAGTTTGTTGCAGTTCGAAAGTTACACATGGAAAGCCAAGCGCATATCTTTTCTGTGACGATTTTTACTTACTTTTTTTTCTGTGCTCAAAAGCATAACTTATGCTTTCTTGACGAAAGTTACATTCACATAAAATGATCCATGGATCACTAGAAGACGATTTGTCCAAAGCACGATTTCGACTGTGTTTCAAGTTGTCTTCATGTGTGTTACGTATAATTGTAACTGACTAAGTTGTTCACAAAGTCGTTTCAAATATGTAAACATCATACTTGATGCAGATACACTTATTACATGCTGCAGGCATTGCACCTTTTTTTATATGATCTTCGTGCGTGGCAACTGATGTGCGGTAAGGAGGGAAAGTGGGCCTAGTTTAAAGGAACCGAGATATGAATATGTGGTAGCCAAATGAAAAGTTTAGAGGGCAGTGTTATAGAATTAAATACACACTCAATATAATATAACCCTCATAATTTGCATGGAACGATTTTCAATTGATGACAAAAAGATTCGTGGTAAAGATATATAGTCGACTAATACAATTAAAAATGTCAAAAATTTGATTAAATGATCACAAATCGAGTCAAAGCTGTTGTAGAGTAGGAAACATTGCAATCTGCCTGGTGTGAGATTATACTCATATGAATGAAAGACTAGTGTGGGTTGTTGTTTACCCACATAGACGTCTTGCCCAAAACTAGCGCACTGGCGCAACAGCTTCAGTCCAGTACAAAAATATATATACAGTGGCGGCACCACTATAACTATACAAACATTAAAGTCTTGCATCCGGTTAATTAATTTGTTATTTACATTTTGTCACTAGTGAGTAGGTCTAAATTAGGCCTGCTATGGTAAATTATGAAAGTGAAGTTGAATAATTATCAAAAATCGCGGTCTATGGTGCTACAGAAAATTCATACTTTATAACACCTAAATTTAACCTACATTCAATACTCAACCTATAATTACAAGCAAAGACACAAAACTTGCTGACCATGATTTAATATTTGCAAATTCAAGCGCGGTAGAATTCGAGAGCAAACAGCGGACTACAAAGGGATTCCTGAGACGTCAACAGCAACACTCTCAATTCTTTCACCATTAACAAAACATTGGTCAATCACAAGCTATTCACTCTTTTGTCCGCCGTCGTTTAACCTATTTGTGCCATTTTAATTTGATGGTCTTGCAAGAGAAGTTAGCCGGACAGTGTCAATATTGAATGTTTGAAATATAGGAAGCATTGGTGTTTGCTCTTTCTCGGGCCATGCTAAATTACGTTATTTGCCCGGGGCTGTGGACTTGCCGTCCGTTTCATCCTCCTATGTCTGGGGCGCAACAACCAGCCGACCGTACACGCGTTCTCTAAAAAACGGGTCCCCCTCGAATTGGCACAAAATGCTCCAGCAGCCAAGGTTTTCCTTTCCTCACGGACGATTTAACGCGCACACTGCTGGCGTAAATTAAGTTAAATTCGCCCACCACAGTTTTCTAAAGGCCAAGAAATGAGAAATCAGTAGCTTTTGCCTCGGGCGATCAGAAATATTACGGTTACGGTATATAAGTTAGCCCTGGATAGAACCATGCAAAATGAGAAACTATACGATAGATTTATTTATTTATTTATTGAAGTTGGGACATGTATGAAAAACATAGTAGCTACTATCACGTCACTTTCTTCTGCATATATAGGTGTCAAGCCAACGGAAAACTTGAGAGCAGTTGTCAAGAATTGACGGTATCAGTGAAGCGCCATTCACTGAACCCAATTCAGCGCGAGGGTGCGATATGATACCGGCATTGTAATACAACGCCTTTATTTTCCTTTCCATTCGCTCAATCTGCTGGAATGATGTTATTCTTGGTCTGTGCTCCACAAACCGAGTGTCACAACAAAGGGGCGCGCGTTAATTATCGTTAATGACAGTTCATCGTCGTTGTCGCATTTCCTGGCGACACCTTTCACAACACGCATGCGTTGTAGTGGGTCAGGCCGGCCTGTGTTTTATACGCAGCTCTATTGCACAGTCTTTTGACGCGTCCGTCTCCAATTTAACAAGTCAAGTGCACATGCTTATGTGATACTCTACTTGAGTATGTGATACTGAAAATGAAGCTTTTTTCAAAGTACATTTTGGCCACACTATATAGATATATGGGTGCTAGAAACATGAGCAAATGGCGTCCTTTATAGGCTTTCTTCTATACAGATTTTTCATACGTTCTGGGCTTAATTGTTTTATGTTAAGTATATTTTTTCAATAGATTTCAATCATATAACGCGATGCTTGAACAATGTCATGATCACCATTATCAGTTCCATTATCTTACCTATAAGACGAATTCAAATATAAGTGAGTGTGAAAGGATGATGCATTCAGTGGCTTCAGAAGAGTACACTACATCAGCCGATGTCATCATTTTTCTACTTGACTCCCCTAACTCGCACCTTTCACGACGCATTTGATCACATTTCCACTGCACGCACTTAATCAGCCGAGCTACGGAACACCGACAAAATGTTAATCAACACAACACTTCATCAGGTGGAAAGTTTCACAATCGCGTTCACTCGCAGACGACACGCAAGTGGCCGTTGGAGCGGGGTGGAGAACGCGCATGCGCGGACGTCATTTTACGTCAGCAACGCGACGCGCAGCAGACGAGAGTCGGTTTACACTGAGCTGAAATCCGAGCTCGGCGTCTCTTTACAAATGGAAGACGGAGGCGGAAACGTAGTGGGCGCTTGGGTTACACCGTGTTCAGCATCAACACGACACCTCCCCTGTGTACCGCGTCCATCAGCTGCACTACAGAGGAAAAACGCCAACCACGTGCACTCATCCAGCGGCCAGGAAGGTTTGCTGTCACATTGCTGGTTGTGATGCGGTGCCATTCGCGGTGGAAAAGATGTAGGCTTTTGACATAGCATTGAGCACGGTTGTCATTGCATAAACTATATGTTGCTCTCAGCATCGCATAGATGGTTATAGAGCATTGTACAACAATGTGCATTAGAACCATCGTACTGTACTGTCATTATGTTCAAAGGAATATGTTTTATACAAAACAATAACCTAACACAAGGGTTTATACCCGTCTCATTTTTATTTGATTCTTTGACTATGAACTAAAATGGTTATATTGTTAATTTTTAGAGTAAAACAGCCAATCTAAAGGAGCGGGGATATTAATTATTAATAGAAATACCGTAGGTATACACTGCATGCATAACTGAAAACCGTGGACTGGATTATATGTGCGGACTCATGCATTGAACATGTTAGAATGAGAACGAAATAAGCCCTTCTCCGTAGAGAATTTGCCCGTAGAAATTGGAATGACATGAAAGAGCATTGCAAGAATTTAGAATCCTTATCAACCTGTCCATCTAGACGAATTAATTGGCTCGGTTAGGCTAGGTGGGCAAAAACGTGGAACCGTGAGTGCAGGTGCAGCTTTTAGATCAGACATTAAATCGATACTCGGTGGTCACCAGAGATTGGAGATTAACAACGTTACTAGACTGTTCCGCTTTTGATTAGCCTCATTTCCAAATAAATCACGATAAAGTAGTATACTGCATGTAAACGTTACACTCATAGCAAGTCTTTGAAAGCACGAAAATCGTAAAGAAGAGTAAAAGTGATTACAGGGAAAGAACATTGCACGAAACAGAAACAAATTTAAAAGAAAAACGGTGACACGATCGTGTCTAATTTTAGTTCACAAAATGTTATTATAAAATTCTAAACCCGGCTAACTTTTGAAATACGTGGATTATTCATTAAACACCGGAAGCACTGAACACCGGACACTGTCTTGCTTAATTGGCTATGCCGTGAAACCGTGATTGCAATTACATTTTTGTATGCAATAGTAGTTTTTGACACCAATCTTGTTGTCTGCTAGTATTTCTGGTATATCATGCAAGATGAAATTCATCAGAATCTAATACCATATGAATTACTGCCCTGCAAAACGGCGCTTGACAAACGAGCCAGAGTCCCAAAACACAATGAAATTCGTTTAATTATTTTGCTACACTGCGTTTTGTTTGCCAGTTAACCCCGATATATACACGTACTTGATAAAGCATCACGAACATGCTTTTTGACACTATCATGTTTGCCTTTTGCATAACGTACATAAGCGACACACACCTATTGGTTTTCTGACACCACAGCAGACGTTTTGGTGCAAAAGCAAAGTGTCAGATCAAGAAATGACACTACACGAAATCTCTTGTTCTATTGCATATAAAACTGCAAAACCTTCAACTCTCAGAATAGAATTCTCTTTTAAAAGCTACAGGTATACACCCAGTTTTTTCTTCTTGCTTTTCATCGGCTCTTTTTCTTTCTTTCTTTTTTTTTACTATGCGTCGATTCCTAGTAGATAGACGCCCTAAATCCACGGGTAGCCTTGCAGCTGTCGCGACCACGGTATCCCAACATGAGCGCAATAAAGAAGTTGTTATCTTCACACTCTGCTCTAACGAGACAGCGCGTGGCGCGTGTTGCGTGTTTGTGACGTGTTGCCAGCGTTTATTAGCCGTATACGGTGCGCGCTCTCCGCGTGTACGCTCAGTTGACACTTGCAGGTGTGAGCCGTCGTGGAAAGTGACGACTCGTGCACGGGGGCGAGTGCTCGACAGTATATGCCTTAAGGCTGTGTGAGATTGCGCACACCCCCTCCTTATTCTGCAGGGACTGCATGGTATTTACAAATTAAAGCTTCAATAACAATTAACACTATTTGATTTGATTTGTAAGTGTTGGATTTCAGAACGAATGAAAAGAGGCAAAAAGAGAGGCGTGGGCTAAGGACTGAGTTGACTGAATAAAGTTAGATAAATAGTCATAATAGGAAAAAGAAAGAACGGCTGAGTGTGATGTGCCAAATATGAATGTAAAATAAATTGAAAATGCTAATAATTAGAATCATGTTTCTTGCGAAATAGGTTGAGGACGTATATCAATAGATTATCATATTTCATTTGAAGAAATAAGACTATGATTTTTCTAAAATGAGAATACTTTTTTCTGATTTTCTAAATAGGCCTACACAAATTCAAATCTTATGCTTAATCGCAAACACACGAGCGCACGCACGCACATTTCCCTCGAGACAAAAATGCTCCCACCCCCACCCCCACCCCACCACATCCCACCACCATCACAAAAAAGAAAAAAATCCACTCTCACACACATGAACCAAACGCCGCTAGAAAAATATTAACCCAAATATAGAGTTCATGATGAACCACGGGAAAGCATTCTTGTCATATCTTCAGACCTTCGTTGCGGCTATACATATCTACTCAGTTGGTTGCATTATGACTACTCCTATCCAAGTACATGTACCATCAAATATATTCATGAAAGCTTTCACCACGAGGCCCGTGGTGTTATTTTGTGTTGCACAACGGCCTCAAACCTGGCTACAAGGCACTCACCTCCGTTAATTAAATCCTCGACATCTCAATGTACCTCACCCTGGAGCCTCACCCACCCTTACGCTTGCACATCTTCCCCACTCTTGACTCTAGTTAGTCCCTAAAACATCCTTGCTCTGACTCTTATAGCCCAAGGCTTTTATTCTACGCAACATGGTTGGGAACTACATACTGTAATAGGAGAAATCCACTGGATTTGGGAAGACCATCACATGGATAAGAATCCTGGCTGGATGACTGCCATAATTGCCATGGAAGCGTGCACGTTTCAGCCACTGACATTAGTGGGGATCGTTAAGTTTCAATAATTTCTATGGTCTTATGTTGATGGTTCCAGGTATGTTTGTCACAATTCATAAGTGGATAAAACGTCATATTGAGCTGTGCATATATCCGCACCAAACATGTAAACGGTTTTATTCACTCAATGGTATACTACCGATGTATGGTAAAGTTCGATGGGTATTAGATAGTGGAATTGTGTGTCTCAATACCTTCTTTTATAATTGAAATATACATAAGTTAGTGTACGAGTTGGCATTTTATACATTTCAATGCCATTTTTGATAATAATGGCGTGACATATGATGACGACTTTGATCAACCCACTTTGCACGAGCAATCTAGCTCTACCGGTGCGACCTGTGGAGGGGTAATAGGCCTGGATCCAAATATATGTAATAGCCATAGAGGGCCGTCATGATCCGTGTGTAATAAACACCGAGTACTACCTACACTGTCCAATTTACAAAGAATATTTGAGCACTAGCTCTAATGGTGTGACCTAAATAGGATAACAAGCTGTGCGTGAAGATTGAATGCAACTGATGCCTTATGCAGAGCCCTCAGTGTTTGGAATAATTAGTATGCTTTATTTTGGAACAAAATTACACTAATGTTAAATGAAATTTGAGAGAACAGAAAATTATTGTTAAATTCTCGCACAAATATATTTGATAGATACAATATCATGAAGCATTGTGTTCGCCAAATAATAGATGAACAATAACCAAATGAGCGGCACAATAATGACATATTTTATAGTAAATATTTAACTACAGCTATATCTGTGGCCATTATGGCGTATTTATTTGACACGCATCAAGCTGAGATACATCTTCAATTGCACAGAAAAAAACTTGCATTCAAACGATACCACCAGAATTTGTATCGTATTAATGTTACATATTTTCAATTCAGTTTAGCCTGGAGTGATTACTGCATAGTATGTAGATGGAACTCATAAATCTAACATTTTACCAGAATAACAATTTGACATCACTTTGAAAATAGAACAGAAACTCACAGAGACCACTTACAAAACTAAGCATTCAACTACTTTTTGTTCATACTTTTCTCTAAATCAGAATCCTGTTGGCCAAAAATAGTAATCCATTCGGTTTTGGTATACTAATAGTAGGAGAATGCCCTGTCCTCACAAATAAAAATATAAACATCAAATGTATCTGAGT
Organism: Streblospio benedicti; assembly: GCA_019095985.1. NCBI lineage: Eukaryota > Metazoa > Annelida > Polychaeta > Spionida > Spionidae > Streblospio > Streblospio benedicti. Next base: position 22,777,524 of record CM032662.1, read on the forward strand.
CATTGCCACATAGTCACTCATACAGTTTTCATTGAATTCTCACTCACGTTTCCAGTTTTAGGACAAACAAAATCTCCCTTGATAAGTGCCTTTTCCATTACAAAATAACACAATCATACACCATCACTATCCATCTTATCAGCACATATTCCGATAGACCCAGGAAAACATTCAATGGTATGTTAGTAAAGAACACGTTCTCTGTCTATGCAACACATCAAGCTGATGGTTGTCCTTGTGCTATGCGCAGTCTCTCTTCTGGTGTTCCATATCTTTTCTCCATCAAGACAGCATATAAAATCTGGGCAAGAATTCCCAATTTTACAAATAATGAAATCCAAGACGTTGTCTGAAAAAAAGGGATGAGAACAATGAAATAATTACAATTTTCATTGGTACGTATGATATAATGAAAATACATGTAATCGACAGTTATAATTAAAGTAAGTATTTTGGCACGAGAATACACACAGGCAATGTGGAGTAAGAAGACGTTGATACTAACCCTCGCTGTTAAAGTGATATCAAAGAAGTTGGAAAGGTCCCACTGCACTCCATCGTCGTCATACACAGCGTCGTCCAGAGTGACGTCAGAACATCTACAACAAAGACTCGGTGTTTAAACTTGAAAAATTAGTTTGACATGTTTTGGAAACTGTCTTACTAAGACTTTCACTGATTCTCATTTATATCATGAATAATGGAACCCAGTATAGACATAAACTCGTTGGTTGTTTACCCATATCCATGGCAGATGGTGACGATTTCTGACACACGGATACACCCTTACATTATCTCTGACATGAGTGAGCGTATATGAGATGATGTGCAAGTGTACATATACTTTGCCCATAGGTCACATACACACAATCACATGACCATACTCAAACCACAGAATGCAAGCCTTGCAGGGGTGATTAAATTGGCGATGGTTCATGCAATCGTCATAATACACCAGCACATGCGCACTACCACCACGCAGAGACAAACACTAACAGCTCCATAGTATGGCTAGTAGGCCCATATAATGTAATATTAGAGTAAACATGCATACAGGCAGACGCGTTTTGCACCCCTTCCTTTTTCCATCCACCCACATTCCAAAAATACAAAACCAACATGCAGACCCACCAAACGCAACCAAACATTCCAATCAACCAATCCTCTCTCCTTCTCTCACTCACGCACCCACCACCACACCACTTCTTCGCCCGCCCCCGCCCCGCCCACACTCACATAGTGTCCTTGTAGTCGCCCCTGGCCGCGGTGAGCGTGTAGCAGAAGGCGGCGAGGCCAGCCGTGACGGTGATGGCGCACGCCAGGCACAGCACGAGGCTGGTGGCGAGCAGCGCGCAGATCAGCAGCTGGTCGGCGTCCAGGGCGCTGCAGACAACATGCAGGACGTTAGCGGATAACATATCACCTTATATTATATAGACTTAGATAACAATCTCTAGCAATTTTTAGTGTGATGTGGTAGTTTGGTTTTACCCACCAGCAATAGATAGCAAAACAGCAACATTGAACCCTATATTTAGGTGGCAGAACTGAATTAGTTATAATCTATGCTAAGTCACTATGTTTATATGTAAGTTGCAGCGGCAATATTTGAGTCCTGTATTTAGTAGGCAGCACTGAAACTGGTGGGAAATTCCCATCAAAATCACCAATGAGTAAACCTCTAATTAAGACCATCTGTATAAAGAGGCCACCTCTATGAAAAGACAATTTCTCTGGGTAGCAAGCTTTCATAAAAGGTTACCGTGACCCTCCATGAAGAGCACCACCTGTTCATTGAGACCATTTTTATCTCTGTCCATACATTGTCTTGATAGAGGTGGTCTACTGATGATGAGTAGTGAAGTTTTACTTCAGTGCCCGACATGCATATTGGTAAAGTTGTGCTTATTTTCAACCTTTATTCTATCCCGTATTAGTCGACATCAAGTGACTATACCGCCAGCAGAGAGTTAATCAATTGGTGTAAACATCTAGTTGTATACTTCCATAGTGGTTTGTGTACTAGGGGATGCCTAAATAGTGTGTAGGCCAGGCCTACGTCAAACGAAACTCATGTTTGGTTAGTATAGATACAGGGACACGAAAAGAGGCCATCCAAACCACACTCTCCCAAGAAGAATATATGGATACTAACAAGCGAATTGAAACATAATCTTGCTTTCCATATAACAGGAATAGCGATGCTGAAATGTATAAACACAAATATAAACCATTGGCAGTTTGACAACTTTCAATTCCAACCTGTTATTAATAGACACAGCCATGTGATACAAATATGCAGCTAATTTCCAACATGAATCATTGGCATAACCTCGTGACAGTCTGAATGATACTAATAAAGTTTTTGCTACAATATATTTATAACCATTGGTTTGAAACCACAACAGGCCCTTATATATTATGACAGTTATGTGTAAGCACAAACAAGGCATTGTAGTCATTTTGTATAGGCCTCCAAAGCACTCACGACATGGTGGCTTGCTGCAGCTTCCCTCTGTACACGCGGTAAGTGATGTACACGAGCAGTGTGATGGGCAGGAAAACCTCCACCAGCACATTGTAGTAGATGACGAAGTTGCACGCCGTCGGGGCGTACGCTGATATGGTGAACGGGTACGCGCCGGTGACGTTCTGAGGGCTCCAGTTCACCCTTGAGCTGAGCAGGCAGTTCCCAGCAGCATGGTACTGAAACGCGAGACAATTATACATGACAGTTGCTGATAGATGTAGGCCTGTATTTATCATGTAGTGTATATGTATAGGTGTACATATTAAGAGATATACCCTATTATAATACATACACTATACTGCGGACTCTTAGATAAAAAAAACCTGTCAACTATAGTTTTGCTTGTCTATTAGATAACTGGTTATACATTTATAATTGCTATCTCTATGATATACTGAACTCTATAAAATGATCATGATATCTTATTTCATTTGATAATGCAGTTGTGTACATATGTATCCGTATCATTAAAAAACAAAGTTTGCAATTGCATGCTATGTTTGCCATTACCTTTAATTTCCCAAGTGAAATCGATGTTATCAATCCCAGTAATATGCTCGTGCTATACAGTGTAATTTTGACGATTTCAAAACACGTGCACTGAAGAGCTATCCGTGGATGCACGTTTCTTTTCATCCAATCCATTTTTATGATGAACGCTGTTTGCTGCCGAGAAACAAAGCTATCTATATGTTTATAGTGATATGGAAGTGCAACTTATATGTTAAAGTATCCCAACAGAACTCTTAAATAGTCAAAAGTAGTATCACTGTGTTATCTTTATGGCTCCTCTTATTTATCGAAGTATTTCATGCATTTGGTGAAGTTTTATAATACTCTACATGTTCTATGGTCATGTGCTTTGGAAATCATTATTTGAAAAGTTCAGAAGCAACAGACCGATATATCTATGCGAATTACCGTCGCGGTGTTCTAATGTACATGTAAGTTATAGATCTTTCACCCCATTCTCATGAGTATTTCAAGATGTTTCAAAGTTACAAGCCATTATAACTTTATCCTTGGTGTAATCAGTATCCACTTATTGAACACTATCCTTATTAATGCCACGCACCATATATTATAGATATCCTTGTTATGAAGACATGTGATGCACACGCGAATACGTTTTCATGTCCACTAGTTTAGTATGCGCGTTTCAACACTCACCATTCCCACAAAATGTTAAGTGGCAATGCAGACGATAAATCAATCCATAAAACTATAATGCTATGCATAATTGTGTTACTTTTTAGTCCATGCAAAGTATATTTATTCCGAATGGCATAATAGAAGCTTTTCAATAGCATCACATTGTCCCCTAATTGTGGTGCAATGTTATTTGTTTTTATCATGCGGGCAACCAATGGCATGTGATGCGTAGAGTTGTTCAGTATGTTCATCATCATGCTATTGACAATATTTCTAGCAGCAGAGTCAATTTAGAAACACCTGTCTCATACTCAAACATATCCTATTGATTCTGAGGCCACTATATTCGATTTAGCTGATTGACGGCGGTGCTTTGTTAAACCTGTGGTTGTATAGGAAGGTCCCGAAGCGCACCACTATTGATAATGTCTGACATCTCCAATGATGGGAGCTATAGTACATCCTTAGTGACAAAATCAGCAAGTTTTATGGTGAAAATTCATTAAAAACAACACTTGTCGTTGTTGCAAAACTAAAACTTGGCAATCGATGCGTGAATTGATACATAGACCACTGTGTACCAATAAAGGAAATGAAATTATCGTATCATGGAGCCGTTTATCTTTCTGACGAAACTGCAATCTGACGGAACTTGTTTATATCTGATATCTCAATGGGTCACTTTTCATGTGTATGCCATTTATATATACTTCGTATTGCCCGGTATTTCAAAGGGCTTCTTCATATCGCAGTTCTTTTTTTTTTCGTTTTGGACTCTAGCAGTCTGTGAAAGATCCATGCTTTCAAAAAAAATCTTTATCCCCCCCTACACACACACCTCAACGGTCACCCCAACTCGTGACCACCCAATATCCAATATTCCATGTGTGTGTTGCGGTTCCCGGTGATAAGGTATTTCGGTCCAGGTACCGTCTACGCGTAGAACAATGTTATGCATAGTTTGCGTTATGTTTGCCGCAACTCTTCAGAAACAACTCCGTCGCCGGCTCCGAGTTCCGAAAGGTTTTAAGGGCGCTCTTATAGCATGGCACTACAGATACATGTATGCTTTTCCTCCCCCATCCCCACTCTTTCCATTCCGCAAAACAAGGGGAAAAAATACGTTTTATTGGCTAAACTATATCACCACCTTTTTTTTGGTGCACTGCGTTTTTCTCTGGCGTTTGAAACTAGATTTATTACATTTTAGAAAATATTAGACATTGTTTAGTATTTGTAAATGTGATTGAAAAGGTCTGTTTATCCTCTTCTGATATTACTTATATTGTATATTATACCATGACACACTAGTAAAATAAATCAAAACAAATGGGGAAAACATAATGCAAATGTAACTAAATCCAACAAATAAAAAACAACTTTCTGGTTATATTACTGACAAATGGGGCTAAGAAATTTGGTAAAAATATTTAATGCCCGTACTATTGTTTAATAGCTACCATTTCTTATATTATTTGAAAACGAACAGCAACCAACTTTTTGCTGTCTATTCAAAATCTTAGTTCCACACTGTGATTTTTTAAAAGAAAAATATTTTGAGGTTCCGTACAGCACTTGTCACACCTGTAATATGTAGTTTTGCGGTCCACCGTTAGGTGGCTAACCATTTGCGCATGCGCAGTGCGTTTAATTAATCGGAAGCTGTAAGATGGGCTGGGGCAAAGAAAACAATGATTAATTTAATTGTTATTTGTTGCCTTAAGGACACTATTTTTACTTTAGGGTTTTAGCAGAACATCTTTTACATATTGAAAATCTAGTAAGTACTAAATTTAACGCACAAAACCTCTTTGTCACTTAAAGTGCTTGACCTTAAGAATGGATTGCATTGCCAAATATTCAATATACTAAAATGATAACA
>CM032662.1:22783187-22815901 GCA_019095985.1 Streblospio benedicti
TATATTACAAATACTCAAGATTTTGGCTACAGTAAGATAAATAGGCGTTCAAAACGAACCGAAGTATGCATGGACAGTTTGATGGTTGTGTAGCCGAGAATAATTTGGGTCATCTACTTAAATACTGGCAAGTCCAAGAATATTGCATGGTTTTGTCTTATTGCTACTAAGATGATTAAATTTTATCTTACAATTGTTCTTTCAGATGTCTTAGCAGTCTTATGATTTTCAACACTTTATAATGGACAAATTTAAACGAACGTTCAGCTTCCGAAAAAAAGAAAGACCATGTTCAGAATCATCTAAACCACATCAATGGCAAGAAGATGAAAGAAAAGTTAGAGAAGGGACTTGTAGTTTTCAAGTGAGAGTAAGTTGTCCCTTTTAGTTGGGCATACAGATTTGTTGCAATGTATTGAAGATAATGCTCTGCCAAAAACATTTTGTTTTTTAAGTATGAATTAACCATAAAAATCAAACCAAAAGTGTAATGGGTATAGAAACCACAAGTGTCGTTTTTTAGGATATTTAATATCTAAAAAAAATCCATGCTGTCTTATTTATTATAATGCATGATCATTTAAAATTGTATGATCAGTTGATTTGAGCCAAATGTTCTATAGAGTTTTAAAGGAAAACGTAGCTTTTATTATTGAGTAGATAGCGAGCCCATGTTAATTGGTATCTCATCAAAATCATCCACTATAATCTGCTTATTGGTCAACCAGTTGTACATGTAGATTGTAAAGATAATTTATTTTTGATTAATTAGACATGAATGTTTGCTATATTATTGAAACCACCATATTGCATGACAATGCATGTATTACACACTTCGTTTTGAGTCACTGAGCATAACCTTTATTATTCACACGTATATGATTGTGCTTGCTAAATTCATATTCATACATTTTTTGCAGTATCTTGGATGTATAGAAGTGTTCGAATCAAGAGGAATACATGTTTGTGAAGAGGCGGTCAAAGCATTAAAAGCTGTAAGTCACAATTGTTCTGTTATTATTGAAACATCCGTTATATGAGAGAGAAATGTATGTTCCTATAAATTGAACATGTTTCGTATGTAGAAAATATCTAATAACGTTTGTAAGTATTGAGGGTTCATCATCTAGATGTATGCTTTTACTGAATATGTATTCCTAAATGTTTCATTCTGTTTGTGATCTTTAGTTGTTAAATTTTGTTATAACATCACTTTCCATTCTCATACAAAACAGCAAGACCCAAGATTTTGAGGCCACCCCTGCCAGTACTTTATTTGCTTTGCTGTATTAAGTTTTAGATGGGACATTAGTAAGAGGTGCTGTTTTTTTATTTGCAAATTGTAATACTTGCTGCAAAAGGCAATGGAGCAGAGTTGTAATTGCAGAAATGCAAATCGTTAAGGTTTTGCATGTGTTGATGTTTATTCCAGAGAAGTCAACGCAGTGTATGGAAACGTATGTCAATTCGTAAGAAAAAGAAAGACAAAGATGGTAAAACTGAGGTAAAGTAAATGGGATGTTACTAACAACCCTCAATCCCAGCTGTAGATTACCGGTGTGGGTGCATCTTGAAGCTTACTAATCTATATTAATGGTACTGCATATAATGCATACTGACACATCTAGTATTTGCACAACTTTTTCCATAGGATTTTTATGAAATGCATTAGTACTCTTACAATCTTGCTGTGACAAAATTTATGCCTTCTGACCACTAGATTGACTCTGACCATCATACTTGTGGAGGTCCATTAACAAGTGTGTCTGGTATGTAAACAGAAAGGCAGATAAGATTGTGACTCACAGCAGGATATCAAGATGCAGATCATTGTTTAGCTACACAAATGTTGAGCTTGTGTTGCAGAAACCCCTTAGAGCACATTCCATCAAGTGCAATTATTACAGTTTGGAATTTTATCACTCAGCAAATAGGCCCCTATAAAGATAAAATATGTCGCTCATTTTATTTCAAAACGTATATGGTTTGGACCAGTTGTTAAAAGATTTAAAGTGTTTTTTATTGTTATACTCTTATAATTTGGTCCTTTGTGCTGTGTTTTAACTGTAAAAATTATAAAAATAGATAATAGAAATCATGTACCCTACATCTTTACCTTTGTAGCACAATTTTACTCATGTGTCTAGATGATAGAGATGGATTTTAGTTGTGCAAGTACTAATGGAATTAACCAGGTATTTTGCTGTTATTCTTGTAGCGCAAGCTAGCCTCCCTTACATAAACTATTCCAAACAACTTGATTTACATTTGTCCTTGAACTTTCAGATTTCTTTTGTATAGACCTACTTTAACATGAATGCTGTGACACAGATCATTAACTCAAGTAGTTTATGGTTATAGGTGTTTTACTTGTAAAGTATTGATCGTTATTTAACAAGTAGATGTCTTCATAACATTAACCAATTATTAAGAAAATACAGAAATACCTGTATAGATAAAATAAATACTTTGTCTTACTCAACTTTGATACCGGAGATGTAATGATTGAGAAATAAGGCTGACTATAGAAGCTGATATTTTTATTCTGTAGCTACTAGTGTATATATTTTGCAGTTACTCTATTGAATTTAAACTTTGATATGTGGTTTTTCAAAGTGGCAGTTATTTTATTATTTCAAACAACTGTCTTCACATTTTCTGGCAGACTGTATCATATTTAATCCATTGATGAGTTGAGTATATTTTGTTTCAGTGTTACATGATGATGAATACAATTAGACTTGTTTATCTCAAACTTTGGGTTGGTAATTGAGTATATTGTTAACTTGTGTTGAGCAAATAACTGTTTCATAATACTTTACATGATAAATCATTCTGAGAAATTCAGATTTATATCCCTTCGCTTCATATGAGATAAAACGGGTCCAATTGTACATGCATATCTTTCTTACGTACATGTTTTTGTATCAAGCGTTGAAAGGAATCAATAAAGCAAGTGTTTGATCTTAGATTAATGGATGGGAATGCAATTGCTAAGTAATTTTTGAATACATTTTATATATTTCAGATACTGTTATGAAGGATTCAAGAATGTGTCCCAATTCATTTCATGACTAAAGTTGGCACAAATTTTCTAATTCAGAATGAATTGCAATAATAGTTTATAACAAATTTTATTCTATTTAATTACAGCAGAGTAAAGGAAAGTACCAGCGAGCAATCCTCTATGTCTCTGGAGATGCATTACGAGTAGTCGATGAAATCAGTAAGGTGAGCATTGTTGAGTTACTTGACTGAATGACTATCGTGCACCTCTTTGTAAGATAAACTTGTATTTTGATTCAATTATATCAGCAACCTCTAGCCTAGGTCATTAGAGATTAAGATATAATACACGAATGAATGGCCTACATTTTCATAGATATACATTGTATAATAAGGTAAATCTGTTGTAAGGTGCTTCACAGTATAGAGCTGTATTGATAGAGATTGACGCAGATTGGTTATCAACTTGTATATTCTTATCAAACCAGTCTGATCAAATAATTTGTATGATAATTTTTAAGTTATTAAGTGGCAAATTTAAAGAATTCTATTTAAATGAGTAAGTTTTTTTGTTTTGATTAACAATAATTCTACTTCTTAAATGAATCTAAAATAAATATATATTAAAATATATTTTGTTAGATTCATTTAAGAAGTAGACTAGGATAGTAATTTATTATATTAATTCTAATACAATTGCAAAATGGATTATATTTACACTTTGAGATCAAATCTCTACTAAATCATCATGAATGAATATACATTTGTGGTCTCAAGCAAACTTCAAAATTAATGCAAACATTATTCCATCGAATCATCGCTGGCCCACTAAATCTATTTTATTTGCTTTGATAGGGCTTAATAGTGGACCAGACTATTGAGAAAGTATCATTTTGTGCCCCTGATCGAAACCATGAGAAAGGTTTTGCCTACATCTGCCGGGATGGCACGACTCGCCGGTGGATGTGCCATGGCTTCCTGGCTGTGAAGGAGTCCGTAAGTGTCAGTGACTATTTCTGTCTACGCTTTCCCCTTCCTTTATTTGATGGATGTCGCCGGTGACATTTGGGTTTCTTGGTTTCTTTTTTCTGTCTATCTGTTTCAGAAGAATGACTTTTCACATGAGATTTAATTCCCAATCAGTTGTACATTTTGGTTTAAGTTGTTTGTAATATTTCATATGTAAATAGAAGTAGAAAAAATTCTATGATATGTAATAATTCAAGACAGGTATATCTTTCAATCGTTATTGATTAGAGTTTATTTTGTGTTTCAAAATTTGGAGTGTGATTGTGTTATTATATTGAATTGGTAGCATATCGAATCTTAACACATTACAAGAAACCTTCAAATGTCATTAAATGTACTGTTCAATATCGTATAATAGCATATGAAATTAAAGAAGTGCACAGCTAAAATGCAGACCTTTTTGCAATTATTTGTCATAATCTTCGCAGTTATGCATTATTTATTAATCATCCTGGTCTACATAGCATTGATTATGTGATGGATAATTTACTAATAGGAATGTACGGTAATGTCACATAGAAAACAACATGGCCTTTGTGTCCTGTTGGTAGTTCTTAGCCTTTATGGTGTGTCAAGCAATTTGTGTCCCACTTGTACATTACAAAAATAAGAAAGCTATTTTTTCTATGTGTGTATTTGTATGCAATGACTATGAATCTGACTTATTTTAGAAATACCTGATATTCAAAATTAAATGGAAGAGCTTGACATATATATGTACATTATTGAACATATTTCTGCTAATGTAACATTACCAAATTATGTCAACAGTCTGTGTGCCTGATATTGTGAATGAATCTTATGATGTCAATGTCCTATCTAGTGGCTCGTTATAGTGAAGCCCATGTCAGACCTATATAATTAATGGTACTGTTAGAATACTGAATAGAATTGTACATCCCATATTGATATATGTAAATGAAAACTTTTTACAATGACATTTAACATTTCAAGTTGAATATTTTTGAATAAGATTTGTGCTTGGCGTAATATTAAACATTACGTATTCAAAAATGATATCCCAGAATTCAACTGGTATTTCCCAACTTTTATTTGCTATTATACAGTAAACATTCACTTTTTTGACTTCTGCTTTATACGTTTAGCTTCACGATATTTTATTTACATTTCATATAAATGAATTATATTCTTTGGATATTCATGCTAATTGCTTTGTAAATGCTTGCTTTTGAAATATTTGAAAATGATTATTCTAGTTGATAATTCTGCTGCAATAAAGATTTTGCACTAACATGATCAATATTCAGACTTCACTTGTGGGTGGGTGCATAATATTGAGGGACATCTGAAAATGGAAACAACCAATGTCAACACTCCTTATAACGCTTAGTCTCAATCATGAACAATGATTCTTTTGTCTATCAAGTATTTTGCATTAATACATCTGTTGTCATCAACCACTACTTTATGATGGATGGGGTCACATCTTACCCTTGGAGGCTGTGGTTGCAGCAGTTATTCATGAAACTCATTTTTGTCAATGTGCGTATCCCTGAGGGATTGAGGGGCATTGGTGCTCACTTCCCTTCAGCATCGCTCTCATTGAATGGGGTGCTAAATCAAACAGCCTAGTAAAATTGAGAGACTTCTTTTCTCTATTAATGAGCAGTAGTCTCACATTGTGATCTATTTTAGTCAAGAGCTGATGTATTTCAAATCATCACATTTGAATAGAATACGTTCAGCAAAATCTCTGATGTCAAATTAAATCAAACAAAATCATGGAAATTATATGCCTGTTAAAAATATGTAAATGTATGTGTTATTCTTATACTTGAAATTTAAAAACTAATAAGAGACTGTAGCTGGATTATATTGAAGTTTCAGTTCGCTGATATGATTTTTAAGCAAGTTGCAAATTGTTCTATGTTTGGCAAGTAATTTAATTATTATGTTCTTCTTTTATTATATCGCTGGTTAACATTTTGGTTTCTTCATTTTAACTTTGCTAGTCACATGAGTTGCTCCCAATATACATGCTCAATGTACTTTTATTGTTACCCGAAATGCAAAGACTAAAGCATCAGGAACATCTTGCAGACCTTACAAAATGTCAAGCAAATTACACAGCAGGGGAGATAGTATTATGGTGATTGAAGGTTTCCATAGTGGCCAACTTCATTAGGTATTTCATAATGAAGTTCTACTTGTCCAGCTAGCTTTCTTGCTTCATTTATTGTGCTACTATTTAGTTCTTGTTAAGCAATTGTATTTGTCAATCTTTAATCAACTCTGATAAGTGACATAGTCACTGGTGTGTCTCTTGTTATCAAGTGAAAAATCAGCTGCATTGTTCTTATTAAGTAGCTGCAAGCTTGCTATACTGGTGTTATTGTGGTGGTTTTTCCAACTAAATATTTGTATGTTCATTGTATTAGAAATTCATATCTAGTCATCCAGATCTAGTTGTGTTATTGCCATGGTTGAACAAAAGCAGATATCTTTTGATGCATTCTATTTTAGATTGCCTTAAGCGAGTCTAACTATATTTTGTTTTAAGATTTTCCCATTTTCTTCAAGTTTAGAAATGATACTTTCACTGCCAATTTTTATTTATATTGCACACTCATTTTATCTTTGGATCTGAGTTGGCTGTCTGAGGTGAGAAACTGAGTTACTGCCAACATCAAGTGGCTTTCTCTCAGCAACTATCAGTGTTCTATTACTACAAAAACTATCAAGTTTTGAAAATAACATTTGGGCTCTATTTGAGTATTTCTGTATATTATTTTGGACATCATACAAGATCTGAGATTAGATTTATGATAATTGTAGATTTCATAGAAGATTTAATTGGCCATTTTTGTATAAATGATATTGTGGCCACTTATAAAGGCATGAATCCAATGTGTGGATAAGAAAATGTAGCCATATGGTTGTTTCCATGTTTAGCTCACTGAGCAATAATTCTTCTCAGTAATCTAATAGCCTCTGCTCATTGGTATGTTTAGAAAGGTGTTTGCAATAATAGAAAATCTCAAGTCTGGCTCCCTCTCTCCTTTGATATTTATCTGAAAATGCTGAATTCTTATGAATGGTCACATTATATTAGATTTCCACTAAAGCAAATGTGTCACAGTTGACATTGCTCAACTCAAGCCACCTGTTTATCTTCTTTTTGACAAATTGTTCAATCACTGTGAAGTTTGCAGCATAACACTGCTGTAGTGTTTTGTGCACTCAGTGAGCATTATACAAATGCATTGTACTTATTCATGTCTGACTAAGAGTGTGTCAGGTGATCTTTGTCAAAATTATTTACTCTGATTATTCATTCTTTGAATGAGTTGAGCATTTTAGTATTTCTCTAGATCTGAGATTTTATGTCTTGATCTAAAGCATTTTTTGGTGTTGATTGAACATTGTACTAGATAATTTTTCATTTATTATATATTATTGAATAGCAAATAATAGCTTATTGAAATGAATAAAATATGGAATTGATAGATTTTATTCCACAGATTGAACAACTTGAGACATTAAAAATTTCATTGTTACACTTAATGAATGAAATATATACCATATTCTCACTCATCAAGATATTCAAATTAGCCTGCAGTTGTGTGGCAATGCTTAGACAAATTACTCGAAGTATTTCCTTCCTCTGCTTGGGGAAAAGGAAACTATTTGTTTACATGGCTCAATACAAGATCTACAGAACTGATATGTTGCAATGAAAAAGTCTAAAGCTGAAAATAGAAACAAAGTTCATTTTTATGCTTCTCTTCAAATTTTAAACTTTATGTTCATTTTTGCATATGTTTCTAATTTATTGTACTGTATTCTTTTGTTATTTCAGTCCACAAGACAACTTCAGTTTCAAATGAATTTTAATGTGCTATGTTAAACATAATTTTGCTTGTAGGTTACCGACATAATTTGTTATAATACCTGCAAATTAAGATTTTGATTGACATGTAGGATTTTATTGAAATTTGTTTGTTCACAATAATCACACCTATTAAATAGATGCTTTCACATGTTTGTTGACATCACCTATAATGTTATATTATTGCAGCATGGAGACCGCAAGGCCAACTTTGTAAGTTGAAATCCAGTTGATCTTCCTCGCATAATATAGACCCTCTAGCTCCCATGCACTTATTTGTAATGTTCCTCTTTCTACTAAACTTCCCACAACTGATGGCCAAATGAAACATCCTGTGAAAATGGTCCAAAATCATTTGTGAAAAATTTTCTTGCTAAAGCTTGCATGAGGTTTGTTATGTTTACTGAATGTGCAAAATTCAATCGCCAATGTTGTATTTTTTGTAGCTCAATGTTCTTCAGTTGCATGTATGTAGTTTGTGTTATATTCTGATGAAAATGTATTTGATTTAAAGTTCTGTATTATAGCCATGTTAAGATAGTTTTATTTATTTCTGTTTGTTTAATGGTATTTTTGTTTGTAACACTAGTAATTAATGGGAATAATATGCAAGGGCCTACATTAATACAGTCGAAAATAGTCAGTAATAAATATCAACATGATTGAGATGGTACCGTATGTGTTGATATCAATATAAATCTGTGTTTACGTAAAAGCCTGAGACCAATTGAAATCATGGTTCCGCTAAAAAATAACATGGGCTTTTGCATGACTGTTTCAGCTGCAAAGCTTAGTCAAATGAAAATTGATAAAATTCTTCATTTCTGTTAAATCATAGTGAACAATTATGCAAATAATGTGTTACAATAACTAGTATTATCCATTTATAGCTGTTAAGAATATATATGTTTTTACAGTAAAATTAAATATCTGTCAAATTGATTTAGTTGTTTGCTGTGCTGTGTAGTTTTATTGATGCACTGCTCGGTTCTAAGTAGGAACTTTCTCCTGTGGTCTTCACTATCTTTGCAGCTTTATTTCTTGCATCTCTAGAAAGCTAACTATTCAATATTGGTATTAATATAAAAAATAATTTTGTGTGGTTTCGTATAAAATTTGGTCAAACATAGTTTTAATGATAGAAAATAACTGTAAACAGCAAATTTTCAGACGTGCTAAACGTTGACGGGATGCCTCTCATCAGATGTTGATATCAGATTTTTTTTTTCCTCATAGAATTAGCATTAATTGGGAATAAGAAAGGCTTCCCTATTGCACAGACAAATAGAAGTGAAACTATTAATATGGTTGGCAACTACTGTAATACCCATTAGCCTCTGTGTAACTGTGCTCAACAAGAGGATTTCTTGCTGCTTGTATGGTAAAGCCAACTGTAAAGCTGTCTAAAAATAATGTTCCTACGATTTGTAGTTTGTAGAATTTCTTAAAATCATGTTTCTTTCATAAGATATCATATGTTCTTTAAAATTTGTGCCAATTTGTTTTCAAAAAAGTCTGCCATATTCCCTTTGCTCATCTTAAGTTACATTCTATGGGCTTTGATGGTAAATCAGATGGCAGATAAGTACACGAGATGCTTTTATTATTGATCACTGAGCACTAGACTTTTTTCATTAGGGACATTCTTAGTGAGAGAGAAAATCTGGCTGTTCGATGATCAAGAGTCCTTTACTTCTTTTCTTTTTCTATTATTCATATCATTTTACAAATAACAATTCAGAAAACAATAATACACAAAATTTAGTCCATGTAGGAACGACTAACTGTTTCATTTTCTTCTGTTAAAAACTTATTTAAAGGCAATTGTTATCTAGTATTTGATGATTTAATATTTCATCATTAATCATCATACTTATTTATTTAGGCAGGCTTGAATTAGTGATCTATGCAGGGTGAAAACTGGCTTATTAGTCATGCTCCTAATCAAGCTCCCATGTCTATATTTATCAATGTTTATTCTGGACTTTTTTCCAGGGTGAGCGCTTAAGTCATGCAGTGGGCTGTGCCTTTGCAATCTGTCTTGAAAAGAAGCAGAAGCGTGAAAAAGAGAGCGTCACTGTGACCTATAATGCAGCTGGTACGAGCTTCACGCGCATGGGCTCTTTCCGACAGGCCACACTCACAGAGCGCATGGCCGACCCCCAAAGTACCATCATACCAGGTAACCCAATATAGCTACTACGCATGACTCTTGCTGATTTGGCATTTGAATGAGGTTGACCAAGCACTTACATAATAGATTTTTTTGACTTTTCATTTTTACTTGTATGGTACTTTTTTCTTTGAAATGAGCTATTAGAATTAAAAGAAGAAGAAAAACTTCAATTTTTTTTGTATATTCATATGAATTCATAGGTTTTTGTATATATGGTTTTCATGGATGTCAAATGACCAAAACATTTTGTGTTACTCCAGAGCCTGTGCCTGTGTCTGTCAGGGCTGAGCCTGGTGGTGGAATCTCTAACGTGCCCTTACCACCAACTGCTATTGAACGCCCCAAAGCATCTGCTGATATTTTACAAAGACAGGTCAGTGTTTTAATATGATTTTTTTTTTTAAAGATTTTGATATCATTTTCAATAAAATTTTATGCTCCGTGATTTTGTGTTAAAGCTAAGTGATAGAAATGCACTATTTTACAGGCGTCATTCCGAGGGTTTACAAAACTACAAGAAAGTTCACCGTTCAAGCGACAGCTATCTCTCCGGCTTGGTGATCTGCCTTCTACCTTAGAAAGAACAAATCAAATGAACAATAATAACTTCCAGAATGGTCCAGGTAAAGGTGAGATGCATGCACTGTTGTACTTGTCCTGCATGAACTACTCCTTAGTCTCATTTGTTTTGCAATTACCAGATATCTAATTGATTTTATTTAGCAGAAACTACAAGTCTGCAACTAAGCAAACCTTTGTGTTAATGCTTTCAATAGCTTTATAGAAATAATAACTAGTCGAAAGATATATCAATTCGTATTCTTTTTTCTATTTCCAGTGAGCACCATTCCAGAAGTATCTCCTGTCAAAGAGCAAGGAGAGTCGATAACAAATATGTGCGCGCAACTCTCACAGGGTCTCACCGCACTGTCGTCTGTTGATGAAGACCCATTTGCTCCGAGCGCACAACCTCAAGCTAAGCCTACGCCGGCCCAAGGTAGTAGTGTCCCAAGTCCGCCTGTAGCCATGCTACATACACTCACGACAGTGACCACAGTGAATGATAGTGAGTTCATGCAGCAGCAACGATTTTCTCAACTTTTACGCTTTACCCTGTTTTTCAATGCCGTTACTTACTTTCTTCAGTGTGAATTGAAGCATTGTGATTTTCAAAATACTTTTTAGTGCCAAAATTTTCCCACCAGTTTCTTTTTCAGAAGTGGCATATGCACATATGTTTATGTAACGTGTGCCCATTATTTTTCTATATTCTTCAGTAAATTTTCTGTTTATTTTTCTGCTGGATGCGATCGCCAGAGCCTCGAATTACGTTTGCAGTTCGTCATGTCACTCAAATGTACACATGACGACCTGCTAACGTATGTCGAGGCTCTGGCGACAGCATCTACCATATAAAACTCTTTTGTTATGATTCAAAATTTTTCATAGCTACTTTTTTTTAAAGATTTTAGTCATTGAAGTCTGTGCTGGTATTTTCAAACTACATTTTTAACTTTAAAATTAGTTACATTTCTTCTTACTAACTAGAGTTATTAACAACATTAATTGCATGGCCTGAAACCTTTTGATTCTTTTCAAGAGCATGTCCAAGTTAAGCTGCTGCATGTTCCCATCATTGCTGCACTGATATAATATATACATAATATTATTTTTACCCCATACAGTCAGTTTTATTCTAAGTAAGATGGATTATCAACATAATTTGATGAAGAATGTACACATCGTGTAATTGGATCCCTTCTTCCTTTGAGATGGACAGGGCTTGACCTTCCTTTAGTGTGCATCAATCACCTTTACAGTAAAAAATGCATGTCGTTTATCTATGGTTATTAGAATGAATGAACAGATGTTATTTTATCTTTTGTGTACCGTTTTGGCTGTTTTGCATACTGTTTTATCATATTTTCGAAATATCTTACATTTTATGCTTAAGTTAAATGGTTAACACATGGAGCCACAGACTGGGGAAACATGAAATGAATATTCATTGGAGTGAATTTTCAATTTACCTCTGTCACTTAATACATACTGTATTGCTTTCCTGTTATCTAGCTGTCAGCAGTACTGGAGTTGCAGGCAACATTCCAGCGACATCAATTCCTAATCCTTGGGGCTCTCCACAACCAACTAGCAAGGTAATTAGACACTTGGATAATTGTTTTATTTATTTTTTTCTTCTTAGATATACGTTATATTCTTTTTTATTACATAAAACAGATTACCTACAGGGAATGTGACTCGTTCAGTAGAACACTCGCCTTCTGTGGCGAGTGACTCTCAATTTACACTCGCGATGTTCAATCCAAACTAACCATCTTTAGTTATTAAAGAGTTGGAATCAAGTAATCATACTTGCCAACTGTGGTGAGTGACTTTGAAATTACACTAGCCAACAGAAATTTACACTAGCCAGGGGCGAGTGGCGAGTACGTAATCAACACCCTGTACCTATCTTCTAAGATAAAACTTTTCTTACAAGTTTAATTTTAATTAATAAGAAAAAAAAAACTAATGCTAATAAATCTGTTCGCCATCAGGTGTCGGACGCTGAGTTCTGGCTTCAGTCGACGGCAGCCGTGGTGAGCAGTGTGGAGCGCTCAGCTGCCGCTCAGCCCTTCACCGCGCCCGCAACCAACACCACCGCTACCATGAACGGCACCGTGCAAAACCCAACACAACCACCACCTCACAGTGCGTTCGCCACACAGGCAGCGGCGTTTCCCGTACAGGCGCAAGTGCACCCAGCCGTGCACGCACCTCACTTACAGCAGCACTTCCGCAGTCACTCGTTAGACAATACACAGCCGGTGGGGGCGGCGACACAGGGCGGGTGGCCCACGCAACCATCTCCGCGGGCGCCGACTCTCAGCGAGCTACAGCAGCAGAGAGGTCACGTGGCTCAGTTCCAATCACAGCCGCAGCAGCAGCAGCAGCAGCAGCAGCCGCAGCAGCATGGAACACCCGTGCACACGACAAACGGAGCTGCACCCGCCGGAGAGCCAAACCCATGGAAGGGTGAGGTGCCACCGCCAGCGACAAATGATCCGTTCGATGCAGCGTGGATGTCACGCGCCCCCAACAAACCAGCTACTAACCCATTCCAAGATCCGGCGACGTCGCAGGACAGTAGTGTCACCAAGGCTTTTACAGTGAACTTGTGAGGGCTTCTAAGGTTGTGAATGGAATGGTCGTCGATCGAGGGAAATCAGCTGCGCCGCTTTCATTGTATATTTGTCATTCATTCTTCATTGTTTTTAATACACTGATCTTCCAGGGTCAATGAAATAGATTGTTTCATTGATTTCATATCCTTACTGGTAATGGTTTTGCCTGTTATTGGAAACTTGCAGTTGTCACCTTATCCCTGGAAGATCAACAGTCATAGATTTGGAGTTAATAAGTTAATGGACCAATGTTGTATATTGTATGAATTATTATGTTTATTTTGTATAGTTTTAAGTAATTAGTTGTATGAATGTATAATACAGTCCCACATATATCTGTTTGCTTGCAAAATGTTGGCACTATAAAGAAAAATAGTTGTGTGTTTTAATTGCAACTTTTAACTTATGTCAGCTTGATATGAATTTTAAGTTAAACTTTTAAGTGTAAAAATGTGGAATGGATTGGAACGCTTTACAAATTAAATGTATTTTATTTTATTTATAATGAATAAATGTATGATGGTTTGTTTTCAAATATACATGGTAATATTGTATAAGTAAATAATTATCCATCAACAATAGCTTTGATTTTATTCCAAAATTTGGAAAGTGGTGGTATAGTTTGTCCGTTATCTAATGTGTGTATTATAGGTTGATATTATGTCCTGCTTTTAATGAATTTTATTGAAAATTTAATTGTTACGTCAATATTTCAAGAGTTGATACATGCATATTTGGATACATGTGCAGTCCACTATATATAATCGTCGGTGGCATGTTTATCATGTACATAGATATTGATATATTTCATTAATGGTTGATATGCAGAAATGTAACAACATTTAATAGCGGTTGATACAAAAGTGTCAATGGGTTACACTTGATTTCAAATTATTGCCATATTGAAAAAAATGCATAATATCATAACTATAGTTTGTTTATATAAAATGCATTGTATGATTATTAGATTCATGGAGAATTATTTAGAGATATTGAAGAACTATAGAATTTACTTTAGTATTAAAACTTTTTGCTTTTTCAATGTTCTAAACGAATCCATATTTATTCCTTTTAAAGTTGTATACCCTTTATGAACTTTAAAAAAAATTACCTTTCGGTACATAATTTTATATTTAGATATTTGAAACTATAGATATTTAGGAAATTTTTAAATGTACATAACATTTAAAATCATGTTTAGGTATTTTTTATTTTTCTATCAAGTATAGTACATAGTGCTACAGTTGTAAGTTAAGATGAAATTGATTTTCTTGATCATGTGGACATTAAAGATATTTTTGAGAATGATAATCATGTCATCTAATGAAAGAATTAGCTTTGCAAGTGATAATGCTTTGTACATTGCATTGTTAACACACTGGTGTTAGCTTTAATTGGAGTAAACAAGTGTTCAGAGCATTATTCTAAAATGATTTTTGACTATTTAAAATATCATTCTAGGGATATCAGTAACCCAGTTGTATGCATTAATAATGTATTTGTAATAAACGTCATTAACACTTTGAATTTGTTTCCTGATGTTTGTAACTTCATGTAAATAATAAATCTTTTTACCACTTTTTGGAAACATGTCCGCCACAGGCAAGAATAAAAGGGAGGGAAGTTTTGTTTGGATTATGAAGAATCACTGAAACCATGCATCCCAGCAATGATATGTGTATTGATTAGTTTTTTAATATTAAAAGCCCTGAAAAATTGATAGACCCACCAGTTTCACTGTGAATATAGATTTTTACCCATAAAATACAAATTTGGGGCATAGTACAGAAATGAGCAAAGGTACTGGCAGCCCTGATGTGGTTTAGATGAACCTTGGGTGGATTAATAAGTGGATCAAAACCCAATCATTGGGATGGTGGTTTGCAGGAATTTTTATAAAATGTGAATTATACAATTCCAATATATTACTTTATTTCTTGAGTAGATTATTTGAACACAATTTAGTCAAACAAATGTATATTTTAAGTATGGAAGAGTCGCATACATATCATGATTAGAAATAAAAAGATACATCTAGGTCCATCATTATAGGTCTATCACAAATGCATTTCCATACTACCTGAAGTTAAATATATTTTGGTATCAACAGAGTAAAACAATAAAAGATATAAAACAAAATATCAGTAAAATTATAAAACTTTACAATAATGTAAGATACTTCATATAAACCTGAGATCTGCATGAACAATGACTTGAGATTTGCAAATTGCAATGAAAGAGTAAAAACAATGACCATGCTATATTATATGATTAAAATCATAACGTATGTTTACGATCATGTGAAACATGCAATTAGAATATTTTTTTCTGAAAAGTTAACATCGTTTACTTTTCATTGCAGACCGCAGGGATTTCAAAGTATCTTTTGAAAAATGAAAAACATTTTTGATTTCCATGTGTGGGCAAATGGAAAGTTTTGAGTCTTTTCGTTCATAGTGACATAAAATGATGAATTTGTCATTTTCTTTCAGGTTGGAAGTATCACAAAAGTCTACATTTATTGCCATTAATCTTTTCAGATTTTTGTCAAGTAATGGAAATAGTCTTTTCCTTTTAAGTGTTTTCAAGATTTTCAATGCTCGCAAGTGTCTTAATCTTCCTTTTCCAGTTTTTGTGACTTTCTTAAATCTTGCAGTGAAACCTGTCAAAATTAAAATTAAGTTACATTATCCATGTTCATTTTGTAATTAAATTTGAGAAGAAATTTTGAATGAATTTATTGTTGGATTTGATGAATATATCCTGGTTTTGAACGTCATGAAAGTTAATGTGTTTGGATGAATGAGAAGCAAGGTTTTTATGCAGAATTTAGTGTTAAATGATTCACTCTTAAAGAAAAGTTGTTAGCATGTTAATGCAGTCAAAGAGAGACATGAGAAAAGAAAATAGCAAACATAAAAGCTTACTTAAAAAAGAGAGCCAATTATAATGCTAAACAATTATGGATTAAAAACAAGTGTTAGGCTACCTAGTAATAAAGGACCTTTTCCCTGGCGTGGGCAGATGTAATTACGCCATTCGTGCTTGTTCCACTCAGGTGTGACTAAAGCTTGACAGTTATTCCTTACCACTTTGCCATTGATGCACCTTTCTGTATCAGGATTATAGACTGTGTTGTTTTGAAGACTACAGGGACATACATTATGGCTTGCATTATCATGTCTCTTTAAGACAAATGATTCTTCATTGATTATGCAACAGAAAGATGTATTAGGGTCAAAGCATTGTGTCCTTCCACATAGCTGTTCAGAATCATCACAGCGCTGCTTTATTTTCTCAACATTCTTGCCGTGACATCTAAAAATTAACATAATTTTGCAATAAAAAATCAGGTAAATGAAAATTAATTATCACAAAATTGTGATAGCAATATTCTGTATTTAGCTTCAAATATTGCTAAATCCTTTTACATGATTTATTATGTAAACTTTACTGAAGCAAACGATCCAATGACGTAAACTTAATATTTGCACATGATAAAATGGTATACAATCAGAATTAATGCACATTCTGCATGCTGTATCAGTAACTCATTCTTAAGATGATAGCAACAACATGTTCCCATCATTTGTGCGGCTTTTTCTTATTCTCACAATTTTCTACTTATGAGGAAAGAATTAATACTTGCTTAAATTCTAGTGGTGAACCTTGTCTAATACGACCGTGGCAACACATATGATCCTTGGGATTGTAAGGGTGTATGCCACAACACTTCATTTCATCAGAACCAGACTCAAAATCATATCGGGAGTGAAAACGGTGACGCTTGAAACCATTGCAACAGATTTCCATTTCTGGGTCATACAATCTTCTACCACACTTTTTATCAGATTTCCGATGTACCAGTCCATCCACACATTTCTAAAATCAGCACATAATATGTAGTCTTTGATTTAAGTAAACACAGAACATTGATAATACTAACCCTTTTGAATTAAAGAGAAAGAATGGATAAGGCTGATACAAGGTCTGCTACTTTCTGGTCCTCACCACAAAAAGTACCTTACATGATCATGAAGCTTAACAACTTGAAAAAATTGATGTATGTTCAAATTCAAATATATAATGCGAGACTAAAAAAAGCTGCTTACATCAATTCCTGGGTTATAGAGTGCCACGCGGAATGGGCTAACATGCTCCTCACAACATGCAGTGTGCGAGCCTCGTTTCCTCTGTGGTCCAGTTCGCGAACAGCATACTTCGTCTGAGGCCATGGGCCACTTTCCCTCGCAACACTTCTCATAGTGAGGCAAAACGTGACCTGTGTAATAATGAGCACATCTCTTACCTCATTATGTTATTAAGGTGGGGGGTGGGGTGGCGGTGCATGTTATTGCTTCAGAGAGGGGTGGGGTGGGAGGGGGCGCATAAAGTTTTACACTTGAAATTTCATCAATAATTTTTCACTTTGGATTCATAATGACAATATAGAAGATATCAGAAGTATACTGGCCATTTTTCAAATCAGATACCCGTGCATTGCAGTGTTCGGATGTGAGCGCCGTTGAGGCATTGCCTTGTTACTTGGACAATTTTTTTGAATCGGTGAGTGTAAAAAATCGACTTTTTCTGATGTGATATTTTACTTAATCTTATATTCTTTAACATAAAATACTATGTATGTAAATGTACCTCCACAACAATATGCCTCTGTGTATTTGTACACTGTTCCATTGCAACATTCATAAGAACTTCTGTCATAAACATTGTGCCCACAGCAATATTCGCTGTCAGAAGTACGATTGTAAGGATTCCCACTGCAGCACAGCTGTGTGTGACCATGAATCACTCCTAAATTTAAAATTTGAATCAGAGTTTATACTTAGGATTTTATAATGACCATTGTATTGTAATGCGCAAGAACAGTAGTAAAATCATGATATCAAATTCTGAATATTTTGAATGAAATAAATACTAGAGAACATTAACAATTAAGAGTATCAAGGTCATTTTTAAATCAAGCTAGATATATAATTCATACATTTAAGAGGGAAATAATGTTTATTAAACTTACATTTGTACATTCTATACATAATACATTTAGAAACCTACACTTTGTCAAATAATACGACATTCTTTCTAAAGTTACAAGATCTCTAAAGTGATCGATAAGCCCAGAACTGATAAACTTCCTCTTAGAAAATAAATAAATCATAATAACAAAAATACAAAATATACTTACCGAGCTGTGCGTTCTTACAGCACTGCTGCTCTACAATCTCATTTCCAATTTTGGTATATCTTGGTTTTACATATGGAGAACTCGTCTCATCACAGCAGATTTGAGATCTCTGGTCAAATGGGTCATCACCACAACAGAGATGGTACCCAGTCTCACGAGGATGTACCTTTCCTATGTAGAATTAGAAATATGATGTGTAAAAGAATTCTACATAAGATATTGGTAATGTTGGGAAGCTATAACTTGCATACATCATCGTCTTGTATATATAAGTGTCGCTTATCAGATGTGATGATTACGTTTTTTATCTAATCATTTATAAGTCAGAAAATTTGAGTTCAAGATATATGAATGGAAATTATGAATAATCATTACCGTTACAACATAATGATTCTGCCGTGTTATAAGAGATGTTTTCATCTCCACATTTTTCATCTTTTGGAAAAACACAGTCAGTCTCTTGTCTGAAATATACATAACCCAAATATTCTACAGATTGACAATACAGTATATCTTCTCTCTTTAGTAATCTTATAACTCATATTGAATTGTATCAGCTGATGGAAAACTTGGAATAGTAAATATATATCAAGATTATGCAGCCAGATTAACTCTCAAAAATCAGCTTTATGGGAAACGTATAAATTTGCAAAATAAAAACCCAGATAAACAAAATCATTTTCATAGTTTTATATCCAAGACATAAACTTTTCCTGGACCTCCATAAATGCTTATTTTTTGTAGATGTTGTTAGGTGCTTTAATCTTTTACTGGTAGGAAGTCTGCAATGAATTATTCTGGTGCGTATATGGACATAATAATAATGATCACATATAAAGTATTGAAAATGAGCAATATCAAATGGCTAGGTATGAAAACCTTACCTCTATGCTACCTATGCGTCAAATGGGTACTGGTCAGGGCTAGTCAATGTGAATGTGAATGAAAAGTACTATGCAGTTGCAATGTGATTTATTCTCCAAAAGACGTTAAGTATGACAAGAAAGCCAGTGATCTGGTGAAAATGTGAACTCTTTCGCACAATATAAGAGTGGGAATTTCATGTCAGACTCTAAATTATGACTTTTACATTTATATACCCGGTACATATTCCTGGTGTCTTGGAGTTGTATAATGACTGATCATTGTTAGTAAAATATTATCAATTCACTCATGCAATTCCTTCAATAAGAATATATTGCTAAGCATTTGAACTACTACTCAGTATGTACCTACATGGATACAGGTTATGTACTAAACAGAGCTCTATTCACCTGTCATATGACTTGTGTCCACAGCACGCCAAAGCTGCACCATCTTTTAGAGGAGTGAGAGTAAAGAGACTGTTTTGGTTTTCAATATCCTCACAACAGAGATGATTTTGTGGATCATACTGTTCTGTTCCACAGCAAAAATAGTTGTCTAAAATATAATCAGTTAATACAGATTCTCTGCTCAATACAAAGAGTAACAGTGTACCAATCCACAATGTAGTGCTTTACAGTTTAGCCATTTAAAACTAATGTGCAAGATAATGAATACAAAAGTCTTTCTAATGGCATATATAAATCTATCTACATGTATGCGAATACATGAACGTACCCTTGGTGTTCATTATGCTATAAAGATGTGTATCACCACAGCAGAAATTTTCAGTTCTATTGTAGATTGTGCCATTACAACAACCTGAAATGAATAATAACCCAATGGAATTACATGTATATATAAATCATAGTCCTATTGTGATTATGTATTTTTGTAAATATGCAAAATTTATTTTATTTGTCAGATCAAACATAGAGTTATATAATTAAATAACACTTTTTGCGACATAGGACAAAGGAATACTTGCTTCCTGATGAAAATACTCATTATGCTTAAATGGCAATTAAGCTTAATATAAAACAACAATTAAAATCCAACAAATCATATAGATAGGGTTAAAGTTTATAAACGCTTTGCAAATGACACAATTATTTTGCAAACATTTGTGTCATACCATCATGTAAAGAAAGTTAAAGCCTCTAAGGACAATTACTTTAGTCTCTCACTCTGCTGTTTATATATTATGTATATATATACATGTAATATACACATCATATACAATTCTGTTTTTTACATTAAAATAAATCTAACTTACCTAGATCTTGGTTTGTATTATCATACACTTTTCCACTGCAACATAATTGACTTGTCTTATTGTAGAGAACTTCGGTAGATGCTGGTCCTCCATCTGGTGTATCCACAGACTTCAAACTGTCTACAGAATAAGAACAACTTAGTTAATTAAGTTTCATTATAGTTGTAAAATTATTATGACTGGACAAAGTAACCATTCTTATAACCACACAAATGAAATGTCACAGCATTTTAGATAGTGTTGAAATATATATTATGATGAGGGTTATATGACATGTGATTGAAATTCGAACAAAATATATATTTACACGTCATAGTGACCAGCTCAAATAAAATAATGACCAATCCTCTGTCCATTTTGTAAACATATGTCATATGGCTGTGCAACTTTACTTTATATAGAAAACTAACCAAAACTATAAAAATCCCCTCAATTTAAGCACTAATTATATCCGTCATATAAATGTACAAATGATGTAAAAATATTTGGCTACAGATCATGTTTCAATTGGATAATGTCATTGTTCCAAATGACCTAATAAAATTATCTTTGATTAATTATTCAATTCTACTGAAGAACAATGTTAAATTTATTGACATATAATAGTTGTCCGCATTATTCCTGATGTAAAATGTTCCGAAAATTATCAGGCATTTAAACTTCCCTTTACCTTCTGTTGACATACATCTAGTGGAAGGAAAATAAAAGAAGGAAAACCCATAATGTATAAAATTAGACAAATTGAAAATTTCAGCTTAATTTATCCTTTGATAAGTTTTTTTGGCAAATCAAGGATATTGGTTTTATAAATTGTGTTTCCATAGTTGTGATGTGAATTGAAAATGATAATTACATATCGATACCAAGGAAATATCCCCATCCATCAAAACAAGTATGACTATTAAACTAGTCTTTCGTTATATCCATAAGGAATTGGAAATAAAACTACTAAATATTGTGTTAGTCTTTTTACATTTTATAATATGTACAGATGTATATGTTATCATTTTATTTATATTGCTTTTGTTGGACTGTCACCTTCAAAACTGTTCATAAAATTCTTTAAATCAGTATACATTATGCACATTGCTATCATTATTACATAAAAAATATACAAATAAATACTATCTGTGGGAAATATGTTATGCATTTTGTTATATACTTTACCGGTACACATGTAACAATTTATATGCATATATTTAACGTACATAAAGGTTCTTGGGACTGCCCATAGGTGTTTTTTACATACTGGGTTACATTTGTATTACAATTGGGAGTAGTCAGTATGTGAGAAAGAAAATGGCAATACCAATATATATATTGCTCTTTATAGTTACCAGGTTTCTTGGTCTTTTCTATACACACAATATACATTAACTTATAGAGCATTCTGTTTATGTATTTCAGTAACAAGTCTATGTGAAAGTTTTTATATGGTTTATATTCCTCATTCAAGATCAATGTATATGTACCTGATCAAATATTTATACATTGACTACTTTCATTTGACTCTAGTTAATATCCTCTGAGATCATTCAGAATATCCACATATAAACATAGTTTTGGATTAACTTCAATTTTGTCAATCGTCCATGGGAATTTGAAGTGTTAGAATAAACAAAAGTTTTGCACTTACCAAAATCTTTGCTAGTGCGTGAATTAATATTTTTTTCTATGATTGTAATAATTCTCATAATTAAAATTTGTATACAACGTTGAAAAAAATTTACACACATATATATATATATATATATATATATATATATATATATATATATGACAAGCAAACCTACTTAGATCTGAGCGGCAGCAATCCAAGTCAGCATTTGCACTCCGTCTGATCCCTCCACAGCATATCTCTATTTTAGGTTCAATACAAGTATCTTCTCCCTGAACGCTGTGACAAATAATTTGACCTTCTTTACAGTTTGCAAATGTCCAAGCATGAACCGATCCCACAACTACAAAAACAATATAAATTCTCATGAGTTCACAGAAACCTTATCAAACAAGAAAAAAAAATCATTGATTAGTTCCTCAACCAGGTCAAATGTTGCATATTTAACCAACTTCGTATAAGCTAATGAACTGAACAAAGTGAAACAACAATGACATTATCCTTTATGGAGTTATGCAAATAAACATCAATTTTATACTTTCTCATTCGGTGTCGATCATAATATTCTCCAATGATAACATATGTCAAATTAAATCTGAAGTTCGAATAAGAATTAAAGTTCTCTTTCACAATTTGTTTAGACTATAAACAGTCTTACAGAACACATAGATGTTGAAATATCCCACTTTTTTAATTACTATGTTTTAAAACTCTGAAAGGCTAATACATTCAGATAATCTGAGGAGAAAATTCTCTCCATCATGTATAGATAACCTCTCATTACTCTAGTAAAAAAATCTTTTCTTTAGTATAAAAATAAAATTTCTAGTTTAAAATATGGTAAAAAGAAGTTAGATTTTAAAATAATTTGTTTGAGTTAAATTGATGAAACCACATTTATATCACCTGTACATGCTGTAATGTAGACCAAGACTGATAAAGCAGTCAACAAAGCCATCATGCTGCTGTACGCTGCAAGTATTAATGACTTTGAAATGATCAAAATCCTTTCTATTTAATGGTGTTGTTGGTCAGTTTCCCAATAGGAAGATAATTAGAAACAATACTTTTGAACAAAATGAGTAATCAATGAATCTGTCTTGGTCTATTTCACCCTTTCACCGCAAGCCCTTAATTGCTAATTCAACCTTTCCTACTAAATTAAAATGTAGTAAAGGTAAGTTAACCATAGGGTTTTGATTTATGTACCTGTACTTGTTGCGTAAAAATAAATCATGCAAAAATAGTAATGGTCATTTTTAGGCTCAAGTTATCATCATCATGTGAATGGTATTTCTTAAGGAAGGTTTGAAAAGTGGTGACCCCAATGGGACCTCACCTATCAGCATGAAGCAACTGGAATAACTTCCTAGTATTAGAATAGGCTCAAGAATGTTAGTGCATGGGAAAGGTTTTTTAAAGGTGAAAATAAACAAACCCTTACTGTACTTAGGAACAACACAACATATGCGGGGAAAAATAATATCACGTCCCTAACAATTGTTGTTTTATGTTATCAATGAAGAAATGTATTTATGAGGAGAAAACATATTTTTCAACATAATAAATTACTGCAAGTGCAGAACATGTTGATTCCTTTCAGAATGTTCTTAATAATTTCTGTTTTTATAATTACATTTGATGAACAGTATGTTATTAACTAAAAATATAAATTATGGATACTTTTTCAAAATATTTCTCACGCATTTCTTTAGCAAGCATATTGCTACCACGATATACAGAGATGAAGAGAGGCATTAAAAAAGTCTAAGATCACAAACTTTCAACACAGAGCTGTTACTTGATACAATGTAACTATTAAGTAAACCTAAAAAAACTGGATGCATAACAAAGAAATTCTTCAATTCGATGTTTCACTCATATATAAGTCTTATTGTACTAGTATGCAATCTCAAAATTTGCAAACATTGCAAAACGTTCCACTAGTTCTTTTTATTTTGCATATGGCAAATGGATTCATCGTTATCATTTGCTTTCTTGTTTGTCAAGTGAGTGGGCAAAGATAGAATGTCCAAAAGTTAAAATACTTACTTAAGTTTCAATAGCAGAAATGGTGGAACATTTGATGTATTGAAATTTTAATAAAGTATTTTAACTTTTGGACATTTCATTTCTTGCATCCCACAAATATACAAGAAACCAATGGATATAGATGCAAAATGTTTGATCACTATTAACAACTACCTCACAAAAATCATATACATCACAAATATCACAGTAATTAATTTTACCAGGTAATGTACTTAAGTAATTTTATTAATTATTTTCAAATATTATGTCTGATTCATTAGATTGTAAAGGATTTGTATTTACAAGTAAATGTACTAGGAACTACATGTACATGCACAAATATAATGAAATTTTGCTAATATCTTATTCTTCCTTGTTTCTTTAGAGTTGAAAAGAATGCATATGAATTAATTATATAAAAACATACATTGCTGAACAATTAATATGTTTTTTGAAATATTGAAAGGAAACATTCATTTTATTGATGGTCAACATGATTTGATATGGCAGAGTGAGTACTCTTAGTCTTTAAAGATTACTAAAATCATAATTAATCACATTCACCAGCTAGATCTTTAATTTATTATGTCTTTCAAATTGTTTACAATATTAAAATTGATATTATGTACATTGGTTTAATAATTTTCATTTTGGCCATCATGTATTAATTATTTTTATTTCTTTATTGATAACAGTGTCAGGTAAGGAAGAAAAAAAAAGAAAAGAAAAAAAAGAACACCCTCAGATATGGCTTGCTGTGGGCTGATATATATTTATTCAATATTCTTCATAATTGGCTGTCCATGAACATAATTGGTAACTTTGCTGTAAATTGTTTTTACGTTTTTGTGAAAAAATATACACTTATACCCGCTTATAACCACTGCAATAAATAATATGGGATTTAAATTTAGATGAGGTAATAGATTTTCATTGCTATAACATTCTGTGGTATTTTCCTCTCATTCTGCTTTTCAAAAATAAAAAAATAAAATAAAATGTTGTACTTTCTTATTTCATACCCCTCCCCGCACAGCATTTCCTGTCTTCCCACCCCTTATCATCAACTTCACCTGGTACCAGACAGGACAGTCACCTAATTTAGTCATAATGCACCAAGGTCGCAGGATGAGGGATTTCCTTACAATGACGTCAAATTAGGTATTTCCCAGAGTTTTTAAATGAGTAGAAGAAATGGCTAATCAAGGTATTTTTATGTGATACAAGAACATGGTGTTTGAAAATTGTATGGTTATGTTGATATGTTGTTGAATAAGTATTTCAGAATCTATTATTGCCTTAATTACTGTTCAATATAATGGCACATGTTAATTGTGATCAAATTAAAGATGAGATGAGTAAACCACTGGCACAGCACTTTGGTCCATTTTTTAAAAATAACATAAATCTACACTACAGTCATCTATCTGTTGTATATTTGTCATTGGAGTAAAACATCGTCAACTTAATTGACATGTATTCAATGACAATGCGTAGCCTAGCCTAATCATTTTTTTATTACATCGCTAAAACCGGCCATACATACAAACCGTGAATTTTATGTAAAATTCATGGATTGTGTGTATGGCCGAACAGTGCAATTGATGCTCTAGTACTATTAACTTAGTATTAGGCCTCTCCACACATTATAATGAAGTTATGCGTAGCCTAACCTAGCTTTTCTTTAGGCTCACGTCAAGGCTAGGCAATAGTAGGCATATCGATCAGTATTAAGTAGATCTACCGACAATGCTACATTTTAGTTGTGAACTAATTAAAGAACATAAGTAGATGCGGTCGCCAGAGTCTCGACATACGTTAGTCTCATCACATCACTAAAATGTACGTGTGACGACTTGCTAACGTATGTCGAGACTCTGGCATCTCCTAGTACTAGATGCGGTTGCGAGAGATATATGTCAGCAGGTTGTCACGCATACATTTTAGTAATGTGACGATCTGCTAACGTATGTCGAGGCTCTGGCACATATAGTACTAGTAAAACAAAAACCTCAATGACCATGGGTAACCAGTACTGATAATTAATAGAGTCCCATATGTAGATCTAGGTCTACGCCCTTGTCTCTTTAAAAGCTTGATTTGACAGCATATATGCCATATCTAATGATCAGAATGGTGATAAATAAGGGTCTTTAGTGTAAAGCAAATTCATGCGGATAGAATTATCGTAGTCTTTTTTTTTACTAAACCTGGTAGACTAGTTCATCATATTTACCTTGAATAATGTTGGATATTTTTTTTCTTTCCAGCCAATGAAAATCCGCTTTTCAAAGCATGGCATGACAGTGCCTGGATTCCAATTCTGAATCCCACAAATGTTATGGATTATTTTGCCGAAAGAACAAATACATTTTATGACAGAACTTGTAATAATGAAATTGTAAAGATGCAAAGACTAAACCCAGAACAACTAAGGTAAGTAAATCGCATTGACTTGTATTGTAGAAGGTTCTATTTTGGTTACACTGTCATAAAAATGGTTATCGTTTACTCCTTTCAGTGTTACTCATCCTTCTTCCCCGTGTAATGTTAAATGGAAGCTTAGGGTTGTAAAACCTGTCTTCAGCTATGTCAATACAGTGGTAGGAGCTCGCTTGCTATACTGAACAGAGAGAGAGAGAGAAAGATAGATAATAGAATCAAAATCTTAGACTGTGACTGAACACATTTGAAATGAATATCTTTGAGACAGTTCATGTCAGGTGCCTCAAACCAGACAACTAAAGCTCAATAGGTTGTCTAAAACATGATGATTGTGATTGCCTTTTTTTATTTCAGTAATATGACAGGATTGGAATATATTTTGCTCCATGTTCAAGAACCTATTCTCTACATTATTAGAAAACAGCATCGACACTCCCCAACTCAAGGTGAAATTCTCAAAAAAACTCACAAATTACTTTAATTCAGTATTATATTCAGTAATAGTGTACTAAATATGAATGGATGTTCCTACTACTAACAATAGTCTACACAAAGATAATTACTTTAATGTTGATGAGATTCAAGAATTTAAATATGTAACAAATGAAATTAATTAATTATTGTATTAGTAGTGGTATGTATTTTCAAGTACAAACATTCATTTTTCAGCGACTCCATTAGCAGACTACTACATCATAGCTGGAGTTGTATATCAGGCACCCGACTTGTGTTCAGTAATTAATTCTCGAATGGTGAGTATGGATTGATTGCATAATTATAACAGTAGGTATATGTTGCGTGTCTTATGATGAGTATTGTTTAGAAAACGAGATACTTCTATGAACATTTATTGGGCTATTTGTACAGGCGGGTTATGACGGCACTTCTGAGAATTTAGATCTACCGTTCCGGGAACTAGATCGTGACACGTCACACGTAACATCTCCCTTCGTATATATAATGAACAAAAGTGAAAAATGACTAACTTAACTGCTTGGAACTGTTCAATAAATCATATAACATATAACAATAATATAATTCAACATGTGTACATATGACATATAATTCATATAGCATGTGAAAATTCAGTCACGTCTAGTACATGAAATGACACATGTTCGTATTCGTTGATAACATACAATTGGTTCATTTACATCCATAGCCTGATAGATACTTTCAGTCCACTTTGATTATTTACTCATCAATTCTGTTTGATTAATCTCATAGTCTGTCCGTGCTAATAGTGTCTGTATCACTCCATCTCATTGATCAGTCGTCGTGTCGGCTTATGCACCCTCCCATATCTGGACTTTGGCATCTCTGGCAAAGTTGATGTTGTCGTCTCTGATGCTGCTGCTGTCTGGTCACTATTGGGTGCTGGGGCGTCCTCGTGTCCCTCGCTGTGTGACGCTTCAGGTACACCTGTTGGTGTTGTGTTGTTGGAGTCATCGTCCTCTGGGTTGTAGATGCGCCTTGATAGCCTGCGTCTTCCTACCATGGTTGGGCTAGTGTGCGTGGAGGCTCAGGGTCTCGCTCTCAGATGGCGCCTGTTCCGTACATGTGCGACCATTCGCCTCAACTTCACAAGATCTCGTGGTGAGTGGTTTTATTACTGTTCCCTCCTTCCACTCTCTGTTCCATTGACGGGCTGCATTCTTACTGTTTGTCCACCTGTCAATGGTTTTAGGTCACAGCCTCTGGAGACACTTGCCCTTTTGAGTCGCTTGAGCTCTTTCTTTTTGCTGTTCTGATTCATCATCTTGTGGGCTAGGCTGGACCTTGCTGTGTGTTAGGGGCAACATGGACCTGGTCCTTCTGCCTAGCAATCTTTGTGCTGGACAAGTGCCCATACCCTCGGTGGGTGTATTGTAGTAGTTCAGCAGACCTTTGTAGGGATCTTCTCTCGCAGTCTTGCTTTTTCTGAAGATGCGCTTGATTATTTTTACTGCTGCTTCTGCTGCATCGTTGGCTTGGCTGTTCCCAGGACACATTGTGTCATGATAGAAGCCCCAATCCTCACTGAACTGTTTGAATTCTTGCGCAGTAAACTGGGTTCCATTGTCGCTGACCAATGTGTATGGACTGCCATTTCTTGCAAAGTCATTAGTGCTTCTTGAGTGTTTGAATGACTTCTGCACTGCTGGCATATCTGAGTTTGTCCACTTCTATAAAATTGCTGTAGTCAGTCAGTACTAGGTAATCATAACCTCCCCAACTGAGCAAGTCTGCCGCAAGTTTTTCCCACGGTCGCATGGGGATTTCAGTGATCACTGGCGTCTCTTTTGGCTGGCTGTCACTGAGCGTTGCACATGTGCTGCAGGCTTTGACATATTGCCTTATTTCTGAGGTCATTCTGGGCATGACGTCTTTAGCAAGACGTACGCACGGGTTTATACCCATGTGTCCCATGTGCACTCTTTTCTTCATCTCTTTCTTCATGTTTCCTGGTATAATCACGCTCTCCCTTCATCATGACCCCATTTGTAACTGTGAGCTCGTCTCTGCAGCTGAAAAATGGCAGTAAGTTCTCAGGTACTTGCTTTCTTTCATTAGGCCATCCTTTCTGGATCATTTCCCCCAAGGCATTTAGTGTTGGGTCCTGTGCCGTCTCATCTTTAATAACTTGCATTAGTCTGTCCTTTATTGGGTAGTTCACCATATTGCTTATGATCTCCTCTCTTGTGACATGCTCTATTGGGGCTCTCAAGAGTGCATTGGCTGTTGGAATCTGGGTCCCAGGTTTATAGACAATTCTGAAGCTGTAGTTCTTTGCTCTCAGTAGCATGTTCTGGAGACGCCTTGGGGCTTTTGCGAGAGGCTTCACTGATATGGCCACCAGTGGCTTGTGGTCTGTGATGACCGTGACATCTCTGGCATATGTGTAGTGGTGGAACTTTTCCAACCCATAAACTGCCGCTAACATTTCCTTCTCAATTTGGGCATAGCCGCCGTTTTTCTGTTAGAGCTCTGCTGGCATACGCAATGGGTTTTTCCTTCTTGTAGTAAGACAGACCCTATACCGTACTCACAGGCATCGTTTCTCCAATGTTAGCTCCCTTTTCGGGTTGTAAAATGCAAGTACAGGGGCTTTTGTTAGCATCTCTTTTGACTTGACCGTATGCCCTTTCAGCATTCTGACACCAGTTGAAAGGCACATCTTTTTTAGAAGGTTGTGCAGTGGCTGTAGGGTGGTTGCTAAATTTGGCACAAATTTGGCTAGATAGTTAACCATACCCAGTATTCTTCTCAGCCCCGGTATGTCTGTGGGTCTGTCCATCTTGTTGATAGCATCTATTTTTGCTGGATCCACCTCTAGACCATTTTCGGGGGATGACATAAATAATAATAATAATAATAATGAAAATAATTTAAATAGTGCGGTATAATGGGAAATTGGCATTCATATACCTAATACTAATAATAATGCAGGGGTTCCAATAATGAAAATTCATTTCACTGGTATCCAATAGAGGATTTAACTGGATATCTGAACAAATATTATAAACAAATATAGTTATCAATTATATGCAATCTTGAATAGGTGTGTCTTCATCAATCTTTTAAAAATGTCAATATCCTCACACAAACGAATGTCATCTGGTAATCATTATTCCACATCATCGAGACAAAGGTTTTGAAATTACGATCACCATAAGTCACAGTGCAAAGGGCTCAAGGGACTAGCAATAAGTTTTGTCTATCTGATCGTAACAAATTTGACCTGATTTTGGCTTGTGATGTAGCATGTCAGTAATATAGCTGGGAGCAAAACCATGGGACTTGAAAAGCATCAACAATATTTTTGTAACAAATACGTTGGGGATAGGTAGCCAATGTAGAGTAATGAGGTATGGAATTATATGAGAGCCTTTAGGTACTGGCATAATAAGCCTGGCAGCTGTTTTTTTGGATGATTTGTAGTCTCTGAATCAGAGAATCTGGACGTCCATAGAGCAGACTATTGTTTATGTCAAAGTTTGGAGTAATGATTGCATGTACTAGTAGTTCACCAGCATGTTGGTTAAGATAACGGCGTATTTTGCCAATTGACCTTAACTGAAGCCAGGCAGGACTTGGTCAAAAAAAATTTGGGAATGACAGTTCATTATGTTATCAAATATGAAACCAATATTTTTGCCTCTTTCGATGGTGTAATTTTTCATTGCCAATTAATATATGAGGGATGTTGAAGCTTTTTGTGAACTGCCTTTGAACCTATAAGAAGAACTTCAGTTTTATCATCATTTAAACAAAAAAGTTTGTTAGCTATTCAAGTCCTAATTGAGTTAATTTCACTTTCCATTTTTAACAGCTTCTGTAGCATCATCGATGTCAAATGAAATGTATAGCTGTGTGTCGTCTGCATAAAAATGATATTGAATACCAAGAGAGCATTACAATCTGTCCTGAGGGGCTGGTGTAGATTATAAACAAGAATCGGACCTAATACAGAGGCTTGTGGCACACCAAATAGTAAGTTATACAGGTCTGATTCTACCCCTTGAATTACAACTGATTAGTCCTATCACTCATGTAGCTAATGAACCACTGCAGGGCTTTCTCAGATACTCCTATGGTATTTTGTAGACGTGAGATGAGTGTTGTATAGTCGATAGTGTCAAATGCAGTGACAAGTCAAGAAGGACTAACAGAACACACTTTTTTGTTATCCAAAGCAGAGAGAATATCACTTTGAATACGTAATAAAGCAGTCTCAGTAGAATGAAATTGTTTGTATACCCGATTGATATAATTCGTGTAGATCATTTAGCAACATATGATTTAAGAGGCGGTGAAAGCGACTCTTTCTATTAGTTTCGACATGACCCATGAAGACTATTTTTGGGAGTCCTGTCTCAAGCTTCTTCTTGTTAAGTTTTATAAGTTTTATGCCCTTCTTGGTGCATCTTATAAAGGAAGCCTCTGAGGTTTTCATCATGCTCAGCTTTTGTTTTGCCATGTATTATCACATCGTCAGCGATGCATAAGATCCCAGGGAGACCCGAGAGATTCAATTACCTTTTTCTGGAAAATTTCTGCCGAGGCGGACAGACCAAATGGGGAGGCGACGCCATATGTCTCTTCCAAATGGTGTTTGGAATGCCGTTAGTTTGCTGCTCGCTTCATCCAACACGACGTGCCAGTATCCTGATGAGATATCAGCTTTGGTGAACACACGGGCTTCTCGCAGCTCATGTAGCACTTCCTCCTGAATGGGCATTGTGTAGCGCTCTCTTTGTAGTGCCTTGTTCAGCTCCAGTGGGTCAATACACACTCTGACTGATCCATCTTTCTTTGGGGACATCAATAGTTGGCTCAGCCATGGGGTAGGTTCAGTTATCTTTTCAATCCTCCCCCATCTCCTCAAGGCGTTTGAGTTCTCTTTCTAACCGGCCTCATGTGGACGCTGACTCTTCTTGTTGCCATGACGACAGGTCTAGCCTCAGGGTTTACCTTTAGAGATTGAAGGCGGCTTAGAGTGCCCAATGTTCCCTCAAAGACCTCAGAAACTCATCTGTGTGTATTGTTGCCACCCTGTGAAATTTTTGTTCTATCTTGATCAATCCCATCTGCTTGCTGGCTGACAATCCCAATAGAGGTTGGGAATTTCCTCACACACAAGAAACTCTACATTGTATTTCTTTTTTTTGTCTTAGGGTTCTTGATTGAAATTCTGCACTTTCCTAGTGGCTGGGAGGCTGTGCTGTTCCACATTCTAAGTGTGCCCTTGCACGGTTGTATTTTCTTGGCGTACTGAGAGGGTATGATGTTGCATGTGGCGCTGGTGTCCAGCTGGAATATTACCTCTTTCCCATTGACCAGCATTTTGCATTTGGCGTCCCTACTTGCTTAATCTCCATTCCCAATGGCATAGATCCAGTCTGAATCAGAGGACTCCGAGTTTTGCTCTTCTATCTTATTAATTTTTCTTTCTTTCTTCTTTTCCTATCCTTTCTACTTTTCCTGTCCTTGTTTAGGGGTTTCATGCATACCACCTCCAAGTGATTTCTTTCTTTCTTTCTTGAGAATT
>CM032662.1:22826139-22846640 GCA_019095985.1 Streblospio benedicti
AAAAAGTTTTTATTTATGCATAAATAGACAAAGCGGTGTGCACAAGATTCAATGATTTTTACGTTTTTGAGTAAAAATAAACTAACATATGTGTATATAGCATGTCTGACTTTGTTTTTGAATTTCTTAATTATTTTTTCCCTTAAAGATATTGCTCAGTCAAAAATATATGTGTTCTATAAAATCCAGGATCATGAGACGATGTCTTTTCCATTGGAAGTATAAGGGAAATAAGATTCATATTTTTCACATTTAGTATTTTTTACATCTATAAAAATACTGTTAAATATTGTCAGCTAAAACACAAGATCACGTGATGTTGCATAATCGAATGACAATTAACATATTAAACTATATCAGATGTAGGCGAATTCTTATGTGCGATGTGCAAGTTGCGTATGACGAAAATCATTCGGTTGACATTTGTTACGTTCATGTGTTTTGATTGTGTTATACCGGTTCCTATTGCGTAGTATTTAAATGGCTCTTAATACTTTAATAGACTGCTTAAAAGTATGAAACTTTCAGAATACACAGAAGATATCGTATTGGTTCTATAGAAGCATAATTGTTTGGCCACTGAGCATAACCTTTAAAGATAATGCTCAGTCAAAAATATAAGTGTTCTGTAAAATCAAGGAATAAACAATGTCTTTTCCATTGAAAGTGCCAGGAAAATAAGACTTAATTTTCACGTTTAATATTTATAGCACCCATAAAAATACCATACTGCTTTGTTAGCTAAAACACTAGGTCATGTGAGATTGCATAATCGAATGATTTTCGCCAGACGTACCGTGTATATATGTAACGGCAGAGTTAAAGTTTAACATTGACAAGATCGGGGCCTTATTACGTGCACTGTGAAGTTTACATCTGATGAAAATCATTCTGTTTACATTTTGTGCATGCGCGTGTTCTGATGGTCTTAGAGTCTGCTGTTCCTGTGGTGGTATTTAAATTGCTCTAGATATTTTAATAGGCTTTTTAAACAAAAGAAACTTTCAGAATGCACAAAGTATATCATATTGCTTCTGCGTGCGCATACTTATTAGCCCACTGAGCATAACCTTTAAAGTTCGAGTTAAATGAGTCAAACTGTATGTGCTTTCTTAGTTTAGTACATAGAAAATAAATTCAATCAGGACTTGATGCAGCTAAAAAAAGCTCATTTTAATGAATGCCTTAGATCTGCACGATAACAAGCATTATCGGTCAGTTGAGTGAATATCATGGGTCAGCAAGGAGCTGAGAAATTTCTGTTATGGACAAAATACACGTTGAAGTTTGATGAAAGTAAATGTGT
The DNA here is from genome assembly GCA_019095985.1 of Streblospio benedicti. Classification (NCBI taxonomy): domain Eukaryota; kingdom Metazoa; phylum Annelida; class Polychaeta; order Spionida; family Spionidae; genus Streblospio; species Streblospio benedicti. Next base: position 22,827,446 of record CM032662.1, read on the forward strand.
GACAATTAATGACTTACAGGTAGTTTGAATTGCAATCCCAGAAGAGCATTAATTGGAAAATAATGTTTAAAGATAATGATCAAAATAAAATAAAAAAATAAAAAAAAAACAATAAAAAAAATAATAATAAGGATATAATGAATGCATATAGCAATGTATAAGTTAAAGAGTGCATTAGTGTGTACATAACAATTTGGTACTTCTATTATCCCTCTTAGACAAGGTAGATATTTGTAAGGTCGAGTGGTTTTGGACGCGAAGAAGGCCGAATTTCATATACGTTTTTCTTCATATGTCCACAGTAGTCTAGACAATCTCATTATCCATATTGCAAACCCAACACAAAGCATCTAACTTATTTATCAAAGAATCATGAATATTTCTTGAAAAGTAGGCATAAATTGATCCTGATCCTAATGTTTATATGAAAACATTCCCTGGAGCAACATCTGTGAATGGATATTCAGAATTGTCAGACTTTGCGCATTGCATTACATTGAATCAACAAGCATGGAGTTTACTCTAGACCTCCCACCCTTAAATGCCTCCGTACTATCAAAATCCCAGGGGAGAATCTGATTGCACTGCAGAGATGGATTCTGCCAGGAAAAATATATTTCCATCTCCATTCTTTGAAGGGTGCTGTTGACTGGAGTGGTTGAGTGACAGAAGTTGTTGGTCCTGTTTGTATTGGGTGGTCTTCCTATTTGACATGGTGTGAATTTGTAAACATCACCACAGCGTCATCATAACAAAAGTGACCACGCAACACTTCATATGATGACCGCCTGACAGAGTGGACAGGTCTTGCGTGCTTGAAATTTTAGCATCAGTTTGTACAAACATATATTATGCGAGTGATTATCGAAGAAATTCTAACAATGTGTTGTATTCTATGATTTTTCTATAGGGTTTTATGACTTGCAATCTAATTTAGTTATGGTTGGTATGGAATTATCCAAAAAGAGCGGTTTCCCTAGAAATTAGTTTTTTTTATAGCCTCAGTCATACAATCACCAATTTTATTAATTTACTCTACAAATTACAACACGGGAGCATGAATTTGAAACACGTCAGTTCGGCTTCAACATTCTAATATCGGTCATGTATTTATCCTAGATCTACTATTTTTCACGGTAATAACGTTTGTATAAGCCTACTATGTATACGCACTTCACTCATGTTATGAGTATGCAGGTATACAATAGACCATGCATCTGTGGTTATGTAATGTAAAAGTGTTTCCTATACCTATGATTTTTTTTTTTTTTTTTTTTTTTTTTTTTTTGCATACACAAACCATCAACACCGCGAGCGTTCATACGCCGGTGTCGTTTGCAATCAGCATCACGCGTAACCCGCCTGTCTGGCAAGAATCGACAGCTCCAAATTAGCTGGGCAATTATCGGCGACGAAAAACAGGCGCAATAACCGAGAAATCTCGAACTCGTCACTTTGCGGGAAAACGCGAGAAAGGCACCGCGTCGGGCGTAGTTAGGGTCAGCAGTAATGATTGCTCGAAGGGAGGATATATTTCTTAGGATTCACTCTGGCAGCTTTGAACAGTGGCTCGATGACGGCTCGCGGAGGGAGGGGCTGAGAAGACGCAGCCGTCGTTGTCAGCAACGATGTGAGTGTCTGCCTTTTCTGCAGACGTGTTCTGATACTCTGACGTTTTCCCACGGTGCTCGTGTAATTAATGCCCCACAATTTATAGCTTGTACCTTACGTATGTGTGAAAGGGTAGTTCATTTCGTATGGACTGTGTCTGTGGCTATTACGATGCGCTGATTAATTTTCTACAGCTAGTTTTACATTAACGTGTATCCTTCGTTCAAAACACCCACCCATACATAAAGACTGCATGCAGACTATGTTCCAGATCACACGATGAGCACCTTATACCCAGGAAGCCTATTGCTCATTTCGCATATTATATTTTAAAGTTCAGTTGCATTTTTTCTTTTCAGATGTTATCCAGAACTTATACCAAATCTCAAACAAGTAGCCTTATTTACGTATGCATAGTATTTTCAATCAAAAATCATCATTATAAATTAATAGACGTATAGCCGACACCAAAGCATAGAAAGACCGCAATTGCAGAAATGAGGAAAACATTATACTGTTCTTATAAATGAAATCAAATGGACTGACCATCACGCCGTACGACGGTCAGCCTTTGTAACTGGACACAGCAAATGAACCCTGAAGACCAGGAGCCGGCACACGATATGATAAGAGCGGTGAGAGTGACCAGTGAGGACACCGCGCTCGTCAATCACACGTCACGGGGAGGACGCCCTCTCTCATTAGCTCGGGGCTTCTAGAGGCAGATTGTGAGAAAGTGGACGAGAAGGTCATCTATGTGGTAAAAAGGATTGTGCGGTGTATGCTCATTTGAACACGACTAATTGAAAAGGGCCCTCGCCAATTCACGTTTAAATACACTGACCACGCATGTAGAAGGCTTACATCTTCATTCATTTAATATGAGGGGATGTTCCATGCAGTCCTACCTCTTTTACTATCAGTGACTATAGTTACGAAGTCATGGACAAAAAAAAGGGGGGAGTGCTTTTTTCTTTAGCTGTTAGTTGGTCGATCCGAGCAGTACACCTCGTTATGTTCATAATGCTTTATAGAACATGTATATACAATAGAACATCTAATAAAGATCACCTCTCTATTGAGACAACCTCTATAATAAGATCACCTTTTACGGTCTCTAACCTTCTCAAAGCTACCAAAAGGAACCTCTGTATAGAGACCGCCTCCATATTGAGACCACATAGCACTGGTCTCAAAGGTCGTCCTGATCGATAGAGAGGTTGTACTGTATGTCCAACAGCAATTTTATGTAACCTGCATATGTGCTCTTTGTGTGTAATAAGTTAACTGGGATATTAAGTGATAAACTCTTTGTCTGTATTAGATTTAAAGTGTCTTTCAGATCATTGGTGCTTACCATTTCAGTGGTCCTCATAATACTGCAATTACGTCTTTCAATTACCTGACGGGAAAAGACGTGACGGGCAGACTATAAAAATGTTTGTTCGCGTGTACAGAATATAATTTCATGACAGTGCCATGGCGCATAGTGAAACCTGTAGATAAGCGTGATCCGTAAACACGAAAACACGCACACTTCAAGTGGAAAGTGGACAGTAGACCTATTGATAGGATCACTCAGTGACAGTGTCGAATGAAGTTTACTGTAAATATACTTGCCATGTAAACGTTCCAATTTTATACATGAACATGTCCTTGGGGATTCCTATTCACTACAACTTATTTCTATCTTTAAACCATGGTTTCGCCATAAGTGCTCCTATACCTAAGGTGTACTATAGATCCCTAATCATTGGTAACCACAATCAAGAATCTGCTATAGCTCTCTCTCGCTCTCACCACAAATACATATATTCACGAACATTAAACCCTCACCTGTCTGTATGCAAGACATATGTACTGTAGAGTGCAGAGCTGCACTCTCACAACAAGGTTCTGGTTAAACTCCGCATGGCGAATGATCAGTGATCACGGCACCCATACTAATTGCATCAATTTCTAGGTGCCCACAAAGGTCGACATCCGCCGAGGAGGATAGATCCTGCAAGCTAACCACCCAGCATCAGCAGGCGACGGGAAGAGGGGGCCGGACACTCGCTTGTAGTGTGGCTGGGGTTGCCCCGCCTCCGCACGGCGGCTCCCGATAGATCGGGCCTGTCGTACCAATTACCCAGGTCGCTTCATCAAAGCGGCCGGCGGAGTCCCGGGGTGTTACCGAGTCGGGCCCGTGAGTGGTACCGCCACCCCGCCCCAGCCGCGCTAGGCTGCAAGCTGCTCGCCAAACGGCATCGAGCAAGACTGCAACGATGTCATAATTACACTTGACTCGAGGGCATGGAAAACGGCCTGAGGGTGCTTTCTCATGATCTTGTTCCGTCTTAGCAAATTGGATGAGCAGGCCTACAGTTTTGCTCGGTTTGTATTGGTGAACACATCTCTCGTTCTTCCCATCGTTTTTTTTCAGTGACACCCACGTGTTGTGGGGTTTTGTGTTTAATAGACGAGGTCTATACGACAGAGAAATATTTAATACAAACAGGGGTGCCCCACCTCTTCAAACTCACTTCTCGTATACACTAGACATATTCATGCAGTCAGTTGCTAGTTTCTGAATGCAGACCCTGGTTATCTCAGCACGCCTGTGGGGTGCTACAGCATTGGCCGTAGCTATGTGCACCCACGACCCAACACCCTTGATCAAGGATATACACATGTTAATGACACACATCATACTATCATTTGATATAGGGTAAGAAATGTACCAAGACACCGTTTATACGGGTTACTCGTCAAACAAAACGAAAAAGAGATGACAGAGTACGAAAAGTGGCGCAATCTTCTATTCTGCTAATGAAGGCTGGAGGGCCTCACGTCTGTGCTATATCATAACGAGGCTCCGGCGATACGTTATGACATATGTGTACGTACTGGAGTTTTTAGATTTTAGCCGTTGAAAAACATTAACAGACTTTACTTACTTAACATAACATCTAAATTGTTTTGACTATGAATTATATTTTATTCATATAAGTGTATACCTATATAGGTGGGAATTTGTGTAAATAAAACATGTTTTCGTCGTTTTCGTTTGGGTTATAAGAGACGATTTCGATATAAAATAAACTATTAAATAGCACCTACGTTCATCAGTTCATACCGATTTATTAATTAGTAAAGTGCATGTGAATATCTTCGACCAATTATACACTGCAACCACATTTATTTATTCGTCTTATTTATTACCGCCCTCAAGAGCCGTCAAGAGCCCCGACATTCACAGACACAAAATCCACACAATCATGTTGTCTGCACACGGACCCCTGCCAGTAGTTGCATTGTAATCCAATGACTGCAACCGGTGTCTAGAAAAATCTGCAAAAACGTTCACGATACGCGTTGCATAACAAATCATAACTTTGCCTGGGGCGCATGACACTTCTCTGTGTGTCCCTGGAAAGGAAACAAACATGGCTGCCACCACGTGACCCGCATCATTGTTCATCTCCTGGTGTCACGGACCACCACTGAGTCCAGCGACGGCAGCTAGCATGATTTTTTCCTCTCCCTTCAGTTCAGCTGTCGATTGGATCATGTGTGTCGAGGTGGAACCAAACAAAACTAGTGGTGCATTCATTTGGAGTGATCATCAAACTGAAAGTGATGATCAGTGGATTAATTCTATAGTTTGTGACCACGCTGAAGCCATGCTGTAATTACATGACCTAAATTAGAGAGTATTGCTTCATTATGTATACTACATATGTTACCGCATTCGAGATCTCTTACTTTTATGGCGATAATAACAAATTATGAGAACATACACGGCGATGCATGTCATCAGGAAAAAAACACGTTGGTCCCCCTACGCTGAAGTTTCGGATTTCTTCAACTACAGCATGCACAAACAAGGAAATTTATTGAAATGCAATATAAAAAGCCTTCAAAAAATAGATAAACACCGTGCGCCTCAATCACTCTATCGGTTCCATTTCACCACGACCCGTTTCTCTCCACCGCCTACAAAGTAGTCCCTGCTTTCTGCGTGTTTAGTTTCCAGCCAAACACAAAATGTCAACGATAAGCACGGCTTACGTTTGCGCATGCGCCGTGACCCGTGACACCGGTGAAAGTAATCAGTTGTGTTGGCTGCTGAAGAGAGGGTTTTGTATCAGCGAGGGAGGGGAATGTTCTTGAAAAAAGTGGCTGAAATAACATGACTGAACTAACAGTATCTACCACGAGCAGTTTTTAAAATTTATTTTTCAACTTTTTAAATAATTGCTCTGCATATCTGTAACAGATCATGATTGTAAGACAAACGGGGTTCTGCATCATTTTTATTTGATATTTGGCCCTTCAACTAACGAATGTACGTGATACATCATGAAAGATACTTTTATAAATACACTGGTTCTAGCTGTGAGACATAATTATACTTCTGGATGACTGGAAATCTACTCATGTGATGTTGCTGCAAATTTCTCGTATGCTCTTTGATACGATATCGTATGGTAGACCTCAACAGGTGTGTCTAGGCCTCAATTAGATCCGTACTGTACTTTGAAGACACACTGGATGAGAACGATATTAATAAGAACGGGAATTTATAAATCACTGATGTACTTGTATTTCAAAATGCCGAAAAATAATTTTTTTGTGCACAAGATGATCAAGGCATATCAATCGCATATATGCATTTTTCATTTGCTAAATTATCGCTTAATATATAATGTGCTGTACACATGTGGATGCGCTCTATATCCTCTATCACACAAGAAGCTGATATCCCAAATAAATCGTCGTACATTTTGCACAATGCATCTTGGTAATTTACATGACGTCTCTGGCTAACTTATGTTCGGGGGATTCGATCTCACGTTCTTTATCCCCGTATAACGGTGGTTTATTGTCCGTTCTCCACTTCTTTCCGTGGTGAAGCAATCGATAGAAACTTGCCAGGTATCCAGTCATATCAATTTCCATTTCATTTCCACGGCATCTAATTATTTACTCCAGCGTGAAGTGAGCGATAAAATGCGAGATCCGGAGAGTTGCGAACGCGCCCGACGAATTCCGCGGGATTCCGCGTTAAATTGAGTTTAATGGAAGAACGCGGGTTGCCTTCAGCAACTGATATTGTCAAAATATTGATGACGTTCCTGCGCAATGGGCTGTCTCACCATCTCTAATGCTGAGAATTATATGCCATTGGAAAAGGGCAGGGAAAGGTCTTGTTTCGTCAAGATAGCGGGACGTACCGCCACGGCCAACTGCAAGCTGCGAGCAAAATTGCTTTTCAACACGAAATCAACAACAATCTGGTTCATGCCGAGTTGGGTGTTAATTTATGTCATTGCCTCAAGACGTTTGATGGCCATCTTTAAAGTCCGTCAGAATATCACTTGTATAGGCTGCGAATCTCTGTAAGGTTTAGACAGCACACCGTTGGAACTTGAGGGTCTCTGGTCTCATCACATCACACTCAGGTACCAGCAGGTGCACGAAGGGTGCATGTAATACTGTAAAAAGATTTTTTTACATTGTTTCTATTCGTTGATATCTTAACACAAATGTGGCACACCAATCTCATATTTTGTCGCTTTTCTATAGTTATAAACGCTAAGTCTATAATCTTATGGGGGATCTGGTTTCATGATGCAGGTGTAGACGCGATGAGGGGATTGTATGGGCAAGGTGTATACCCAATTCAATACATCTATTGGTAGAAATTATCAATCAAACTATAACCCACTTGGTGAATACAGTGTTTGTGGAGGGTTAAAACCAAGTACATATACATATAAATAGGCCTAAATTAAAAAGTTTTCGTTTGACTTATACTTTACTAACTCATAAAAAAATACATTACATATTTATATTTTATAACTTGGAATACGGAATCGCATTCAACCTCGATATGGTATAGAAACGAATGACTCCCACTCAACTTTAACATACTGACCTGCTATATCAGACAAGGGTTTCTTCTTATAGCTCTAGTTTCTTTGGAGAAATAATCAAATATTTTCTACATTTTTGTTGTGACAGTCACGTGTCCGTCCAGAGCTATGATTGACAGCATTCAGCAGACGACAAAGCGGCCTCGGTTTGGCGGGCACGCCCAGAACGAGGTTACACAAACACGGAACGTCTGCTTGTTCCGTTTTGCGCACAACGCCGGCTCTGTCTGTTTATCAGCTACTTCTTGACTAATTGCTTTGCCGTGGATAATTCAGTTTTGGAATGGTTGCTCACTTCACATAAACCATACACATATATATAATTTTTGTCATTTGTAATCTCAAATTTAAGAAATATTTTATTGATATAAAAATGAGCTCAAATAATAATGATTATTGCTCATTTAGGTCAACGCAATGATTTTTTAAATCTGAAAAGTCAGTTGACGCAGCTGATTTGTTAATTCGTTAAATTGGGTGCTATCAATATCCTCACATATGCAAAGCTATACTTTCATACTTCAATGAATAATCATTGTTCAGCCACTTGCAAACCAAAGTTCCACCAATCCATCATACAGCCACATACACCTATCGCGCACATGTCGAACAGATTTGACTGCCTGCTTCTTATTGTCCCAATCACAGACAGTGATACGTGAGTATTGATGAAAGATGCTGGTCGTAAATCACGGGCCGTGTCACTGCGCCGGCTGCTGCAGGCGGCTGATTACCAGTCACCGTGACTCGGCGGGGCCGTCACGGGTCACGCGGCCGTCACTGCAGCAGCCAGGGGGCCAGCACGCTCGTTAGGCAGTGCCCACACCTCAGCTGGACCTCACTCTGTGTGTCCACGATATATAGTTGGTTGAGTGTCTATATCGATTATGCTATACCTGTTGGTCGGCCTTCCTCTCTGATTTTACACCGCTTCCTTTTTTAAAAAACCCAATCATCCAGTCAGCCAGCCGTTCATATATGTTTACATCTGTCCCTAAGATGGTCTCTTATACCTCAAGTACAAACATACCCGTCTCATTAATGATAGCCTCAAGTGTGCACACCTTTCCCCCAGCAGACCGTCTGTTGCCCCCGCACCAACCGACGTTCCCCAAGAACGGGTCACGGATTAGCAGGTAGCGGATAGTTTGAGCAGGACTCGAAACACAGGTGTCGTGTGAAACCCAAGAGGCCACTTAATCTGGACGCTCATTGCGTGAACAATATCGACGGGTGACAGGCCCTCGACTGCTTCCCCGCACCGTTGCATAATCCTCCCTCACAAGAAAGCAGGTTCGGCGTTTTATTCAAATGCCGTCTGGTAAACATTACGACATCGGCGGCTGTGGATTTTGATGCGCCGATCCATCTTTTTACGACGTACGTGTTGACAGTCCACTTCAGCACGCTCCTCAGCGTGCAATTAGCCTGTTTGCGAGCGCGGTCGTCTGCTGCGCCTGTCGAGACGGCGGAACGGCGAAAGTTGGTGGCCGGTGACGGCTTCAATGGCCACTTTGCTGCGAACCCGATAAAACGAGGTGCTGAAGCGAAGACGCGCCGTGACATTTCAAATATGATGTGGTGGTTCGTAGATCTGTGATGGAGTGTTTTGCACATTGCCGCGATGAAGATGTATTCTGCGGGTGTATAGATGTTGCATATGAAAGCGTTTCTCTATATTGTAGGGTGACACCTGCATGTGTAATTAGTTGCCATCCATCTACACGTGGATGTGCATTTAAATTACAGATACATGGTATTAGTAGAGCGTACCCATTGTATAACCTTCAGTTATGACCAAATAGAAATGAGATTATCTCTTTTTTGAAACTGTAGAAATGTATCATGTTTGTACCATACATTATGGCGAATGGCGAATGGACTTATTTTCGTATGAATTGAGTATAATTTCACAGGTCTGTGTAAGAAGCAGTTTGTCTTATATTTATCACGGCGTCATAACCGGTTTTCTGCCAAAATGCCTATACCATGAAATTATAATACATTGACGTATTTGATTTTGTTTATTGTTGTTTTGTTTTTCTTTTGTGTTAGAATATGAATAATAATCGAAACATTAAAATACCAATTATAGTGTTTACATGGACCTGCTATTTTGTATTACAATAGAACGTATATAGGCCTAATACACAAAACTAATCTATTAAGTAGTGTTTTACTCATGACTAAAAATGTTTGTTTTTTTATTGCCTGCATTGCCTGCAAAACACTTAGATCACAGTAATCAATGGTGCCCTTCAAAACTCGGTACTCAAACCGGGCGATTGACACATCGTGTCGGCCATGCGTGGAATGCCAATGTGTTTCCATAAGGTTTCGTAGGCGGCCTTCGCTGGAATGTGTTGACAAATTCCTCTGTTCTCTTGCTCAGTAGATGCGGGGAAAAGACATGCTCGACCCTTGGGAATGTATCTATTTACCGGCGAAAGGGCCGCCTGTGCGCCAGGCGTATGTTTGACAAGGTGCAAACAGTACGAGGGACTGCGGGCCGCAGCTGTTGCAGTCTATAATCATATCCATGTAACCAGACACTGCACATAATCGCACCCGAGCAGATACGTAAGAGATACGCGGGATGAGGAGAGAGGGACTCGGAAGAGCCGCTGAAAGCTAATACGTGAGCCCGCCCGCTCCTGGATCGTCTGCCACTCATTGCGGTTGCCAGGGTAACATAGCGGACTCCTAGCAGGCGGAGAGCGCTCATTGGCTGAAAGTAGTTCCGGGCGGAGTGAAGTCGTCTGTCACAGACAGTTTGCAACGAGTTCCGCGGGTCAGCGCTTTTTTCATGTTCCAACGCTCCTCAACTGTGTGAAATAGCCCTGACGGATCCCTGCGCACCGCAAAAGTGTTTTCTCGTCCAGCCGTGAACGACGTACACAACACCAAACAAGTGGACGAAGTGGCGTGGAACGGACCGACCCGTATACGAGCTGACGATGTGTGACCGATTCGCTACCACTTGTGACGATAGTTCAACGAATTAGTGAAAATAATAATCGTATAAAGTATAAAAATACACGATAAGAAAAAAAAAGTAGTGGTGTTGCTTTAAACATTTGGATTAACACTGTTGGAATAGCTGTGATAAGTTTTCAAATCTAAAGAAACTTAAGCATATACTTATAAGGAGGACTGTGGAATGAGGAGATAACATATGAAGGCGGAGGGGAAAGAAGAACCAATGATGATGGGTGAGTTTTGTTTTATTAATGTTGTGAATATAATGGCATCATGTGGTAATTTGATTGTCAAAAACACTCCATTACTACAAAGTTGTCATTTACACTCTACTGCTAGGTTCTCTGTAATACTTGCCAGACCAAAATACTTTTCTCCGGACCATTTCACTTGACGCCACAAAAACAGCTACGCGGACTTTTAGCTTCGGATGAATAAGATATGAGTATGTGTGGCGACAACTGTACGTTGAATTATGAATGTTATTATTCCACTAAAATTAGACCAGTGCATTACAGATACACCCATTCGGCTTTTTTTTTAACAGATTACACACCATGCTCAATGGGTAGCGTAAATATCAACGTTGGGACGACTAAATCTGTCAAAATCAAACCTAAACTAAATGACAATTTTCAGGATTGAAATAAAATATACTAAATTGACTAGGACAAGTGTTATAATTAGGCGAGACTAAACTAATTGATCACTTGATTAAATAAAAACTAAACTAAACGGTGCAAATGAAGGATTTACATAATGAAATAACATATTTCTTTTTTTTTCATCAACTAATAACTATTTTGATATAATTGCACGGATTCATACATGTATACATTATATTGCATTATTGTAACTAATATTCAAACATATCCATTCAAGCACAACTAGTTTCAACTAATTTCTAAAAAAAAACAAAAAACAAATACAAAATGTCATATCATATTGGTAATTATGTCCATATTTATCATATACATCATCATTTTGAAACCAATAAATATTCCACCATTTTCAATTCGATATATGATAGATTGTTTGAAACATTATTTTTTTTAAATGTAATAGATGTTGATAAAAATGTGATCAATTCACATGGAAAAACATCATAATGAATATGATGAGCCCACATGGACGCACATATGATGCATACTAGTCTATACAAACTAAATCATACAAATTTGATTAGTTTAATCAATTTAAACTAATCTCGTCCTAACTCTGGTAAATATTGCATTACCTTTTTCACTAGAACTAACGTTTTATATGTAAGTTGTGTTTAGAAAAAGTGACAGTAGCTTACACAATGCATTGTACATGTATTTACTTTCTTTTAAGTGCTCTTTAATCTGGTTTCACTCCAAATACGATTGAAGGGTGTGGCCTATATACTTTCACGTAAAATCCACTTCATAAAGATGGTGAGAATGATTGATAATAAGCTTTACCGCACACAAAACACGTTTCTCGGAGCTAGGTTCTTAAGCTACATGTAGGTGGGTATGTGAGCAAAAATTATTACGAGTATGTTGATACTTTTTAATGAAACGTTGCAATGGATATAAATTCCTATAGAACTGTGTGTAAGCACCACGATGATTGGTTCAGTATGTTTACTAGTTAAACAACCACTTAAACAAAGACATGATCATGATAGTGTCACTTAAGTTATTTTAGCTAAATTCGAACTCTATTTTTTTTTTCCAAATCTCATCTTAGAACAGCTATAACTCAAACCATCACAATATGCTTCCATGCATCATTGCAGCAAAAAAAACGTCCAGTGAAAATTCCTGCAATGGATATTCTCACACAAACTTCACATCAATATGCATCTGAAATATCATAAGTGCCTGAACCTCTAAGTAAACAAATACCAATAAAAACAAGTCTATTTAATACCCTTGTTAGCCGGGCGCATGGATACATGTTGACACCAAAAAGTGTCGGATGCAGATCCCGTGATGACAGGTCGTGTTGGCGGGAAGGAGCATCTTGTCAGCACCACCGCCTCTGGAAACTGTTGCTTCGTGGAAGCTTAAAATGGGCAATACTTCATATTATATTGTGTTATATCACAGAGTCTAGACAAACAGTGAATAGAAGGTCTGTGGTTATACGCAATATGATTTATTCTAAAATAGCAGTTTTTATTCATAATTATATTTTAGTTTTGCTTTTGTTAATTCAAGAGTGCTTTGTGATTGTATGACTAATTAGATTTGCTTTTGTTTGCTTCACGCCCAGGCTGCTAGGGCATTTAAAACCGGGTTGCGTGCTACAAGAGGTTATCCAGATTGGTGCCATATAAACATAGAGGCAACGTGTACAGAGTTGGGTTCCAATTTTCACTGTTTACTTTATTTAAGCTCTTATCAAATATCAATTCATTGTTCACGGGTGGGTGAATGAAAATCTAATGTGTAATATTTTAACTGTGGCGCACCCAATATGAAATAATTGCCATTAAAAGTAGTTTGTATTCTAAATGATCCTCATGCAAACAGACCAAGGTGGATATATGATGTACCCTCGTTCAATTTAACGCATAGCAGTCGTAGCTTTCAAAGGCACCATTATTGTAGAATAGAAGTTCTTAATTCATAGAAAATTGTGCCCCTGCGATATCATGTCAATACAAGGAAATTTATAATATGTCCCAAAATGGCGTCCTTATGTGGGATTCGAAACCACAACATCTGGGCTGAGATGATAATTGACCAAGTATATGCAAAATACAGGGTTTACAGAGACAATGGTTCTGCTCTATGTTGAATATTCATCTGATCGAGTTTGACATAATCATCAAAGGTTCTGTATGTTAACTCAAGCAGTGTTAAGAACCTTTGACAATGGTTCTGCCGTGTAATCTATGAGCAACTTTGGCTTTTGTCACTGATAGCGTATATCATTGTGGTCTCACAAATGCGGACTTGTGAGTTCGAGTCCCGTTAGGGCCAGCAAAGTGGAAGATTGTCTTCAACTATGTCAATATAGTGGTAGGAACCTGCTTGCAATACAGAACTCATGAACTGGGAGAAAGGATTAGAATTGCTCCACTATTCATTTCGGGTACCGTATGCCCCTTCCCCCCACCCCCGCAGTAAAGGTCAAGTAAATACGATGAGCAACACTTAATTACATTGTTATATCTATGGCAATAGGCAGATATTCGAGAAAATAACGTGAAAGAATAATACAACGTATTTAAGAATGCACATATTTGTTATTTTACATATAGTTTCTACTCTATAGTTTTGCAATCTCTTTATAATAAAATGATAATCAAACTGTGATCGATCATATGTAAAAATTATCAAAAAATGGGACAACAAATCAAATAGTGTAAAATATGTAGACTGTTATGAAAATACCTCTAGCAAACATACCTATTTTGTCACCATGTCACTGATGGATACTGGTTTAGTTTGATAAAAATTATAATATTACATGTATACATGTACCCAAAGTTTAGAATTTGATGGAGCAATTTTCTTTGAGACATTGGTGATAAAACAATATTGAAGACAATACAATACGCTGTAGCATTTTTGAACATGCACTGTAAATTTTGATGTAACATTTTAGAATACACAGATATCTGTATCACTATCAGTGTGACTGAAACTAAAATGTAGTTAATAATAATGTACATTTCAAATATTTATAACTACATTTATTAATTGTAATAAGTATTAATTTATTAATCAAATTGACCGCACCCCATTTAAGAATGCTAAAGATACAGTCAAAAGAAGTATCTATTGGGATAATATTCCATTTGAATATTTTCAACTCACAGCAACCAAACTGTAGTTATAAACGTTTTTAATATATAACAATCCACTGAGTGTTGTCAACTAAAACCAGAGTATTGCACAATGCTGCACACAACAAGTTCACATTGCAACAAAAATCACAAGCAAAGCAGGAACTTGACAGACGACTAAAAGTATGGAGAAACAAAACATATAAAACAGAATAGGAAAGAGAAAAAAACAGTAATACAATGTACTGTGTAGTAGTGTAAGATTATCCATTTATCGCCGTGTGCGTCCCATATTTAAATTATGAGTTATATCCCGGGTGTTCGTTACAATTTGTAATCTAGGTAGGAGTAAGCACGTGCAGCTGTTTTGGGACATCTGATATCGTCGGATGGGACGTTCAAAAGAACCCTGCGGTTCGGCCCAATAAGTAAATCCCGCCTTGTCAGTTAGACGGGGTAAGTAATCTCTGGTAACAGGCACCAGATTTGACACCATGGATTTTGATGTTAAACGATATGTGCAATTTAAGTCTTATATTTTTGTGTTTTTTCTTGTGAGACCAGCATATTTATTAGCATCTCTAAATGCGCACACTTCTTAAATTTCATAAACTTATTATACTCTCCAACCACGACACACATAGAATGGAAATCGTTGGTGAATGAGTTAATATTTTTCGGGGTCACAAGTTCTTCTCCATAACTTTCTTCTTCACAGCAAGCTTCTTCAATTTAAAACTTTACTGAAACTTTGTTTCATCAAAAAAGAACACATATTCGCATAATCACTGTAAAAGAAAAACTTTGATAATGGCGCTAAGTGCAGCTTCCAAGAAAGCTGTATAGCAGTGAGAAAATCAAATTATGCTGATTCATCGTGGCACGTGCTAGGAGCACGCCCATCAAAGTCGCACCAACAAACTGGCGGCGACGCTCGGGCAAGCCGGAACCACACTCCAGCGTTCACCACCAAACTCGTGCTGAAAGTTTCTCCAATCACGAGTTTTCATGTGTCAATATCGATCTCTGTGTACACAAACAATGCGCGCAGACGAGCGCGGCGTATATTTGTATTCGCGGCGCGGCGCGTATACATCGCCGGCAGCCGACATCCACAACACACACATGTGTCTCCAATCACGCCAGTCTGATACAGACTACAACCACGGCCGCCACCGCCGCCGCCCGACGGCTTGTTTTATTAGCCAGCCACTCTCGGCGTAGGCCGTGAGTAGACCAGACTTCATCAAAAGTTGCAGCTCCTGTTGCAAACGTGCGCGCCAGTGTACGCAATCAGGCAGAGTTGCGGCATATGGTGGCAAGGTTTCGCATGAAGTGATCTTTGTTGGCCGGGAAAGATGATGTTCGTCCGGGACACCCGGGAGTCATCAGGGTAGCGGCCACGGCTTTGAAGTGTCGGCGGCGCCGAGTGATGGGTGTCATATGGAGTATAGCACACAGCATGGCGGGCCGTATGGGTCTGGCTGAGCTCATCAGCAGGATAGTTCTCATCACTACAAAGACCTCTGTCTCCGTTTGATACGTCCATGTTACATAAGGAATTTTTCTACTCCAGGGTGCGTAGCTCCACTGTGAATTATTGTCTTGACTGTATGAACAAGTGCATCTATACAGTGGTAGGAGCTTGCTTGGCATAACACTGAGAGTAGAATTGAATTTTCTTGACTGTGTTATAAGCTTGACTTGACCTGCCAGTGGTTGAAAAAAAATCATGATGTGGGTGGCAAAAGTAACGAGCCTGATTCATAACACAACAGGCAGATATCATTATACGTGTTATGTCCAAGAAATACAAAGTAAAAGCAAATGCAGACGTGTTTCCAATCAGCCTCACACCCGCTCCCCGCTGCGCTCCCGCGCGGCAAATTTGCCTGACGAGACGGACGGCCCGAGGCTGTCGTCTGCTCGTCACGCGCGGCGCCCACAGGCACGAGCATCGTACACTTCTACACGTGTCTTTTGATAGACATGAAAAGATTGTTTTCAATGCAATGTACTACTACCCCCCCCCCACCACCACCACACACAAACACATACCAACACTGATGGTAGTCCTTTCTACTGAATTGGGGGTTCTCGTTTAGTTCAGGGAAGGTATAGGGTAAGGTCTTTGCCGTGCTTTTGTTTTCACTTGTTTGCCTGGGTAGAACGAGCATTCGGTTCATATGAATGGACGAAATAAGAATAGTGCGTATTAGCCAAAAATACGTCTAAAGTAGTTAATTATAAGTTTTATATAGCCAGCCATTCCAATCACCTAAAACGCTGGCCTTGTGGTGGTGGGGCTCAGACTCGGGAGTCCGTTCCAATGTTCAACATGTGATATGCAATTGCGTATAGACAGGTCTATATACAATGTACATGCAGATTGTTAATTGTTTGTGATAATCATCTGACTATATGAACATGCTGAAATATTGTGTGTATTATTTTGTTCCTGTGTTTTAATGGTTTTCCAAAAGTTTAAATCCTGCTAAATTAATACATCTGACTCAAATTCCAACACATTTACCTATGTTGCGGACAGATACTAATGGCTTTTGGTAATAATCTAGTGTTATTCACTTATATCATCTGATCATACGACCTGTATATAAGTTGCACGGGCGCAGCTGTTCAGATGCATCCAGAGCAGATAGACTGTGTTTCATTAAAATACTAACTCAAATAATCCAAGGTGGTCTTTTCTATATCTTGCATCTTATCAATTCATGGTGGGAAGGTGTGTTTTGGTGAGATGAATATCCTCATCTGAAGCTTTGCAAACACACGGTGTTGCCAAATGGGATGGTGTAGCCAAAACAAGCATTCAAAGTGTGGAGACTAACACCAATACAAATTTAAGAGGCCAACCAAGTTACTGTTCTTGATATCATGATAACTCCACAGTACTGTAGACAAATAGCGATAGCATCAATGTGTTGTAGCATGGTAAATCAAAACAAAAAATGAAAGAAACCCACACAAGTATGAGCAATGCAAAGTGGGTTCTATATACAATTGCATGCCATCGACAGATCTGGTGAAAACCTAAAGAGAAAACCGATATAAAATGCAAATTATGATCGAAATAGCAAATAAAATACATCCTGTCATCTAAATACATCACATTCGACTTTCATTGTCTGCAACTATACCTGTCTCTCCGTCATATAAGTCATTAGGATCCAGATCTCCATCATCCAAGGATCCGCCGGTCTCGCTCCATTACTCGGGCTCGTCACCGTCAGTGACTCAGTCACCCACGCTACAGCAGACGTCATCCGGGGCCACGCTCGGCCGCTAATGGCGCTCGGGTTGTCGACGAGGCGTGGGCCAAACAATGGAGCGAGTTTCATGCACAATTTCTTCGCCGGTAGCGCGTCTATGTAAACCGGCGCGTCGCTCGAGTGGCAAAGTTTGCTAACGTTTGCGTCGGTTCCACAACAAACGGACGCGTCGTAAATCGCTGGCAAGTTGCAAAACGCTCGTTACGACCAGGCGGTGGGGTGGGAGATTTATAGGCGAGGCATTACGGGACCAGCCCGACGGAGGTATGCCGCTACCGACGCTAAACTGACTGTGCAGCCAACCTGTCAGTTTGTTTGCTATTATTTGGAGCAATGATGGGCTGGTGATTAGCTCCAGCTCCTCACAAAGTACGCCTCGTGGCCAGAGAGCAGCCAAACAATCTGCTCCCGATTACCGATATTGATACATGGCGACGCTGGCATTTGGAAAAAGTACTATGTGACTTGCCAATTATTTCACCATTGATAACGCTAACGGGCTTCAAAATCAATATGGATCTTTTGGCCGGGAACAAAGACCTTTGGGATATTCGTCATTGCCACGTGGAATGAAGTTTAAATTCTGCTCTAACGATCCGTTGCATTTTTGCACATTATTTTTACATTTGTTAATTGTGCATGTCATACAAAAAACATACTTTTTTATTGTATGTTTTAAACAGTTAATTATCATCATGTCATCCACCTGATTCGTTTACCTAAGCAAGCAGCGAACGGTCACATACATACGCCTGACATTCCAACAATAACTATCAGTAGCACCACCTTACACCACAGTGACAGCTTCTTCCACAAGTCTCCCATCTCACCCAACCGGTGACCGGGTCACATTTACATTATCACCCGCCGCCGTCACCGTGAAATCCGTGCCTTATCAGCACTATCACGTCGCCGCCGCTCCCCTGTCACTCCCCTGCCAGGCGCCACCGTAGCCTCGGGCTGCGTGCCACGGAAGCCCCGATCTCTCACGTCCCCACCACGTCACGCTCGAAGGCGCACCCTCGTTGCGCTCCCCCATGGTCAGTGTCAACAACCCCGGGGCAAGAGGCGAGCGCAGGTTGACAAACTTGACATCTTGCACCGCGGATAATGGTCTCAGCTTGTTTGGGCTCTCCCTGGGGGTCGCTTTGTTGACCGTCCGGTGGGGGCGCTGCGAGCACGTTTGTTAGGACGTTGTGGATGATTGATGCGTACACACACGCGACCGGTTTGTGTATACAAGTGGCCGATCAAAGACTCGTATTGTAAGTGTAGCCAATGTTTGACGGGTGTGCGTTTTCGATTAGGACTTTTGAATAAGCCTGACCACTGTCACATATATTGTTTTTCTGCAAATAAACAGAGTTTTACCACTCTACCCAACATTTTTGAATCAGATTGATGCACTCGTTACAGGTATACCGTGGGAAGAAGGGTAAAATAAACACACGTCATGGTCCTCTTGATACAATAGTTATCTACCATTCATAGATTTTGCAAATAACTGATATAAGTAACTATTACAACATGTAACAACATGTATCCCAACACCACTGACGTGCAGTGTAGAAAAAATAGCAGTTAATAATAAATATCAATGTAGACCTATACATGGACATTCTCTATAG
>CM032662.1:22846740-22937687 GCA_019095985.1 Streblospio benedicti
GATGCGTACACACACGCGATCGGTTTGTGTAAACAAGTGGCCGATCAAAGACTCGTATTGTAAGTGTAGCCAATGTTTGACGGGTGTGCGTTTTCGATTAAGACTTTTGAATAAGGCTGACCACTGTCACATATATTCATTTGATATTGTTTTTATGCAAATAAACGAAGTTTTACCACTCTGCCCAACATTTTTATCCAGATTGATGCACTGGTATACCGTGGGAAGACGGGCAAAATAAACACACTTCATGTTCTTCTTGATACAATAGTTATCTACCATTCATAAATTTTGCAAATAACTGATATAAGTAACTATTAGAACATGTAACAACATGTATCCCAACACCACTGACGTGCAGTGTAGAAAAAATAGCAGTTAATAATAAATATCAATGTAGACCTATACATGGACATTCTCTATAGCATCATTAATATACTAGCTTGTCCAGGTATCCTTTCATCTGGTTAGACATAAATATTATTATTAAAAAGTTTTAACATAAAACATGGAGTGGTAAAAATGTCTTATATAGAGTTCCTGATTATGTGTGGTTTATTAAATCCCCAGCACAATCTGGTGAATTGAGGTTATCAACAGCAACAGCTGACGAGCTGATGGAGCTGAAGGATCCGTGTTTGTGGACACCACCTGATGGTGATTAGTAGCCTATAATTTTGACACATGTTAGTAAACACAGTAATCGTGTTGCTGAAGAGGTGTTTTTGTTCTTAACCACCATCATGTGGGCAAACGTTACATGGGTGTGAATAGGGTAACACAAGAGGACTTGAATCTTTCTTGGGCAAAAGAAGTCTCAATCATTCAGACTAGGGCAAAAGAGCTGGCATACAGACTGTATAACCAACGCACTGGGTATGTACAAACAAAAAGATATAGATTGAAGTGAAATTAATCAACATTATCTCATGGATACACTGTATACTTAAATTGGTAGCAGATTTATCTAAGTAACAATATAACTGAAAGCAGGATTCATTACACAATTACAACTCGATTACGAAATTAATCAACTATCTCACTTTAAACATAGGCGAATTTATAGTTATAAAATGTAGTAACTATGAATCGAGGTGGACCCCCCCTTAATGACAAGTTCTCAAGTTCACAAGTCGTAAGTTATTAGGCCGTCCAATCAACCCTATAGCACGCTGAAATCCAGCCTGCACTTCACAAGAAGTAGCCAGCCGTCTCAGCCTCACCCCAGCTGTGAGGCCCGGGTCGGCTGCCTCCGCACGGGCCGTGTCCGGCTAATGAGGCGATGATTAGTCCATCATGAGCTAATTACGGCCGGTGTTGAAAGCGCTGTAATTAGCAGGGAGGTGTTGAGGGCAGCGGGTGGCGACTTCAAACGGCCGCCGACGCACCTGATATCCGTGATGGAGACGTGTACAGCAATTAATCCATCAAGCTGTCCACGTGTATCAATTAGTTAATGTTCATGATGCACATGGAACTGAGTCTTAAAACGCTTCATTCGGTTTTGCTATACGCGGACCTAGCAGTAGTGTCCATTTATATTAATAGGGTTGTGTGCACCAGTTTAGATTTACCTTTTTTGTTGCTGTACACCATGAAAACGATTTCGGTGGTCCATTCAGTTGATGTATTTGTTTCTCGGCCATTTATTTTGGGGGTAAATCTGATTGTTTTTAATTCAACAACACGATTATTCTGAGAACGACGTGTCTGGTCACCTGTGACTGACCGATGCCCACACTTCCCCACGCTATATACCCCCCTCTACCGCAACACACGCACATGTACCACACGCACACCCCCCGTCACCACAACCCACTCACTCCGCCGCTCTCGTCTGCTTGCAGAGCCGCCGGCGTACGGCGAGGTGAACCAGCTGGGCGGCGTGTTCGTCAACGGCCGCCCGCTGCCCAACACCGTGCGCCTGCGCATCGTGGAGCTGGCGCAGCTCGGCGTGCGGCCGTGCGACATCAGCAGGCAGCTCAAGGTACGTGCGTGCGTGACCGTCACTTGTATGTGCGTAGGCGGCAGTGTGAGACGCCCATGTGTGTTGAGCGACATCGCAATTATAACTGAAGATACCGATTCGAGGACCACATCGACGTAAATAATTGTTTAATTTAAAATTTACGCAACCTTTTAATTGAAACCTTCGCCATTGCCCAAAGGTGGAATGATTTGTTATATCTGTGTTGTATTTTTTATTATCATTTATCTTTTCTACTATGGACTGTATGTCTGAAAAATAAATATGCACATGTCACTCGGTTGAAAGTGGTGTATGAATACATACGGTTGACACCCAATTTTTCACAAATCATAAGTTGAAAATTTGAAAAAAATTATTACATTTTGGAAACTATAGCTTAGAAAAAAATCATAGTAACCCCCCACCCCCACACCAAATTATATGATTACAGTTTTCATGTAAAATTCTACCGCATAATATAGTACTTAACCGATCCGTTTCACCTGCAGGTGTCTCACGGCTGTGTGAGCAAGATCCTGGCGCGCTACAACGAGACGGGCAACATCCTGCCCGGCACAATCGGCGGCTCCAAGCCCAGGGTGACCACGCCCAAGGTGAGTAGAGACGGCCGTATATACACACGTCGATTCTATTTCAATAGACTCTGAATGACGCTATATATATGTGCATGCTATGTGTTCATATATAGTAGTTCAAAATGCGTGTCGCAGATATGTATCTACTCATTTACTTCCATAACCAAATTGAGGTCCACCGCGGCCTCAACACCAAAACAATTTGGACTTAGCTTACGTGTATTATATAAGCCTACCTGCTAAGGAGTAGCCGTTATAGCTAACAAAATTTGCACGCCACTGTTGATATTAAAAAGATGCACATTTTTTTTTTCAATTTCATTTTAACAAATCACTGATTTTATGTTTAAGTCTCCCATTTGACTCACGCGCAATGCAATTCAACTACACAATTTTTTTTTCAAAATAAACGCATTCAATAAGTCGAATCTTCCGTTCCCGCAGGTGGTGAACGCCATACGCAAGTACAAGGAGAAGGACCCGGGTATCTTCGCCTGGGAGATCCGCGACAAGCTGCTGTCGTCGGGCACGTGCGACAAGTACAACGTGCCGTCCGTCTCGTCCATCTCGCGCATCCTGCGCAACAAGATCGGCGCGCTGCACCAGTTCGGCGGCCAGGGCTACCCCGGCGACTTCATGAGCGGCGGGGGCGGCGTTGGCGTTGGCAAGCACGGGCCCGCCGTCGTGTCATCGTCCGCCGGGCCGCCCACCACGCCGCACCAGGCGCTGTACAACCTGTACAGCGGCCACTACGCGCCGCCCGCAGCCGTGTCGAGCATGGCTGCGGGGCTCGCCAGCCCGGGCTCGCGGGCCGCGGCCGCCATGATGGCCACGGCCGGCGGAGCGGGCGGAGGGCCGTGCGGACAGCAGGCGGGCGCGGCGTTCCCCGGCGCGGGGTCGTTCCCGCCGGCGGGCTCCATGCCGCCCGGCATGCGCGCCTTCCCCGGCGCGTGGCCGTCGTCGCACACAGTGAGCGATATTCTGGGCTTCCGCGCCGCGCAGCTTCTCGCGCAGAACAGTCAGCAGGCGACATCCGGCCAGCTGAACGAGGCGGGCGCGGGAGGGGAGAGCGGCGCGGGGTCGGGGACGTCCCCGGGACAGCTCGCAGGGGCCGCGGGATACTATCCTGGGGGCGGGGGTGGTGGTGGAGGCGGTTCGGCCGCACAGACTGGGGGCTATTCGCACTACCCACAGACTGCTTACAATCAGATGGGGTACCAGGGCTATTACCCGCAAGTGTCAGACAGGGACGGTTTAGCCATGACGCCATCCATGCACACGCCCATGCCTCAGGCGTGTATGCACCCACTGCAAAGCTGATCTTGAATGAAGATATAGGTTTAGCAATGTAGTGATTCTTTTTAGGAGAAAGTACTTTCAATGCATTTTGAGTGTGTAGGAGCGTCGGGTGAAACCTTTATGAACGATTTATTTCACGAGCATGCAGCATGATTCAATTAGGCATTTTGTTATTTCGATCAATTGTTATAAAAGCTCAGTGGAAAAAGAGATTTGTACACGAATTCTATATAGTGACTAGCTCAACAGTAGGTGCAAGTAACAATTTAGGACAATAGAAATTTGATAAATCAATTATTTGCAAGTAAGATTCTGTGCAGTGCTGGGCAAAAATGCCTATACCCTTGAATAAGAAAATAATAACTAGATCATTCATTGCTTTACCTGGATTAGTTCGTTTTTGTAGTTTATGTTACATGTGCAATTGTCATTATGTCAATACTATAAGTCAATGTGATTTATACACAAATAAACAGTGCATTTAATGTGTAAGTGTGTGATACCGCAATGCTATATATAACGGTGCTTAAAGAATGATATGTTTCAAAACGTGTCTACTTTAGATTAAATTGTTACATTAAGATTACGAATGGCAAATTAACACATTTCATTGTAATGAACTGTCAATCATATATTCAATAAGAAAAGAAAATATATGCATTATAAATATGGTTATCACAAATATATCTGTCAAGTGAGCATGGTGTACAAAAACGTGTACACATAAAGAAACCGGATTAACTACTATTTTTTATGCTCGTTTTTAGAGAGTTGTTATATAATGGTTACACATTATTAATAGCCATTAATTGATGTGTAACTGTCACGGTATCATAAATTAACGTGACCACTGTGGACAGTATTTTCCTATTACAGTAGTAGATGGTTGTGTTGCAATAAATGTGTTGCATTATCAGTTATTTTAGTGGAAGTGTCAAAACCCTTGAATTGGGACCATACACTGCTGTGTAAATGTGATATGGCTGTCAAAAGCATTGCTGATAATTACCAGTGTGTATTGTAGACGTCATATTAGTTAATTTGACTACTTAAATATGTCAACCCCTGTATACCGTTATTATGCCAAAGACTTGTTTTTAATTTGCTATGTTTAATGTTAGTTACGATTATGTTTTCCTGTATTTTTCATGAAAATATTGTGGCGCTCAATCATTTTTCTTAAGAAATTTTTGTAATAAACCTTGTTGTGTTACCATTGTTGCACTACACGTGTGTTCAGTGTTGACCCTTTTTACCGTCACGAGATCTCAGTTTACAATTGTTCTCATAAACACTGTACTTTCATACCAAATGTTATATGTGTACACTTATTGTTATTGCGTTTGTTTAATCAAATATTTGCACTAGAAATTATTTGCGCACATAAGAGATGAATGTGAAATGTCTGGTGAATGAGGTAATAAATGGGAGTATATGCAATTTGAAAAGCGTTACTTTTTTCTGTGTATAATGAATTAACATTTATGTTGTGACAGAATAAGAAAGAATCCTTTTCATATTATTATGAAAAATAGATATGCCCTATCATTACGGCCATCATCAGAACAACACAAAAAATTATCAACATTTTACTACTCCGTAATTATAAGTCAGTGGGCCCTATTAGATATCGTGTAAACATGTACACAACTATTACAATATTTCATGGGCACCAGGAATTGTGAATGTGGACTTAGTAACTACATATATCATTAAAAATCAATTCAATTTTATGAAAGTTGAAAACAACATACAATAAACAGATCATTCAAAATTATAATGCCTGTTATAGTTTCATCTTATACTTAGTCTACTATATACATCATGAAAGTGAAAACAATGTTATTGTGCAGTGTATTTTTATAACTACCTCCATAATACAGTGCTCAACGAACGTTATCATTTACACTAGACATTAGGCAAGCATCTCTATTTTTTCCATTCCACATACTGATACCACACTCTTCCTTGCTCGATCATATTGGTTCTCCAACTACAAGAGTGAACAATGCACTCACATCGCACATCATCGAACTTGCTTGACTTGTCTGAATACCATCATATAAAGGACACACACACACACACACACACACACACACACACACACACACACACACACACACACACACACACACACACACACACACACACACACACACACACACACACACACACACACACACACACACACACACACAGACACACACACACACAGACACACAGACACACACACACACACACACACACACACAGACATACACACACAGACACACACACACACTCTCTCTCTCTCACACACACACACACACACACACACACACACACACACACACACACGCAACACACACACACACACACACACACACACACACACACACACACACACATATAGGGCGGCGTACATGGGTGGAAACTCACCTTCCAATATAAAAACCCAAAAATATACAAATTTCACCATTGATAAAAGAAAGGCAGTCTTAGCGTCTTAAAATAGAACATACAAGGAAACAAACCTGACACATTTAAAGAACATTCTTCACATTTCATCGCATTTTCACCAGATTTAGCCACATCAAAGCGCAAGTGAAATGTTTGTCAATCTCTAAAAACCTGCAAACAACGTGTAACCTTGATGGAATCCAGAATTCTTAAAAATGATAAATGTCTAGTGGTTGGGTGATGTACACGGGCACCTGCCTTACTTACGGCCGGCGCTGTCAGACGGACCTATCGAGTAGCGACACTCGAGAAGAGCAACAAGTGACGCCGGCGCGCACGTTTCTCGTGCTCCGTGCCCCGGTTATCTCGCCCGGTGGCAGGTCGGGTCTTTGAAGGAGGTTACGGTGACGGCGCCCGTCATGTTGGGGAGGCCTGGGCGCCCTAATTATAGCCAATTTATAGCCAGTACGGAAAATTATTGCCCCATTGTTGCAAATTATGCGTGAGAATTTCACTATAACAATTTTGAATCCAATTTATAGCATTACGCGATACCGCAAGTGCAGCCTTGTAAACTATAAAGTTGACTAGATGTATTCACTGAATTTGAGTGCGAAAGAACTTCAACGCGGCCGATTTTTTTATCGCAACTAATGACCATACGTCAGGTGTGCACTATACGCCGTCGAGTACACCCGTACCTGATAGAAAACTTAATAGGCTTTGGCGAACCAATTTCCTTCTTCCTTTCAAATGATATCCCGTCCGTGCAACACGCCCACTTAGATATCGGGGACGAAGACCCGGCCTTCGCCGCCCGAAACCTCAAGGTCCACTCCCCGAGGCGGAGTGAGAGCTGTTTAGTCGCAGGCCATGCCGGGAGCGCCACTGGTTTAGGGTCTTTGGCACCTGCTTAGAGAGCTGTTTGCTGATATGGGTCACATCTAATACATGCTGAATGAAATCAGAATCAGATAAAAGAAATAAATTGCGCGGTTTCTACTGTTTTCTGTTACAAACTGGTCGTACTAATCGTCCAAGGAACGGAATAAACGAGTGCTGTTCGCTGACAAAACGATTAGAAATTGTGTTCAGACGATATATTCCAGTCGTTGATAATTCTAATTGAACATGACCAAGAAATCAAAGATAGCAATATGTGTGTTATTTTTCATGTAAATCATGTTTTGCGTGTGTATGTAAATTATTATTCTGCACAACCCCACAACCCCTAATCAGATGAAGACGATCTGGTTTGTGAGTTTAAGATAGAATATATGAAATTAAAAAGTATATTTATCCTATTCATGTGTTTTAGCCATTAATATTTTAAGGTAGACTTAAGTGTGGAGCCAGTTTGCATGTAAAACGTAAAAACGATCAGCTGAATTGGTAGCATTTACCTCAGTCAGAAATTATGACAGAACTGCCGTGACGTTCAGTAGTTAAAGAATTCAACTGCGAAAAAAAATGACAGCATACATTTGCACGCTCATGACGCTGTTATGACGCACACCAAGCGATCTTTATCTTGATAAAATGAAAAAAAAAAAATGTTGAAACCCATTTGGGGGAGAGTGAGTGAGGTAGAAAAAAAGCCAGAAAACATGTGCCTATTCACGGGTCACGTGATGGAACCATCAGACCCCACAGGTCTGTCACCACGACCCGACCGACACCACCCGGATTATATTAATCCTGATGAACTCGCACATCAAATCCAATGCCACACTGGGAATAATTTATCAATATCACAAAACACAAGAATTCCTCCGTTTGGCCAGCTCTATTTCGGCAGTTATGGGTATTGTTTCACACTTGAAATGTATCCTAATCAGATACAAATGTACTGACATAAGTCACCGAGATATAAGGGGTTCACATCACAGTTCCTCACTCAATTGCGAGTGATGATGGAAATATGTTACACAGAGGCGCTGCTAAAAGGCAATCAGCTTTATCTCTTTGTTCACACTTTGTTTTGCTGAAGTGATTGTTACTAATTTGCCACTAGTTGGGATTGATACACACAGACAGTGTGTGCATAACTTTAAAACTTAGAACTTGATAAGGCATGAAATTGAAAGTTAAAGGTGGTGCGGAAGTTAAATATGGCAACGCTAATGAACAGTGGTTTTCTTACACACAAAATAAATGTAAGGATTTAAAGTAAGCAGCTGTTCGTCAAAAGGATATTTTGATTACCTCCCTCTCCCAAGAGATGCGTTGTGCACATCTAAGTAATAACAAAGTAAGCACCAGGGGCTTCACTAATAATCACACTTTGCAATGGGGTACATCTTAACCACAATGCATTTGTTAATCTAGGATGACTTTCTTGAAAATAATGCAATCACCCCATCATTATAACAAAGTAGGCCTACAGCTGTATTGACCTCAACACATGAAACCATAGAACACAATACTGCAAATACCAAATATGCAAATACGGCAGAAACCCAGCAGTTATTTAGATATAGTGGGAGGTCCAGAGCGCAATCGACACAGCAGAGGGCGTGCAACAATTGGCTTTGCAATTCAACCATTTTGACATGTCAACGAAATAAAACTCTTATCAACTGCCGCTAATTGTGGAGCGGTGTCACTTTACGAACACGCTGCTTCCATATCGCGGCTCCCAATTTTCCAGCACAACTGTCGCCGGCAATCAGTCAGCCCGATGCCTTTTGTGCTGCCTCGTGCTAATAGGGTTCTCCTCTCGGGACTACAATTTCAGCCGAGCAAGTCGACAACGTGCTATATGTCCCGCTGCCAGTGTTATCCATGGGTGGCCGAGAACCGCAGGCCTCATAACTGAAAACGATAGCACAATTACCTGCTTTAGTACCTGTATGCATGTGTTTTGCAATGTTTCTCGCTCCAGGTTGGCGATAACTTACAAAAATATTAATCAGAAGTGTATCATTGTCAAGTATCACATTTCGCACTCTCTCTTTGTTCGGGCAGAGCTAGCAGGCAGCAGGGACGAGTTTGTTAGAACTTCACCACTAAAATGACGTGTGCTGGAAGGTGGAGATACTCTCGTCTAGCACCCTTTGATGATGTCTAGAACGTGACATCCAACACTAGTCGAATCTAATTATATTGGGAGTGTTATTTTGTTCTGAATAAGACATCTAAAGAGCACCGATATTCATCATTGCCAGCTGAAACTAAGTTTTTGACTGCAGTGAAGGGTGAAATGTGCATTTAACATTTGAAAATTTACGTCTATTACCCTTCCTGATCTTTACATCCACGAACCTGCTTCACCCTTGGACGAGATGAATTGTGTACAATCTTTTTTGGTTGTACAATCTTTGTAGTTTAGCATAATTTTAAAAATTCATTATGCATACTCATCTAATCTTTGTAACACAAATGATAACATCTCACGCATAGCCATGGGCATACATTTCGTTTTAAGAAAAGCAATTCACAGGATCATAGTAAAATGATGGATATACATGTATGCAGTGCGAAAGAGATTCCCGGAAACCGACATGCCGGATTGTGCAACTGAGATGTTTCCTTTATTATAGTGTACATTCCACACACCGTGCACGTCAAAACACTAGCACTCGGACAGTATGAAACAATCAGAACTGCAAATCTGTTCAGTATAGTGCAGACGATCGCCGTGCAGAGAGAATACATTGTACAGCGTGTGCAGTGTTTTAGACGAACCCGAGTCGGTTGAGGGTAGGCCTACCGGGGTGGGGTGGGTTTTTTAGGATCACAGTAAAAAACAACAGCCTGGTGTTTGCAATCAATTTGAGGTCTCTTGTCTGATTATAATTAATCTCTGCAATGCTACGACAGTGTCATGAAACTCCAATACTGCTACACCAAACTCAAAAGGGATATTTGCATATATGTATTCTTTGGACCTGCATTTACATAATTTAGATGTATAATTGAATCCTAAAACACCTAAGAGCTTCACATGAATAGATTCTATGCAAAACGATAAGGGGCACCGCCACTCCACCCCCTTCCAACAAGAATATGACAACCTAAAGTACAGACCGGTATTCGGCGTCATCAAATAAACAAAAATTTGCCTTGCCTTTGGTAATTGGTCTGGGGTTAAGTGCATTTTAAGAACTTGAAACAAAGACAATGATAGGATGTTTCACGCATGGCCACGGCCGATACAACCTGAGTCTGGGGATAGGAGTACATTTTTGTACGGCCATCCACCTTACTGCAAAGTTTGCATTATGTGCACATGGACAGTCAGCTAGTTATGGCTTGCGGAAGAGAATTAGTCTAAATACAATATCACTACCAAGTAGTAGTACCAACGCTACCCCTTTCCCTAAGTGTTGCACAACTAATCACATAAAAGCAATACTTTAACTAACACTGTTTCTTTTTATGTTTTATTAACCTAGAGAAGGGGCTGGTGACGTGATTGTTTTATTTGACAAAGTTGTCATTTCAATTGTGAGAAAACTGTATGTCTACGAGAAAAATGCACTTTCAAATAAATTCTATAAAACTGCAAAAGCGACAATCAAATACTAGTA
Organism: Streblospio benedicti; assembly: GCA_019095985.1. Classification (NCBI taxonomy): domain Eukaryota; kingdom Metazoa; phylum Annelida; class Polychaeta; order Spionida; family Spionidae; genus Streblospio; species Streblospio benedicti. The sequence continues at coordinate 22,857,576 of CM032662.1, forward strand.
ATATCGATCCAGCTTGTTTAAAAGACTACCGTAAAAGATCACAGTGGATGATAATGGCTTGGTTACTAAATGTGTGTTGACAAGAACAATGTTTTCCTAAACATGTAGCCTACTATACTTACAGCATTGTAGCCACATACTAAAGGTCTTATCACGCGAACTTTGTACAAAATGTTTGATAGGTTGCCTGGACAGTGACATTGAATGTAAATTCAGGTGTCCATTGTGCGACGAACCTCTAAAAATTAGATCACAAGATGTTGCAAACCTTCAGATAAACACATATACTTGACAAACGTGATGGAAAAGATCATCAATCGTTCTGCAAGGGTAAGAAATGACGTGTCAGACATGGGCCAGACCAAGGAAGAAGTCGATGGTAAACTTGAGCAAGATCAAAAAATAGAAAGAAGTCGTCAGTGTCAAACACATAAAATTGATGCAGCAAACTTGTGCATGACTTGCGACTCGTTAATGTGTCCAAAATGTTTTACCACAATGACCGCTAACAAGCATATCAATCATGAAATAACGCTGGCCGAGGAAGTCTTTGATGACAAAATGCGAATCCTTATACTATGTAAAGTCTCATTGCGGGAAGCGAGGGCATTGATGGAGAGCAAAGATTCCGAGGCAGCTATGTTATTTAAAGGGGACGTGAATTAACTGAAAATGGACATAAAGACGACAGCCAAAGACCTCCACACAAAGATTGATCAATGGGACACGGAGTCGTATAGCGAAATGAACAGCTTTTTGGAAAAGACTGCAAGAGAGAACACATCAAAGAGCATGACAAGTTTGAACAAAATGCTCGATGATATTAACGAGGCCATTGTGAAAGAAAAGGCTGACTTTTACAACAAATGTACGTTGGAGGCCGCAACAAATCTGATTAAAGTTACAGAAAATATTACAGCTGTCCTGAAAACATAAAAGCCAAGTAAATCTACACCGTGTCTTAGCGGAACGACAGAATTGCTTTTGAGAAAAATAGATATAAAGAATGCTAAGAAAAACGAAAACGTGAACAAAATCCGTGAGAAGGTCAAAGAATTAACAGATGAATTGAACCAAGAAACGCCGAAAACAGAAATACTCGAGGCTCGTAGCTTCGAAGGCCGCTCTAGTCCTACTGAATCTAACAGTTTAAGCATCATGGCCAAATCTCCAGACGCAAAGAGTACCTCACCTGAGGCCCGTAGCTACAAGGCCCGTGCTGGAGATACCTCTGGTGGAGATAGATGGGTGCACGTGCTCGAGTACGACATCTCCAAGCTGAAAGTGGATGTCATTGTTAATGCCGCTAATGGCCAGCTGATTCACGGCGGCGGGGTCCCGGCGGCCATTGCAAGGGCGGCTGGACCGCGCCTCGAGAGGGAGTGTGACGATCACATACGCATGCTCGGGAGAAGCATCTCCGTAACCCTCAACTACATCTCTGGGCCCGGAAACCTGCCGTGCAAGGCTGTCATACACGCCGTGGGACCTGTGAGGAAGAACTACAAAGATTTGTCCAGTTGTGAGCGCGACCTGAGGGCCACCGTGGAGCGCTGCCTCACAGACGCCGCCCTCCGCGGCTACACGTCCATCGCCATCCCAGCCATCAGCTCAGGTATATTCGGCGTGCCAGTACCCACGGTTGCAACTCTTCTCGGAGAAACAGTGACCAAGTACCTGTGCTGTACACAACCACCTTCCAGCATCCGTGACGTTTACCTTGTGGATGTGTGTCCAGACACTGTGCGCTCGATCCAGACTATAATGGATAGACAGTACAGCAACATGCAGCAATACACATTCCGAGGTTTACCTGGGTATCCTGCACATGGGTACCCTCCACACGGTCCCCCTCCACCAGGGGATCCAGGATTCCAGCCACACCTCCAAATGTCAGATCTCAAAGTCCAGCAGCAGCAATACACATTCCCTGGATATCCTATATATGGGTACACTCCATATGGTCCCATCCACCAGGATTCCAGCCAAATCTCCCAATACAGCAGCAGCTGCAACATCATCGGCAACACATGGTGGGCCCAGGTGGATTTCAGCAGCAACAAACAGCCGGAGGAGCAAGCTCGGCTACCCGGACCCCACCTACCTGAGCCAGGTGCGAAGGTGCGAGAGGAGCTCGCCGCCAGAAGCAACAAGTGATGCGCGCCGCGGAAAACGAGAAATGAGGCAAATAGGCATAGGGCGTGTGCTACAGATTGGACCTTTTTCGTGTGTCACGAACCGTGGTATTGTCTACATATGTGTTGTCTACATGTTATATATTCCAGAATTTTAGATCTATGCAATCATGAGGTAGTCGGAGCAGAGTTTACTTGTTTTAAATCTAGAATTTAAATGCATTCAGTGCATACTGATAAGTAATTAAAATCCTATGTGTATTATAGATCATGTTATCTAGCTGTACTTCATATAGTCATATAGTGATGTATGAATAACATATGCTTTGTATGAATATTTTAATCTGACAAAACAATCGTACGTGTATTAAATGTTTGTGTATATCATATCTATAAACATTGACTTTTTTCTATGCGTGACACAACTGCATGTACGAATAAGATCACATAGACGTTTTATTTAATTGTTTTGTTGCTATTAAAGTTTTCGCACCTTTCACTCTATAATATCGAGGACATTGTCAGAACATTGGGACGTCTTGGTTCTTCCATCGTCATATCTGCTGGCTATATTCGCAAAAGCACCAATCAGATATTGCAACACTGAATACTTAGTATATGTGCAGGGTTACATCTAAGAATATATGTGCATGATATTGAACTTTTGAAAGTGTCCTCACAAACATATGTGACCCTGCTCTAGGCTTTTGTCTTTGTGTTGAGCACAAAATAAGTGTACATGCACATAAAACGATGTTGCAACAGAGAATCTAATTATTGGTTAGCACAGAATCATGGGACTGAGTAACGTTGAGCATTGTAAATGCGATGGGAAATTATGAGCACACAGCTAAATATGTAGCATGCAAAGATTAATCAAAGGACTGAGACTCCTGAAAAGCCGAGCTTGAGAATGTTATGCGGCTGGGAGTGCATAGTAAAATTTTCTTCAAATGCAGTCAGTAGAAATATAAAACAGTTACCAACACATTGTCTACCCCTAGATAGATGACTAAATACAAATTCATCCCCTTGATGATAGTTAACACTGCATAACACTTTATAATCCATCCTATTTGTCTTTTTCCAGCTTATGGTGAGTCATAAGGCAAATACTAGTCTAGCACAATCATTTCATTTTCTCTAAAATTACTTCTTATCTGTGCACATAACTGTGTCAGGACATAATAAAGCAAAGTTCTTGTTGGTCTAAACTTGTAGTGGGACAATTGGCCCATTAATTGGTAAGGCAAATCAATAGGTCAATTCTGTACTTGATGGGCCGATATTTTTGCCGTAAATTTTGACCATGAACAGTTTCAATAAATAATATTTAAAAAATAACTCCAGTGTTCACTTTTATGCTGAGTAACCATGACTTATAGTGAAATAAAGTACAATGGTTTAAGTAATGTTTGTCATATTTCATTTATTCACACATCATAAGGCGGCAGTAATATTTTATCAGCATTTCCAAATCATTGATCTTAAATCAAGAACATTTGTTTCATTTTAAATAATATTTAACATGCATAGGCAGAAAAAATAACATCAACGTGCATCACTTACTACAAATCTGTCTGCACATTGCACAGTAGGTAAAACGATTATTTTTGATAACTGTAAGCGCATTAATGGCGGTTTTACCCGCTGTTGCTAACGCTTTAAATAACTCTGAGCAATATTGTTACACAGTATTTGTAGTGGTGTATTAATTTTGATGGCTACAATGTAATTGGCGTTTCCCCAGCTCATTAACATCGGCGATTGTCGGCTGTTCAGTTTCATTGATAAATTCAAATTGGGCACTAATTTCAGCGCATATGAATGTGCTTATTGTAGAGGTAGTGGCGGTGGAATGGGAACAGAATGAAATGCCTACGACGACTATAAAGCTCGAGTCTTCTGCGAAGCTTGGCTTTAAAAACCAGAATTCTCACTGCTAAATTTATAGTGTGCTAATCGCAAGAGGCCCAAGCAAAGAGGCTGCTCTTACAGAAACAGGTATGCACATGATCTTTCACAACTCCATTGTCAATCAATTTTACTGGTTGCATAATTATTATCACTTTAATATACGTCAATGTAAAATAACACTATATTTGGGCTGGGCAACAAAGCTAAATAATAAATGGCCGTGCCAGAGGCAAGTGCAGGTAAATGTGGGTGGGGCTGCCGCAAACCTTCATATTTCATTATGTCATTATCTTCAGAATTTTCACACAGCAATGTCGGCTAATTGCAAACGTGAGCTGCTGAGCATGATAGAGCGACAGTTAGACAAGTAAGTGTAGCATTGGGCATCGTATACTATCTATGCGTATACGTGCTATACAAACATATAGACATATTTCTGACATAGAACAAATATTTTTGTACATGTGAATAAGAATAGTGGTGATGATTGGGGGAGGGGGAGGGGTGTAATGTAGTATGTACACCCTCCCCTGGTCATGATCCTGACTCATGGGTATTGAGAGAAAAATTGATGGCTGCCATGCCATATATTTTACTTCAGTGATATACTGCTATGATTATTGATAACATTGATGTATGATCTTTCACAATCATTTTTATGGGGAAATATAAAGACATATTGAATAATGTTTAAGCTAAATTAAGTTATTTAGAAATTAAGTCACTTAGACTTTTAAATGGTGTAGAAAGAATTTTAAAAAACTTATCAAAATCTTAAAATTCATTTTAAAAAGGCAGATAATGTAAAAAAAGCAAGATTTTCTGGTTGGGTGGTATTTTTATTCCAGCAATATGTAGTTTAAAGATATATAATACATATCTATTATAGATATGTTAAACGAGCTAGAATAAACCAATAGAGTAGTAAAAGTAAGGGTTCCAACCAACATGTGACCAAATGAATACAATAAAAACTATAGTCCCAAAATGTTAACTTTGTTGCAACTGTTCAAAACTGAAAAGTGGTTAAACTCTTCTTCTCACAACAAACTTCCTCTTACGAGGTACAACGCAGTCTGTGTCACATGGAATAACAGTTGTGTTCCTGTCGATCACGAGTCTCCTTTTTCTTGACATATCCGTGGAACGCGAAGAACTAGAAGTATTGACTTCCCTACTCTCTTGTTCAGATTTCGGGAAATACTTCTTAAAAACGCCATTTGGGTTCGCAAAATCGAGCTCGGTAAATGGACGGGACTTGAAGACGAGTCTTGGTTCTTCTGTTATCTCTGACAAATCAGAATCTTCAACTGGTTGTACAGCAGTCACGTTGCTATCTGTTTCCATAGATTCTCTTTCTGATTTCTGGAAGAAATCCTTGTACACGCCATCACGACTCGCAAAATCTAACTCGGTAAATGGGCGGAATCTGAAGAAATTCTTATAATAGCCATCGTGGCTTGCAAAGTCGAGTTCTGTAAAAGGTCGTGGTTTGACTGCAGTTACAGTTCTACTCGAGTGTGAAGAATTGAGATTGCTAATCATCGTAAATTATTTAGAAAAGTATTGCAAAAAATAAAACAAGGCTTGCTTGATATATGTGATTAGCACATTGGTTACCACGCACGTCGCACGTAAGCGTACGTTGTTTGGCTACGTTGTACGCAGAACGTATTGAGACTTACGTTGTTAGTCTCGATCAACCACTTCAGAGCCTGGTTGAACGAAGGACCACTGTGGGCAACAGGGCCTGGGTGTGATTTTGTTAGCCTACTACTGAGCCTAGATCATCCAGTACCGATGTAGTTCTAAGTAGTGTTGATATAATAGACACATTAAAAGAGCCTGAAGATAAAACTCTATAGAAACTGGTAGATGTTTTGCTGCTAGAACTCAACATACTACTACACGCACATACAGTAGAACCCCCCCCCCCCTATTAGGACCACCCCTGAGACTAACCTCAAATGGTCTCAATGTGCAGGTGTTCTCTGTATAGAGATTCGCGTTGGTATTGGAACTGCAAAGATGGTCGTATTATAGAGGTGGTCAATTTATAGAAGTGGTCCTAGTGGATTGGTTCTACTATACATGTCTACGCGTATTACACGTTTTACTGCATTCTATAATGTTTTGTGTATAACTTAATAATATTTAATCCTTGAACAACAGTTCTTACATTGTCTGAAGCTGCCACCCTACTACAAATCAAAGGAGTGAGACTTGAGATTGTTATGCAGTAATATCGGAGTGCATATATATATAGTGACCATGGTGGCAATGACTTGATAATCGAGGTTGTTGTGCTAATCTTTATAATCGTAATAAAAACTGAGATACCGCTGTTAAGCAAACTTTAACATGATATTTGTATAATGTGTGTCCTGTTATAAGTCTCTCTTGAATGAAATGAGCGTGAAATTACTACAACATGCGATGTAAATCGAAGTTGTTGCATGAATGCCGGATAGACAGAAGAAAGAACAAACACACCGGCCGGTTTCTCATTAGTATGCACATGCATGTATATATGGCGTATTAATTTTGATCGGCTGCAATGTAATTGGCGTTTCCCCAGCTCATTAACATCGGCGATTGTCGGCTGGTTCAAGTTTCATTGATAAATTCAAATTGGGCACTAATTTCAGCGCGTATGAATAGGCTTATAGTATACGTAGTGGCGGTGGACCGGGAACAGAATGAAACGCCTACGACGACTATAAAGCTCGAGTCTTCTACGAAGCTCGGCTTTAAAAAGCTATATAAATAAGGTAGGCAGGCGGGCAGGCGGGTGGGTGGGCGGAACTATACATTTAGTGCACTTCCTCCTAAGTATACAATTTGTGCAATGTTAAAGGTGTTACAGATTGCCAATACAGTTAACATTACCAGTTTTAGCCTTATCAGTAAGTTCTTATTTTAGTAGATGTCTTAATATTTTCAAGAGTAGTCTACGAAACCATCTCATCTTCATAGACTTCCATTTCACCGTCCAAAGCCGACATGCATGAATGTTGCACATAATGGCCTATCCAATATATTATTATGCATGTGGCAGTATAACGTAGTTGACGCAAGCTGCTCAATGTTCAATTGCACGTAATTATATAGATCTAGGCCGCAATTTTGGTTGTACATACACATCGGTTTTTGTAGGTGCTATTTACGCCACGAGAATGCAACACTTGACAACGTCGTGGGTGACTAATTTTCACAACTCTAAATCTACCGGTTAGTCTAGGTAAATCGCAGCACAGATACAAGTGCTATAAATTAGTGTCTAGTTGCGGGTCGTCCGCAGTTGATGTCATGGTATAGATGCCGGTGTCACTAGATGAGGCAACCACTTGTGCTTTGGTACACACAACTAAAATAATTACATGAAGAACGCATTGGTAAATGATCTTTAAAATTCGGACGCATCATTTTTAGTTTACTCAATTGGTTACTCGGAATTTTATAAATATGTAGAATTGAAGCCGACTGCGCCAACTTAGTATAAATATTTAAAATGACCCTCCAGAATGTGACTAATAGCAATAATGAGGTATTCATAATATTGCATTCCTGCTAACAACAGAACAATGGACTGTTGTCTGGAGACAAGTACGTATACTTAGTCTACATAAGGACAGTCATTGAGTTCTGCACGGTCAGTATTGGTTTGCTTTCAATTTCTGCCGTCAAGTCGTTTCAAGACACAGGACCACGGTTTTGGGTAATTACGCCTGCAAAATGCGCTACTGTTGAACTGGACTACATAAAAACATACAGCATTTAAAAGCATTTTGAGTATACCAGTTAGAGTGTTCGATAACATACGGGTACTATGGTTATAACAGTGTGTGTGAATCATTTGGGTAAACTGGCGCATATGGGCGTGCAAGTAATTGGTTTATGTAAAAAAAAGGGGGAAGCATAGCGCATGGTTTTGTTTGTCTAGACGGGAAAGAGGTTAGTGCTTTTTAAAGAAGTAATAAAACTTGAGCCACGAGAATAAAAGTATGCTTCCCGCGTGGCCAAGGCCGATAGTCCGATACAGCCAGAGCCTCGGGCGTGCGTCCATACAGTCCCCATTACAAGTTTGCATTGTGTGTACATGGACAGTCTGCTAGGTATGGCTTGAGGACGAGATTACAATACCACCACCAACACCACACTTTTCTTAGTATTGCACAACTAATTACATAAATGTAATACTTAAGATCACACTGAATTTGTTTGATGTTTTATTATCCTAGAAAATGACATGGTGACATGATTGTTTTATTTGACAAAGTTGTCATTACAATTGTGTGAAAACCATCTGTCTACCAGAAAAATGCACTTTCAAATAAATTCTATAAAACTGCAAAAGGCACCATCAATAAATGTACAAGTCTTACTAAATGAAAACAACTACACTAAGAATACATGGAAGTGAATAATAAACGTGAGCATGCCATAACAGTTTTAAATATTGATATCCAGTATCATTGTCCACACATTAGAAGTTCAATTCTTTTTGTTGAAATTATTTGAACGTAATCGCACACCAAAGCAGAAATAATTACAAGTAGAAAAATCTACATTTGTAACATCGACTTGGTAATATCTCTTAAATAATATGATGATAATTACATGTATTGTAGCAAACAGAACACTGTAGTGCAAAAGTGTTTTTTGACAAATGTTATACACCATTAAATTTTCTCTTCTTCAGAACTTCAGGCTTTTGTGAAAAGAAGTTTTCTATAAAAGATATATTTCTCCATAATGAACTCTCCTCTATTGCCACATATATTGTGAATGCAGTTTTAAATTTTCCAATATTTTCTGCTATAATAATAATAATATATAATTTTTCCAAATGGAATCATTTAAAAAATATTTTTTTTCCAAATACTCATTAGGTAACATTTTTTATTTAAAAAGGAGAGATAATATAGCTAATTTTGTGATAATTCCTTAAAATTCTTATACATTATAGGCTTTCAAGAATTCTCAGTTCTCAACATCATAAGCTTCCAACCCTATTACTGCATGTAGCAGCACCTAACAGTACAAAGATGAGATAAAGCATGAGTTCCATTATCCCTGTCCATTTTCTTACCGTCATATTCCTACCATTTGTATATAATTGTATATACATTTAGCACATATCCACAAGGTCTACACGATTGAAAGAAACAATAAATGAGAGGTGGCACTAAGGTTGATACTGTGAGAGGCTAATGCTGGTGAAGACAAGTCAAATATCACACAAGCTTTTCAAAATCACACTTACTGTACATGAAAATCCAATACCTATAACAAATGCAAATTTGACGCTTAGTTTTGAAAACATAATTGGGTATAAATAAGAGGTTGTCACTCAAAGTTGTCATCACTTGAAAAGTGTATCTAATAATAGTCATAATACTGCACAACTACTTATAAATATTAACATTAACAGTAAAATTATTGCGTGATAGAAATTGCCATTTCAATTTAGCAATGTACATTTGTACTTGGCTCCTGAAATAAATAACAATGTGAACAATTGACTCAATAACAAATAAAGTGTGTTCATGATAGGTACTAGGCATAGTTCTTGCCATCAGCATCTTTTTCAAAATGCTAAAATGCTGGTGTGACATGTTTACAAATTAGTTTCAGGAAATATGACAATATATGTGTGATATTGTTGTTTTTAAAGGAGCAACTACATCAGATGATCATTTCAAGGATTTAACATTAGTGGGCTTGTTTGAAGCGTGTTGATTTTCAGCTAGATAAAAAGTTAATGTTTTTGAAACAATCACATTGCTTATATACATTGTAGTTGTAAAACCATCCAACAGTTAATGCCCAGACATAGTATATCCACTTTAAAATGTGAAAATTCTTTTAAAATTAAAAATTACTTGTATAAGGATATTTAAGGCAACCAAAAACGAGGTATTCTTATTTCATTTTAGAAACCTGGTGGTTGGTGCAGGCCACACACACATAGCTTACAATGTATGTGTACATACAGAGAATTCAGATTGAAATCTTTGCTGCAGTTTTCCAGGCAACAGACCAAATAAAGTGTCATTGATACTAATTCTATGGTATCTACAAAATTTACTGAACATTAATGGAATGTTTAGGAAGCTTTCACCATATTAATCCCAAACTTATAATAAATCTCATTCTTAGACTACCGTAAGATAATAAACAGTACTTTACGCGAAACCAGACAGTTGCAGGCTACGCACTCTAATCAGTAAATATGAACAACACCAACCATCTATTGTGTTATAACACACAATTTTGCAGGATATGCGAAGAAATGAGCATTTGCCAAATGATAAACATACGTACATTGAGCACTTAAATATCAGTAATACCTAATATTTCAATGATGACAACTGGAAGCACTAGTTTACTAGTATTGACAATACTTACATTTGGTCACTCACCCACCAACCACACACAAGGCCAATCCTAGAGGATTGGTTGGTGATTGGCAATGATTTTTTAAATCCTATACTAGGCAATAAATGGTTTCTTGCAGTAAAGATTAGCCCAACTAATATGAGAGTAACTTCCTCTTAGATTCATTTTCACTATCATTATAGGAAAAGAATTTGGGAACATCTTAATAATTTTTAGTAGACTATGTAAGATTTATAAATGAGCATTGAAAGTATCTATTTCTTGATAAACTCGTATGGTATGAAATCCTCATAACCTTGTGGTCTAATAGTTGACTGGCTGGTAGGTCACTAACTACCAGTACATTCAAATTTCTACTGAACTTTCTACTGGAAAGAAACTTATGGGACAACATTTCAAATACATGTATATAAGTTAGACTAGTTTTGTCTGCAAGAATTCAATACCCATGACATTTTTGTTTCAATTTCATGTGGTGTATTTAAAGAGGATGATCAGTTGGCCATTATACAACTGACTAATGACTATATTATATTACATTTTGGAGGAGTCTTCTTTCTTAAAATGTTTGGACAATCACGTGAATCACTACCACATGCGATGAATATGTTTATCCTACATTTACCAATCGACTGCATCCTCATATAAACATCACATTATTCTAATCGATCACAATAACCAAAATGTGATTGAGCTGAAACACTACAGAAAAGGCACCATTACATTAGGGATCCAAATGAATGGTTACATTACCACTTATTGTCTTAAAATCCTAGCATTTAGCAATCTACATGTATATATATTGACTAGTTCACACATATATGTACATGTACAAATTAGATTATTTTAAAATAATGCCACAATATTTGGTAATCATGACCCTGTTTTGTATAATCCAATAAACTATAAAAATTAATTACAATTTCAGTTAACATTATCTGAAGTAAGATTAACTAGTACAATATACAAATGTATTTCGTCAACATCTTACGAACAAGTGCTTATAATAATTAAACTGTTCTGTTTGATGTTCTTGCCAATATATCATTGTGTTTGTAATATTATAACTGAGTGCTTGATGATGAAATACTTACATACTAATATCACAAACTAAAAGTGTTAAATAAACATCCTGTGCAGTTGAAGACAACAATTAAAAAAATTCCTGCTACGTAATACATATCCAATAACGTATTTTCAACGCTTCTTAATTTGGGCTAACATTACCACTATTAATAATCAGTGAAATGTGTTAAGAAATTTGCCAAATTTTATTTTTGCATTATTATTACTCATAGAAGTGCACATTATTTCAAACTGTCAATGGTATTCACATAAATGTACATGTACCATTCAATATTTGAAGATTTTCTAGCATTTGATTGTTGCTTTTTTACATCCTTTCTCTTTCAGTTCTAAAAAAGACCTGATAAAATATATATATACAAGAAACGGACATACATATTACCCATTGTCATCTTTACGAATAGTTTCTTTCTTCGAATGACTGCCCAATCTTGATCTGCTACCTAACTCACCCCTCATAAAACTTTCTCTAGATAAAACCAAACTGTCTTTTGAGCAAACAAGGTTATCTTTAGAGTACGTCAAACTGTCTTTTGAGTATCCTATATGGTCTCTTGAACGGTTCATACCTGCTTTGGTATGTACTTGCACAAGACTTCCTGAGCCCTTCAAATCCCATTTTGTGCAACCGCTCATGACTAAAAGAATCTTGGGAGTTGGTCTGAGACAATGGTTCATGTGCGCGATGCACAAGGCTGTCCTTGGAGCCTCCTGGTTCTTGGCTTCCTCTAGTTTTCTTGCCATGACCTTTGTCTTTGAGAGATCTTGGCTGAGTAGCCTTAGTCTTTTCTAGGCTGCTCTTGTAGTCCTCAATTAATCGGCAGATTGTGTTACCCTAGGATGTAAAAGTGACAAACATATAAGATGTTCCTGGTTTTATTTATGGGCCCCAGCATCATGGGCGTGGGTAGGGGGTATATATACTACTATGCGTTACAAACACTATACCATACAGATTATGCCTTTTGTTTTATTCCTGTTAAAGAGTTAAAGAGAGTGTTGATTACTCTCTGACACAATCAAAATTCACATGTACGTTTCCTACAAGATTTTCTGTGTCATACATCTTTCATTCATTTTTATAAACATATATTCAATAATCAACGAACATCGCCGAAAAATAATTAAAATATATCTTGCTATTATAAAAAAGATCACAATCTTTGGTTTACCTCTGTAGTATGAAATACTACACTGGGAGCATCCACCTCAGTTCCCAATGTGAAGGACAAGTTCTTCTGTGAGTGTGTAATTTCCCTAATATCTTGGAAGGGATAGGTGACATATATATTCTGAAAGTAAGAACTAATTAGTATGCAGAAGATGTAAATATTAGCTAACCTATTTGGAATTTATATTCTTGAATATTAATTCTTACATATTGTTTTTAAGTTTTTGTCTCACCAATTAATACCAATTGTTAAAAATATTGGACATTCTTTTATAAATCATCATTGAAAGAGTATAATGTACTTGTACTTAGAAGGATCGTCATCTCTATCAACTATACCTAAATAACCACCCCCCAACAAAACCATCAATTCATACCTGTCCCTTAATCTCCATGAGATGAACTCCAAGTTGAGACACAGCCAGCCACAGCGTTTTGGGAAGGTTTCCTATATGGCTTTGCGTGACCTACAATTATCATAGCCTATGGTGCAAAAAGATTTTAAAATACCACTTAAATATTCCTCTTCATATTAAACATAAAAATCTTCATATTTTACATCGAAAGACAGTTATTTCAATATACTAGAGTATACTGCAATTTAATTCCAATTGAATTGCAGTATATTTATTTTACATCATAATATGAAATAAATTCATATCTACATCTACCTCAAACATAGTTGCACCATACAGTGGCCATTCTTTCAGTATATCCATGAAGGCAAGGTTCGCTGCGATTGGTGAGAGTGACAGGAGTGTCTTGTACACTGTGATAATCTCAGATGTGTGCACGAGGTCACGCAGGTGGCGAGGAAGAATCCGCATCACCGATGAAAATGGCATGCTCGCCTCACTGTGAAAACACATGTATGCGTAGTTAGTGTTATAGAGAGAACATGGTTCCCTCCTGATATAGGTAGCTGTTGTGTATCTCTTGTGACATATCAGGCAAGCCTGACCCAATGTGTCCAAAAGAATGTATTGCTTTTGTAAAACCATCATTTGGACTCGTCTAAAATACTGAAAACATTGATTTAAAATCCTTAATTTTTTTCTACACTTTGAAGAATCAAGTCACATGCAGCTGTTGCTCCATTGATATTGAAGGGTCAAATTTAAACATCCAAACACATAGATAAGTGTACTTACCACAAGTCTAATACAATCAAAGTTTTTTCATAGTGGGTAATAACTGTATCTTCTAAGATAACACAAATTAAACATCTTTTAGGCATTAAATGAATTCAAATGTAATCTGAAGCTCCAGTTTCACCTTTTAGAGGTCAGACGGTTACAGTTTGGCTCGGTTTTGGTTTTTACACACTAAAACCAAACTGAGCTCGTTTAATTGACATGACATTTGCTCAACTCTTCACCTTATACATACAGAAGTTCTATCGATTACACAGTGTGTTGATGTGCATCCCACGTCCAGTGCTTACTACAGTTCGTATTTGTCCGCAGTGCACAAAAACAAAATAATAACATCCACCCAAAGGGGTGCAAAACAAACTAATAAACACCCACCAAATACATGTACCATAACCGACCTATATTCACTTCTGCCTGGTTTATTTATATTTTGCAGTCTCTTCCATTGCTATAGAGCGTATAAAAGATTTTGGGCCCAAGACCTAAAACAGTGGTATTCGACTTGAGGTTGGGTGCACAATAAACACCATTCTGTCAATACATGTATAATGATATTTTGTTTTATTTGTGGGAAAATATCACATGTAACACTTGTGCCCAATAGGAAGTTTACCAATACATACATACATACATACATACATACATACATAGTTTACTTGTATTTTGATTTTGCGTCATAGCTACATGTAGTAATTTACATACACATGTACTAGTACATGATTCCACAGGAATGTTTTACCTGTGACTGTGACTTGGAACACATGCTGAGGTATAATCACCAAACTCTGTTTGAGCTCGCAATGCACATAGCTGGATCTGAAAGTAAAAGCACAAGATTATCATTCATACTCATATCACTATTTTATTTTCACTTTTGATAAAAATCTCAAGTATCAACTGTCAATTTTCTACTTTATAAAACGGTTGTTTTACAAACATTTATCTTTTTAGTATGCAATTAGTATCAGTGTAATGTACTTACAGCATCCTGTTTAGTGAGTGGTATTTTTTCCTCAAATACATCGGTGACACTTTGGTTGTACATGAGATCAATCTCCACAGGGTCGTGGATGTTGAAGTAAGGCTCAATAAACAATCGCTTCTACAAATAATAAGAAAACCTTAAAACATTGCATACCTGGTAAGTTCAGCGTAAAGACAACAATATGTAAATGGATAAAAACTAAAACGAATTAATTCATAAAGTTACCCTGAACATGAATTTCAAGTCCTTTGGGCTGGTATCAGCATTTGATGATCCTTTGGACCACCTTTCCCATTTGTAGAGAGAGTCCGCTAATGTCTCTTCAGGTAAGATGCATTCATCTAAAATTATATTAGATGATTATTATCAGTGACATTTTTTGAACTGGCGATTGGATCCAAAATTAGTTTAAATTTTATTCTAACATGAAGGTATAACATGTACAATATGACCACCTAATGTCAAATATAAGAAACTACATGCCATTTATAAACATACATCAATTGGCATTTTGAAAGTCCAATTGATTTAGGCTAAGGAATAATTCTTTTGCAAAACAAAAATCTGTCAAACCGATGCACAGCACATATTGCTTGTCTGCAAGCATACTTATTCGCCCACTGAGCATAACCTTTAACAAAAAGAAGTAAATAATTTTTGTTTACCTGTATGGCCTATGATGTGGTATATGCCAAATCCTTCACTATCAAGCCTCATACCAGCTTTAGCTTTTACTAATTGCATCACCTATCAAAGAAAGCAAATGTTTTTTTTTAAAAATGATTACTACCTTTTTCAAATGTATCGAAATATTTCTTTCAATACAACCAGAAATCCTAAAAAATAATACATCTGTAAGTATTTCCTGATACTGCAAACAATGAGATGTACAGTTCAAATTAAACGTAGAAAAATCTACATACCTCATCTGCCGTTGCCGCAGAATCAAATTCTATGAGCATCTGATGTCCATCCTGCAGATGAACTCTCGCTTCAATGGCCTGCCGCTTGGTGACAAATGCAATCTCCTTGAAAGACGGTGGGTATTTTCTTCCCTGTTTCTCACATGTCCGATACAAACTCTGAATAGTAATGAGCAACGATTTACACTAGCTTTTTGTTATAGCTACATGAAGCGTACATGAAAATATATCATTCTAAATATCATCATATAATAATACTAACCTTTATACAGAACAGTGCGTACTTGCCCTCTTCCGAATGCTGTTCCATAGCATACAGTTTCAGATGCAGATTGAGGTAATTGAAGATTATTGGATTTGGTGGATGCATCACACACGTTGCCATGGTCATGAGGTGCCAGTAACGGATGGTGGCTTTTGGTTGCTTTCCTAAAAAATACAATGCAATTCTGACCTACTTTTATTGTTCAATTCACAAATGTGAGACAAACAAGAGAGAACTTACTTAACCGCAATTGCCACAGTGTACAATGGCAAGTTAATATGTAAATTTAGTCTTGTAAGTTTAACAAATTTCTATACAGAAGTGTGAAGTTTATGAAGTGAAAATCATAATAAGATCAAGACCACTTTATAATAGTTCAAGGCAGAACTAATAATCAAATAATTGTTTTCTATCTTCTCTCTCACATCTTTATACCAAGCACATTTCTACTTCCACAGATATAGCTGAAGACAGGTTTTACAACCCGAAGCTTCTATTTGACTATATCATGTATCCCTGGTGGGAATCGAACTCACAACCCCAAGGTTGTGAGACCAGAGTGATATCATTATCCCAATCAGTGAGCTGTTAGAAGGTTACACGGCTGAACTGTTGTCTTTGTAATCCCCAGCTTACATACTTGGTGAGTTATCTCAACCCGGATGTCGTGGGTTATCAATGATACAGCTTAGGATTGTATAACTTGCCTTCAACTATGACAATGGTGGTAGAAAAATGCTTGGTAGAAAGATGTGAGAGAGAGACGATAGAAAACAAATTTCACAAGCATTGGGAAACGTATATATGTATATCAAATAATCGAATAATATTTCAGCCAGAATATTTAGAACCAATTGTAAAATGCAATCATTTTGACCATGATTTTTCACTAAGTAAGTTACTACATTGCCAATAAACTGAAATGCTCACATTTAAATAAACAAATATGCAAAAGAATAAAGATCACTAAATATATTGATGCTTAAAAATAACTTAGTTTGCACAACAATTCGTTTTGCAACGAAGTCATATGCAATTGATGTGCAAAGACTTTAAGCTTATGTTAGTAGATATGCTTTATGGCATAAATTTACTACATCCAAATATATATTAAGCGTCACAGAAATTCTGAAATGGAATCATAAATATCAACTCAACATGTCGTGAAAAATAGTCATGCAAGCTGGAAATGAAAATGTATATTAGAACTTTCAAAGCAATTATAAATTAGTCAACCATATAATAGACATACCCCTGCCAATTATAACATCTGTTTAATAAGAAATAAGAGTAAATAATTTGATAGTTTATTTGACTACCAGTGTTATTCAGTTCTAAATATGGATCCCAGAAAATCTAATTCTTTAAAATCTTCTACAAAATGCTCTTTCAATTTATCAATCACAAAATTGCTAAATTGATTCTTCGTGCATTTGTACATCTGTGAGTATAAGCACAGCTACATGTAAATGACAGAATATGTTAGTAATGTCTAATAGCTCAATCAAGTAGCATTGTGACTGTTTGTACAGTGATTTACCCTCCAATAAAGGGATTCGTATTCTTGATGGTCCTACAAGAAATAATGAATAATTTTATATCTGGTGTTTCCAAATGTCTCCATTGCTATGATGTAATAACATCTATCTCACTGACTCGCACACTACACATAACAGCAAAAATTTTATAATTTGAGTTAAAAGAATTTCCAGACATTTTTTCCACAACTAACAGGATTATATATGATTAATCATTCAAATATGATTCTGCTTTGTATTAATCTAGTACTGAAAATTATTATTACTGATTTTATTATCAACTATGACCCCTTTACATTTTTTTTTATATTATCATTTTTGTCATAACACATTTATGAGAAATGAGTAGCAGTTGCTGTTCTGTACCTGTTTGTGTGTCTGTTGTTTGACGGATGAGCTGGAGATAAAACTCGTTACACAGCTCCTTGTTTTCCATACACTTGATGATCAGGGTCTGCACAACCACGATCAGATCCATGTCTTCAAGAATAGCTGGGGGAAAATCAGTATTCTATCTCAAAATGTAGACAACTTTGATCTTACATGTATATGCTACGTAGTTAAATATTGAGATCAATCTGTCACAGTGCAATTTCTTGTAATGATTATGCCAAATTTCTTTATCAAACCACCATAATTCTTCATTGAAACATATTCAAACAAAAAAATTTGATTTTATGATCAACTACTAATGGTTATTAACTAACCTGCTGATTCCAATCCTGTATAAACAAGTGTTGAATTGAACATTCGTGCAGACACATCTTCCAACTCATGAGTGGCAAAATTTAGTAGCGATGTTTTAAATGGCTGCCGTGTGAATGACCAATAGGAAGAGTGCACATCCACTTCATCCTCTTCCTCATCAGTGGACATTTTCAGCCCACAAGTATTCCGCCCACTCAACCTGCAGATCCAGGATCGAGACCTGTAGCAGACGACAAACAGCACACTGCACTCACACAAAAACACATGCCACGATTCATGACCACAGTAACTCCGAAAATATGACATTGTGCGATAAGAAAGTATCACTTCAATTCCAACTAGAATAACAAAACATGCTGCCGATATTTCTAAATGACCACACAGCGTTACCCGCATAGCTAGAGGCATGCCCCATTTGTTATTTACTATAAATGCATTTTCCAAACATGCAACACTCTTGTCCATAAGCATTGCCATCTATACTTCAATGTTACTTTTATTGAGTATATCAAACGGCTAAACCATAAGCGTGACTTTAGCTGAAACTTGATTCTTAATTATTTAGAAATCATCAAAGACACAAAGAAAGAATCAGTTATTGTAGCTGCACGCATGATTTTGTACAAGAACAATATGAGAGATAAAAAAAGTCAATATAACATATTAGGTATGTATAAACTAAAAATAATTTCCCCCAAACTGCACACTGCTCAGGCGTATGAAGGAACTTTGCATAGGCTATTAAAACTAAAAGCAGGTTAATGTGATTCCGAATGTTCGTTCATGAAAATGACCTTCGAATGTAACAGTAGACAAACGAAGCTTCGAACGTTTGAAACTTTGCCCCACCCCCAATTACTAATCCTTTTCTTACACAATAGGTTCATTTAACATAAATGTATATAAATAGCAAGAATTTTTAATCTCACTAACATTTCTATATGTTTGATAAATAAATCAATAAATTATAATATTTGAAAAGAAGATCTAAATAATCAAAACAAGAATATACAGTGCAATTATATATATGGCAAGATTTTAATCTAAAGATTAATTAATCAATAAATCCATGAGGTTGCAAATATTTTTGATAGTCATGTCAGACTATCTTTTGCAAGTGGACATCAGTTAGTGATGGGGGAGCGCAAGGGGGAGCCATCGCTTTGGACAGCCCTCAGACTCAGCAAACTATTGTACACATGGGCTTTAATGTGATAGGGTAAATTATGGATTTATTCATTAATTAGTGTCCAGATTATTACCAAAGAAATCCAAGGAATCTATTATAAAATCGTGACAAGTCTTTATTGTACATGCATAAAAACAACTTTATGGAATTCTACATTAAAATGTGCAACTAATTGACAAACATGAAATAAATTGAGGTTACATAGACAGAATGACGTTGATCAGTATAAAAAAAACACCTGAATATATCATGAAATAAAATCCAATCATTGAAATGAGAAATCATAACAGAAATCTAAAAAAACCACGCAAAATTGCACATACTTTATGAGCGCTGTTTTTAATAGTCCTCCTGCATCTACAGTGGGAGCTTGCATTATTTTTCTTGTCACTAATAGACGGCGACACATCAAGATATCATCATAAAGCTTAATCCAATCAGACGATGGGTGAAACTAAAAAATGAAAATAAAATAGTGGTTAAAAAATACAAGACATACATGGCACTGTGAAAACTGTTTTATAAAATTTTCTCCCAGCATATCTCTTCCATTAATGCAGAATCTTAGGACAAATGAATGTAAGTGTTGATCATGTTAGATATAAACCTGTTTTTTCTTCCATGAACTAGCTTGTTGGTGCTTCTTAAGCCACTTTGCATGTCCAGGAGAGTATGCCTCTATCAGTGCAGCAAAGTCCTCCAATTCTAGACACTCAAACATGTAACATCTAAAAGTAAGAAACCCAAAATGCTAATTGCATTTAGAGGATCAACATCCACACTTTAAAAAATTCATTAATACACAACACTAACTTTTTTATTTGACCCATTAAATGAATATAGCCAATATCTATGATTAACCTGGCTTAGAGATAATTAAAGAATGTACCGGTAGAATATATTATTCCTGTATACATTGTTATACATTGTATAGCACTAAAACCTACTTCTGCCTGGCTTGGCGAGGCACCAGGTTTTTTAGCTGTATGATGACGTAATATTCTCCATGGTTCTCATTGAGGATGATATGTTCAATTTCGGCAAAGTATAAGTCAAGAGTGATAGTTTTTTCTTGTAGGCTACAATGTAGATAAGGCAGTATAAAAGTAATTGTTAATCATTATGATAATGTCAAACACACATAGACATACACAAACAAGTTGAAGATGCAGTAACTTACTTTCTTACAACAACTATATGCCAAAGGTTAGCAAATGGAGTCATTAAAACATTCACAAAACATTGTTGTTTCTGAAAACTTTTGCAATTTATGCATTTTACCTGATGAATTTGATTCCATCATAACTAATAGCAAGAATAGTCTCCACACCATACTGCCAGATGCCTCGGTAGTGAGCAAATATCTTTGTACAACCATATAAGGGAAACTGTGAGACTATGGACACGTATTTTACCTGAAGAAAATCAAATGCATCTCATTAATAGACAATGAAAAGGAAATTATTGAAATAAAAATTAATGTAGTTCTATTTACAAATATTTCATTTATGAATGTGATTATAGAATGAATAATAGAATGATATTGACTTCAATGATAAATCCAAAAACCAGATCCCAACTCAATCATGAACAGCAGTTGTTAGACAGCTAGCTCATTAACGGACTTTTTAACTGTAGAATGGGCCCACTTCACAAACAAACTTATCATTATATACAGATCTAGATAATCTTACACAGATTCTATTGCCATTATACACGATGTACATGTTATACCGGTACTCAGTCAAGATTTATTTCACAGTAGTTATCCTTCAATCTTCAAAATTGCAATTATTAATGCAATTATTTTATGTAACTATGGAAGACACTTACCTTAGCTTCATTAGCAGTCTTATCTCGGCCATATCTCTGAAAAAGAGAACTCTCATTATCTATGTGCACTTCAATCAATTGTTTCAAGCATTTGTTTGTATGGTTATAGATGATTCATAAACACATTATAAATGTACATGTACATGTATTTATTATCCTACCATAAACATAGGGAAAACATTATCAATTTCTCATACAAAATTTATATCAATTAGTACATCTCATATATATTATATTTAGATGTTATATCAATCATTGAATTTTAATTTGTCACAACAACAACTTCAGCATAAAACCATATGCATACCCGTATGTTTGTACCGCTGTTCACATGTAAGCGATGTCAGCCTAAGCTAGAACACGATATTTCTGTTCACTTTGAAGGAGATTTTGACTTGATTTTTCATGTGATTTTTCTGTTGATCAGGGCAGAAAGAAGGAGAATATGACAATAGAGTTTCAAAATAAAAATTAAGTACCTTATGAGCAGCAGCAATTTCTATGCTCCAATCACGACTTGAACTACATAGCACTCTTTGGCACAGAAACTCACCAACATCTTGATATCTATAACAAATAAGAATGTATAGGTACATCATAAATAGTTAAATGCGTAGATATAACACAGATCTTTGGAAAATAATATCACAATGGTACATGTCCAGCTACAATGGGAGAATGTGAATAGCACCCTACGCCAAAGCATGAACATACATGTACATATACATCCCACGGAACATTGACTAAGCACATCAAAGGACCTATTGAAATACAAAAATGTACACCAGTAACTAGGTTTACATAGTGATAACAAAATGTATTGTAATACATGTATAACATAAAGTAGTTTAATCGATAAGTTCGAAGATGACTACTATAAACTCATTACATTCTCATTTATATGATATGATTGATATAAAATGGAATTTTCCTGTCAAAATGAATACAACATGTAACGCACTTTTGTTGAAGAGAATATCAATCTTCAAATGACTTAGATCAAAGAGAGTAGATTCTTAGTTTGAATTTTTCATCTCTCATTGCATTGCATAAACAGAATCCGAAAATAAACATCTTGATGACGTTAATACACGGCTGTTGGCACCATGTGGCTAGTAGAGTGCTGACCACCATTGAGAGCCTCAGCTCATAGGGCCTCAGGCTCCAGTTTAATGGTGGAATATTCCTGTGCACATATGATACGCCAACATGCTCATGTAGGGATTGTGTAGGGATTCATTTATCTGATATGAAATGTTATGGGAACGAGCCATGTAACACAGTAAGCTCTTCAAAATTCTTGAACTGTTCATCAATTCATCTAATGAGATATAAAAGTCATCTCATGATTTTCATTTTTTTTACTAAATACTGAATAACATGTTTTGCTGCATGTTATGATTGTACTTGACAGGTGTTATTAAAGGCAGATGAAAACAGAATGTGCTTGACAATGCTTGCACAACACAAATAATGCATTGGACTTTCTTCACTGGGAAGATAGAATACACAAGCCATTGTACCCATGTGCACAAGTGTACAATGTAATCAATATCAAGTGGTGGCGTAAAGCACGCTTCTATTCCTAGGAGTCCATCACTTATCACTTTCTATAACAACAGAAGAAGTTATCTCATGCCAATATCCAGAGGAAATTTGCACCATTAAAAAGTGCAGTTGAAGTTTAGGACCATTATTTCTATGTGTATTTTGTTATCATTACAATCTTTGTTACATGCCTAACTAATAAGATTGCTGACTTCATTTTGTCATTTCTATTTGAAGAATGTTTTAATACATGTACATGTACAATGTACATGCATAGTAGCTAATGTATACATGTAGCATGGTATCAAATGGAATACATGATAGATTCAACTAAAAAATTAAATTTGATCTGCATTCCTCTTGTTTTCAATTCTATCTTAAAAACAATCCTTTTTGCCAAAAAATAAATCAAGTATACTTTGCATAGAAATGCACATTTTATTTTTTCTTAGCTACAAACATAAACTTTAAAAAAAATGTACATCCATCTATTAGAGTAATATGGCCATGTAACCATTCCATAACATAAAATGAAATGGCAAATCAAGCTGTCTTTTCTGTTGTAGCTGCTAATCAAATATCAATGTTCACAAACAAACCTAGAAAAATAAATATCAATGTGGTTCAATCAAAGCTTATTTTCTTGTTTTACCTAGGGCGCGATATGTAGAACCTTCTGAGAAGAGGTCTGTAGGTCATGCAGCATAAATAATGCTCAAACTCCTGCCACAAGATAAGGTAACTTTCCAATCATGTTACTTTGATGGACGTACAGATTTACACACTACTGTGCCGATTTGATGCCTATGATTTACAAATTACATGGAAATGGATAACAAGCTTTACATCAGTGCACAAGCCCTCCGTGTAGCCATGTCATGTGTATATATTTAGATCTTATATATTTAGATCTTCTATAATTTTGCTATTATTGTCATGAACATTATACATATAAGGTTATAATCTTTCTACAACAATTATCCCCAATAAAGGTCTTTCTATTTCATACAAGCACTCAAATTTGATTTGTTCAGGTCATGAAACCTGCATCACATATGGAACGTGTAAACTTAAATTGTATGAAGTCACATTCATATTGCATCAGCCGTAATACAGTATGACTTTAAACACTTGATACCAATTACACTTAGACGCAACTTGCTCACCTCCAATTAACTTTTTGCAATAGTACAGAATCCCGTACATTGGTAAATGTCGAGATTATACATTTATACATAGTAGATAATGAAGGGATCATCTATTCATCAAGTTCATACACACCTGTACATTTTTTCTTCATCAAATTCACCAAATTCAATCTGCGCCTGCAGGCCAGCCAAGTGCACAGCTGCAGCTGCACTGACAGCATACTCATCAATCTGGTGGGAACATTATGGTGATTACAGGCAACTGTAACATGCTTATCATATACAACATGAAATGCTCTCATTATCACTTTAAGGAAGAATCATAATGGTTGAACATATGAGGTCAATGAATGTTAAATGTTTTTGTTTTGTTTTTAGATGGAATTATACATAAAAAATGGACCCTCCAGCTACACTTAGCCATCATTAATGATGAAACAATTGTGGAACCCAAATGGTTTACCTATACCCCATTATGGATGTCAAGGACAACCTTACCTGAACTACATAATGTTGAGCCTGAGCATAAAGTAGATGATATTCTACCGGATCACTAACCACTTCATTGAACCGTTGATAAATACGCTTGCAGAACACAAGCTTGCCGTAGTTTTGAATGGGAATTGGTTTCACCAAAGATCCTTTCTTTGGCGTCCCTGCATTGGAGCCTTGCCGTTGCTTCCTGCAAAAAGATCGAGGGTGAGAAATATACAACAAATCTTACATTTTGTTGAAATAGATGCCACTTCAGTTGACAACCTGGTAGTGATGAATACCACAATAGTTGGAATGAAATGTAATATATTTCAACATAATGTAAAATTTCAGCCAAATTATTTCTCACTCTTAATGATGATTCCAGAAGTGTAGAATTCAAATCACATTAAGACTTTTTTCAGGAGAGCTACAATCAAGAAGAAAACTGTTTCAATAAAATATTTGCACTCCTACATGTCCTATTTAAGTAGCAGTCTTTTTATATTGGAACGTTTTAGTAATTTATAATCTTTTTATCTAAAAACAGATGGAAATGGAGTGGCAGAGATATTGTACCAGCTGTACTGAACATATATAGTGTGGCTACTTTAATCATCTTGCGTCATCATGCATTCATTGGAAGCTGAAATCTGACAAATAAATTGAGTTTGCAATAGGTGTTTTTGATACAAGTGACATGTATATCACTAACAGCTTCCCATTCGCCAGAAAACCACACGTTAATGATAATAGTGCTAGAAATCTTCCTCTATTCTTTACACAAACTTTATATGCAGTGCATTTTATATAGAAAGTGCAGGGTTTAGCATTCATATTGCTAAGTTTCACATACGCATTTGATTACTTCGGAGAAGTCTTAGACAGTCAATCAGTACAGAAAGAAATATTACAGTTTATTCCTTGATTGATGAAGTATCTAAAATGATACAACCTAATAATTGGAATATGACTTTTAGAGGTATTAACTTAAAGGTATAGAATATGAGTCAATAATTCAGAAAATGTTTCGATGAATGAGGATTCTTAGACATTTTGAGCATAAGCTAACGAGTGTTGTAAGTCTTCTAATTGGGCAATAGTGTGTGAACTAATATTTACAAACATTTAAACAATTATAAAAGTGTATCATTGTAAGTACACCAAACGTTGCTAAGTTGCAATTATTCTGTGTCTGTATATTTGGAATAGCTGGTAGTAAAATAAGTTTATGGACCAGATATAAACAGTGTTCACCTTGCTTCTTGTTATTCGCCACCTAAGCAGAATATATTGGTCAGCATTATGTGACTTTACAAAGAAATAATTTCCAGATAATTGCATAGTCCTAGCAGGGGATATTGAGGAGTAGGAGACACGTACACATGTATAATATACTGAAAAAGATCTTAATTTATGTAGTAGATTTAACTGTTGATGGCTTGCTTATAAAATATTCATAATAACCAATATACTGGCACTCATAATTTGGGTCAGAAAATCATATTAGATACATGTATTCCATTGAAATCTCAAATTTTCAAAGAAATCTTCAAAGAAATTTTCAGAGAATGTTGCAATAGATTGACAAACAATTTTTCACACACATATGCAGTGTTCATTGCACATTTATTCTATATTTTCCAATTAAGATTGTGCTTGAGGGGAGGTGGGAGTTCTGCAGTGTTTCTACATCACAGTCATCATCACATACATGTACTCATCAAAATCCTCAAACAAATTTCTATATAGAATTATTCTGATGTGTACATTCTTAATTTGATCAACAACTCGTTAGCCTAAACAAAAACGGCAAGATCAATGTTGGAAAAATATCTCATTGTATCTAATTAACAAACAGATCTATTCATCATAAATACAAAACATTAGTTCTATTTATGATACAATGTACATACAAATATCAGGCTTGTGATACACTTCTTCATCATAGTAGATGGATAGCATATAAATATAAAAACTGTAAATAGGAATATTCATTTTGTGCAATCCTGTGTAAAAGCAGTGGACTAAATATTTGTGTGTGGCCATGGGTTTTGATGTGGGATGATTCAGCATACATGTACATGTATATGCATAATTATTATGCAGCATTCACATTTGCTACAGCACATCCACAAAGCCACCACATAACCACTATACACTTTATCAAGTCAGTTATCAAATCATTGAATAGCATTGCTCGAATTATTTTTCACTGAAACATGCAATATCAAAATTATGCATTTTAAGTACAGCACAGAAGGTTTGAACAAAAATAGTAGTTCAAAAGTTCAAAGACAGCAGTTTTATGTGACGCATCCTTTCAAATAGGCAAATATTGAAGCGCAAAAAAATTACTGGAAAACTTTTGTAATGAAGAGCACAGCACAAGCATGAATCAAGACCTGATGGAAAGAATACACCTACCCAGAATGGCATCAAATATTAGTCATATTAGAAGATATATGAAACTAAAATAACACAAAGAAAGGTCTGGAAACAAAACTAAAAGGTAGTTCGGATCCACAGAAATGAAAATGAAATAAATAGAATAGTACCTGCGCAGTTTGTTAGGGAGCTTCCGTGCGCGCTTTTTGTTGGCCTTCCTTACAAACCAAGGAATAAAGTTAGCTTAGCGCTTATCAGTGTCCGTATAAAGAAACAATAAATTACAATTCATGCATCATATATATGCAATTAACTTTAATATAAAGGACACGCTAAAAATTAATAAATATTAGAATGTATGATGGATAATAATTGGATATATGGATTCTTAAATGCCAAATATTAAAAATGATAATGCTACAGTAACTACTTGATAAGCAACAGGAGAAATAAAAAGGGTTAGGATATGTCATAGATGGTATAATAATAGGAAATATTATGACAACATAGACAGCATCTAAAATATACATGATCAAATTGTAGGATACATGAATGGTATAAATTTCATGAATTATCTAAAAATAATAAATTCTAATATCTTAACTTACTCTTCCCATCGTGCTACTATGTCAGCTAAATATTCGTAGCTGTAAGTGCATCGGTCATGTTCTGGGATGCTCTAAAATAAAAAGATGATTTCAACAGAGTAAATAAACATACTTACATTGAGGATAAGTATTTCATTATATTAACTGAATAAAATATTCTATATACGGTCATATATAACAAATATGATTAGAAATTCACATATATTGAATTTTTGTCCTGTATGAGACACATACCTCAAAAAGCACCCATCCTTGAAGACTGGCCAGCCCAAGCTTATCTTGGATCATCTCAAGCGCATCCTGAACTGTAGCTGTTGGATCAAGGCTAATGGCTTTGGTTTTTCCATCTAAGCAATAGATGCGATAAACTAAAGGCTGCAGACTTGATACAGCCTGAAAATAGAAATTGCGCGTCGTTCATTAATAGACGTATGATATATTGGAGTGGCCATTCAGGGAACACACACCAGACATGTTTTGACCTAAATTAAGTAAGTATCATTTATATGATAGCTCATGAGCACTTTTCCACTTTGGCATCTCATTGGTGTTCCAACCTATCAATCAGTAACAGTGGACAAAGCATGAATCTCGAAGTTGAAAAAAAGAGAATAATAAAGTTATCAAGATAAACAAGGTATCCAAATGTTGTGTGAAGGAAAAGGAAACTTGAATAAGGATAATTATTTTCTGTTATTTATCCGAAACATTCCCAGCAAAGCCTGGAATATTTGAACACTTACTTCTATTTCGATGGCGGAAGGCGGCATGGAGCGTGACGGTCGCCGTTTCTGGAGCAGACGCAGGCAGAAGGCGGCGTGTTTACACCGAGCCTGCTCCATGTCATCACAGCTACGCCGCAGGTGAGACTCAAGGTACTGTGAAAACAAGGTTTATTGGATCAACGACATCGACCCTTACATTAAGGTCACCAATTAATCCATCGGTGGTCTTCCAAGATTTCTTGCATCAAAATCAGTGAAGATGCCACGTTGTCTGTAGACGGTGTACCACAAGTCCACACATACCAAGCAATACTTGAACTTCTAGTCAAAGCACCACGTGGAACACAAACGGTCAGCAGTATGTTCTGTTTTCATCGAGCACTCAACTTGATGACCCATGACAGACAAAGGGCCAGGGAGACAGAAAATGTGAAGACAATGGATACAAACCTTGGATTATCAAGCAACCCACGTCCAAAGAGAAGTCTCCAAAAAATGTCCAATATAGTAAAGCCAGGGTCAAGGTTCCAGTGTGCATTTTTACCTATGAGGGCAATCGCAGAAACTGACCCACGGTTTCCAGGAATACGGGATTGTCACATTATATCACAACTATTTCTATACAAGAATTCGAACTCAGAATTAAGCAGCTTAGTGGGAGGCACGGCATTGGTTAGTCAGTGAATTCTCACAGGTCACTTGGTCACCAAAAGCTGACTATGGGAACATGTTCAGCAGGGAGAATTCCTGATTAATTCTGGCGGAGGGCTAATCGAGCCACAATGATAGAACTCCCTCACTCTCTCTCTCTGATGAATAAGTATAGCAAAGCCAGAGATGGCCAGGTTAGTGCAAGATGTGAAAGTCGGTACTAGGGCCCTACGAGAACCCTGACGATCAATTTGTCCCCTGGTCATCGAGGAGAGTTGGGAGTTGGGGGAGTCTGTGAAAGAAGTGACTCTGATTGCGCCCATGTTAGTAGTGAGTAGCTATTAAGATACAGTGGTATCACGCATGTGCCCCTACGTAAATAGTCGGTAGTAGTAGGCTATGATTGTGATTAAGGCTGGGAGGCTAGTAGGCTAATAATAGTATCAAGGCGGGAAAGTGCCATTGCGTAAGATTTATACTGGTTCAAACCGAAGTGTGTGTACTTCGTCAAGAGAGATTGGTGCAGTGGTTAGCACGTCTGCCCATGACATATGACTGGTCTGAATCATGGACGGGAGACTGTGAGTTCGATTCCACGATCTTCCAAATAACTTTACATAGCCTACCCGATTATTTCATACTAGCAACATATCTGTCTTTACAAAACAATAAGTATGTTTTTTTTCTAAAATGAGCTTCTTTCATAATCAAAGAATTTATAATTTTCATACAAAACTATTTTGGATAACAAGCAGCAGTTTTAAGATAAAATAATTCTAATCCTAAGATTAATGAGCAATATCATTTACATTAGATTTTTTAGATCCTATATTGAAACATGCCAATTTGATGGCATATCTTTTTCTCGGCAGAAAGAGTTGTAAATAATGCAATGTATAATCTCGGGAAACTGATCAGTGTACTCAATTGCAGAAAGCTATTCAAAGCTTCAGGAAGTTGTGAGTTTGTTGCTTGTTAAACTGAAAATATTATATTTTCATACCATAGTAATGTACAGGACACATATGAAATCTAACCCATCAAAGGCTTCACGGCCAAAAATCATAGTTCTTGAGAAACAGTGGTGAACTGATATATTTTAATGAGGTGATGACTGATTTTTAATAAAACATATTTTTGTTCAAAATATTGAAATATAAAATGATATTCGAATTTAATTATTTTTCTCATACCTTTGAAATAAAATATAAGCGTAAATAAATATCACAGATATATATGAAAGTAAAATAGGTATGGAGCTAACATGTTTAAGCGTGCGACTTGGATGGAATGCGACACAACACAGCACCATGATGATCCAGCCCCGCATCGCACTCTCGGCATGGTGGTTGTCTGTTAGTTGACGCATGATCTGACAGTAAATTTCATCACGTAATTCTGTCCTCTCGATGCCATATCCAACTATTGACTGAAGCATTGTTGTAACAGCATCACCTTTGGTCTCACCCTTCATATATTTGCATAAGTCCTGCAAGTAAAAGTGACACGGCATATTTTAAGGGTCTCTCAATTTGTTAAAATTATTGGTATTTAGTTAACAATTTTCATGTTATAATTACATTAATATAAATGTGTGTCAAAGTTGCTTTGTACAGCGCAGCATACAGATTTTCCCATACATCCAGATCCTCATTGCCCTTAGGATAAGATTTTGCTGTTTACTGTATTATCTTTACAGTTTACGAAGCTGATATATACAACATTTTAGATGTTCACACCAATTTTATATATCACCCTACACAATCAATGAAGCAATGTAAAAATACATGTATGTGCATCATTTTATGTGTGAATGATTAATAATCATTTCATATTGAATATAATCAGGACTCATAATCATTTGTCCCTGACAGTGTGAACTGAAGACCATTATGATTACAATTTATATTTGCTTAACAGTTATCATAAATGTAATTATAATTTATATTAAATGTAAAGTACGTCACATTTCAGAACAACAGGAAAGGTTAAGATTACCTTAAAAATTGAGCAAGCAATGAATGAATTCTCCATGTTCTGCAGATGAAGCAGGGAGTTTGGAATGTGTGAGTTCTTGGTAAAGCGCACAAGATCCTCCATAGGAATGATCTCCTGAAAAACATATTATTTTATTACAGTTAGAATTTGAATGTAGAATAAAAACCCACTGATGTTGAAGAGCGACATCGACGTTTTTGATGAGGATTGTACTTTTATTTTAATCTCATGCATGGCTCTATGGCATGACTACTGGTACGTTATCCCATGATTATGGACAGTAACATTGACTGTGCTACAAGTTTCCATTTCAAGGAGTTACGGGGAGCCAAATTGAATATGGTCATCGCTAAAAGCTCAAATCCAGATTTAATTAGAAGCAAGTGTCTGCATAAGATAACTTAATTTTAATACAAATAACCACATAGTTTTATACACTACAACATTTCATGTTTAAGGTTGTTGTATACATCCATGTGGTGACACCTATGAGAAAATCAATATAACTGCAACTATTCAGTGCTGCCCTCTGTGGGCTAATTAATATAACTATGCTTTCTTTAGTAAAACCTCTGATATAAAAGCCAAAATAACCATAATAAATATTCATTTTGATTTTATACTTCAACATTTTTCAATCTAAGCGAATATACTTATTTTCAGTAAAAAAAAGGGGTCAGTAATATGACACATTGGGAATATTTGACTCAATTATTTAAATAATTTTATCTCAAAACTCGCCTGAATAGGTATTACTATATTGGTATTTTGAAAGTGCATATTTTAAAGTTCAAATAAAAAAAAAATCACGATGATTGACAAGTATTATTTTTTAATACACGTATTGATCAACCATATGCTTGTTTATTTTTTCACAACAAACATTGATTAGTAGTGATAAATCTACGATCAGAATGTTGCATATTTCACACTGAATCATTTAAACAGTATATACATTTTGTGCTATACACGAGCTACTTGTATGAAAAGCATCACCCAATGTGACAAACTGTGTTTATGATAGAACCAAATAATAGCCACAATGGCCCCAAATACGGACTATTGTGACCCCCTATGAAAGACATACTGAGTAGTCATCACCTACATCGCAAAATTTACCACTTCAGCTACAACTTTAGATAGCTCTAGCCTATATTGGTGTAACAAAGGAGGGACCCAATAGGAGCCACTGTGGTCTTTATCAATTAGGTTTCAAAATGTCACTATTTGCAACTTACAAACCAAATTTGGTTAATCTAGCTGTTTGGGTCCATCTAAAATAGGCTCCGTGTGGTCACCAATTTTAACTGGTAAATCAATTTGATCAACCGTCAAACAATTTGACTTCTAAAGGGGTAACCATCCAGATGGACTGACGGATGGCAGGGTGAGGCAGTTGGTCCGACACAAGTAATAGCGTATGAGCTAGTGTAAACACTGGCAGTAAGTGCTGGTATAAGCTGTTAAATAAATATGAGAAATCAAGTACCGGTACTACAATCAGATTCAAAAGAAAATTTATGTTGAATATTGCAATGATTTTGTTGTTTGTTTCCTCTATATGATTTACATATTTTTACAATTTGTACATGTAATGTTTAAAACAAATTGTGAAATTAACTACTTCATTTACTTCTGTTGGATATGTGTACCGTACATGTATTTACTTCTGACAATAGTATTACATAGCATTTGTTTCAACATTGAGGTGTTACATACAAAGTTAATCAACCTATTGTGGGTGGATGAATTGATAAATAGCCCATCACATAATAACTTCAATCATCAGCTGTACTCTACTTGCTCTAAAAAATAGACTCGCAATTCTATTGTATCATTAAAATCATCAAGGTTATAAATATTCATAATTAATGTTGTGACAGAAGGTATCAGATACACAAATATTACTGCACTACATAATTGATGACTGAGAGCTGATACTGATCATGTTTGGTAATGCTCATTTAAGCAGTTAACATCCAATAATGACATTCCTATGACAATACAAAGGTATATATCTTTTACGTAATCTATCAGAATTGGGGTTAAACCTTTCAAAACAAAAATCATATAAATAGAAGTGAGGTCATAAGTACAATCAGCACCTGGAAAGAATTTCAAACGTACAGTATCAGTTGCAAATTGGTACATTTATCATAAGTTTCGAAAGAGCCTTTAATGTTGGACAGGTTATGTATCATAGGCACATTGTTTACTTGGAATAATTTCACTAGAAAGAACAAAGCGTATTTCTACCATGACCCTCACAACCTATCAGGAGAATAACCCATACTAATGATATGAACTCACAAATACGCTGTATCAGTGAATTGTACAAAGCACACTTAAGCCTCAAAGCTCCTACATTATCTCATTAAGAGAATATGCATTTATTTGCAGCAAGCCTAGCTGAGTTTCACTAAATCCTGTATATCAAAATGATTCTACAAATATATCCATCACACTTCAATAGAATTTAGACGAAGAAAATACCACTCTTTCTCAAATCAAAATATAGACTACTTATCTCAAGAAAGAAGAACGGAGGTTGAGAAAATGCTTGGAAAAAGCAATAATTTGCATCACAGACTGTATGTAATTTCAATATAGTAAGATTATGTAATTTTACTATAATTCAAACAGGTTTTACTGTCCCTTAAAACAACTGTAATGGCCACATTTTATCTACTTTTATATTCATTTGGAGTCAGATCACATTTGCTGTCTCTACCAACTTACAAATGTACATGGAACACAATCGCAAATTCAAGCCAACAGGTTCCAAAAAGCAATGCCATTAATTTTGTTACTCATCTACTGTAAGAATACATTTAACTGTGCATATTTCTTTCTAGAAAAGTTATATGTACAATGAGGGTAATATCAGGATTAAGATAACGGGGAATTCCCCGTTATCTTATTCTTGGTTATATTGAAGATATCATAATCAATTATTTGCTACAGTATATGCATCTATTTACATGTACAATCTTGATTCTTGAAGTTTACACAATAATGTTGGTTAAATACATATAGGTATACAAATAATATACACTGCATTTTAACACATAATGTATTTGTATAATTTCCACCAATATTTTCATAATAGAGAAATACAATTCAGCATCTAGGCTAAAGCAATCTAACCACATACATATGTACATTCATGTACGTAATAAAGTGTGAGTTATGGCTTGCTGAGTGGGAAATTACAAGTAAGTATGAATTAGTCTGTAAATGGCAATACTCGCATGTTCTAACATGTACCATCTACACCCCAATGCATATACATGTACTGTGACATTGATTTCATAACAGAACTAAGTATTAAATGTGCCCCTAGTTTGGCTGGATGACTATCTACTAAATAAATGAAGATAGGATATCTACATGTACATGTACATGTATATCAACAACTGAAGATTCAAAGGATACAGAAATTACAATGTCTTCCGGACATGCATTGTTTTCTTTTGAAGTTAAAATGTTTTCCTGAGGCAATTATTTCAAATTACTACTCAATTAGTCACTCTCATTATCTTTCAATGACATGACATGCACTCATTCAATATGCAAGGTTATGAAACTGCAGTAAAAATAGTTATGATTTTTCTCTACATTTTCAACTCTTACAACTAAAAATCTCTAAATTATCAACTCAAACTTATAAGGCGAGTCAGTTATTTAAATATTAAGTTTCAACTTCTTCGTATATATTTATAACATTACAGGTTCTTATCCACCATTATAAAGGTCACATATTTTCAATATGTAAAAGTAATATCTGATTGATGATGTATACAATTCATATAATAAGTTTGAAGTTTGTGTCTAGGATTGTTGAATGAATTGCTGCAAGTAAGAAAAATGGCCTAATATGGGTCTCTGGTAGCACACTGGGGGTCACGCTGGCCAACACTGAAATTGGCAAATTATTAAAATTGAACAGGATAATCAAAGTATGTACTGGTACAAAACAAACCAAAGTTGATTAAATTGATGAACATAGTGAGAAAGATACCTAAAATGGCTCTCTGAAAGGCACTTTTATTGGGAAGGAGGCAACTTGAATACAGATACATGTACATGTATTGGTAAATGATATATTAGCAATTTATGTTATATTTGAGCTGTACGTGTATATTACTGTAGATGTTGAAAGTGGACCTAACTAGTTCTTTGAAAGTGATAGAATGTAATTGATAAATTGACACAAATAGAAATACTTTGTTGATCTCTAACACAGAATTGTGTTAATCTTTACAATATCAATCCATTCAATATAGCTATCATTGTTATGCATAATATATTCAAAGATACATAGATAAACAGAAACTAAACCAACAGCAGCAGTTACAATTTAGCATGAACTTCCATCAACTATGATAGTGACTGGCAAAAACTTCAATCAATGTGATTATAGCAGCAAGAAAATAATGACTCCTTTTTAGGATATGAAACAACCTATGCAGCAAGGTACATGTACCTTTCTTGTAACGTTAACGAAGACTTCTCTTGCACTCCTGAGTATTTCTCGCAGCAGAATTGTCTTAGATAAAGATCTTTATCATGAAAAGTGCCTTCATTAGTAAAATCATGGGTATTGCCTTATTGTAATAGCATTACCGTTACATTCAATCATATTATACCAATGTGATAACATGAAATAGGAAAGTCATAACATAACAGGTTTTTCAGTGCATATCATTACTAATGGTACTGGTACGAGTATGTTTGTGAACTGATTTAACTATGCTATTTACGGTTATTTATACGATGTGCGAGTATCTCCATATAGTATAAATGATTGGTGCATTATTTCTTACTAAAAACCCAGTCATAATGTCATCTCATCAGCTTTGTATTTGGATTGATTGTACATGCAAATTTCATCATACAAAACACATGAAAAAAGCCATAATAGTGAGTTTAATACCATGGAATTATTTGAGAATTCAATTCAAGAAAATAAAATACTATTTGAATGTTATTTTGCAAAAATTTAAACAGGTGCATGCTGATAATAATGTGCTCACATACATAGCTATAATATAGGATTAGATGTAAAACTTAGGTGGTAGGTAGAGCTTTAAAAATCATTCTTTAAGATGTGCACTATACATGTTTAGTTGTGAAAAATACTATATGTTAAACATATTTATTAAAGTTTATTAGTAGAAATGATTAGAATAATTGCTTTGTTCATAACTACACTAATTGTTTAGTTTGCAGGCGATGCAGAACATCCAGATGCCAAGCGTTGGTAATAGAACATAATAAAAATGTATCTACTGAAAGTTACCTTAGGCAAAAGCTTTTCTCGAAGGGCAGCCTATAAAAGTCAAAAATCTTGTTCAAAATTGAGGCTGTTCATACTCAGACCAGAGCATTCATGCTGCGCTGAACGTTCAGAAATGTTCTCAACTTCATAATGAAAAATTAGTACAATTGTAGTGTGTGCAACAGGCAAAACCTCATGAATCTACAAGCTACAAAGCATTGGCAAACTATAATTTCTAATTAAATACAAGTATACACAATGACATACTAAGTATATGTACATAATAACATCGCAAAAATATCGCACTATTAATTCACTGAATTTCAGTAGCATACCAATCCAACAATCAATGTGTATGTACTTTTTGTGAAACACAAAGTTACTGTTTTGTGTGGTACTACAGTGTATGTATGTAATTCAGATTTCAATGTATGTTCAAAAGCATATAACATATTGTAACTACATCAGCAAGGTGAAGCAAGCCGTACTACTGTACTTATTTTCATTAATGACAGTAAAGTTTTCATATAAACTAGTGTGAATGCATTGTGCACAAATTTTACATGAACATATTCTTAATATGTTTATATTATATTTTGAATGAAATGCAGACAGAGATTATTACTTATATTTGAAGCAAACATGGTTATACATGATTTTGTGGGAAAATTAGAAGCCCATGCTTGAAAATATGTAATGTAATATATATAATGATTCAAAATTAATTTCAATCTTTGCACTGAGCATAAATCAACAGCAATATATTTTAAAAAACATTATAATTGCTGTGCACAGCTTTAATATTATATCAAAATGCAAAAACAAGTAAAGGAAAATTTCCACCATACATCAATGTTTTTGACAAAACGCCTTGCAGAGTATTCAATGATCTATGACAACCATTTCAGTGCTGTGCACTAGGAACCAGCAATGAAATAAGATTACATTACGATCTTTACTGGAAAAGTTACATCTAACTCATAAAAAAATATCTTTTTCATATGGCAATTGCAAAATATGAAGTATGAATTGACCGCAAACAATGCATGTGAATTATTTAAGGTATTATCAGTTTACTGCTTAATAAAAACAAAATAGAAAATGGTGATACTTACACTGTTGGATTTCTTGCGCACTATATTAACTGTCTTCGAGATAGCACCAGTGTATCCAGTATTTGTCGTATGTACATTGTAATATCGCTCAGCGAAATCCAACAAATCCCAATCCCCCTCTATATCACTATCCTCGCTATCCTCAGCATCACTTTCTAGAAATACCTTTTCTAGATCAAGTGTACTCTGGATCTTTTGTTCTAGCCACTGGTGACGACCACGCAGAACACCACCACTGAGGCCTTTGTGCTGGTGATATCCGTTGCCATTCATATCGATTGTCGTGTGCTCAACCATGATGTGATCAACGCCAGATTCTACGGAGCCATTGAAATGTGCAGATGCTGGGAGTACGGGGCCATTGTGGTTGCATGACATTAACATGTCCTCACTGTTGGGCATGTCTGATCCCATCTGAAGCACAAAATGCTTGGTTAACATCAAAAGACTCTACCCATAAAATCTCATTAAAATTTGTTTCAGAGACTGTTTGCAATATATCGCTTTAATTTTCTTGTGAAAATGCTATGGGCAGAAGTAGAAATACATGAGATCAGATATAACTTGTTATTACCTCATCCTCTGTCAGCATATCTTCACCAGAGAATTCCTCCAGATGAGCCAGAGGTGGCGGTCGAGGTTGCTGCTGCAAAACAAGTCTCCATTATTTGTCTTGCTTTCTAAACCAAAACAGTTATATGTCTTCACACTTTAAGTATGACATTACTTGAGAGCCAAGAATTAAACATTTTCACTAATATACAGACTTTCACAGTTGAAAACCCTTGTTAGAAAAACCACACTGTTAGAAAAACCACACATGTATAATACAGAAACTTGATTTAAATAATCATATAATATCCTACCTTAGATTTGTTTACACAATGAGACATCAGGGCTAACATTAGCTTCATCTTTCATTCTTCCATCTTTACTTCTATACAGTATATACACCCTTTTACAACATATTCATTTTTTCTATCACTTCACTTCATGTTGATAGGTATGTACCTGAAGGCGCTCATGTTCGAGCTGTGCCAGTGTGGGGGGCAGTGAGCTCTCCGGGGTGGAGTCCCCACCCCCTCCGCCTCCCAGCTCCTCACTGGTCGCCATGCTGGGTTGCAGGCTCCTCAGCTCCTACACACAAATAATAAGTGTCCATATACATGTATATTTGGTCACAGGCTCTATTATTGCAACAGGCTTACAACGGTACACACAATCTTATGGTGATCCTGCTTTCCAATGGTCACTCTCACATGAAATCAGATTTTTTAAAATTACAAGCTCACATAGAAAGCAGTTCGCAGTGAGATAAAACTAACGATATTAAAGATAACCATTTCTGTAGGAGTAAGCCTGACACTTTTATTTGAGGGCCCCTTAAAACATGAACTTGTTTCAAAAGAAATATGATACCTCGGCTATTATTATACATAACTAAATCTAATTCCAAAGCAAATATTCAGCATGACAAAAGTAGACGTTTCCTATGATTCAGAATCAAAGATGGTAAAATATTATGATCTTCATTCGGAACACGGTATGATTTAGTTGGGACATATTCTATCTCAATATAATTAGTTATTCAGTTATTCACAATATACCATCATTAACGAACACTACAAAGCGATGTATACATTCATTAGGCACCAAATTTCCAAGAATGTGATTATCACAAACTCAAGGTGAATGACAACTTATGACAATAGCTCCAAATGCCAACTTCAATACATGCACACAATTTCATCCAATAGTATCCTCAATGCAACAATCTACTTGGAAGATGTAATAACTGGTAAAATAGAAACTATTTATCCATGTCATACCATGACTTCACAGACACTTGTTACACTTGTGGCCATTCTTCTCTCCCAGCCCAGTAAACTTTCCGTCTCTGACATTTTCAACAATAATATCCAGCTAACATCATGAGCTTTTAATTCTTAAATAACAACTGCAAACTACTTTTATGAGTCTGTTTTTGTTGTTATTTTGTTGCTCAATTTTCTCATTCATTGGACAATCAACAATACAATAACAACCATGAGAAACATTGTCTTAATCCGCAATAACAAATTAACTCCTAACACAATTATCCTCCATCAAGTTCTTCAGTCTATTTGTTTATACCCATGGTAAAAATGGACAACTTATCTCCAAGAAACTAAAAAGAAAAGTTAATGGAACATAAAGGCAGAGGCAATTTTGCTTTTTCTCAAAAATATGGTTAACTGTCTATGGGCAACTGGTGGCTGAGCAAAAGCCTACTCATGGGCACCCTCCCATAGGGCTGTATGCCGGGAAAAGTCCATCTTCCCTAAAGGGCACATGAAACGAAGTTACGTACCCCGACAATGACCATGGCCAGGCAGCATTGGCATCAGCCCTAATATTAGTGTCACTGAACACAGACTATTTGTATGCATTAGTGAGTGAAATTCAATTGCCAACATGTAAGAAGGTGGTACTGAACTAAAAGTGTGCTTAAATGAATAGGGGGCACCCCAAAAGAGTCTGTGTAAAAATATAACTTCACTACTCCAGACACAAATTGAATATTCCTTCCATGTTTAAACCTCTTAAGGAAAAATAAGATGGTGATGGAAACTGATATTTGTGCCCCCCACAGAGTGTGTTATTATTGCAGTGAGTACAAAACACCCACTTTCTTTGATGGTACAGCACAAAAAAGAAGACCATTAGCTAACCTGGTCGAGTGTCAATCATACCACGCCCATAAATTGGTTAGCATCACTGTACCCTGGTAACTGGTCAAAAGCAAAATACGCTATTTGTATGGATGGATAGTTCTGCATCTGCAAATGTGTAAATTCCTTTATTTATGGCTTAGCGTTGGGACGCTTTGGGTATAAAATGAACAAGTACCTCTTCTAACTTAGGTATCAGAATCTGTTTCCCCGTGTGCACCTATGAAAATGGATCTCTTGTGCACCTGTAAAAATGGATTATGCTTTTATCAAGATGAACCATGAAGAATGGCACTCTAAATCTTGTTTAAAAGCATGAGTGCCTATTTGTAAAGTAGTGGTCTTGCAGAAATTGGACTTCATTTTTGGACCTACTTTGTCAAAGACAATCGAATTTGGCTACTTAGTAATAACTGTGATTGATTAACTAATAACCAACTGAAGGAAATTTCACCTTTTCTTGCCGCTGATTTAACTGATGATGGATCACCTAATGCAACATATTATCGGGAGCATCTGTGTCTAAGTCAAATGTTAGCATCTTGACACAGTGAGTGTTATATCAGTCAATAGTTGAACGAGGCAAACATTTTAGATGGAACTGATACAATATGTGCAACACTTCAGGTGCATTATTTAATGAACTATCAGGCCACATTGCTACCACAATCTATAGCATAATGTTTTTGTTTACTTTGCGTAGATCAAGAAATTAATATTTCATGCAACAAAGAAGTTGATATGCCTTGATGTTTCATATTATGTGTCTACAAAAATGCAAAATTACAATATAACTTGATATTTGTTGAAGAATATGAATATTAGTATTAAATGGTCAGTTTAGAAAGGCTACAAAATTATTTCATTTTGTTTACATAATGACAGCTACATTTCACATTTTTCAAATTAGTGACTAACAATGTACTTAAGATGTCTATTCAAAAAGCCCACAATATGTCACCAGATTACTTACTGGATATGACCATCCAAGTGCCAACCCTTGTGTAACAGCCCTCCCCCCTCTTTTTCTTAAATTTCCTTAAGTGTTATGTAGAAACTGCACTCGTGTAACAGTCCACCCCCCAGTTTGAGAAAATATCAATTTAACGGCCCTGGGATTGGGAACTTGGATGGTTATATACGGTAATTGAACTTCTTTTACAATTAATGAAAGATAGGTAACTGACCTTGGCAGACTTTACAATGTCTATGTATGTAACAATATTATTAGACTCACAAAATAATTTCAATAGGAAACCTATATTCAACTAAAAAATATTTTCATCATTCATATGATTAGCTATCTACATGATCTACAAGAAAAATGATACAGAAAATTAATTGATGAAAAAGGTCAAACCTGAAATCAACCGTACTACTGCTTACACACTATACTAAACACATGAGCTAATCACACCCAAATACAATGACTCATAATTTAGAGCACGTGGATCTCTCAAAACCCAGATAGTTCCAACTGTTTGAGTCGGCATCATCAAACATTAACAACAACCACTGTGCAGTGAACTCAACACAAAAGACTAGCACTGTGTGGGCTGTAAAGTGCTTTATGCCAAGAGCCTCTGTTTCATGGCTTCTCCAAACTTGAAAATAAAATTAATTCCAGCAAAACTTAAGTAAGGGATGAGAGATGACTTTGTATCACTTAGTACTTGTTCTTGTTTAAGATGAATCCTGTTTGATGATTCAATTGTAGAGAAGATAAGATTCTGCTCTTCCTTATTTTACAAAAGC
The DNA here is from genome assembly GCA_019095985.1 of Streblospio benedicti. NCBI lineage: Eukaryota > Metazoa > Annelida > Polychaeta > Spionida > Spionidae > Streblospio > Streblospio benedicti. The sequence goes on from CM032662.1 coordinate 22,899,284, forward strand.
TTACTTTTCATGTATTAGATGCAAGAAATGCTTGTAAAATGCAAATATTCAAAAACTTATATTTATTGTAACTTATAATTGTACTACTACTGATGTATATATTGGACTTAGCTGTCAAAAAATTAAACAATAGACTACTAACAGTATACATGTATTGCACTTTTTATCAACTCAGAGTGGATGAATAATTCAAATTTATCAATACAATCTATTCATACCAAACATACTATGAACAAACCTCACATACACATACCTCTACATAGACAAACCAGAATCACAGATTCTATCATTCCGTGCAAAAATCACCGCCAATAACCCACGCTGATTGGTCAATCAGCGAGCTCAATTAAGCGATTGACTGAACGTGCGAGAGATTGACTGCACGCTACAACACCATCAAAAAAAGTCTAATCACTAACCTATAGTTGTTATATTTATTATTTCTTGGTGTCAAAAATCAATCGGATATTGGTCTTTTATCATTCACAAATGTTTTTACAGTGGATAATTTCTAAACTAAGCTAAATTCAAAGGTTTTAACCGAATACCAGTCTCATTCTATCATGACTAAAATCCACACTAAATGAGTGTCTGATTCGTTTTTATTTTGAAATAAATCATATCATAACGGTCTCATTGCCATTTTGACCATGCGACGTCACGACACTAGACTAGTACCATCACATTGTCTATACAGCTGCTGACGTCACATGGTCAAATGGCAATGAGACCGTTATGATATGATTTATTTCAAAATAAAAACGAATCATACACTCATTTAGTGTGGATTTTAGTCATGATAGAATGGTATTTGACCACTCGATTGTCGTGTCAATCTTGAAATTGAGCATGCTGACGTCTGATTTACCCTCACTTCGTTCGGGTAAATTAGACGTCAGCATGCTCAATTTCAAGATTGACACTCCAATCTCGTGGTCAATTCCTACAATATATGATACATACATGTATATACAAAAATGTATGGTCATCATTTCCAGTTACTGTGAGTTTATTTATTCCATATTTACAGCATACCATTGGTCTTGAAAATAGCTCACAGCTCAACTGATATTTTGAATATTGACCCTAATTAAAGGCTTGCCGTGCAACAAGACAGATGTGTATACGGTTCAATAAATAATAACTATAAAAATACATTTCAGCATTGACCGACTCGTTCAACAACTTAATTTGATGAAGATTTAGAAAATATCGCTTAACAGTTTAAGGTTGTTTTCCCATTATACCAACATTGTCGATGTCTAATAGCATGTGGATCCTTGTCTTAAGAACACTTTGTTTCTCTTTCTTTAACATAGATGAACACACATTTTGTTTCACTCAAACAAAATCAACCTACATGTATCCTATCTTACGTAGGTCAGCTAATTGACCAACAACTTAAACATCTTGCAAGCAATGTCAGAACAAACTGCTAAATTGCCTTAACTTGTGCTAGTTTTGTAATAATCTTATCTCTTTCGGATGTCTTGCTCAATGCTGAGATTGAATAATTGAAACTTGTTACAAAAAAATGGCTGCAGAGCATCATTTATTGCAGCCTTACATCACCTTATCACAACATGTATTTACCAGATAACCGCATGTTATGCTGGTCCAACCTTTGTGGTATGACTCATTACCTTTCTCGATAAAGAAGTCATGTTTTAAAACTCTACTGAGTGATAATAAACATACGCAGAAACAACATCAACATAGTTCTTGATGTTGAATACTAATAGATTTCATCAGCATCAAACACAGACGTTATCATTACTTTAGTTTTAGCATAAGGATCCATGAACCCAGCTGTGAGCCATGCCTACCAGAGGTGCATTAAGCTTATTCCAAACGTAATAAACGCAATGTTGCAGGTGGTGCACATGATCTAAGTCTTCATGATAAACTTTTTGATAGCCCTTTTATGTTTTACGCAACTCTTCACAAAAAGCATGATTTTATGCAACTAATCTACATCCTCAGAACCAATGTACTACTATGAATATAAGAAGTGTGACATAAGATAATTGAATATCAAACTTAATGCAAGCGTCATACAAGATGAACAGACAATGCTGCAATTTAGATGTTCATAAGACATTAGCCCCGAAGGTTGCCAATTGAAAACTAATGAGTGTGACATATACATTGTACATATATTTTCTGTCAAAATATGTTCACTGAAATATAAAAAAAGGGCCTTTAAAAAATATTAAGGACTCCCACTATTTCAATATTTTGTTTTCCTTTCATGTATATTGCCCATATATTTCCAGAGTGTATACACTCTGGCTTTTGCACCATTAATTTCGTTTAACTGTAAAACTATCAGTGCTAACAAAAGTCAATGCAGTTTGTTACACCTTTACAGGTCACATCTTTAGAACAAGAGTGCTCAAAATTGGATGGTCAGTTGATTGAAATTGGTGACCACTCTGAGCCTATTTCACTTTGACCCCACCAGTCCATACTTGGGTCCATTCCAAACCATCATTTTCTCTGTTTCTGATGTTTAGTAGCAACATTTGAGTTTGCGTACTATTAGGGTCTATTTTGGGCTGCTTCTCATATCAATGCATAACAATTATTAGCAGAACTAACCCACAAAAGTCAGCATGGTCAATGTCATTTAACACATCAATCATTTTTAAGTAGTGCATGTACTTGCAACAGATATCAAATTATTCTTAAATATTTGACAAATATACTGTATATTATAAAATATACAGATGCATGTATCTGAGTAACTATTCTCCTGAGCATAATAGTGCACTGAGAGTGTAGCCAACAAAATGCTTCAAGACTTTATGTTAATGGTCAATGATGTCAACACATGTATGGCTTAATTCTTTGTGCAGATGCTTGTTGTAGTTACTCAGACTGTTGAACTGCATTTTTTCTCTGAGAATTTACTAAAATGACCATGAAAAGATTGAGCAAAATCTTTTTTTTTAATCTACCATATGCGACTATTCAATACTCAAAATGATTCTCCATGATCATTTTCAAATGAAAATCTAGATATGACAAAAGAAAGGAAATCCTATCTATAAAGAGAGACAAATTAGACTTCGACGAAATTATCAATATGAATACAAAACAATTTATTATTTGAAAAATAGTGCATCAAATGTTAGAACGTTTTACATAACTAATATGCACGTAGCGGAGACTATAACTTTGAGGTTGGGTCTTTCTTCATGACTACTGACTGAGTAATATTATTTGCAGCTAGAAATTGCTCACTCATAAAGACGTGAGATTTGAATTAAGAAAATGTCCATTTATTCACTGGGAGACACAAAACAACATGACAGTTTTTCTTATTAGCATTCTGTATGTGCCTGGCTATTGCTTGAACCGTCATATAACCTAACTCCTTGCATGAACACACAAGAGTTTATCTAATTCTGAATGAACCTCAACATGTAATATTGCAAAGAAACACTTGTTTTTGTTAAATTGATGAATTCTGACATCTTTATCAATCAAGGAATTTACAATCATATCCTATTATGTAAACTATAACTTCTTTTTACTTAAAATCTACAGTTTGGATCCAAAATCTTGGGTAAGAAGATTACATCCAGGCATTAAGGTACATGTAATTACATTTTAAGTGCATGGTTTGTGCGCACTTTTTTCGATATGAATTCAACTTTAATACCCAAGTGCAATGTAGTTCAAAAGAGTACCAACATAGCTTTGCTTATCACAAAATATTGCACTTAAAAGTGTATAGAGTTCAAAACAATTTCTCCTTTAAGTGCCCATGAGCACCAAAATGGTTGACTTGAACAAGGCAATTGGGCTGTGTACAGTGCTTTTGATGATCACCTCATGCTTGAAATCTTACCCCTCAAATACCCACTCTGACAGACATTCACAACTACTGACATATAATGGGTGCCATAGATAAGGGGGCAGTGTGTGGTAAGACACCTGTTGCTTCAGCCCTTGACAGAATATGACAAGGCAGACAACACTAATGCCTCTGCACCCACCTCACCCACATGTCATACAAACTGATGACGTTATATGCATCTTATCAAGCATAACCTTGAAAAACACACGATGGTTAGCTCAATACATGTACATGAATACAGGTCAGGTTATATTTCAAACAGTCAGCACTTGGATCTGTAACTGTGACATTAGAGGGTTCTCTATCCAAGTCTATAAGGCTATCTGCCGGGACTCGAACCCTGGACCATTACCACTTGAGTGGTCGAGTCCCGGCAGAGGTTATGTGATATTGCCCTATAAACTTATATATTGGAGAAAGAACCCTCCTAGAGTGAATATTTACACCCAAGTCAATTAGTTTAAATATATCTATGCGTGTAGGTAACTTTGTGACAATATTTGAACAGAAAAAAATAAATGCCAATAATCAAGTTTCTTATATCATGACACATTTCTCACCTTCATAACTATGAGGCTGCTGACAAGACGGCCTCTTGCATACTTGTGTACACACTCAACAATGTACAGCAGGTGCTTTTTCAAAGAAGCAGTTTTGTACCAAATAACTTAATAGACACCACGTCAGGTAAATTGAATTCTGTCTGCAATATGTCTTCCACAACTACGTTTCAGAGCAAAATTTCTTACAACTTCATCTTGTGAATCTAAAATCTGGAACTAATTTCCATAATGATGTAATGACCTTGCGAGAACATCCAATTGGACATTACAACTAATTTGGCTTTCATGCACATTACGTTTGTTGTTGCTAAAGCATTTGTGTAACTTGTTGGAAAAAAAATAAATGTACATGTATTACTGTAAATATCTTTAATTAAATGTAACTGCAGGTATATAAAAGCAAACAATCATTTTGTAAACACATCTTTATACCATGAATCTATGCAAAAATGCTATTAGTAATTTGGACTAGTGTGGGATCAAAAGGTAGGAAACATCCTATATCTATGAGATGGTGGTGAATTTGGGGGCAGAGGCAGCAGCAGGCAAGCGGCCAATGCCCCTCTAGGCACTGTCAATATCTAATCACTGGTTACCATTACAGATGATAGACTTTCTCCCATTAGACTCTTTGAAATCCTAGTCCAGCATTTTTTAAAGCCTGGCCTATAAACCAGACTATAAACATTGCCTCCTGTTTCCAGCGAATGCTAAGAACAAAATGGTCCCACTGTTATACAAACAAAACTATTGATAGCCACTTGACTTATTTTATTCACTCACTGTATGATATACCGGTAATTGAAACTAGATAATGATGCTTCAATAAGTTTGTCAGCTAATTGGAGCTGACGTTCTTGATTGGGATAACAATTACATGGTCATATATTCAATGTTGAAACTAATCCAGTTTGTTTACGGTGTAGGTATTTATCAAATTTAAATTCATAGATACTAAACCCAATATTAGACATAACTTACAGTATCTGCAGGTGTCATTCTTTGGAATACGAGAGGGAACGGTTGTGTGCAGTTGACATGGTGTGCCAGAATTTGCATATTTGTCACAGAATGGTGGTTGGACATCATAGCAGAAACTCAGGATGCTGTTGCAGATTGCTGGCAAGTCTAGGACTCCCAACATTGTTACTGAGGTCTGGCTTGAGGCATCTGATTTGGCACTAGCTGACCATCTTCCTTTCCAAGAACTAGGGGGCCCTAGACCACTGGGCTATCTGCAACAACATCTGACCACCGCTGATGTCACACCTGTATCAAGTGGCAAATAGGCAGATTTGCTGCTGCAGACGGATGATGAATCCATGAGGAATTAATAAAAGCTCTCAAGGTAACTTCAAATTGTTTTGCTCTAAAGCAAGTTGTTTTGTTTTAAAAACAAACAAACAGATAACCAACATAAAACTGCTATTATTTTGAAAATAAAAACTGTTCAATCATTTATCAGTTAACATTGTAACAAATTTAGTAATATTGAACGTATTTTTTGTAAATCATATCATTACAAAACCTTTTGATAGTTTCCAACTATTCTGGATGGCTGTTCAAATTTTGGCCATTTTGCTGTATAAGAAGAGGAATATTCTATTTCAGAATAAGTCACATTTAAAATATGGAATATGCCATAGAATATATAATATTCAGGGGTGTATAATTGAATGATTTTGTATGTTTTTTGTACCAAATTGAATGTTTTGCACAAAAGAAACAATTATAAACTAATAATAACAAACAACTACAGACTAAATATCATTAAATAAAAGATAATTGTGATATATTTGCCTCAATAAATCCAATATTTACATATTTATAAGCAACAAAGCGTTTGTACCGATATGCTAATGTTTCATACTGAGTGATAAGTTAAAAAGCGCAATTGGTCCAATAGATGTTAAATATTTGATCAAATATTGGGAGAAAGGTTGTAAACAGCTGTTACATATGCTGAGCACATAAAAGTTTGATAATTATTTATGGCAGTGACATTTCAACAACTTGCTTCTGCCCTCGACTGATCAATAGCATCCACCACTCACTTGACCGACAAGTCTGTATAAAGACATATGTTTCTTGAAATATCGCCTTTGTTTTATACAACAAAGAAGCTCCGCATCTGCTCAACCATTCTCAACATGAATGTTTTCCCATTTGATAAAACACACAGTAGAGGCAACAAGTGCATCCAATAAATGCAGAATATTTTCAATTCCATGATTAGGTATATATGATCCAAAGTGCTTCACTAACAGTTCATAGATTTATTCAAAACTCATCAATCACAATGCAAAATACTAACCACAGTCTCCTGCATTCTTGCAGCATATCCATTACAATGCATGACACCTTGGTAGAATGAAGTTCATCACATAGATATCCACAAAGTTCATCTCATGCAAAAATTTCATTGACCTCAGAATGAGTGCATGTGTACACACTCAACACCATTTTTTGTATTGTCTAATCCAAAATTCGATGGAGACTGAACATGTGAGTCTTAGGCATTGTTTTTCTTGTCCTGTGAATTGAGCCTGCAAAATGACAGCATCACAGACTCATGCTTTTTCCCCCTAACATCTGTATGACTAGTCTGCTAATTCACTACTGATTGCACATGGCGCTGCATCAAGTGCACGCAGTGGAAAAGATATTTCTCCTACACCCATCCAAATCTGTCGTATCTGCTGCTATGGTGAGCCATTGCGGACCAGGCCATTCCAGCTACGCAACATTGGTGCTGCCAAGCTGGTTATTGCACATATGTATAACAATGCTGTGCTGGCTGCCTCTGCGCGATTCTCAAAAGATCAGGCACGCTGTAGTCATTACCACAGGGACGGTAGCACTTCTCCCACAGTTTAGTTTTAATAGTCCTAATAAGTGTGAATGCATTTGCTTCGGCTCCTGAATATTTCATACGGTTGTTTGCTGTTCTTTCCTGTTCTTTTATGGCTATTTTGTGTCTTTGAAGCAGACTTTTTCACTAACAAAATGTGACGCTGTAGTTTGCTTTACAACTATTCAGCAATAGTAAATATTGCAGACAATTATTTGTTTTATGTATAGTTTATGCTTTGATATTCACTACAAATTTCTTGTCTAGATTATGATCCGTTATATTATGATTTTCAATCCATTTTTTGCTTTAAGTTTCATATTTTACCCATTGTCATTCTTTGTTTATTCCTTGTTTTTTGTTGTTGTTGTTTCCATTTTAAAAATCTGTTCTTGATACTCACCTGGCATTTACAGTTTGACAATCATCAAAACTATGAGTGCTAGAATATTTTTGTGCTATATATATAAATATGTACTATATAAGTTAATACATAGGTCAGAGGATAGTCTGTCTCTGACTGCGCATAAATATTTTGGACGGAAAAAAAACATACCAAATTAAAATCAAGTTAAGGATCCTTAGTCAGGTCAATTCATTTGGTGTAGCAGTACACATACATTGTAGTGAGCATTTCATTTCAAAATGTAAAAACAAAACCTTAATCGTGGCAAAACATGTATCAAGCGTCAAATTTATTTGCACACGAGCTATTAAGTAGGAATCCATCAAATACTGTTTTGTGTTTGCAGCAGAGTCCCCTTGATCATGGGGGATGAGACTTTATGGATGGCATTACCATTATGGCGACTGATGTACAATACGCAGACCCAACATTATGAACCCCTCTATCTTATCATACATCACATACAGACGATCACGTCAATTACAAAGTGCCATTCAATGACCACGGGTTGGACATATAAATCCATCATGCATAAATATTTTATACACCGAAACAATCTCCATTGCGCGCAGCATTCACTTGAGTAGTCTGACTAAAGTGAGACAGTTGATTGTTCAGTAGACATGATAAACAAGTACAAATTCTTAAATATGCCATACAATTTTCTTGGATATTCGAATGTCAGTGAATAAACATTCAGAAATATCTTACACAATTAACTTATTATCATAGTATGAAAGGATAAATGCATTTCAATATTTAACACATGTAACCTTATATTTAAGTTTGGTTTTGTGTTAACAGACAAATTGCAAAATAACCCTCTGAATAGGAGTCATCAACATTCAAAATTAATTAAAAGTCATATAAGATTTGACCCATTTTTACTAATTAATGAATACCATAATGAACATTAACATTTGTTCTTATAATGTAGTGTCAAACATAATGTAAACCAAACAAGCTCCTCAACACAGCAGAATGATATATTATGATTTAGATGATTTGACTGAGTGGGCATGTGAAACAAAATATAATATACCACCGCATGATTTGATTTGAACTTGCAATTTTTTTCAATAATGCCTTATGAATTAAAAATATATGTCTTTATTTGCTATTTAAAATTAAAACATATATTTACATTCTTTATCATTCTATACTCGCTCTCGCAAGACAATTCTATCTCGAAAGTGCATGTGTTTGAACAACTACAAGTTGTAGTCTATAAGACGCTTCTAAACTGAGTATTCCAGCAAAAAACACCTACAACGTCTACTACTTTTCTAAAACTATCCAATGATTACCAACTGGGAGGGGTGAGCAGCTAATGTGGTAGTGTGTGCGTCCAACCAGAACAAGTGCGCCAATGTGACAAGTACCTACATCCCGCTGTCCGCCGCCGCCGCCATCATCGAGCACCTCGGAGAAGACGGGCATCCATCTCGCCATGAGTTGCTCCATGAGGTTGGACGAGTGCGAGGCGCGCAGGTTGCCATGGTAACAGTCGTGGTGCACCTGGCGTGGGGACTGCGCGGCACCGGTTGACGCCCACCCGCTTTCCAGCTGCCGCCTCACATCGTGCAACGACGCCTCAGACTCCCTGCAATGACAGGATAGGGAGGTGGAATATTACTTGCAGATTGCAGCAAGGTTTCAAAACAGAGTTCAATGAGGTCCATATGATGTAGAACATGTCTATATATGAAGACTAAGTATAATAGTGATTGACCTCAAGTTGTTTCAACACAGAGGTGGTCTCTTTATGAAAGTTCATGATATTTAGTCTTTTCATGAAAGTTTGGGACTGCATACGGGATCTTTTTTTGTAGAGATGGTCTCTATTGAGGTGTCACTAGTTGGAAGTTTTACTGTATGCACAGTTACAAGGCATATGTAAAATCACATTTCCAAAGTTTAAGTAAGTTTTAGATAATTATTATCATAAAAACTTTCTTTGAAATTACTTAGTATATATATTATATTTTAAGACACATTCATTAGCATAAAACAATACTTGTTAAGCTATAATCTTTCCTATTTGTGAAGGAAATTTAAAATCCATACATATTTACCACACATTTTGCCAAAGAAATAATAACAAATTCCTCCTTGAAATTGTATTTTTCTCACAAGACATGCAAAATTGATGGGGCTATAACATCTTCCATAAAAGATAGATTCATGTTATTACCATGTTACATTTGCTTTCTATCTTTTTGAGGCTCATCTAGCTCTATAGATAGAATGATGATGAAATGATTAAGGAATAAATGGATGAAAATTACAATGAAACATTATCTTTGGACTAGCTACGATATTGTATTCGCTTTCCGTATTCTATAATTCTTATTTCTTCACACTTCCATCTCAACAAATGAAAACAAAAAGTAAAAAATAACAGACAGAAAGATATATATATATATACAACCATTTATATCAATTTGTTAATGCGTTTAAAAATATAATGAGCATTACCAACATCGACTACAAGCAAATAAACTAAGAAATTTTGAAATTGAATTACCAGTCATTCCTATTCAATTTTACTCCACTATCTGCGACATGTACACTTCGTTGATGACAAAAACAGCAACAACGACAAAACAATAAATAACAGCAAGCCATGTCTATAAATATTTCCTTTCAATTGACCTTAGCTGTATTTGTTGCTGGCTGTCAATTTGAAGAATGTATTCCACACATAGAAATTATTTTATCATGTTCAACTCAGCACACTGTAAGTCCTTGGTGACTGTCCACTGACTCTGACATATTGTACAGATTTCATACCGGCTCCTTCACAAATGACAAGTAAAGCTTCGAATGTTAGCTTTCATAATTAGATGGGTAGAAAACCAAACGGTGTTTGACTGAAAAACATTGATGTGAGATTCTGGAAAGAATTTTCACATTTCCGTTTTTGACGTAATGGATTTCTTTTTGCTGTGCGCAGTTCATAGTCTGCAATCTGTACATGCCGAAAAGATTTATTAGCTGTTTCAAAGCGAAAGAGGCCTTTTGGTTCTCTAATAATTTGATCATAAAAGCCATTACACGTTAATATCCCCTTAGCATACAAAATTAATACTATGTATGTGTTTTATCTGAACAGGCCAGACTTTTCATTTTTCTCATGTGAATACTTAAATCCCCTTACTTATTGTTTCCTCTTTCTTCAGAAATATAAAAACTGCACTATGCTCATGATCATAGAATCTTCATGATGGCTTCTTGCACACTAATGAATGTAAGTTTCTGTAAATACAAACAGCATGACATACTTATTGTAAGTACTCTTATTGTAACTATGTACAATGTAAGCTCAATTGGCAAAAATATTGAAAATGAATTTGAAATTTAAATGAGTGAAATCAATGTTTGACAGAAACCATATCAGGCTCTCAGGCTGGTGGGAAAAGGGCAAACCAATGTATGTAAATATCAGTAAATATACACATTATGACATACTAATTGTAAGTACTCTAAATGTAACTATATACGATGTAAACTCAATTGACAAAAATATTGAAGAGGCATTTGAAATTTAAATGAGTGAAATCAATGTTTGACAAAAACCATATCAGCCTCTCGGTCTGGTGGGAAAAGCCAGCTCCTCATGTCAATTTCTTCCACCAAGCCACTAAGCTTTAAGATGTCCATCTTCATTCAGGATGGCTGTATTCACTATTTAATATGTCACCAATGCATAATTCATATTTTCTTTTCACACCCTTCATCAGACAGCCCTAAATTAGGGTGATTTGTCCACAACGTTGTTATGCTGCGCACAACCTGGACACAGTTTCTCTAATTGCCAGGGTTCACCACAGACAGTTCAGCTGTGGTGGCCTATGCAATGAACTAATGTTAAAAGATTACTTACGTGTCAATATATATTTTAGTGAAGTTTGTCATATCTGCATAGATTTTCTAGTACCTTGTTACACGGGTGCAATAATTATGGAATAACTTTGTAATACATTTTCCAATGATGTATACATGTATGTTCAATTTTCAGGAGAGACCATTGGGAGACAAAACATACTTACAAGATTACGTGTCATGTAATGTAGTAGAAGACTAGATAAGAATTTGGAATGATTGTCAAGCATAGATAAAAAAAGTTTTTTCTCATCTATATGACCTGAATTGTGTAGAAATTTTGGTTATTTTAATCATTACAATCTAAAATAGACTTATCATTTTTACCCATTGTGAATACAATTCAACTAATTAAGTAACAACAAAATGACTGTGGGAATAAATGGTGTCTGTTTCATGGAATAAAACTGTTCTACAGTCCGAATTTTTTCATGAAAAACACAAATGATGTAAAATCAATTATGAACACGTATTCCCATGTTGCCCAATGTCCCTTGACAGAAAAATACCATCTAATCCCCTGGTTTCCCTTCTGGGGCATTTCCTAAACATGCACATCTACCAATGATGGTCTTCAGGGTTTTACAATCTGCATATGCAAAGGTCAAATGCCCTTTTAACTTAAAAGAATAGAATTACTTGGGTATTATCTTGGTACAATAGTGCTACAACAGGACCTTCTAATTAATGCCATATTCTCTATATGAAACAACCAGAAAGTAATGAAAGCAATCCCTTTTTTTCTATGTGAATAAAATCATATGTGTATCCCAACAAATACTTATTTTGACTATTTACTTTTGATTTAGCCTCCTATGAACCATATATGGTGAAAATAATCTCAAATTAATAGACATTGCAAGCTACATGTAGTAGTGGGTACCGTATATAGCAAATGATCTGTGCCAAATCCTAATAATTGGATTCCATACGCACAGATGATAAAGCGTTAGCAAGGTCCAGATAGTTTGCCCAGGGGAAAATACTAATGCACTTTGTCTGATTCAATGCAGAATGTAATTTGGAAATGAAAGTTTTATGAGAATATAGCCTCTGCCGAATCCAAGTAAAACCAAAAAGTTTCCCGATTCCAACCTATTTACCAGGTTTCAGTCAATATTCTACATTAGTCTCTAATTTACATGAACATAAAAAAATACGGTCATAATGTATCTTCAGTAAATGAAGGCTTTCTATTATCATTGAATGATAACTAAAATTTTGTATTATTAGTGTGTATTTATATGATTCCAAGTCTCTATATTTCGCAGGGAGTAATGAGTGTATGAAAACAGCAGCGACAATAACACACCAAGTAGCATCAACACAATCAATCACATCATTAATTTCTACAAAACTGTCAGTAATGAAGGATGGAATATGACACCTTCGGCGTTATTTTACGAATTTCATGAATAGCAACACTATCTATACATAGTACACACTGCATTTTCGTACAATACCAATGCCCATCTCTTTGTAAAGCTGAGAATCTATTCTATTGCTTCATTAATTGTTGAATTTACTGCAGAGCATCATAATAGTAAGAAGATAGCCAGCAGAGAAAATGACAGGTGAGAAAACGTACTCATGACGTGCAACATGTGACCAGTGCATCACAACCATAGAGAGGATACAGTGGTGTGCACTGACACATGGTCTGATTGAATTTGTCGTGTATTTGATGGCAATCCCAACAAAGAGATGCTTATTACTATGTTGCTGAGGATGAATATGCCAGTAATAGGCCCCAAAACATATGGATCAATGTTGCTCAAGTCAACAGGTTCAACAATGCTTTATAACATACTCACTTGTTCGGATGAGGGAAAGAAATCAAACATTTTGTGCACATAAACGCTGATGAAATACGCTATTTACAAGCATATTTTTTTGGACCACTGGTACTCATAACATATCACGAAAGCTATATTATATTATGTTTCAGATTTGTTCACTATTGTATGGACATTCACCCTAGAGGCCGAGTAAGAAACCCAGTCTCAAATATTGTTTGTATAAGATTACATACACTGACTATTAAATTGTCTATAGATGTAAATAGTTGCTCACATTTGGTAAATCTATAAAGAAAACTTAATTGATCATTTAATTACCATACAATTCTTAAATGGAGGTTACTTATTGGCTGCAGTCTTGACATTTATGAAAAATTATTCCTTTATCATAATCATGTTTTTACCTCGCTTGCAGACGTTTCACTGCTGTGTCAACAGCATCAACAGTGCTTTAATACCCACTGGCTGCTGATCATCAGTTGGTGCGACCAAGTAGGCCATGTGGTACATTATACAATTAAATTCTATTCCTCTTGCTCTCTGCTCTCTACAGCAAGCATGTTCCTACCACTGTATCATACAATTGTTATCAAACTCTTCTAAAAGATTTCTTATCTTGCCATGTAATGCACATATAATAATTGAGAAAAGTTCATATTTTCTGGTAATTGTACAGTACAGAATTGGGCGCCATCTATAGATAAAAAAGTTTCTATAATACAATGATCTTGTGTTTGTCATTAAGTACTTAGAAATTCGTTTGAAATCTAACAAAAAAAATTCTTTATATTCAAATATGTAACATCCACCTCAAGATATATTAATCGATGCACTCAACTAATATGATTTACTTTAAGTAATAGGGTTGTCATCGCGTTCCCTCCCTTCAGTCTCTTGTTGATGTGATATGGTTGGGGAGGCTATATTCTTGTCACCAAGGTTATGATAGCAATATTGGAATGATGGATTGAAAAAGTATAGGAATGTGTTTGATGCGAATTTGTTGCAGAAGTAATGGCGTTGACACTGCCTTAACTCTATTGATTATGTGATATCATTTTTGATACAATCACTCTTGTTGTGTACGTAGTTGGTATCAACATGATCGTCTTTTAGCCAGTGTAGGCATGTGTGCGGAACTATTCCCCTGATCCTTTTCTTCCCGCCCGTTGCAATATCCTGCCAAGCTTTTACATGTTCAGGTTTGATGCCTGCATATGGCACACCTGATGTGGCTCAATGATCATGCCCACCTCCCCACTTGTTTATGCAAGTAGCATAACGGATCTTTTACAAACGTCTTTTGTCAATACTTTAATAAAAGCTACTATATGTAATTACCACTATTTTAAACAAACAGCTTACAACAGATACTAATCTACGTTATTCATATTCTTATTGGAAATTTGATTATCTTCATCAACTAAGTGAAGGAAATCTGCACTCATATGTAAAAATTACGTTATTCATATATTTATTGGAAATTTGATTATCTTCATCAACTAAGTGAAGGAAATCTGCACTCATATGTAAAAAAATCAAGTTTCTTCCTAGCCTGAGCAAATTGCAACACAGACAAAATGAGGGATAAATCAATAGTAAATTTACCAGGCGCAGACCAGCAAATCTCATCTAAAGCTTAAAGTCAATGCCCAGGTTGCACAAAGTCATTATCCTTATGCCAATTATATTGATCATTAAATATCCCAATGAGAAAGTAGGTGATATATATTACCTGGAATTAATTACTTGTCAGGTGTCCACTCAATTAACACGTAATTGATTGTAGTATTATTTTGACGCAATAGTAATTTGATTAAATTTCTTTACATTCATGCATAAACACATAAGTTAAAAATTAGAGCTCACGCTGGACACCATCTAATAATATCAATCATTTTAAATCAAAATAGGTATATCAATGAAGCTTGTACTTTAAGTTATCAACAATGATGAAAGAGATTTTTAATAAAATGTCTCATGAAGCAGCTGTCATGAAGGGAAGTGGCTGTTCCACTTCCACTTCAATAAAGTCCACTTATTAAGTTTGAGATAAGTGAATCCGACTGCATTCAAAGGAAAAGAATCATCATTTGCAGGCAATCTATCTCATATATATCTTGTTGTAAAGCACACTTCCAACCATAATTTTTTCCTTTGTTGTAAAAGACATTCTTGAGTTCATTGATTATTCACTACGTCTAAACTATTCATCAAATGCACACACAACTGTATTCGTTATCCACTAAAATTGCATTAAAACGAGTAAAACAAAGTATTTGTTTACGGCATTAAATAGTTATGATTAAAATGCAATCACAAAAATAATTGTAAAAAAAGAACTCAAGAAATAGTCTTGCTTATCCTTCTCTTAGAAATCACCATCAAACTTGAGACTTTTACTCTGTAAACAAATCTACTTTTGGATGCAATGCCTTAGAGTAAATAGTACCAGTTGAAAGTATTTGTTCATTATCTTCCAAAATATTTAAACAGAATTCTAGACAACACTACATCCTCACCTACTTTGGTTGTATTATTAAATTCATAAGTCATTGAAAATAACTCCTCATACAAGTAGTTCATTTTATGTAGGACACTTGGCTCAGTTATACTGGTACAATCATTATGTGAGACTGTCTATATGGAGCGTAATATATTCCTATGAAGAGACAATGATAAAACTAATACCCCACTTAATTAGTTAATCTGTATGGAGGCTTTTCCTCACATTTTTTAACAAATCACCTTACTTGAGTGCTGCTTCAAGCTCTTCTTCTGATGGAGATAATGAGGACCCACTGGCGGATACTTGGCTAGATGATGACTTTACACTCTCATTGTTGCTGCTAGTAACATGTATGTCTTTTTCTTCCTTTGTTTTACCACCATCTGCCATACTTCGTTATCCTCAATCTGTGTCCATGGCTTAGCTCAGTAATCTAAAATTGAAACTACGATGATTATTCATTATATTTCAACAGATAAAAACATACACTTAAAATTAGACATACATGTATGAAATAAACACAAATTAGAATTAAGACAATGATTTATTTAGTTATCATAATCACATTGAATATTCATTAGGAATTAGATTATCATATATTCCACGTAACACCTTTTATCACCACCACACATCGGTTGTATGATGCAGTCAATAAGAATGGAAACGTTAGGCTAATTATCAATTATATTAGTAATTAACTCTGACATAATACTCCAAAGATGGAAAACAAATATAGATTTCCCAGAATGGACTCTCGTGATATTACTCTCTGTAATTTCATGGCAAGAAATCGCTCCTGTTTGGGGATTTTATATAATGTTGCATGATATCTAATATCTATGACATGCAGACAGAATCTTTTTTATGCTTGCAATTCATTTAAACAAACAGCTATAGTCAATATTGTTTTTATTGGAGGATACCTTTTAAAGGATTTCTAAAGCTTCAAGTTTTCAGTTTTTGGAAGATGATTTCCTTATCAAATACATGTATATTCAACAACTCATGCATCATTAGATACATATTTTGGAACATTCATGCAGATGCTTATCATAATGTTTGTTCATGAGATGCCGATGGAAATGAGTAGATCCAGGTTTTTGCTAAAGGAGGGGGGCGGGTGTTTCATCTGGTTTTTTGAGTTGTTACACAGAATTTTGGTAGTATTTTAATCAACATTAAAGAACTTTATCTAAAATGGTGTGAGGTTTGAACTCCTTAACCCTTGGATCTGGTTAACAAAAAGATTACTGATTCAGTTACCTTTTCTGATGACATTAGTCAATCTTACCAAAGGTAACAGTTTCTATTATACAGGTAACAAAACTACTTGTTCAATGGCTAATGAATACCGGTAGGCGCATCAGCAGCTACCCTGCTACTAAGCAACTAATCTACTTCGTCTTATTATAATAAACACTACGAGATATGCTAAAAGACCTAATCTATTAATAAATCCTGTTGCTTACCATATTTTCAATTATTTCCTTCAAAGGAAAGCAAAAAGCTAATAAACGAACATCTTCGAGCTTCCATAACCTTTTAGCAACTCCTTCCAGCTGGAATCTCATCCGATCAGTTTATTGAGTAAAAGCATTGAAGCTTATAAATACGTTTTGCTTGCTTCATCTGGTTTTAACCATATATGGTGGCATCACTAGCAAGTGTAGGGAAGAGCTATAATCAATCAAAGCGTGTGGTCGAAACTGTAATCCACCAACGGCCTGTTTAGGCTCTCATGGAATGATGACGCACACCAAGTTCTACTTGAGCTGAGAGACACGATGTATTGGCTATTGATTCCAAACTTGATCTATCAGATAGGGGCTTCTAACATAATGCTGTGTAATTGGTATGGGGAATTGGCTTCAAGATGACCATTCATGTTAGAAGCAGGAGCATCCATGCTGTAAATACTTGCCCTAACACATGATTACCTCCAGTTTATTAATATATTTAATTATATTTGCATATCATCTTTTGTAGCATGTAAGACTTGTAGTTTTTAGGCAACTTACAAAAATTTGACTCTTGAAATATCTTTATATGTACATGTATACATTAATTCTTATATGACCTGGCCAGGGTCTGTGGCTTGGTGGGGACCATCAAGACAGTACAGATGCTGCAGACCCGTGCTAATATTCAATATTTGTTGCTGAATAGAGGGGTTGGGTTGGGATGGGGTGTTTAATTCATAAATAGTGCATGTGATTTGATTGCCTGGTATTGAATTTTGGACCCACTGGTATTTAAGCTGGTAGTATAATGATCATTGACATCACATTTCCATCTCTACATTAAAATCACAATTGAAATTCTATTAAGATTTTAATTTCATCTGTAATCAGAACAGAAAATTTATCCGCATTTTATTTGTACAAATCAATTGAAGATTAGAATAAACTATAATTATATTAGTAGAGCAGTGAGTAATCTAGTTGTGAGTCGCAAGTCCAGGACTCATTATTTTTCAATAGTATGCAAAGAATTAGAAATTGTGCATCCCAAGGGACCCATAAAATATTCATACTTTGTCCTGGTTATGTATGCTAGGACTCATTGTATTGGTCATCTGACCCATTTTTTCAAAATATAAGCGTCCTTAGGGATTCATGGTTGCCAATTTCTAGATTAATCACTGGTGGAGTGTCAATAACTATATTCGCAATTGCACTGTTCCTATATATAAGTAACAATCATCAGTAAACACTCCTTCGATATATCACATATGTTTTCTTCATTCCTGGTTAATTTATATATCTACAATTTGCAAACATAAGTAACACATTCTAAACTTGCATTCATTGTGCCAAAATACAGTCTTCAAAGTTTTACAATTCTGCATGTTCTTTCCCAAAAGTGATGGTGAACAGAGGAAAAATACAAAATTGACCCAATAAGATATGCAATAGCTTTAGATGACAATTAGAATGTTTTAGCAAAAAAATACAGTAATGGTCTCTGAGAGGATTGGCCATCTGGCTAGACACATTACAGACATGCAAAGCATCCATTCACCTCGTCCCTCATGCCACTCTTCTGATGGCGCTGATAGCACATCACAAACAACATTCTCCTAATCAGCTTCTCTTTATGGCAACTATTGTTTTCAAATTATTGTCTTTACCTTTCTGTATTGAGCGTTAATCTCCATAGATTTTTATTTTGTAATGTTTTGGAAGGATACTGTTTAAATCTTTATAATTATTTCTATATAGTCCAAGTATTTCTTGTACTTTTCCAAACATCTTAGTTCTCAGAAATTCCAAACATCTGAGTTAAAAAACTCATTTGAATAAAAGATTTTTTTTTTGACTGGATGATAGTTAAAATCTTTCAAATAAATATTTGTATTCAATACATTATGGTAATCATTATTAAGTATTAAACTATCAAAATTTATAAGTGACTGTTTTTCCTTCTGCAAAGATTAATAACAATGGTGTGTGCATAATCAAAACAATACATTTTACCTCAACTCAATCAAAGATACGTCTTGTTGTAAGAGATTGTCCAATTATAGTTGACATCTTTACAGGACTATATAAATTCTTTCTAAAAAGAAAAAGACTAATTTGCTTCATCCTCAACATACCAATCTCAAGACAGAATCAATCAAATAATAAGACAGAAATTGACAGAGGTACCTAACTTAATCATTCCTGTCTTTACAGTCATCAATCTAATCTAACGGCCTTTGTGGATTGAGCCAAGATTACGCATGTGACAATGGTCAACTGTGACTCATGACTCAAAAGGCTGTTATAGCACAGCACAAGGCCACAGCATCACATGCTATGATTGATGAAGTAACAGCAGGCTCACAATCACTTGAAATTATAACTCATCAATCTTTACAATCTTAAGAATGGTTCTACGTTTTATTTACAATACATTTGTAAACATTAGTTAGTTTGCATCAATCATGGGGCATTAACAGTATTTAGCTGTAAGATTAATTGAAAACAAAATATTTTTAGCCAGTTGTCCTGTATCTTTTCACTTCAACTTTTCCTAGAGATTATCATCCCAACATTCTTCAAAAGTATGGATTGTCTTACTCTATTGGGTATAGCAGAATTACTAAATTGCATGACTAATTTCATCTTCTCACATAGCATCAACATACAGTATTAGAAAACATCAATACCTAACACTGTATGTTATAACTAAATATGTTTCAAAGTAAAAGCACAATGTATCAAATATTACATCTAATTTGTGTAGAAATTCATTGAAAAAAGGTGACAAAACCTAGTGTATATATCGGTTCATTGCATTTAATCAAGTGAACATACTGTTATTATCTTGTAATGCGAACTATATTATTGGTAACAATGCCCTAATTTCATGGTCACTTACATTTGGATACTGTTCTCAATTCTCATTTATGTCAATTCACACAATTTGACTCACACAATTAGTGAGTCCTGTGACACTGGCAATGAAACTGTTGCCAATATCGAATTGGCTTGTGATTAATTTGCTTGTATCGTGTACAGGCAGATGGGATAAAGAACTAATACTGCCCACTATGCTATTTATTTAGAAAACGTTGTACTAACATTGATGAAGACTTATAGTTCAACTATAAAATTTTCAAAATGATGTCACTTACAGATCCAGGTTTTCGGAAAGCGGAAGGGGGGGGGGGCACACTTAAGTAATCTCGGCAGTTTTGTATAAGAAATCAATAGCAGATATACCAAAACCCCTATGAAAATGAAATAATTTGGTGGAAATGGAGGGGGGCATGCCTCACCCATCTGGATATACCTACGTGTATGGCTGTTATAATTTCTTCCCTGGACAATTTTACTGCAATCTCTAATAACCTTTCTTGCCATTTCTATGATCTAAAGTCAAATGTAGGAAATGGACACATTTTGCATCCTATGGGCCTAATTATTTAACTTTCACTTCATGTAACATTACCTTGATGGTTTTATAATATAGTTTTATACTTCCTAAGTTTCCTGCAATTTTCCCGACATAATTCTTTGTATTATGGGCCATAATTAAGTACAAGCTGCAAGTGTTTATGCATACTTTTTCAGAATAAATGAGCATTACAAAAATAAAGAAAACTGTTTGCACATAGGAAATAAAGATTCTATCTTCCTCGACTCAATATGCATCACATAAAATGTATGTCATAGCCTCATAGAACAAGTAACATAAATGGTTTTCTTCATTAACATCTTCTGATATTATATTATGATTATGACAAGATGTATTCAAACTGCAAAAAATACTGACTAACACACACAATTTGCACATACGACTTAAGATGACATCAACAAGTCCTTTTAGCCATTCTTAAAGCACTCATATAGCCCACTCACACGCTATCCATAGTGAGCAACAAGCTTATAGCGTAGAAAGGACAATTAAATGAGGAAAAACAACAACTTACCTGATACTTTGTGTGGAGCAGATATTTAAGGCACGTATTATTACAATATCCAGTGGTTAAAGTGTCGACTAAAGCGGAAATATACAACTGGGTTGTCGGTTGTCACAGCTGAATAGCCACGAAGCGTCGTCTGCCATCACAGCCACAGTCCCATCTCACGATTCACATCAACACAATATGGCTGCTACACGTGTGGCCGAGTGTACAATGTGTTGCGAGCTTCAAACCTTGTGCGCGTGTGACAGAATAAAAAAAAAATATGTGGGCAAATAGTGGCATGGGTTAAGTGATTGGTGTAATGGAGATTAACTGGGGGATAAAAGCAACACGTTATGCTCACATAGGGTGTACAAAGGCATATGGTGTGTGTGTGTGGGGGGGGGGGGGGGGGTTTACCAATCTCCCATCTCCCCAATAGAATTTCCTCATTCTCCAATCTCCCAAAAAGTTTCTTGCCACTCTCCTATCTCCCACTTATTTCAGCCATCTCTCACTTTTAATGCTATGTGTCACACCGTCGCGGATTCAACACACACATTGCTATATTGACAGTTGTCATGTCAAAAATATCAACCATGAAGTTAGAAGTCAACAGCTTCATTTAATCATTAGTATGGCTAAATCAATCCTGATTGCCTGATCTTCCCCTTTTCTCGGAGACACGCACCTTCCCAAAAGAACATGACAGTTACAACCTTCACTTTGTTTAAATCACCACTATCCATGGCTTTGAGTAAGGTATATTTCTCGAGCATTCACGTGCACTGCACTGTTTGAATAATCTTGTATTCTGAAGGGTGTGTCTTTAAAAGTCATCGCGGGAAGCCTGAGACCTGGTGGCGGGACGTCAGAGTGGATGAAGCTGTCAATGAGAAGAGAGCTTGATACAAAATTTCAAGGCCCTGATCAAAGCTGGCAAGTCAGGCAAAGCCAATATCGCTAAAGCTGCCTATACTGAAGCAAAGTATTTGACCATGGCAACTATCGTGGACTCAAACTCACCGACCAAATAATGAAGTTACTTGAGAGGGTGATTTGACCACACGGGTATTAGCTAGTTTCTTTTAATTCAAATACATTTTTACATAACCATTATTGTACAAATTACACAAGTACTTCATGTCAAAGTTGCTTGTAACAAACAAGTCTGTAAAAGGTTGCCCCTTGAAAAAGTAATGTCAAAACATCTCAGTCTCCCATCTCCCACTTTGTTTGGCTATTTCCCACTTTGGCTGCCTCATCTCCCATCTCACAACTTTTTTCAGGCCAATCTGCCATCTCCCAAAGTATTATAACCCCCACCCACCCCCCACATGGGGTGTGCGCTCTTTCGATGTTAGTTCTTTACTTCATGATGAGAAAACATGCACGTCTTTTTTATAAAGTCGCAAATTCTCCACTGTTTAGCATAGTCTACAAAACTGTTACATCTGTGTGTTAGATTTATACAGTGGAACCTCTCTACTAAGTTCATAAGGGGTGAATGCTTACAAGTGGTCTAAGTAAAGAGGTGGTCTATTTACGCAAGTTTAAGGTGGCCAGGTTTGCAACCACGAGAAAGATCTTATTATTGTGATGGAGAGTGGGTGGAAGATAATTTATAATTCTTTTAATTTGTTTTGGCTCATTCTCCCATCTCCCAAATCCCACTTTTCCAGGCCAAATTCCAATTTCCCAAACCCTTAAACCCCACCCCACCCCCAAAGCACACACCCTATCGAGGTGGTCTTAATTGAATACTTTCACGTATATTGAAATGCGTTATTTATGACAAATTAATGTGTATTTTTAAAAGAAAGACCATGCTTATGTGCAGAGTATATTGTGCGCACAGTATGGGTGCCAGTGTTAGTGTGGGACACCTGCTGGGGTATAGCAGCTGATCATGAGCTGATGTAGAGCACTGGACTGGTAAACGCAGAACTTGTACCCTCACTTCATTTGAGTCGAAATTGGTGTTGAGATTATGTGTACCCAATGAATGTGGGTGAATATTAAACTTTAAAGGGCCTCCTTACTGATAAGAATAATTACAGGCCGGTGGCTCTTACCTCAGTTTTTTAAAAAAATATTGAATCGGTGATACTAGATAAATTTGTACAAAAGCTTCAATCAAGTGACTACCAGTTTGGTTTCAAGAAGAAGCACGGATCCGATATGGCTATATTTTCTCTAAAACAAGTTATTGAATACTACAACCTAAGATCTTCGCCAGTATATGTTTGTTTTCTAGACGCTTCTAAGGCATTTGATCGTTTGAATTATTGGATTCTTTTTAGGAAACTGTTAGACAGAGGTATACCAAATATTTTTATAAGATATTTTTGCTACTGGTATTTCCATCAACAATTATGCGTGAAATGGGGTTGCTCTCAGTGGAGAAATTCACAACTGTGAATGGAGTCCGGCAGGGAGGAATCATTTCTCCCATATTCTTTAATGTTTACAT
The DNA here is from genome assembly GCA_019095985.1 of Streblospio benedicti. Classification (NCBI taxonomy): domain Eukaryota; kingdom Metazoa; phylum Annelida; class Polychaeta; order Spionida; family Spionidae; genus Streblospio; species Streblospio benedicti. The sequence goes on from CM032662.1 coordinate 22,923,030, forward strand.
GAACGATCTAAGTGATAAACTTCAGAATTCTGATGCAGGTTGTTGCTTTAATGGTTATTCCATGAATCACTTATTCTATGCTGATGATAGCTGTCTTTTAGCCCCCTCTCCTGGAGGGCTCCAGAGTCTTGTTAATATATGTGTTGATTATTCAATAGGTAATACTATAATTTATAATGTAAAAAAGACAAAGTGTATGTGTTTCAAACCCACTAAGAGGAAGAGTCTGAATCTACCTAGGATATGGCTCAATGATAAAAGCCTTGAATATGTGGAAACTTTCAAATACCTAGGTGTATATATTTCACACTCCAGTAAAGACCATGATGACATGCTACGCCATCGTAGCTATATCTATTCCAAAGGTAATTTCATAATCAATAGGTTTTCGTCTTGCACAAACAATGTTAAGCTTCATCTGTTCAAAACATTTTTATTCAACATGTATGGTAGCCAACTTTGGTGTAATTTTACAAAATCTACTCTTCAAAAGTTAAAGGTTGCTTTTAATAATGTCTTTAGGAAATTGTTTAACATCAAATGTGGTCAAAGCATTAGTGAAATTTGTGTTCACAACAATATTGATAGCTTCAATGTGATCCTGAGGAAAACTTACTATCAATTTCGAGCTAGACTTTTTGATTCTTGTAACTCATTTATTTCTACACTAGTGAATTCTGTTTTCTTTTATTACGACTCAAGTTTTACAAGATTATGGAATGGATACTTATTTAATTTTTAATCTTTTATGCATATTTTTAAATGCAAGACTATATATTTGTTTTATATGTATATGCATGTATTATCATGTGAAATAAACTAATATTATTATTATTATTATTATTATTTTTTATTATTTGCCAGTCTTTTCTTTTCTTTTGCTATATCAGGGGTGTACGGTATAGTCCACTTTTAGGTGTCATTACAATAATACATTTAATATGTCACTAAATGAATTGTGAGTATTGAGTTGCGCGCCAGTATTTGTAATCCCATCTCGCTTATACTTTAGGTTTTTTTTTTAAATGAACATTAATAAGTTAATATATGAATACTTCACTTTAAATGCAGCGTTTTACCACCAGAGTAAGAATGTACCACCAGAGTAAGAACGTCTATATCTCGGGGGGGGGGGCTACTTCCATAGTATGCCACTGATAGGGGTCATCTTTTCCACCACGAAGTTTCACTAGGGGTCATGATTTCAACATTCCAGACAGTTTCACTAAGGGTTCAATATCTCTAGTTCTATTTTCATACAGTCATATTTTACCTTATTGTGTTTAAATTGTAGTAAATCTTTTGGTTTTCATTATAGTATCACATAGAATAATACCCCTTGGGATAATACCCCATTGTTTTCATCCGGTGGTTTCAGTAGGGTTATCATTTTCATAGTTTCACTGGTTTCACTAAGGGGTATGATTTTGGACCGTAAGTGGCACCCCCCCCCCTTATTCATCCCTGGAGTACACCGCCCGAGGTCTGTAAGAACACGCTGAAGGCAGATAATTACATTATATTGTTTTTAAAAACCTACTGAGAATCAGTTCAAATGTACCATGAAGAATGTGGTCAAACGGCAAGAATATGTGAGACAGGCCAATAAAATTGTGTCCATGGGTGAACCTGTACGAATTCCACGTGAATATTAAAATGCAATCCAAAAGGATTTATATTTAGATGTTTTTTGTTTGTTTTTGTTTTTCGATTTTTTGTGGGTGTGGGTGGTGTGGGTGTGGGGGGGGGGGGGCACAAAATTTAGAATGCTACTCAGACTCAGACTGCTTAGTAAAGCATCAAGAGTCCCAGTGGTTTTGAAATGTGAAGAAACGTGCTAAAACGTGTGATTCTTATTGCATGCACTCCAGTCCATTTTGTCTCTTGTATGACGAAGGTATAAATGTTGATATGCACACTCGTGAAGATTGCCATAAATATGAAAGTGAAACCTTTTTGGTAATGAACCTTGTGTACATTGAATTTGTCATTTTATTTTGTGCATTAAACATGTCAATAAATGCAAATACCTAATGCACATACTATTAACATCAAAGAAATGCTACCAAGGTTATTTAAAAAGGATTAACAAAACCATCGGTATCTCTTATCGTTCTCCTCTCCAGATTCTATAGCAAGCGTGTTACCTCCATAATGACAAGGCTGAAGACATCTTCTGTTTGACTACATGTACAATGTACATCTTGTCGAACTAACGGTCCTCGAACCCAGACCCTATCGTTGTGCGACTACAATTATTACCATCATCCTCCACTATTTACTCCAGCTTACATACGTGACCAATTATCGTATCAATCCAGAGTTTGTGGGTTTGGATTTCACCTAAGGACATACAGCTTTGGTGATCTCTATTGTTCGCATTTTACTCTGAAGTAATCAGATGAGTGTTCCCCAAGCTTTGGAAACACTTGTATGACATATTACTATACCATAGAATAAGGCTTATTAGTCGACCATCAAGGAAGTAAAGGCGTCCTTCTAGACTCTCTTCTGTACCAAGTCCCTTGAGAAGCTGGTAAGTGAACAATGGGATTTCATCGGAACTGACATCTTGAGAATGCTGGAGAAGCATGTATCCACCAATATGTTGGAAGCCAGGCTGGACCAACCATGGCTCTACACAACCATGAAGAGTAGATGTCATCTATATAAGACACAGCGTCTGTATAACAAGTGGTGAAAGCTCAAAGTCAGAAACAAACCATATGCGCACAACAACCTCCACCGTGACACCAACCAAATCTCATAAGATACAATCAGCAACATTCTTAACAATGGTCTAGAAGAGAACTCAAATAGACCGTTCTGGCGCTTCATCAAGTCTCAGAGAACCGAATTATTTGAAGTGGCACTGTAAAAGCAAAAAGGTTGAAGAAGGTTTCTATCCTCATCCACCAGTTCTGGTCCATGTACACCGTAGATGACGATGAGGCAGTGAGCACTTTCCTTCGTGGCCCCAGCCTGCCGCCCGTACCGAAGGTGTCCTTACGTAAGCAGAGAATCAAGATATTTCTCCAGTGAGTCGACCCACTTTAAGGTATCAGGTACCGACCAGACACCGTATCATATGTTGCAAGAGCTGCATGAACAACTCGATCCTGTGTTTATTGCCCTGTCCAGGAACTCGTGCCACACCAGACGTTTACCAGCGGTCTGAAAGGCTGTATAAGTTATTAGAACATATTCTGTGCGGGCACATTCGTAACCACCTGGACAGGCAAAATTCCCTCTCGTCGTACCAGCATGACTTTAGTGAGAATCTGGCTGCGAATCGCAACTTCTGGTAACAACACATAACCTGTTATTAAGAGTGGACCACAAGTACGACACCGAAGTGGGCATCCTCGATTTCTCGAACGTTTTTGTCATAGTGCCACATCAGAGCCTCATGCGGAATTTCCGTCTGTATGGTATCAAAGGCACGACCTTTGGCTGAATCCCTGAGTTTTTGTTGGGTCGTACGCAGACTGACTTAGTTGATGGTTTCCGATTCCATCCATCTGTCCTCAGCCCATAAACTTCATATCATTTGTTCACTGACGATTGTTCGATCTATAGATCTATTCACTTTACGGAGGATAAAATTATTATACAGATATTCAGATTCTCTGTTGGAATAGGGTAAGATCAATCCAAGTTATAGACTGATAAAGAAGCCTGTTCGTTTTAATACACTAGGCGGCAAGATCATTAGTTCTGTCTCTGAGGTGAAGTATCTGGGTGTCACACTGTCAAATAACTATGGGGCTTGGTCTTGCCAGTGGAAGCCTCACATCTTCGATACAGTTTCTCGTGCCAATCAACGCCAAGGTTTTCTACGTAGAAAACTCCGGGGTTCTCCTTATAAACTAAGGGAGAAATTAGTTAGATCATCTTTGTGGGGCTATTTGGGACGCATAGGTCAAGGATGAAGTTGACTCGTTGGAGATCATACAGATGTATGCAGCACGCTAGGCTCGTTGAACCCATGGGATAGTTTCGATCGCAGCCCTACTACGTGACCTTGGCTGGCTAAGTTTGTCGTACTGGCGGTGGAAGGGAGACCTGGATTTACCATTTGACACCTTTGACATTAAGTTACAGAAAAGAATACCACCGCCTGGTTCACACAGGGATCAAGCAAGGGTCTCAGCCGGTGGTAGACAATCTCCAATATGGAAAACGACAATCGTAAGGACAATTCTGGAGTGGAACAATCTGAACTCTGAAACTGTTGCTACCGACTATCTTATCACTCTTAAGAGTCGGCTATCTGCCAGCCCCTATAGGCAGAACGCGCACCCTCCATCCATCGACGTATTGCCTCATGAGAGGAAGCCAGTCACAATGCCTGGGAGCTGAGAAACTTACAATAAAATGAAATTATTTTTAGCGCAAATTCCAAGAAATACTATGATGCTCCTATAGCACATTTTTATTATTCTTTGTTATATGACCTTTGCTCTGTGTCCCTCATTATAAATGCCAGTTACATTGAGTGGTGCAGCCAATGTGAAGGTTTACAAATCACATGTACCATAGGATGAAGGACATAGAAATCAATTTCATTTAAGCAAATTCAATAATCAGGTACTAACGAGGATATTAGAACTTTGTCTTTCCACAAAGGGAGTGCCACAGAATTTGTAATTGCTTTTTATGTAAATATATGTGTATTATGTGAGAACCATTTGCAATTATCAAAGTGAATATTTATCTATATTTTATATGCTGAGAATTGAGATTATGGTGTGTTATGTGATGTGTTATGTGAGAGTTTTAGTAGAAACAGTAATCTTATGTTCTACATGTATGCCATGTGCTTACAGTGAATAATATAGAGTATATTGAATGTGTAGTGATGTTATTCTCAGGATATTATGTATCCTAATAGGAATCCTAATAGGAATTATTCATTTTCATTGTAGATCACCAATTCAGTAATGTAAATAAAGGATAATAGACCTAACAATTAAAATGCTTTTGCTCTTTATTTTCTTGAATTGAAAGTAATAAAAAATAGACATATTTAATAGGGTCGCGACGCGATATATATTGTCGCGACACACGACAAAATGTTGCGACGCGTGCAAAAAGGGCCCCACTTCGAATCTCAGCCAGGGGCCCCACTAAACCTCAATCGGGCCCTGACACTAGTGGGCAGATTAATAAAGGTTGGGCTCACTGAATCGATGGGGTATGAGCAGCTATGATAGACATCGTATGACCCCACAGAAGTGCCCCCGTCTCGCGCTCCCACCGGCGTCACCGTTATGGAAATGTCCTGTGAATTGTGGCGGGTACGTTATGACCACAGCACAGTTCACTCGCTTGTGAGGCAATACGAGTATTCTTGTAAATTTTCCTTCTCTAAAACTGAAATAAATACAATAAGTGTTTCAAAAGTATATGTTGAACATGTATATTCTTTGAATAGTAAGTATATAATTTGAATATAATTAATCCTATTTTGTATTATTTTTTTTTCAGATGAATAAAGAAGAGTAAGAAAGGCAGATGAAAGACATGAGTTACATAAAATATATAAGATTAATTACATAAGAAATTGTATATGCGAAGTACATGTATACTGTCATTCATTTGTATTTCATTTACAATATGTACCATTAACACATTCATTGTTTGTACATATATATCCCTTTAGATGTTACCTTTAATTAATATCTTTTTTTTTTTTTTTTTTTCGTCATCAATCATAGTGTATGTGTTGGAAATAAGGTTCCATGACGACACATACCGTTGGAAAATATCATAAATGTTTTTTCATTGTTCATTGTATATATTCATTTTTCCTTTTTTAAAAGCATATATACTTATGAATGAGTGGGGGACGTATTATGGTTCATGAAATGAAAGACACCTATTTTAAAAATGATAAAAAATTTAAAATGACTTTAAAATAGTTTCAATTAATGTTAGAGGCCTAAGAGATGCTAAAAAGAAGAGTTTCATTGTTTAATTGGTTAAGGCGACAACACTTTGATGTTATTTTTATACAAGAAACACATAGTGAAGTAGATTGTGAAATAAAATGGCAGAATGAATGGGGAGGTAAAATAATAATGTCTCATGGAAGTAGTAACAGTAAAGGCACAATGATTATGTTCAGGAGGGATTTGGACGTCAGTATTAAGTTCTCAAAATGCCACCAAGATGGTAGGATTGTACTAGTTAATTGCGACATTATGGGAAGAAAATATTAATTTTGCAAGTATATATGCACCTAATATAGAAGCGGAACAATTATTATTTTATGATGAGCTTGAAAAAATGTCTCAATGAGAACAATATAAATAGTGAAGACATGCTTATAATAGGTGGAGATTGGAACATAGTACAAAAATCCAGAGATAGATAAAATGGGGCCTGAATGATACTTGGAGAATAAAAATCCTGATACTCGTAGGTATACGTGGAGACAAAAAACCCGCTCATACAGTGCCGATTAGACTTTTTCCTAATATCTGACCACTTGTTTGATAACATAACGGACATGGATATCATACCGTCATTACAAGCAGACCATTCTGCCATTACATGTAATTATGCATCAATACCAAATGTCCGAAAAGGTCGGGACTATGGAAATTCAATAACTCACTTCTGAATGATGTAGAGTATACTGAATATTTAAAGTTAAATATAAGTTTTTGGATTGATAAATATAGTAATATATTAGATAAAAGAATTAAATGGGAATTAATCAAGTATGAAATTAGAAAATTTACAATAGATTATTGCAAAAAAAGAAAACTAGAGCTAGAAGAAATAGGGAAAATGAGCTTGAAAAAGAAACTCATATCACTAGAAAAAACCCTAGATTACAATAATATGAAAGAATATCACGAAGTTAAAAACGAATTAGTAGACATTGAATTAGAAAAGATTGAAGGAATGATGATTAGGAGTAAAGTGGAATGGCATGAAAAAGGGAAAAAAAAGCACAAAATATTTTTAAGTTTAGAAAAGACAAATTCAATAAAAAAAGCACATGCGTAAATTAAAGCTTTTTTTAGATGGTACAATAACATCGGATCCTAATGAAATAGGTGAGCTCTCAGGTGGTGTTCGTCTTGGGTGTTTGGCAGCAGATTACTGATACAAAGGGAACTGTAAAGAGTTCTGTTTAGGTACATAGATCACTTGTGTGAACATTTTCGTGTTTGTAGGAGGTCAGCCAGATTGTCTGCACCATCTCATCTTTATAGGTTTTTATGGATATTTTCTTTGTTTTGCTGATACTCGCTGGAGTTGAAATGAAGCACATGACCCAGTTGATTCCTAAAGAGGTCTGTAGTGGCCACGTCTAGGAAAATGGAGGCAGCCTAGCAATGTGTTCCTGTAAAAAATTAAGACCATAAACTAAATGAGATGGTTCATACAACGCAGGTAATTTTCATTTTATTATTAATAGGTGTTGAGTGGGACAAAATAAAGAATAAACATGCGATTGGGGGATAAAATGTTAGTAGAGTGCAAGATAAAAGCAGAGATGATGAGGAAGAAGAGGTTGATAAGGTGGGGATGAGACATTGTTAAAATCTTTATTCTTGAAGATATGCAGTGATTTGGATGACAGTGTGTCTCTAGGGAGCTGATTCAATCTACTATTATGCAGGGGAAAATGAATACTGGTGATATTGGGTACGGAGGATACTATGGGTTGGAGGTGGACACCATTTCTTTGCAGGAAAAAAGAATTTTGCAAATTGGTAGGTTTACAAGGCCATGCACTATTTTATACGTTAAACAGAGTCTCTACTATTTACTCTACGATAGGGGCTGATACAGCTACACTTGTGAGAATCTCGTGCTGGTACACTGGGCATTTATGGGGTTTTTCAGGGCGAATTGTGGGGTCAAAGGGCACTTGTGGGGTTTGTGGATGAGAAATATTATATAAAAACAATTAATTATCGGCGATTTCTCACCCACAAGTCACCTACAGAGTAACCCACATCATATACCTTCTAAAAATGATAATATAACAAATTTATATATATATATATATTTTTAGATATTGAAAGTGTGGTCAAATGGGCCCACACTAGAGCTCAATCTATTAGACTAAACATTTGATGGTTTTGGAACATCGGACTTTCATAGCCCATTCTTTTGTGGTGAAGTCTCTGTGGACAAGTGTCTTCTATATGACGAGGACTGTGGATTATCCGACTCTTGTGCATTGGAATCTGTTTTTTTTGTGTATATTTCATCAAAATGCTTCACGTGGGTACTTTTGTATTTGATGCATGCGCATCTTGTCAGCATACGTTGGCTGATACAGCTACACTTGAAGTCTCGTGCTGGTAAGCTTCAGGAGCCATGGTTTCAGGGCGGGTGTAGGGGTTTTTGGATATTAATTTATGCGTGATTGACATGTGTGTGTGTGCAATGCATCAGCCTGCCATCAGCCTTATCTTGATAATGTCTTCACTCCCAGACCTATGACGCCTCATTGTTTTTTTTTACATCGAGGCTTGTGTCAAATATAGAATGTGATTGGCTGGAGGCACGGCAGCTGCAACCAATCAGGATACACAATTAGTAAAGACTTCTTTATTTTATTGAGAAATGAAATAGGCGGGCCATACGTATTTTATAGGGGAAATAGTGCTGGACTGGATTTTTGGCTGTGTCCGAAATTATAGAAATCCCCACTTAAGTTAATTTTGAGGCGTTTCAGACAAAATAAAGAGTGAGCAAGGGGAATTATGATGCTTTTCTGGAAATCTTGATAAGGGTGCAAAAAAATGAACTTAAATGGTGGGTTGGCAATGTGCTGGGTGTGGCAATTGACAAAACAGTTTTGACATCACCCTCTCTAGTGATGGCTTTGGGTCTTGAGAAGCTGGGGGGCATGTAACAGACAGCATGCCAGGGGAGAGGGAGATGGAATGACATAGAAGGTGCTAGAGCAGAAAACAATGAAATCAATTATCTAGAGCTGTGGGCAGCCTTCATGGGATTAAGAGCATACTGCTCTACAATGTCAAAAATACATGTCAAACTTAACATCGACAACACCACTGCCATTGCATACATTAACAACATGGGGGGGGCACCAAATCTCATGTCTGTAATGAATTGGCCAAAGAAATCTGGGAATGGTGTATAGAAAAAGAAATTTGGATCACTGCTTGTCATTTGCCAGGTGTTCTGAACACTGTTGCAGATACAAAGTCAAGAATTTTCAATGATGAGACAGAATGGCAATTGAACAAGCAGGTTTTTCAAAACATATGTGAGCATTTTAACACACCTGATATTGATATTTTTGCTTCCAGGTTGAGCACTCAGCTGCCTAGATTCATTTCTTGGCACCCTGATCCAGATGCAGAAGCTGTCGATGCTTCCACAGTCAACTGGGCTGATTTCTTTTTCTATGCGTTCCCTCCATTTTGCTTGATAGGTAGATGCCTACAGAAAATCACTTTTGACCGTGCAGAAAGGCATAATTGTGGTCCCAAACTGGCCAACACAACCTTGGTTTGCCAGATTGATGAAAATAATAATTGAACCACCATTACACCTACAAAAGAGCAAAACTCTTGTCACATTAGCAAAATGTGGGAAAATAATCCCTTACATAAAAGACTAAATTTGATGTGTTGCAGGTTGTCAGGGATAGCTTCAAAGACCTACCACCAGAAGTGACTGATATCATCTTGAAAAGTTGGAGAAGCTCTACCCACACGCAGTACGCATCCTACATTAAACAATGGATCGACTTTGCAAAGATCAGGATAATGACCCCTTACAGAACCAATATACCTTGTGTTTTAAGTTTCTTGCACCTACTTTTTTGTAAATGGTAAAAGTTACAGTACTTTGAATACAGCTCGTAGCGCCTTATCTGCCTTTGTTGTGCTGGATGATTCTAATGTTAATCTCGGAAGTCACCCCTTGGTGAGCAGATTTCTTAAAGGCACTTTCAATTTGAAACCACCTGTACCACGCTACAAGCAGATATGGGATGCTAGAGTTGTACTCAATTTGCTCAGATCATGGGGACCAGCTGAAAATCTTACTCTAAAGAAGATTACTTTAAAATTGTGCATTCTCCTGGCATTGCTTGGAGCCACTAGGACACAACTACTCAAAGCATTAAGAGTTGACAAACTAGAAATATCCAAAAGCAAAGCTACATTTAGAGTTGATGATCTCATGAAGACGGACAGACCTGGGAAGGCTACAGGTCATGAACTGAGTTTTAGTGCTTACCCAGTGGACATAAGATTATGTGTAGTAGATACACTGAAACACTATGTAGATCTGACACAGCAGTTAAGAAATGGTAACATGCAACTCTTTCTCAGTGTCAAGGAACCCTATAGTCCTGTATCAAAGGACACTATTGCAAGATGGATTAGGCAGATCTTAGCTATTGCAGGAATAGATGTAAGTGTATTTAAAGCACACTCTGTGAGATCTGCTTCAGTATCTGCAGCAAGTGCATTTGTACCAGTCGCAGATATCATGAATAGGGCAGGGTGGAGCCAGGAGAAGACTTTTAGTACCTATTACAACAAACCTATCAACGAAATCAACAACCGCTTTGAAAATGCTATTTTAGGGCTCAAATGAACTTTTTGCAACTATATCTGTATGCCTTGTTTGTCATTTTGCTTAACTATTTCTGTTTAGTAACTAGCTTAACACCTAATTGATTTTGTCAAGTGTATTGATGGGACATACTGAGTGCTATTAACTGACAACTGTACTGAATCTATTGTGTGTATGGGCCGCTGTGCTTAAGTCAAATTTATAAGATTTATTAGATGTTTAGACTTAGATGTAGATTTGTGTTGATTGCTAGGCATGAGCTTATTAGGACAAGATGATTTCTATCATGACATAATTAAATGCCATATTACGGTTATTGATCTCTCATAACATAGCTTATTTAGAAGCTCACAAAAATACCTCAGTGATTTAAACATAGTATTATTTACCATTGTGCTATAACCAATGCAACTTGTATTAGATTTCATGGTGCTATGAAAAATATGTTAGATGTTTTGATACAAAGTTGTGCTCAACTTGGTGCTAAGAAGAAAGCCATAATTATATTCATTGATACAATATATTTTTATATTTTAGTGTAGGTCTAGTGTTAAGTCAAAATACATTTGTAGTCTCACTGGCTGAGCAAAATGTAAAATAGTTTTGTGAATAATAAATCATGTAAAACTGAATTCTAGCTCCTTTATTTCACAGATACAACTGTTTCAAACAATCTATAAAATTTGGTAATTTAAATAGTAAAACATGGGCATAATTGATTCCTTGTTGCATTTAAAAAATTTTTTTTCAAACTTAGTCAAACATTTGCCATGCAAGTTTGCTTTAAATATCTCATGTAAAACCGAAACGAAAATATCGTTCGGTTTACGAAAAATAATTGAAGGATTAAATGAGGACTTGCTTGCAAGTCCGACATTCAATCCTAATTATTTGAAGTAAATGAACGTTTTGAGTGAGGTTTTACATGCCCACCTCACCCAACCCCAAAACCTTTAAACGTTCATTTACTTTAATACAACTTACAAAGCAAATGTTACTTTAAACCCTGATGAAATGGAAACGAGGCTGAGCGGGTGTGCATCTCATGTAAAACCACCTGAAGAAATTCTAAAATTCGGATCTTATTGATGGGGCAAGTTGGAGCAGGAAAATCTAGTTTTGTTAATAGTGTTGCTTCAGTCCTGAAAGGACGCATAGTTAACCAAGCAAATGTGCAAAGCAAAGATGAAAGTGTCACTAAAGAGGTGAGATGTCTTATTTTATTACATTGAAATTGCAATTTATTGTAAACAAGTATTTAGCTTACAGTCGGACCTGCTTAACTTGAAATTTAGGGAGTTAAGTAATGAATGATATGAGAAACCAGAAACTTGGAGTTAAATGGAAAAAAAAAAGTATGTCAAATGGGTGAGTATGTAATTGGGGTTATCATATTGGGTTGGGTGTGATATGAGAAATATCATATCTGTAGAGAAAAAACTAGTGAGCGCAGTGAACAAGGTGCTTCTGTGGCCGAATGGATAGGGAGTTGGACTTGTGACAGAAGGTCGTGGGTTCGATTCAGGTCGGGTCTGATGGTAAGTGTTGAGCAAACTTACCTCTAACAGGTTTTTTACTGCTTTGTCCTTAAATAGGTACAGGTCGTTAAATAGGTACAGGTCCGGTGATAAGTGTGCGCAAACAGCGCAGTGCCGTATGCAGCCAGTATGGTATGCTCCCCGGGAGTTGAGAGAAATGATCAATTGCTGATCATTGAATGTGCGGATGACCTGGTGTAAATGGTAAAGTCGTGAGATCAAAACTTGGATCAAGACTATAAACCAGACATTTACATTGACATTGACATTTACAGTAGAATCAATTTTAGACGTTCACACTGCAATAGAACCTCACCAACAACTCCGGGCTTTATGGAGGTTTGCATTGGTCTTTTTAAAGAAGCTTTGAGCTGTAATGACTTTTCATAGGTGATCTCTCTGTAAAGGCTGTCCGAATTGAAGGCTTTAGTAGAGGATCTACATTACATAGCCCAAGTGACGAAGAGCTGCAATCCTTAGTATTAGGTGCATTGGGAGATCAATATTTGAACCCATGTGATGCAGTTGACATCTTTGCGATGCCATTGATGCCAAAGATGGCTCTCATCATTTGCAATTTTTTTAGATAATTGCCAATAGGCAGCCAACAAGACCATTTCGACCAACAAAAACATACGGGTAAATTTGCACTGCTACCCATTATCATGAACGGTCGCCCTGTAGTCCGATTGTGCTAGCTAGTTACATTATGGTCATCACCCATTCCCTTCAACCGAGTTAAGCCGGTGTGACTTTATGTATAGTTGGACAAAGATTGTGAAGGAAATTGATTTTAAGCCGGCAATGGCTTATAGCTGGCGAGTTCACTTTCCCGGAAATTGATCGCAGTAAGCAATTGAAACGGCTGCCTGCAATAAGTTCCTGTTGCCGGCCCAATCCGCGCATTAATAGTGGGGTGCGTTTCAGGTCAGAGTATTGCCAGCCTCTAGTGCTACAGACACAAACTAGACGTCGTTGGAAAGGGCTCATCAAGGCTTGGATAACGTGCGGCGGTAATCGAGCCTCAAAGTTAATCTTTTTATTTTCGTTTGTTGGGGAATCCCTCTATGATGAAAATGTTTAGTGAACTCGGCACAAACCAAAAACAACATCCGTTTTCGCTGCCGTTTGGAGGTTGCGTTGTGTTCGTTCATTCCCGGGTTCGGTAATGATTGAATCTATCACAGAAGATTTAAATATCTCATTCCATACTTTTGCCGTGTTTTTCAGGGGTACGCTAAGTACTTTCATTCTTCAATTTAAGCAGGTCTTCAACTTATTATGAGCTTGAGTAAAAAGCAATATCTAGGGCCGGGTCACACATGAATTTACAGCTACACTACTCCAAAAAGCTATGAAAATGATTATGGTATTTTAGTTGTCAGTAGTAATTTTATGGTCAATTTAGACTTGACGTGCTTTTTATACGTGATAGATAATGGGTGGCAGTTCCATCAATCTTGGCACTGCCTTGGCATTACTAACCATGTCCAGGCATATATTTTATATAACAATATCCTCTGGGTTTCTCAGGTAACGTCTCTCAACATGTTGATCATTGCCGTGAGGATTATCTTGTCTGCTTCACATGCTCCATAACTTCAATCACATCTACTGTCCAGGCCGCATACGTTCTGATTTATGCCGCCCACGTTTTCCCATATGTTAAAAATTGAGCTGTAGCACGTCTTAAGCATGTCCATATCACTGACACCACGTCCACAAAATGTTCGTGACATTTTTGGAAGTGATGTGGACGCAAAACCTGTGTGACCACCCCTTTACTGTATTGATTTTATGTTATTTAAGTTTGTCGTTTTATCATCCTTTTTTAATTGTATTCAAAATTTGAAAAAAAATATTTTGGGTTAATATAATTTTATTATCATAAATCATACTATTGGTACTTTTTTTCTTCTTACTCCGTAGGATTTAACTGAGATAATTTTTATTTTTGTTTTATTTTTTATTTTTGCTAGTGCCGCTACCATTCATTTTATACGAAAGAAAATAAAACAGTGAACTGTCGTAATGTGACGCCATGGGCTTGGGAAGAAGAGAAAATAAAGGTCTTCATGAAGATGATGCTAAAAACTCATTGATGGGCAAAAGGTAAGAGATACAATGATATTTTTATCACCTTTCTTTCCAGAGCCTTGGCGGATGAGGATCTTACTGAGATTCACACATTTAGTGAAGATAACCAGGTAATCAGCACACAGGGGCTTGGAATTTTGGTTTTATTGAAATCCATGACAGAAACGGTGATATGCAGCTATTTGATAGTAAACAAACACCTATCATGTAAAACTAAGAGCACAACCGGCAGTGCACACATTTTTACAGTACATTTTATCCATTTGTGTTTGTTAATGGCAAGTACTGTAATGACATAAGGCCTAGCATACTGCTCCGTACAGCCTATCTGCATCCAGGCTACTATTCCAATTGGGCGAAATGGAAATTTGACATGTCAAACTTTTGCTACCGTACTTTTGCTGTACATTCACTGCACTGAACATGCATTGCTCCC